>VDFB02000003.1:393958299-394648496 GCA_007258455.2 Sequoia sempervirens
TAGTAAGATCATAGGAAAAATTACATGGCATAAGGGAATGAAATTTGGTGGAGTTGCCTAAGGCAACCAAATTTCATTAAGAGCCTAAGAAAAAATGATGGCTTTAGGGTTTACAGTTTAGACTTTAGAGTTTAGGGTTTAGGGTAATAGGATAACTTAAGGGGATATATGTAGTAAGATCCTAGGGAAAAATTACATGGCATAAGGCAATGAAATTTGGTGGAGTTGCATAAGGCAACCAAATTTTATTAAGAGCCTAAGAAAAAATGATGGCTTTAGGGTTTACGGTTTAGACTTTAGAGTTTAGGTTTTAGGGATTTAGGATAACTTAAGGGGATATATGTAGTAAGATCTTAGGAAAAAATTACATGGCATAAGGGAATGAAATTTGGTGGTGTTGCTTAAGGCAACCAAATTTCATTAAGATCCTAAGAAAAAATGATGGCTTTAGGGTTGATGGATTTAGGGTTTAGGGTTTAGACTTTAGAGTTCAGGGTTTAGGGTAATAGGATAACTTAAGGGGATGTACATGTAGTAAGATCCTAGGACAAAATTACATGGCATAAGGGAATGAAATATGGCTGATTTTCCTAAGACAACCAAATTTCACTTTATGGTGTTGGGTAGGACAAAATGAATGGTTTAGTGTTTAGGGTTTAGATTTTAGAGTTCAAAGTTTAGGGTTTACAAAACTTAGGGTAAAGTTTTAGTGCCCCTTGAAATATTTAATGAACTTGCAAGTTAGTGAAGAACATTTTCTTGTAGAATAGTTGATTGAGATCTACTCTTGTTTCAACTGACCCTAGATCATGAAATCTCATTCATATTATAATCTTGCACGATCTTATTATTGTTAAATTTGGTTGCCTTGGGCAACTTCACCAAATTTTAAGAACTTCTTTGATCCCTTTAAGAAATTTGTCATATTGGGACCCCTTAAGAAATCGATTTATGATTTAAGGTGATAGGATGGCTTAAGGGGATCTAGATGTCTAGTGAGGTCCAAATTTAGTCATACTATAGCCTCGTTGGTTCCATCTAGCTCTGGGTCAAAAGTGTTTACCCCTCTAATAAAAAAAAGTTAACATGATGTTAAAAAAGAATCAATCTATACATATCACAAAAATAACAATAATCTTAAATGTAACCCATACTCTAACAATAATAGAATGCTAAATGATCCCCACCCCTAACCATATCCTAATTGAATTGCAAACCTAATTGAAACTTAATTAAATTATAACCTTTACTAGGTAATCTTAAATGTATTCCTATATTATATTATATTTAAATTAATTTATATTTGTATTATAATTATATTAATATTTATTATATATTCCTAATTATAACCTAACTATTTACTACAAACCCAATTGAATCTTAAGCCTAATCGTCATTAAAACCCCAAGTAAATTGTAACATTACCTATCCTTAATTGTAATCTTATATTATATTTTATGATATTAAATATTTATATTATTTAATATATTATATTAAATATAATATATTAAATAATATAAATATTTAATTATATTTCTTTTATATGAATCATCCTCCTAGATCTCCAAATTGTAATAATAGCATGTAGTTCCTCCAAACTATCATGATGTACTTCCTCCCTTTCCCATGTAATAGGTGTACCTTTTAGGTGTTAAATGGTTCCATCTTGGTCTCCTTATTGATGCATTTCTATCCTTCCACATAAATCTATATAGTATCAAAATATAGGTAATTTTATGGTTAAATTGAATCTCTCTTAATTGCTAAATAATCCATTATGATTGAGGATGGGTGGATTATTATCTAGGATCACATCTTAAAAATCCTATAGAGGTCATGTGGTATGTTTTTCTTAATACATATATTCCCATACAAACCTCTTTCCATGTATTATCAACTTGCCTATATGATAGACACCTTCCTAGATTTAAATTTCATACGATATATATGTACCCAAGTGTTTCCAATTGGAATTGCTATAATTATACTTTTATGGCATTCTAGATATTCAAAATAGTTTTCATAAATCTACCAAATAAACCCATTCTTGACATTGAACCTACATAATTTTAGGTATGTCCAATGAAAGATTAGGGTCTAGGGTTCTAAATTTCAAATGCTTTAGTGTTATGGGTTTAGATTTTCACAGTTTAGGGTCCTAGGGTTTAGCAAACTTAGGGTGAAGTTTGGGTGGCCCTTGGAAAAATTTAGAGTTGCAAATTAGTGTCAATTGGAATCGAGTGTACGTGTTTAGATTTACGAATTTGTTAACTAAATTTGCAAACAAACATCGAGATAAACTTTATGAATTTTAACCATTCTTTAACATATTGATTTCTAATCTAATTATAATTTAAAATTGGAACTAAAGTTTGATATATATCATTTTTTCCATACAAAGCAAATAAAATTTAAAACATTTAAGCAATGTGAATGATTTTTTTTGAGCTCGAAATTACCTAGTTTTCAAAATCAAAATGATTTGTTCGATTCCAATTTAGGGTTTTAACAATTTTTTTTGTTCCAATTCAATTTAGGGTTTCAGTTTTAAACAATTAGGGTTTTTAATGAAATTTTTTCTTTTCAATTCAAACTAGGGTTTTCAAATTCATTTTTTTTCATTTGATTTGAATTCAGGTTTCAAAAAGCTCAATTTGGATTTGTAAATGCGATGTTTTTATTTCATTTCGATTTCTAGGGTTTTGAAATGCAATTTTTTTTGTTTTGTTTCAATTAGGGTTTTCAAAATCAATTTTTTTTGGGTTTAATTGAACAATTTAAGATTTAAAAGTTAAACTTTGTTTCTAAAACACAATTCAAGGTTTTTTTTTCATTTTTATTAAAAAAAATTTAAATTTCATCGTAAGTTTTCGTCTATTTTTACAATTATTGAATTCTACTATAACAATTAAAAAAATACATGCTAAATTAACTTATTTCTTTTAAAATTTCAATTCAAAATTAAAAAATTGAAAAAAATGGTGTTTAGGTGGGGTACCTGTAGCTGGTCGTGGGGTCGCTGTCGCCAACACTCACTCGGGGTCCCATTCGCAGAGTAGTGAAAACTGTTCTTTTTAAAAAAATAAATAGCAATATGAAACGGGATCCCGATTTATACAACTCGGGATCCCGTTATTTATAAATTGGGATCCTGTATTTTATAAATCAAGTTCTCATTTCTTATAAATCGGGATCCCTTTCTGTGTGCATTGGTTCAGAGTCCAATAGGAAATGGGATCCCGATTTTTAAAAAGTGGGATCCCGTTTCATCTCAGGCTCAGGATCCCGAACCGTAACGGGATCCCGTTTGTTCGATGCCGATTTCAATTTTTTGGCTAAGGCAAAAAACTTCCACGTTTTGTGGACTCAACTTTGTGCACTTACCCTTTGGAGGGTGGGGTTTTTCTCCCGAAAGGGTTTTTCCCACGTAAATATTTGTGTTATGAGTTCTTTGTAACTTATCTATTTATGATATGTATGTGCATCTAAATCTATAACAGTTAAAGGTGTTAAGAAATATTTGCAACTCTCTCCTGCTTAGATTAGTCTAGGAGGTTGCTTCTGCTTACCCGAATTCCTTTTAGAGCCATTACCAGAAACATTAACAACTGAAGGAAACATTAGATGCTAGACACGAGCATAGACTAACCCACTCCATGTGCAAGCACTCGAGTTGGTCACACATGAGAAGAAAATTAGTGCTACTACATTTTTTGAGTTTTACATGAGTTTCCTAGGGCTAAGGAATCATCTAAGAATAAGATTGAAGACTACGTTCCCTATACCTAAGACCACTTAATTCCTTCTATTCTTTTCAACTCAACCGAACAACATTGGCTGATACCTATCTTTGCTTAGACCAGTATACTATTCAAAATGTATCCTACAATAAACACTCGTTGATCTTATTTACCAAATGTAAGCCAAATTGGTCAGTTCGAGTTTGGGTTTCCCTAGAGATGTAAATTGTTATCTTGGAATCACAAGAACATAACACATACATTTACGTAATACTCTCAATTGAAAGTAAATAATTTTTTTCTTCTAAAACACAAACCCTAAAACCATAGATCATATGTGCTTTAGTTTTTGCTCCTAACTTTTCTTAATTGGTCAAATTATATGCCTATACAATACATGTGAAAAACTTATTTGATATTTGAGTTAGCATGCAAAAACTGTCTCCTCTTTTTATAATAGTGTCTCTTCATAGGTTACTATAGAACTATAAAAATTCCAGTAAATTTGTAATATGCCCATCATGCAAAATAACAATTCGTTCTATGCCTTTATATGCACAATATGAATTAGCACATATACTAACTTAATTGGAATTCCATTCATTCAAATTTAAAGATAATTCACAATGGTATGATTATCCCCTTAATATCTCTTTTCTGGAATATAAAACTATGTAAATATCTAAATATTTTATTTGATCAAGACATATCAATATATAAGCAAAACATATGCAAATAACCAGAAAAAACATTTTCTTTGCATTGGTCCTCATTACAAGCTTCCCTTTTAAAGAAGAAACAACTTGAACAAATGTTTGAATACCACTAAGGACATTATTTATCGAACCCTAAATATGGTTTGTGTCCCTTACAAATATTTATAACTGGACGTACAAAATGCAAGTTCAACAAAAAATATTCTTTTGAACCCATTACAACATCTTTTCTCCAAGCATCTCCAAATAACTCCATGAGAATCTAAAAAAAATCAAGTATTGAAAAATAACATGATACCGATGGGCTCTCCTCCCATCCTTAGGGTTGTAGACCAACTCACCTTTGAGCAAGGGGTTTTCACATACCCACTAAAAAGGACTCAAAACAACAATACATTGATTTGAACCACTTTACTCACATATAAAACACCACAAAGAAAGTAGATAACAAAACTAACACTTTGGTTTATCCTAAGCTAAACCATTTAGGGGGAGTGGGGGCTCAACCTGACATGGGTCAAATAAAATATGTATATAACATCATGTACATCACCACAAATAATCACCCCTTATCCCTCCAATGCACATAACTCTAAATGAAAAAGGGGATACTGATATCTAATAAAAGAAAACAAGGGTACTCATAACCCGATGATGGCCATCACCTGATGGGATACTCTTATGCCAAATAGAAGCCCCAATACAAGGGAGAAATCTCCCACTCAACCCCACACATGGAGGACCAACTCCTTTATAAGAGAGGGGGTCACCTCCCCTAAGAATAGATACACTAAAAAAATGCATCACAATTACAAGACTTGACATAACAAGAATCCCAAAGAAATTCCTCTAAACAAAAGCCTCAACATAAAAAATTTCTTTTTCAAAGATGCACAAAATAGCACTATGAATACAAGAACTACAACACAAGAGGGAAGAGTTACCTCCAATTCTATGATCCCACTAATGGTAGATACAAATGAAAGAGAGTCTCCTCCCACAATCTCCTTTTCTCAAGATCTCCTCCTCCTCCCCAAAAATCTCCTCAAAGAAAGAACTCAAAATGCAAGAGAGAAAAATGGAATGGTAACCCCTTCCTCTCCATAAGGAGGGGGTTTTAAAAGGGAAGGAAGAAGTTACATCCTCCCAAATAACTCAATACCAAAACCATATCCCCATTTTCGCCACATTTACAAAGGGAACATAAAAAGGGTCATAAAAACTTTTGAAAATGACACAAATGATAAAAAAAAATCTTCTAACCCTTAGACCTTAGGCATAGGCCATTTTTTAAACATAAAATACACCTTAATTCTTCATAAAAGACCTCCAAAACCTTATTTAAATTACAAGACAAAAATTTACACAAAACACAACCAAAAATATTATACCAATATAAAACAAAGAACTAGGACAAGCATAATGTACACAAGACAAAATGGTGGCTAAGTGGAACCCTCATATCCATTGGTATTAGAACTCTTTCACACTCACAAAATATATTAGTATGATAGGTATATGTATAGACATGTACATAATAAATGAAAGAATACAATTCATCATAATAACATGCTCGAATAACCTACATAAAACATCATATATATATATATATATATGACATCATGATATAGTGTATTAATCAAAATCGCATCTAAATTAATGTAACATACTAAAACATGACATTCATTAACATCACATCTAAAACATGATGATGATGATGATCATCATCAGAAGAAGCATGAGTATCAGGAATGTATCAAAATGAAATATGCTAGGTACACCATCCAATATAAGAAAACAACTAGGTGGGTCTCACATCCTCCCCCACTAGGATTAGGCTTCCTCTTAGAAGTCCTCAAATAGATAATAATAAAGTGTCTTCATAAGCAACATCCTCCTAGGAGGAAAAAACCTCATCATATCTATCCCATTGGACCCTGACTTGGTTCAATTCTTTCCCTTGGAGCACCAAGGTTTGCTATCCTAGAAAATGTATTGAATTCATGGCCAACTACCCATCCTCCACCTATAAACCATCCTAGGATAGTATGCGAGAAGTATCATGAATATATCTTCGCAAGAAAAAAATGTGAAAGACATTATGCACATGAGACAAACTATGTGGCAATGTTGGATGGTAGGCAATGAAACCCCCACACTCCAACACCTCAAACAGTCCTACAAAACAAGGGGATAACATATATCCTTTCACATAATAGATTGGGATGGCCACACCCTCAATAACACCCTATCACCAACTGAGAAACTTCAATCAATCCTCTTCGCATCCGCATACTTCATTTTCCTATCCTATGCTTCCTGTAACTATTGCCTGATCAAGGCCACTTGTTGTTCCATTTCCTGGACCAACTTGGGACCAATTGCTACTCAATCCTCAATATGATCCCAACTCAGTGGAGTCTAAAAAGGTCTGCCATATAGAGCTTGGTATGGTGGCATGCCCAATGAACTATGGAAACTATTGTTATATGTGAATTCCACCAAGTGCAAAAAATTCTTCCCATTTGGATTGATGATCCATTACACACATTCACAGCATATCCTCTAGTATTTGATTGACCCTTTCTATTTTTCCATCTGTCTTTGGATGGTTGGCAATGCTGAAGTTAAGTTGTGTACCCAAGGCTTGCTATAGAGACTTCCAAAAATTCAATGTAAACACTAGATTTCTATCAAAAATGATTTTTTTAGGCATCCCATGAAGTCCATGACTATATAATTTAGGAATACCTATGCCACTACCGACGCTATGTTAGTAGTCCTAATTGGAGAGAAGCGATCCACCTTGGTCAACTTGTCAACTGCTACCATGATAATATCGTGTTGCCTAGATGATAGAGGAAACCCCACAATGAAATCCATATAAACCACGTCCCATTTCCATTCAGGAATCTCATGTGGATACAACAAAACTATTGGGTGCTAGTATTTTTTCTTAACCCTTTGGCACTTTAAACACTTGGCTACAAATTATGTTATATCTTGATGCAACCCAGACCATTAGTAGAGTTTCCTAATATTGGCATGCATCTTCTTGACACTTGGATGAGCGATGTATGGTGACCTGTGAGCCTTAGCCAAGATCACTGCTTGAAGATTACCCACTACTGGTACATAGACTCACCCTCGATGGTGCAATAACCCATCATGATCCAAAGAAAACCTTATGTACTTACCTTCCAAGGGTTGGTGACAACCCAACTATTCCTTAACTTCACAATGTACCATTCATCTTAGGGTAGGAACTACAAAATTTGGGCCCTCAAATCTAAACACAAGGATATGGACATCAATTCATGCATACGCCTACTCAGATCATGGACAACAACATTTTCCTTACCTTGAATATAATGGAAATCAAAATCATACTCGCACAAAAATTACATCCATCTTCTTTGGCGCACATTCAAATTGGGTTGCATGAATATGTACTATAGGCTGCAATGATCATTATGCAACTCAAAATGATGGCCCAAAAGAAAATGCCACCATCTAGACAATGTATGAACAACTACTGTAAGTTCCAAATCATGAGTAGGGTAATTAATCTCATGGCTTTTAAACTTCCATGAATCATATGCTATTGATTTCCCCTCTTGCATAAGCACAACCCCCATTCCATCTAAAAAAGCATCTATGAAAACTATAAATTCCAAAGTCATATTAGGAACAACTAGAATAGGTGCACTTGTGAGATGTTCCTTAAGAGTTTTGAAGGCTTTCTCACACCATTTTTTCCAAACTTTTTCCCCTTTCACTACAGAGAAGTGATAGGATGAGCGATCTTGGAGAACCCTTCCACAAAGTGACGATAATAGCCTACAAGCCCCATGAAACTTCACACTTCTGACACACTGGTGGGGGCTAGCCATTCTACTATTTCCTTAATCTTTGAGGGATGAACAAATATACCTTCCCCAGAAATTATGTGCCCCAAGTACCAAATTTCCTTTTGAATGAAGGAACATTTTGCTAAGTTATCATATAACGGTGTTTTCTCAAACATTGCAAGACTTGATGAAGATGATCTTTGTGCTCTTCCTCATTCCTTGAATAGATCAGAATGTCATCTAGAAATATCAACACAAATAGATCCAAGAAAGTTCTAAAAGCACCATTTATCAAGCTCATGAATATTGTCGAGGCATTGTTTAACTTAAAGGGTACAATTGTAAACTCATAGTGCCCATATTGTGTTCTAAAAGAAGTTTTATGGATGTTCACCTCAACAATCCTTAGCTAGTGATACCCCAATTTGAGATCAATCTTCAGAAAGACCTTGGCTCCCTTAATATGATCAAATTACAACTCATTAATCCTTGGCAAAGGATAACAATTTTTTATTGTTAACTTATTTAATTTCCTATAGTCAATACATAATCTGAGGGAACCATCCTTCTTCACAAAAATTATTGGATGACCCCATGGAGATACACATGGTCATATGTGACCCTTTTCTAGCAACTCTTTCAATTGTAACTTAAGTTCATTAAGTTCTTGTGTAGTTATTCTATATGGAGTCCTTGACATTGGCTAGGCTCCGAGAACTAAGTCAATGTGAAATTCAACTTCACGTTTAGGGAGCAATCATGGTAGTTCTATTAAAAAAATATAAGAAAAGTTCATAAAGATGGGATAATCATCTAAAGATACCTCTTTCTTACCTTCAAATTCTTTTGACTTGTCACTAATGGTGATAGTAAACAACTGAAAACCTTTCCTCATGCAATATTTGTGTTGCATAGATTAAATAATTCTAAGCAAAATTGGCCTTTGAATTCCCACTATCTCCACTAGCTACCCCAAATTATCCAAACACTCAACTCTTTTATTTTTGCAATCAATCTTTGCTTGATGAGAGTTGAGCCAATCCATTCCCAAAACCATATTGTAAGATCCCAAGGGAGTCACTTGAAGATCAATGAAAAAAGAACCAACACCCAGAAGACACACTTCAATCATGGAATCAACAACCACTTTTCTCCCTGAGGCTAACTCTACTTCCCATTAGTCCTATTACCTAGTTGCCATTAGCCTACTTTTTTCAACCAAGGAAGGAGAAATGAAAGAATATGTGGCTCCTAAATCAATCAAAATACTTATAGAAATACCTTCTAACATACCTGTCACACCAATGATAGTAGCTTGATGATCTACTTGATTGTTATTCACTACTACAAAGACCCTATGGGACTTACCCACATCACCTACTGTTGGTTCTGAGTTTCCTACCTTCTGACTAAGTCCAAAACCCTATGGACACTCATGGGCGAAATGACTTGTCCCTCCACATACATAACATGGCCCCCTAGTTTGAACTATAGGAGCTTTGCTAGAATGAGAAGTACCTGGCCTGTTTGAACCACTTTGACCCCCTCTAAAGGAATTCTAAGTTTGGTGAGTAGTGGAAGGTCCTGCACCTTGATTTTATGGTCACTGATCCTTTTGAGGACCTTGATTTTTCCATGACCTATACTAACCTCCTTGATTCCCTTGATTCAATCTATTTCTTGACCCTTGTTGCTACTATTGAGGCCTATGGGTGACTGCATTTGGTCTAATTCCTCTCATTTGAGGCATGGGGGGCCTTCGAAACCCTTGTTCTAATTGACTTTGATTTTCTTTCCTAAATTTCTCTTGAGATTCTTGAGCCTTCCCATGAACCTCCTTTGCTATCAAAGCCTATTCCACTACAACCTTTAAGTTTTTAGGGGTTTCCATTCTTATGGGTTCTGATATGCTTGGATTTAATCCTTTAAAAAAATAGTTGACCATTACCTTCTCATCTGAGATGTAGCCAGCATATTGAAGTAATTCAAGAAACTTACTTTCATATTGAGTAATAGTAAGACCCTTCTGTTGTAAGTCATGAAACTCATCAATCCTCTTTTTTCTGTAATGTTCTGATATGTAGCATTCTCTGAAATGCTCCAAGAAAATTTCCCAAGTCAAGGTGTCTAGAACAAGTTGGTGCTTTCACTCCTCTTTCCTCCACCAATTAGAAGCATCCCCTCTTAACTAAAGAATTGCAGAGTGGGCCTTAACATTTCTCCCACACGTGCTTAACCCAAAACACCTTTCCAAACTGAGTATCCAAGCTTCTGCCTCATGCTCACTAGTGGATCCTAAAAAGGTGGGTGGTTTCAACTACAAAATGTCTCTAACATGATCTCCTATATCTCGATGTCCCTTGACCTATACTCCATCTCCCAATTGGGTTGTTCATGACGAGGTGGGGAAAGGTGCACTGAATCTTCCATTTCCTCTACCCAAACTTCTGGAATAAAGGGAGGACTTCGACTTTGCTCCCAACGAGCTAACTCTTGATCCCTTTCTTCACTAAAAGCATGATGCTTTCACTAAGCTAGGGGCAATCTTTCCTCTATGTTCCTAACCAAATTTTTAAGTTCTTGAAGAATTTGGGGCCCTAGTTTAGGTTGGGGTTGACACTAACTTCCCTCAAATTGATGGGCCCTAGAATGAGCTCTTCCTGAAGCATTGCCTTGGGAGTGCTCCCTCCTGGTATTCCTACCACCACGGGCCATCTACACCAAAAGAACAAGGCTTTAGTTTATGATTTAATGAATGGCCCATAGGTTCCTACTGTTTGGACTTGCTCTGATACCAAGTGGCATGCCCTAAAATTTTCCAACCTAAAACAAATATAATTACTAAAAAATTTCAACTTACAACTTCAACTAAGGAAATTCTATATTTGGAGCCTAGATTGATGACATCATGGTTATGTTGTTATCTCGTCATTCCAACTATCCTAGGTTGTCATTTTTCCCTTACCATTACTAAGACAATTCAAGGTTTACTTCTTTCAAATAAAAGATTTTACTTTCTATCCGACTATACTCATTCCCTTGATTAACATTAGAAAAGATGTACTAAGCAAAGAAACACTTAATTATGTAGATTTTAACACAATAAACAATAAACAATGCACCATAAGTTTAGCATTCAAGCATGACTTGAGGTTAGTAAGTAATTCTAGCATTACTATAACATCAATGATGATAAGTTATCTTTAAGTTTAAGATTTATGCAATAACCAGAAATGTACACCCAATAGTCAAGACTACAAATTTTATTAGAACAATTAGAAAGGGAAATAAAACTCTACTTACACCAATTTTACATAGTTGGAACAATTCCCCAACCAACTAAGGATCACCGTTTTGTAAATGTGTTGATTTATTCTTAATAACTTATCACTACATATATACATATATTATCCTAAAACTCGGAGTACAATAGGGTACTACAAACAATATCATAAATTAACTATAAATTTGCTTGAACTTAAGTGACCAATGAAAAGATTCACTTATTAGTAGAATACAATAATTCTTACCCTCTTGCCATAATATCTTCCAAGTATGAAAGGGTTAAAACAATTCTAACATTACCATATTATTTACATGCATACCTATAATTTAGTAAATAACCAAGTTTTTCCTCTTCCCATTCACTCAGAGGAAAAATATTAGATTCTCAATTCGTAGGGATTCCTATTAAATTTGGATAGAAAAACTAACCCAACTTACTTAGATACTACCTAATATGGATCGGATGGCTGAGATGCTCTCAAGATTGATGTTGGCTGATTCGACGACAGTTACCATTGGATTCAACAGTTACAAAGATCTAACATTTTCAAGGTTGTTTCTGTGTGGTACCAACAGATCGGTCGATCCATCTGAGAGTGCAAAGGTCAACAAATTTTGAGCAGGTTGGTAATGCAGAAAAGCATGGAAGATTCTAACTCACTAATCAATCGTGACAGGCAGCCATTGTCGGAAACGTTAACAACTAAAGGCAACGTTAGACACTAGACACAAGCATAGACCGACCCACTCCATGTGCAAGCACTCGAGCCGCTCGTGCACAAGAAAACAATTAGTGCTACTACATTTTTTTGAGTATTGCATAAGTTTCCTAGGGCTAATGAATCATCTGAGCATAAGATTGAAGAATTTTCTCCCTGTACCTAAGACCACTTAATTCCTTCTATTATTTTCCACTCAACCGGACGGCATTGAACAATACCTATCTCTGCTTAGACCAGAATACTATTGGAAATGGATCACATAAAAAGCACTTGTTGGTCTTATTTACCAAATGCAAGCCTAATTGGTCAGTTCGAGTCTGGGTTTCCCTAGGGATGTAAATTGTTATCTTGCACTCATGAGAACATAACACATACATTTACGTAATGCTCTCAACTGAAAGTAAATCAAAGTTTCCTTCTGAAACACTAACCCTAAAAACATATATCGTATGTGTTTTAGTTTCTGATCCTAACTCTTCTTAATTGGCTAGATTATTCGCCTATTCAATACATGTGTTAAACTTCTTTGATATTCGGGTTAGCATGCAGAAATTGTCTTTTTTTTTTTTATATGAGTGGCTCTTCATAGGTTACTATAGAACTATAAAAATGCCAATAAATTTGTAATATCCCATCATGCCCATCATAGCAAAATAACAATGCAAAATAATTCTATGCCTTTGTATGCACTATATGAATTAGCACATATACTAAATTGGAACTCCTTTCATTCAACTTTAAGATAATGCACAATGGTATGATTATCCGGGCTTAATATCTCTTTTTTTGGAATATAGCACTATGCAAATATCTAAACATTTTCTTTGATCAATACATATCAATATATAATAAAAACATATGTAAATAACCAGAAAAACATTTTTTTTGCATTGATCCTTATTATAGGCTTCCCTTTTTAAAGAAGAGACAACTTGAACAAATGTTTGAATACCACTAAGGACATTATTTATCGAACCTTAAATATGGTTTGTGACCCTTACAATGATTTATAACTTGAAGTACAAAATGCAAGTTCAACAAAAAAAATTCCTTTTGAACCTGTTACAACATCTTTTCTCCAAGCATCTCTAAATAAATCCATGAGAACCTGAAAAAAAACCAAGTATTTAAAAACAACATGATACCGATGGGCTCTTCTCCCATCCTTAGGGTTGTAGATCAATCCACCCCCAAGCAAGGGGTTTTCACATAGCCACCAAAAAGGACTCAACACAACAATACATTAACTTAAACCACTTTACTCACATATACAACACCACAACAAAAGTAGATAAGAAAACTATCACATTGGTTTATCCCAAGGTAAACCATTTAGTGGGAGTGGGGGCTCGACCTGACATGGGTAAAATAAAATATGTATATAACATCAAGTGCATTTCCACAACTCATCACCCGTTATTCCTCCAATGCACATAACTATAAATGAAAAATGGGATACTCATATCCCATAAAAGAAAACAAGGGTACTCATACCTCGGTGATGGCCATCACTTGATGGGATACTCTTATCCCAACTAGAAGCTCCAATGTGAGGGAGAAATCTCCCACTCAACCACACACATGGAGTACCAACTCCTCTATAAGAGAGGGGGTCACCTCCCCTAAGAAAATGCACTAAAACAAAATGCATCACAATTACAAGATTTGACATAACAAAAATCCCAAAATAAATTCCTCAAAACAAAAACCTCAACACAAAGTGTTTCTTTTTCAAAGATGCACAACATAGCACTATGAATACAACAACTACAACACAAGAGGGAAGAGTTACCTCCAATGCTATGATCCCACTAATGGTAGACACAAATGAAAGAGAGTATCCTCCCACAATCTCCTTCTCCCAAGATCTCCTGCTCCTTCCCAAAAGTCTCCTCAAAGAAAGAACTCAAAATTCAAGAGATAAAAATGGCATGGTAACCCCTTCCTCTCCATAAGGAGGGGGTTGTCAAAGGGAAGGAAGAAGTTACTTCCTCCCAACTGACTCAACTACCAAAACCATATTCCCATTTTCGCCATTTTTACAAAGGGAACATAGAAAGGGCCATAAACACTTTTAAAAAGGATGCAAATGATAAAAAAAAATTCTAACCCTTATACCTTAGGCATATGATATTTCTTAAACATAAAATATACCTTAATTCTTCTTAAAACAACTCAAAAACTCCATTTAAATTACAAGACTAAAATTACACAAAACACAACCAAAAATATAATACCAATATGGAACAAACAACTAGGGTGAACATAATGTACACAAAATAAAAGCTGGCTAAGTGGAACCCTCATATCCATTGGTATCAAAACTACTGCACATTTACAAAATATGTAAGTATGATAGTAATATGTATATACATGTCCATAATAAATGAAAGAATACAATTCATCACAATGACATGCTCGAATGAGCTACATAAAACATCATATATATAAATAAATCCCATCATGATATAGTGCATTAATCAAAATCACACCCTAATTAACATAACGTACTAAAACATGACATTCATTAACATCACATCTAAAACATCATCATCATAAGAAGCATGAATATCAAGAATGTATCAAATTGAAATGTACTAGGTGCATCATCCAATATAAGCAAACAAGTAGGCACAAATAGGGGGGTCTCATAATTGCAAATCAACTTATATGTCACCATATGATTTGTTGTTTATTTGATGTGGCTTGGAAAAGGTATAGTTACACATGTATATGTGCACATGGATTGACCAGTTCCTTCTTAAATTTTTACTAGTATATTAGTTTTCAACTAATGGTTATTTTAATTTACCTAATTAGGAGCCTAACTACATGGGATCATAGCAACTATTTGTACATCCTCATATATTGTATCCTTTTTGTACTTACTGTTTAGAACTATTCTAACTATTTTATCTTCTAGACAATATACATCCCTTGATGCTACTTCTTCTCTCTCTGGACTTTCTTCACTTTCTTGACTAACCTCGGGCCTATATATATTTATTTAATGATCTAATATTCATTAGTGTAGTTAACAATTTTATGTTCTTTTGCATGAAGTAATTATCAATGTAATGTTCATTGGTATTGAGTATTTATAGTTAATGACTGATATTCATTTACATGCAATAGTATCTATTTTTTTATTTTTTATTATTGAATATATATAAATGATGTTTGCTATTCATTTGTATACACCAGCTATCAATGTGATATTCAATAGAATTGAATAGATATTGTTAAATATTTGATATTTATTAACATGTACTATATATCTAGGTGATAATCATTAGAAATGAGTAGATATAGTTAATGAATTCATATTCAATTATATACACTAATTATTCATATGATATTCATAGTATTGAATAGTTATCATTTGATGATCATTAGTTCTATACATTTATGAATTTGATAGTTCCTAGAAGCAATTGGTATAATTTATCAAATTCATACTTATTAATATTGATCTATGCTATATGGTTGCATGGTGTAACATAGATTTTTGGCATCCAAGATCTTTCTAGCACTCTTAGGGTTTTTCACCTAGAAGGAGAAAGATGAGCCAAAATGCAATGTTACACTCAAAATCAATGCAATATGGATGGAATATGGATACAATATACCTAGATGCAATGTTTGAATGCAAGAAACTAATAAGATTATTTGATTAATGAATGGAAACTAAGGAAATGAAGAATGTTTGAAAACATATTGTGTAATGCAAGAACACCTAGAAATGAATGCAAATTGAAACAGATGTTGAAGAAATTGAAAGTGTGCACCTGGAATATGGATGGAGACTGGAAATAGCTTCTAGAATGTTTTTGATGCTAATTTTCAAGCCTGGTGGGAATCATTCACCATTCTGGGTGAGTCAATCCCAGTTTTACAAAACAATTCCAAAACCTGTTTCAGACAAAAGGGTATCTAAAAATGCAAAAAACCAAAAACTGACCTGGAAGTGGGACTCATTCGCCACCCATGGCAAATAAGTCCACTTTTTAATTTCTGAATATTCAAAGGTGGAATCTAGAGCTCATGGGGTGCACTTTGATCCTCTACAGGTGTCTTCTTTCGAAACTATGATTTTTGGGTCTGAAAGTAGGTTTTTGTTGATATTTTGACTTGTTCAATGAAGGGAAGACTTGAAAAACTTTGCAACTTTATTCTTAATGATTTCCAAGCTTCCAAAATGTCTAAATCTACAAACACACAAGAAGAGAAGAAGAAATGTTGAATGTTAGGGCATGGGGGTTTGCCTTGGTCAAACCCCTTTTAGGTAATTAAACCAAAATGATGAAAGAATGGAATGAAACATGCAATAAGAAGTTGATTACCTTTCCATGAAGATTGATCTTGAATGTCTGAAAATTGGTGTCTTAATGCCTTGAAATGGTGAAGCCCTAACTTGTTTGACTTGAGATGGAAGAATGATGGATGAATAATGAAGAATGAATGTGATTTAGGGATTAGAGGGTTGATTTTATAGGAAATACACCTTATTAGCCCATAAATCGGATCCCTTAGGCTGATATAAAGTAAAATTAAACTTAAATTCCAAAATTTACCACTCAAAGGTCAAAATTGGGCCAAATGGGACTCATTCACCACCCATGGTGAATGGTCCCACCTAGATGGGACTAATTCACCATGGATGGCGAATGGGTCCCACAGGGGCCATTTTAATAGCTAGGGTGCCAATAAGTTAAGAAATAAGGTTTAGATTGCAACTTTGTCAGGTATTTTATCAAATATTGCCTCAGGATGCACAATATGGGTTAATAGGGGCCTATTAGTGATGATGCAAAGGTCAATTAGGGCTTGGGACATAGAATCCAATGTGAAAGTGTGATTAAATACACTTTACAACACTAAAATGAGGTCCACATTGCCTAGGAGGGCACAAGAACTAATGTGAATGTGCAAGACATATTACAACACTAGTTTAACATTAAGTTTAAATTATAAGTCTTCTATATTGATGTGATAATGTTATTAAACACATTTCATAATGTTGAATTATGGAGAAATAGGTTCATTAAGTCTAGAAAAGCGTGAAAGTCCTTTACAACACTTTACAACACCTTTACAAGACATCGATAAAAGCATGTTATTCAATTTTCAAGGGTCCGAGACCTAGTGTGGATGCATAAAATGCCTCACAACACTTGAATCAAGGCCTCATTAAGTCCAATTTATCATGAATTATTCTCATGTCAAGCAAGTTGCCTTTTTTTTATGGTACATTTAGCCCCCACTTTAGTTAGAGGATGAACTTGCTTCAAACTGACACTAAAGTAGACATTCAAGAGAGATCTGAGTGTGCATATGCATATGAAAAAGAATGAAAAAGACCAAATGAGGTGGCCAAGCCCCCAAGATTGAAGATCCTAAATCAAACCATCAAGATACAAAATCATGCAATGGAAAGAACTAAAGGAAAGAAAGACAGGGCACTCGAAAGGATGCAGTCACTCTGGGGCCACAAAACTTTAGGTCGTCTGCGGGGTTAGAAGTCCACAACATACTCACTCTAAGGCCATGGAACTTGTGATTTTCTATGGGGTGAGAAATCCAAAATAGTGAGAAACATATGCTAGTTGGTATGCACTCAAACACATAGGTGGCTATGGGGAAAGTCGCACCGCTAAATGGGCTTCCCACTCAACCAGCCTAAAGTTATACCTCTTGATAACTTTAATAAGGCGCCACAAGGGAGAATGGTTTTCTAGCTCTATGAGGTAAGAAAAACTTCGCATGCTTGACACTCATAGACATTGTTAATGTAGAATAGTGCAAGGACTATTCAAAGGGATTTTGCTTAATTCATGCAAGGTCTCATCTTAGGGAACATCATGCTTAATGTCTCCAAGAGAGGATAAGTGCAAATGGTATCATCTTGTTTCGAAGAGAGGACAATTTCAAGGTCTCATCTTGGGGAACATTGTGCCAAATGTGTCCAAGAGAGGAAATCACAAGAAAAATAAAATCACAAAATGAAATGTGAGTGGTGATGTATGCCCCCACTTTAAAGTGGTTATGAACACCAGTATTGTGAGTAATTGATTTAAAGTAGAATAGGGTATGAGAGCTTATTCAAAAAGCCCTATTCCAAGTCATATGTTTTTGATAAGTTGTGTCATGAAGAAAGGGAAGTATATCATATGCAATCCAATGTAAGGCATGTCATCCACATCCCAAGATTGCTCTTATGTATTCATGAAAGGTTAACGACTAGCCAAAGGAGGCAACCCCAAGTGACATACAAGGATAAGGCTACATAACCCTTGCCCCCACTTAGTGTAGGACAAGGGTGAGTGGAAATGATTAATGAAATGCATGCTAGAGTGAAAATTAGTATCAATTAGAGGAACTAGTTTCCCCCCACAGAGGGAAGCATACCAAAATCCTTATGGATTATATGACTCAAAGCATGACATTCATTAGTGCAGTGACCATGAAATTTATGATAGGTGTAGAATGAAGTCTTGTAAGAGCATTTATTTCGAGTTCTAGGGGGAAGAGTGATCATGTGATCTTGGAGGAGTCTCAACAAGATACCCTCTTGATCAAGGGGAGAAGGTGGTCTTGTGATTTGCATCAAAGATACATATTGCTTAGTAGTAGATGTCATACTTACACAAGTTTCTCTAGATTGCAAGATTTTGTTCTCACTCTTATAGGAGGAGGGAAAATCTATTGAATCATTGGTGTCTTGCGAGATGACATTGACATTGAGCAAAGATGTAGGTGTTTGTTTTATGTTTGGTAAAGGATGATGTTCAAGACCACTAGTGTTGATGAGTTCAAGATGGAAAAATGTTAAGGATGATTTAGAAGTGTGTTGTGTGAGATTGTTGATGTTGAGTGAAGGCTTGGTGATCTCTATTATAGGACAATAACCAAGACCATGATTTTTTTGTTGTGTGATAGGGTTGATAGAGTTGTAAATACCTTGTTCATGAGCACCACATCCTTTCCCACTATATCCAAGTTGTTTCATAAGCTCATAACCTTTTCCATAAATATTTTTCATTGAATTGGAATTAGGTGGTTGTTCGCTATTGTGTTCATCAAAGTTTGTTGTGTATGTTGTATTTTCTTCCAAAGTAGAAGAGATAGATAGTTGAGAAGATTGCGCAGAATTTTGAGTTGTCATGATGGGTGATTGTTCTTATTTCTCATCATTATTTTGTGTGATTATGTATTTTCCCATAAATGATGGTGTGAATTCCAAGGATCCCCAATCATCACCAAATAATTTAGAGACCGATTCCTCATTATTTTTCTAAATTTCAAGAGGGTCTATATTGGATGTTGGAATCAATGTTTTTAGAGGACTTGTAGCTCCTTTTTGAAGGTGCAAGAAAATTTCAGGCTCAAGGTCTACTTCAACTTGATAAATATTATTGTTATAGACATATTTCTTTATGCGATGAAGGGTTGAAGGCATTGCATTCATCTCATGAATCCATGGTCTTCCTAAAAGAAGATTATATGAAAGATTATGAGGCATGACATGAATAGGAGTTTGCAAAGTAGCCACCCAAAGTGTAATAGGAAAAGTAATTACACTAAGCGGCTGCTTTGTTGTATTATCAAATCCTTGAATAGATACAAAATTAGGTATTATTTGTGACTTTTCAACACACAATATATCAAGGAGATTAACACTACACACATTAAGTGTAGAACCATTATCAATAAGGGTTTGCTTTATCCCTATCCAATTGTATTGAGCAATGATCATGAAAGCTTCATTTTTTTTTTGCACTTCCAAAGGGGGGAGTTCACTTTGGTGGAAAATAATGTGAGTATTTATTCCTTGGATCATGGCTACGATGTCAGTTGGTTGTGCATTAGAAGGGAGAGGAACTTGTTGCAAGGATGATTGGATCATGTTGTGATAGTGATGGGAGGCTTGAATAAGGTCCCATAATGAGATTTTAGCAAGAGTATTCTTTATTTATTCAACAATATTATACTCCTTTCCACTAGGAAGACTTGGTAAGATAGGTTTATATGGGATAGTATTAGGAAAAGGTAAGGGTGTTGGGGTTGGTTGTGGTGGTTGCAGATTATTGTGATTTTTATATGTATGAGCAACGATATTATAATTCAACTATTGCGACACATTATTTTGAGGTGGGTAAAGGGTGAATTCCAGTTTGTGCTAAGATGAAAGTTGGTGTGATGGTAGATAAAGGATGAGTTCAGGTTGTTTCTGATTTTTTTATTTGTGTGAAGGGGAATAAAGGATGAGTTGAGGTTGAATAATGTTAACATCCCTTGGCAAGTGAGATTCTATATCATTATTTTGGTTTGTGTCTTGCATCATGATATTGTTCCTAGGAGGAGGTTTTTGAGGAGAACTACAAACCAAATTTTCTTGACATTCGAAGGTTGGTTAAACTCATAAAAAGACTTCATCACAAGTATGAGGATGATCAATAGTTTAATTGTCTTGCTCAATAAGGTTTTTTCTTAACTAAAAGGGGATAACTAAGAGTCTCATGACTCTCATTGGTTGTGTTTACTAACATCAAAGCATCTTCCTTACAACTAGGGGAGATACTAGGAGAAGAACAAGTATGATTATCATGAGAATTTACAACTTCATGCCTTTGTTCTCAAATGGCTTCCAAAAGAGGATAGATAGGGGAAGGATCATAAAAGGGTTGTTGTAAACCAACACATCCTCATCATGTATATTCTTATCTTCTTCAAAATTATCTTCACAATGGAAATTAGGTAAGGTGATGTTTAAGAATGTGTCTATGATTTCATTCTCTTGTGCAAAAATATCTTCCCAAAGGGGATGAGGAGAAGGAAAAAAAAGATGGTCATGATTCTCAATGATTGTGTCTTCTGTCACCAAGATACCTTCATCATTAAAGGAGAGGTATTAGGAGAAGAAAAATTAGGATCATCATAAGTGTGTGAACAAAGATCCTAGCACCTACAAAACACAACAAACAAACACATTAGAAGATTGAAATGAAAGTTAGAATCTAAGTTATCCATAAAATCCATTTAACAATGCTCAAATAGGAATGAAAGCAAGAACACTACAAAAATCAACAGGATAGATTAAATCCTATTAAAAATCAATGCAAACTCTTGATGTTATGGGGGAATTGGTGCCAATTTGATGTGAAAATTGGTCCTTTCCCAACTCCTATTATGCAATATTGATGTGTGATGAAGAGTGATCCACTTTGAAGATTCAAGTGTGCTCCATGATGAAAAATCTGCATAACCTAGCTAAGAGTTGATGAAATGGATGATAATTTCTATGCTTTAGTATGGATTTGAGTATAATAACTTTGCTCAAATTGTGGATGATAAAATGAGGAAAGAAGCCTCTTATTTATAGAATGACAAGTTGGAGAAATTACCAAAATGAAGCAATGTGGGACTAACTTTCAACCAATGGCAAGGTGCCACTTGTCTAGAGATGGATGGATGAAGGATGTGCACATTTTGATGAATGTGCCCATAAATTTGCATATATTTGAAATTTGAAAATGTTGAAATGACAAGGTGGATGAAAAGTTAAATGGAGTCATGGCCACTTGGCTCAATGCAAAATGACTTGCGAGGTGAAATAAATGTATTGTTGGAAGGACTAAGTCCACTTGGATTTGAATTCAAATTTGAAGGAATATTCTCTATTATACCATGTTGAGAGAAAATAGGGATTTAATAAATGAATTAAATCTATTTTCATGTGCAAGTGGCAAAAGATAGGGGGTGTGACATGAATTAGGATTAAATTAATCAAGGGTTAATTAATTTAATGAGAGATTAAATGATGTGACAAATTTGTCTTAGATTTATGGGTTGATTTAAATCAAATATGAGAAGAATATGATTTAGATATTAATTAAATAAAGATTTTTAATTTATTCAATTAAAGGAGATGGAGTTAGATTAAATCAAATAAGGTTTTAATTTATTTAATTAAATAGGGATAAGTAGATCATATTGATTGATTTAATTAACAAAAGAGAATGACTTAATCAGATAAATGATTTATTTAATTAAGAGGAAAATTTATGAATTTAATCAAATAAGGGTATTTGATTAAATTGTTAGATTGAGGGATGATTTAGGATGAAATGGTATTAGTAGTCAGGATCATATATGCAATGTCAATTGGTACATTTTCTATGTCTACAATAAGTATCTATGTTTGTATGCTCTTCTATCACATTATCCACACAAATAGGGGAGATAGGAGAGGGTGTAAGTTTAAGGTTAACATTGTCATTTTCACTCTTGTGTGCTAAGAGACTCTCATAACTAGGACATGCATTGAATGAATGACGATCATGCTTATTGACTAAGTTATTATTTACAAATTTGGAGATGGAAACTAACATTTTGAAAGATCAACCTATGCTAACTCAAAATGCAATGTAAAAGGCTAAAATGAAATGTAATTTTTAGAGAATAATTTACTCATTATGCTATGTAACAATATGAGAATGAAAAAGTGAAATTTAAACCATGCATGAAATGAGCTAATTTAAGCTAGTTCTAATGAAATGCATGTTACATAAATGCAAAAAATTGATACAACTAGGAAATGGCACCAAACAAAAGCCTAAAAATAGGGTTTTTAGCTCTGTAAAATGCAGTTTTAGGGGTCAAAAGGGATTGATTCGCCTAGGGTGGCGAATGAGTCTTGGCAATATGGACTTTTTTTAGATTTTTTAGAAACTTTTGATGGATTTTGATGTTTTCTGAGTGCTATAATGTAGACCTAAGATGAAAATGAAAAATTTCAGAAAATTTTAATGATTTTAGATGCCAAAAATGCAACCTAAATGCACTTTACATGAGTGCAAAATTTAACACCTAACATGCAAATGAATCATGCAATCCATAATGCAAGGTCAATGAAAGCTAGATATATGATGGACTCCAAATTATAAAATAAAATGAGTTGAAAAGCAGGTTCACCAAAATATAACATAGATATTTTGCATCCAAGATCTTTCTAGCACTCTTAGGGTTTTTCACATAGAAGGAGAAAGATGGTCCAAAATGCAATTTTACACTCAATATCAATGCAATATGGATGGAATATGGATGCATACCTAGATGAAATTTTTGAATGCAAGAAATTGATAAGATTATTTGATTAATGAATGGAAACTAAGGAAACGAAGAATGTTTGAAAACACATTATGTAATGCAAGAACACCTAGAAATGAATGCAAATTGCAACAAATCTTGACAAAATTGAAAGTGTGCACTTGGAATATGGATGGAGATTGGAAATAGCTTCTAGAATGTTGTTGATGCTAATTTTAAGGCCTGGTGAGACTCATTCACCATTCTGGGCGAATCGGTCCCAATTTTGCAAAACTATTTCGGAAACTATGTTGGACAAAAGGGTATCTAAAAATGCAGAAAACCAAAAACTAACTTGGAAGTGGGAATCATTCACCACCCATGGTGAATGAGTCCACTTTTGAATTTTTGAATATTCAAAGGAGGAATTTGGAGCTCTGGGTTTGCACTTTAATTCTCTATAGGTGTTCACTTCCGAGACTTTGATTTTCAGGTCTGAAAGTTGGTTTTTGTTGATATTTTGACTTGTTCAATGAAGGGAAGACTTGAAAAACTTTGCAACTTTATTCTTAATGATTTCCAAGATTCCAAAATGTCTAGATCTACAAACACACAAGAAGAGAAGAAGAAATGTTGAATGTTAGGTCATGGGGGTTTGCCTTGGTCAAACCCCTTTTAGGTAATTAAACCAAAATGATGAAAGAATGGAATGAAACATGTAATAATGGAGTTTATTACCTTTCCATGAAGATTTATCTTGAATGTGTGCAACAAAACATGAAGAATCTTCCCTTGAATGTTTGAAAATTGATGTCTTAATGCCTTGAAATGGTGAAGCCCCAACTTGTTTGACTTGAGATGGAAGAATGATGGATGAATAATGAAAAATGAATGTGATTTAGAGTTTAGAGAGTTGATTTTATAGGAAATCCAACTTATTATCCCATAAATTGGATCCCTCAGGCCGACATGAAGTAAAATGAAACTTAAATTCCAAAATTTCCTGCTCAAAGGTCAAAATTGGGCCAAATGGGACTCATTCACCACCCATGGTGAATGAGTCCCACCTAGATGGGACTGATTTTCTATGGATGGCGAAGGGTCCCATAGGGGCCATTTTGATAGCTAGGGTGCTAGGAAGTTAAGAAATAAGGTTTAGATTATAACTTTTTTGGGTATTTTATCAAATATTTCCCTAGGATGCACAATATTGATTAATAGGGGCCTATTAGTGATGAAACAAAGGTTAATCAGGGATTGGGACACATAATCTAATGTTAAAGTGTGATTAAATACACTTTACAACACTAAAATGAGGTCCACATAGCCTAGGAAGGCACAAGAACTAATGTGAATGTGCAAGACACATTACAACACTAGTTTAACATTAAATTTAAGTTATAAGTCTTCTAGATTGATGTGATATTGCTATTAAACACATTTTATAATGTTGAATTAGGGAGAAATAGGTTCATTAAATCTAGAAAAGTGTAAATTCCTTTACAACATGTTACAACACTTTTACAAGACATCGATAAAACCATGTTATTCAAATTGAAAGGGTCCAAGACCTAGTGTGGATGCATAAAATGCCTCACAACACTTGAATCAAGGCCTCTTTAAGTCCAATTTATCATGAATTATTCTCATGTCAATTAAGTTTCCTTTTTTCTATGGTACACATGGTTAATGGTTGGCATTCTTAACTAATGATTTGATATATATTGGAAATCTAGTGAATATTGTCACCTTTAGAGAAATTGGATTAAGCATAGATCAGGTTATATGAAAACTTATATAATTTACTTCCATTATGTATGAACTATATGTTGGCCTTGTCATTGCACCAAAAGATCGACTTGTCAATGCCCAATACAAGCGTCGGTTAAGATCCACAAGAGGCGGTTAGACCATGTCACAAACCCAAGCATTGTGCTGCAAGGAAGACCAAGGGACACACCATCTTGCAACAATACCCCCCCAACACAAGCAATGGGTTTGAACCTGTGACTAGCTCTAATACCAATTGTTGGCCTTATTGTTGCACCAAAAGATCGACCTGTCAATGCCCGATACAAGCGTCAGTTAAGATCCACAAGAGGTGGTTAGACCATGTGACAAACCCAAGCATTGTGCTACAAGGAAGACCAAGGGACACACCATCTTGCAACACTATATATTAGAATGTTAGAAATGTTAGAAAAATATTCTTGTAAAAGTTAACAATATGATGATGGTAGGGTTTAGAAGATGCGTTGAATGCTTAAGTTGTATTCGAACATGTTGTTTTTCTAATAGACAAAATAACTATATTGGAAATACATTCATTATGTTTAATATCATTAAAATATGCTAATATTGTGCCTTGATATTTTATAAGAAAATGTTGATTGAATGGATTTAAAGATGAGATTATATGTTGGTTTATTAATTCATTTAGAGTATCCCATGTTGTGCTTGAAATTTATGAATTCATTAGATGTAGATGTATCATGCTTCACTATTCCATTCATTTATATATGATTTGCATAGCTAGTTTTCCTTGTGTTGGGTTAGGTATTCTTCTTTCAAAAATAATTTTAGGGAAGTGAATCACTTCATGGTAGGGTGGAAAATTCTCTAGAAATATTCTCGCATTTGATGTGGTCAAAGGAGTTAAATTTCAAAAGAATCCTATTAGCAAGGTCCTCAATTATGTTTCATTATATAATCTTTTTCTCGACCATGTGGTCTATTGTAAGGAATATATTCCTTTATGTTTTTCCTTAATATTGGAATATGTACTCTAGGTTTCTTGTATTAATATAATTCCTTGACTCTATTCTTAAATTTTGTACTCGTGTCATTTTTATATGTTTTATTATGTGCAATTTGTTAATTTGAATTTATGGAGGTTACTATAGATTACAAAATTTATTGCTTCACACTATCATTCCCTTCATATAGATATTTGAGCTTATCCCATATCTCCTTGGTATTCTTGCATTACACAACTTACACAAATTTAAAATTAGCAAGATGGTATTATTTTCTTTAGCATTGCTCTCATGAGCCTTCTTTACATTAGCATTAGTATTAGGATGAGCATGCTTAGTATAATTATGTTTTGCAACTCTCCAAACACCATACCCTAATGAAGTAAGGTAGGTTTCCATCCTCACACTCCAGAAAGCATAGTTTCTTCCATCAAAAAGTGGTGTTTTAGAAGAGGACTAATTCTAAGCCACACATTCTAAACCAATATCTACCTTAAAGTATTATTTTGCACCAAGGAACTCAACTTTGATACCAATTGTTAGAACATGTAGATATATTGAGAGGGAGATGAATTAGTATATCCCTTAATTTAATCCAATTCAATTTTATCAATCAAAACTTGTTACTTCCTTAATGAGATAAAGCATTCAAAGCACAAGCACACAACCACAACACCAAATTAACATGGAAGAATCTACAAGGGAAAAACCACAATGAGAAAGATGCTTGGAGCTAATCTTCTAACCCAACCTCACAAAAATGAAACAAGATTTACAACACAATTTTATAGCTTCAACCAAAGGTAGTTTATAACTCACTATCAATATACAACTTACAAAAATAGGATACAACCTTAGTATGTAATACATGATGAATTATGGTGATCAACTACTAGAACAATACCTATGCTACCTCTAACTCACTAGCTTCAACACTCACTCATATACTTCTTCCTTCATCTCACTTCCTTCAACATTCACTTACTTCTTCCTCCAACTCACTGCCTACATCATTCACTCACTTCTACCTTTAGCTCACTTGCTCTAGCATTCATTCACAAATTTATGCTTCTAACTCACTGCCTTTATCACTCTTCAAATACCTCTTCACACATTTGCGCACATTATTTTTCCTTTATCCCATTGCTATAGGTATATAACTTTCATCACATTGAATACACACACACAATACTACAACTACCCCGATCACACACTCAATCATTTATTTATACCTTTGGCAAGCTTAAAAATAATCTCCTTGTCAGCTAGACTAAAATGTGTAGATATGAAACATGTAACAACCATAATGATTCAACTCCAAATAATTAGTGGGAAAAAGGAAATAGAATGTGGTCCAAGCCATGAGATAAGTAGGACCTATTTTACACAACAAAAATTTGTACAAACACCTCAAAATACCAAGCCGGCCTAGCAAACACTTAACCCTCCAAATATTAACTCTAGACCACAAGCATTACCAGAGATAATAAACAACATTATATGGATCACATTACAAGAATTAAATGATATTTTAAAAAAATTATATTGCCTCCTTTTACAATTCACAAATCATTAGGTTGGCACAAGAAGAAAACAAACACTAAACCAATATCTCTTGCATACACAAAATCCATAGTCTTGAGATGGAACATTGAAAACTTGACTTGTGGTATAGCTTAA
Source organism: Sequoia sempervirens (assembly GCA_007258455.2). Taxonomy (NCBI): domain Eukaryota; kingdom Viridiplantae; phylum Streptophyta; class Pinopsida; order Cupressales; family Cupressaceae; genus Sequoia; species Sequoia sempervirens. Next base: position 393,986,138 of record VDFB02000003.1, read on the forward strand.
TATCTAAAAATTAAAGGGAGAAAACATGTAGACACTTTAAATTTATCCTTCAAGTTGCAAGACTAAAAAATCAATTGTGAAGAAATGTGGAGCATTTCTTTGAACCTTGCTGACTATGAGAGTACAATCCTCACATTGGAATTTTTTGAAACTTCTATGGTAACTTTTATGTTCTAAAATAAAGAATGTAGATATTGTACATTTGTATTTGAAAAACTTCCAAACCAAGAGATAATATATTCAACTATGGAGTGTTGATGGTGTTTTCTGCACATCAACAACTCAGACAGAATGTAATATTCTATCTCTCTTGAAAGGTAATCTTCAACAATAAATCACTGAAAATCACCCCAAGGTCTCTTGGGTGTCAGGTCATGACAATGCATAAACAACTCAGATAATATGTGAAAATGCTAGTAATCACAAGGGGCCTTACACATGAACAATGCTGGAAGTGAATTTTCATTAGATGCAACAATATGGTGATGCTTTCAACCCTAAAACTAACCTAGATTCGAAATAAACAGCAAAAGAGATAAGAGTTTAGAGAGATTATATTTGATTCTAACTCCTAAGATCAAACACAATAATGATGAAAGCTGCAAATGGATAGATCCCCAATAAAACCGATCTCTGCTTGATCAAGGACAAACCTGCAACTACACAGAAATGGTGCGATCTTCTGGGGAAATCTGAAGATTTTCAGACTTTGAACATTCATTCACATACCCAACTGCTGGTGCAATGTAAACAAGCATTCACAGTTGAACTTAACACAGAAGTGAGGCCTAGACTAACTTTACACAGCAATCTACAATCAGCAAATTGCTAAAAGTATGGACCAGAAATCGATCAACATTATCAATATTTCACCACCATTGTAAAAGAGCTGAAATCTAACATCTAACATCTAACACCTAAGAATCAAGAACAAGAAACCATAAAAAACTGTTGAAAATAAATACAAAGTTTGCCAAATCAACAATCCAATTGCATTACTTCTCCAGCATTACATAACAATTTCAAGTCTCTCATCTCCTACAACTAATTCTGAAAACTACTTGCCAATTCTGGCCTAGTCAAACTCCTAAAATCTCTCCCTTACAAATGAGGCACAAATGCCATTTATAGAGAAACTCAAACATGTCAGCCCAATTAGATTTTACAATAATAACTAGCCTCAAATAGGTCGGCCAGGAGAATTTCAAAATAGGACAAGATCTGCATTAAATGCATGAATATTATCCATGTCGGCCCACGATCTCCAGCAAGATCAAATTCATGTTTCTTCCAGAAAGTCCTCCAGCTGTAGACAGTTTTGGCACAGATTCTTAGGCAGGTCCCACTTTTAATATTTGTTTAGTCCTGGAAATTTTTTTTTTCAATTTTTTTTTATCTCAAGAAATTTTCATTTTCAGGATCATTTTTAAAAAATTTCCATTTTTGGAAAAAAAATCATTTTTGGAAAAATTTCCATTTTGGGAAACCAAACCAAGGGGAAAATCCAGGTCAGGCGGAGTCCAGACCAGAATCCAGAAAAAACTAGCCAGACAAGATTCTACCGAATAAGGCAAAAATTTCAACAATAGATCATCGAAACGAACCAAGAATGCACGAAACATCGTGTAATATATCAAATTAAGCATGGGATGTTGAGCATTTATCATCAAATTCATCAATTTAATCCAGTATTTCAATTTACACAAAGCCTGGCAGAAAATCCAGAAAAATCCGGGTGGACCGGATTTCCGCGAACGGCATAAAATTTTGAACTTTGGCACGTACCCGAAAAATTGAAGAAATCCAGGAAAATCCGGGTCGGGCAGAAAATCCCGGACGCAATAAAAAACCCGGACTTCGCTTGGATATGGAATTTGAGCAGAATCTGGGAAAATCCGGACGGACCGGAAAATCCCGGATCGGGGTAAAAACTCAGATTTTTGCACAGAGTCGGACAACTCGGATTTTTGCACAGAGCCGGACTTTGACCAGAATCCAGAAAAATCCGGACGGACCGGAAAATCCCAGATTGGGGTAAAAACCCGGATTTTGCTCAGAACTTAGTTTTTTTAAAGGGAAACCTAGGGAACTCACTTGGGCAAGCAAGATGAACATCTAAGGACCTCCAAAGGCAACCAAATCAATAAAATTAAGGGGCCAAAAGACACCAAAAGCCAAAGAAAAAAGAGGGTCCCTACTTTCAGTGGGGTGTGTGTGCAAAACTGCACAACATGGAGGAAAGTGGAACATTCTTTGAAGCATCTACAACATAAAATCTTGAGCATATGTCTGCAAGAGAATCACTTATACATTTTACATTGAGAGACAAAAAATAAAAATTCACTAAAAATTCACCTATTCATGAGCAACATGAGATATAGAATAACTGTGTACAACAACCTCACACATCCATTACCATATGCGATAATTTTGATCAACATACTAATTGTAGCATATGCAAGCATCCACACACTACCACTCTGCTTGACATGTATGACAATACCAACAACAATCTCCATTCTATTGACATTAATGAAAACATTTACAACAACCTTGCAATAGAATTTCCTAGGATACAAATTTAATATATCCCAAATGATAAAGGATATTGAGATGATTCTTTCACCATCTGATTCATTTTCAATTCCACTCCTTAGGGTAAATTTTCAAGTCCATATGTGCCCATTTATATGGACTTACTAAAAATAGAAGGAAACCTTTTCATGCCTTTATGGAATTTTGACTATCTAACACCCCTTAAGTGTCATCATGGGACCCAAAACAACTAAAAACAATAAGGATTTCTTTTGGGTGATGCAAGATTGCCCTTAAACCATCAGATGCTCTTGCATCATCAATCTATGAAACCTATTTTCAATGAATATTTTATTATGTCTAAGATTAGGTGGTGTTAAACTTTGGAAGACTAAAAGTGTGTAGAGGGAGAGTATGATAACTTTATTTATATCCATTCAATCCTATTTTCTAGTGAAAAAGGCTGCAAGACATATTTAATAAAGATGTAACGTTCCTAGGTGATAAGTCATGAATTAGAGATCATAAAAATAAAACACATACCAATAGTGGGTAGATGCATACTAACATGCTACTTAGATTGACTTGGTATACAATTCCAAAATGCATTCATTCACTCCTAAAAAAATTCAAATTTACTCCTTACATGCATTCTTAATATATCTTAGTTTCATTAATATTAAATGTGTTGAACAAGACAACTGAGAGGGGGGTGAATCAATTGTAGAAAATTTAGCTTTTAAAACTTTCACCAGAGATTAGATCTATTATTATTCACAAATCCTTTAGTCTGCTAATATGATTAATCATTAATTGTAAAAAAAAAACTGAAAGAAGTAAAACCATACACACAATAACACCAGATATACATGGAAAACCCAATAAGCAAAAAACCATGGTGAGGATTAGCTCACAATATAGAGAATATCAAAACCAAATACAAAGGCTCATTTCTAAAAAAATACTCACTGTCAACTAGGGGTTAACCACTTGGAGGGATCATTGCCACAAAATTACAAAAGAAGACATAAGAGATTTGTTACAAAGAGGAAAAATCTCAATGTAATAGAGATTTCCAGCCAAATTTTCTCACACACTTGAAGACATGCTTGAATGATAGAGTACACCTTCAACTCACTACCTTCGAAAAATCTCCACTTGAATTTTACATTGATCTACTCAAACTCAGATCACACACAAACACACTATTTCAAATCTATCTTGCATCTATCATGCTCTTGCATTCATCCAATATTCTTTCTCAAACATCTGAACTTCTATTTATACCAGATCTTCAACCTTGAAGCTCGTCCAAATTCAGCCATATATACCATTTGTATTTACAAATTAAAATTAGTTCAATGCCAAAACATTCTACAATGGAATTAGAATGAGGGTGACCCAAACACACACTTAATGAGGACCTAAATACGTCTCAACTCAACATGCTTCCATGAGCTTCATAAGTAGTGTTTAACACAAGGTTGGCCAATACCAGTGTAAAACACATAGATCAGTTAAGAAAACTTAACCTTAACATGATCCAATCTTTCCAGTCAACAAATTTCACTTGAACACAACCTCATCAACTTATCTTGAGAACTATAAGCCATAAGACTCAAACAAGAAGAAATCGACAGAAACTACATTTCTCCTAGACCTTAGCCAGATACACAAAAAAGCATGGTTCACAATTGGTGAACATAACTTGCATTGTACAATGATCCAAAAGCCCAAAATTTGGATATAGTAGTTTTGAATAATCATGAACAATACCTTAGATCCTCACTAGCATAGCAACATGTTTCAAAGAAAAACCTAGAGAAAATACTGAATACCTGCAACCTTTCTTTATTGCAATTTTTTTAATATATTCAACATATACAACCAATAGCCAACTTAAATAAAATCAATGACAATAGCAACTAGTAGACCAATTGACATCAATGAAAATACCATCATACTTGCAACAATCTCTCCATTTGTAATTTATGGAAACACATGATGTGAAAAACCATCAAAGATAGCACACCAGCTCTGAACACACTTTCTCATGATTTTACTTTCTCCCCCTCAGTAGATAAACATTTTCACATGATACTCTTCTCCCTCTTTGACATCAATGGATATTTTAACATTGTTTTCCTCTTTGACATTAAGAACCTTTCATGTACTAAATACTCCCCCTTAGGAGTATACCCAAATAGTTTTTCAATGACAACACAAGATACTACCTTCTCTTCCTGAGAGGTAGCCACCAAACATCATTCTAGTAGAAAGATAGATCCATAGATCCACCAGACTAATGCATATCCATATGCATCTAGTTCAAGAAGGGAGGGGAAATGACCCCTAACTTATCCACCTGACATACTCAAAAGAATCTTTAGGAAGAACCTTAGTAAATATGTCAGCAATCTGATCCTTTGTATTTACATACTCAAGCTTTAATTCATTCTCCACAACCTTCTCTCTCATAAAGTGATACTTGATAGATCATATATGTTTTATCCTTGAGTGCATCACTTGATTCTTTGAAATGTTAATTGCAGTTGTATTATCACAGAAAATAGACATGGGATCATCATACATTAATTTGATATCTTCCAATGTCTATTTCATCCACAAAACTTGTGTATATCAAGATGTAGTGGTAATATACTCAACTTCTGCATTGGATAAGGAAATCAAATATTTCTTTTTAATGAACCATGACACCAATCTACAACCAAGAATGAATCCACCACCACTTTGTACTTTTTTATCATCAAAACAACTTTCCCAATCTACATCTATGTAAGCACTTAGTGTAAAATCACTATCCCTAGGATACCAAAAGCCATAAATCAGAGTGCCATTCAAATATTTGAATATCCTCTTAACTATAGCAACATGTGTTTCTTTAGGGTCTTCTTGAAATCTAGCCACAAGATAAATTGTATGCATAATATTCAATCTAGTAGTAGTTAAATACAATAGTCCTCTAATCATAGATCTGTACTTTCTTTGAACATTCTTAGGTGAATCATCATCTTTGCTCAATTTATAGCCAGTCACCATAGGAGCGCATACTAGTTTGGAACCATCCATTCCAAGCTTCTTCAACATCTCTTTTCAATATTTTGAATGTGAAATAAAAATACCCTTTTCTGTTTGATTGATTTTGAATCCCAAGAAATAAATTCATCTCACCAAATATAGGCATCTTAAATTATTTTTGTATTTATTTAGCAAACATTTTGCACATTGTTTCATTTCCTCCAAACATAATATCATTAACATACACAAGCACAATCAATATCTTGTCATTTTCAAATTTGAAATACAAATTACTATTTGTCTTACCTTTATTGAAACCTTGTTGAATCAAATATTTGTCCAACCTTGCATGTCCACCTCTAGGAGCTTTCTTTAATCCATATAAATCCTTCTTCAATCTACAGATCATATCGAGTTGATCTAACAATTGAAATCCTTCTGGTTGTTCCATGTACACTTCTTCTTCCAATTCACCATTTAAAAATGCAGACTTTATGTCCATCTAATAAACTTTAAAATATTTATGTTTAGTAAATACTGAAAACATTTTGATAGCTTCCATTCTTGCCACTAGAGAAAAATTATCCTAAAAATATATGCCTTCTACCTATGAGTATCCCTTACACACAAGTCTTGCTTTATTTCTAACCACTTCTCCATTTTCATTCAACTTGTTTCTAAATACCCATTTTGATCCAATTATGTTTTTATTTGTTGGTCTAGGGATCAATTCCTAGGTTTTATTCTTCTCAATATGCATGAGTTGTTCTTCCATAGCTTTCATCTAATGATCATATTTACATGCTTCACTTAGTGTCTTAGGTTCAACTTTAGAAAGTAAACAAAGATTTATTTCACCAACAACAACTCTACTTCTTGTCAATACTCCTTTCCACTTGTCTTCAATGATTTGATTTTTTTGAATGATTCTTTTACAAATATCTAGGTGTCTTTTGGGACACCACCAGAGCTTCTTCTTCATTTTCCTTTTTCTATTCTTCCATGTCTTCAACTTGAATGAAATCAGGTTCATCTGATACATATCCATCAACTTTAATTGAATTCATCAATGCTTCATCCACCTTGACATTTGTGCTCTCTACAATGTTTCTTTCCCTTTTATTGAAACACCTGTAATCTTTTATTTTAGTAGATTATCTAAAAAAGATACCTTCATCACATCTAGCATCAAATTTCCCTAAATTTTCTTCATCCCTTCTAATATAACATTTTCTTCCAAATACCTTGAAATACTTGATATTAGGAATTCTTCCACACCATAGCTCATAGGGAGTCTTATTAATGTTAGATTTTTCTTGAGATTGATTAAACACATAAGTAGTAGTATGAATAGCTTCTTTCCAATAAACTTCTGGTAGACCTACCTCTATAATCATTGATTTAGCAGCTTCCTAAATCATCTTGTTCTTTCTTTCAACAACTCCATTCTATTGAGGATTTCTAGGAGCAGAAAATTGCCTCTTTATTCCATGAACTTCAAAAAACATGTTAAACTCATTAGAGGTGAATTCACCACCTCTGTCAAACCTCAAACATTTTATAGTCAAATTTGCTTTTATTTTCAACCATAGCCTTAAATTCCTTGAATCTATCTAATGCATCATATTTCTCTTGATGAAAAGTAACCCATGTATATCTAGAGTAATCATCAATCATAAGCATAAAGTACCTGTCATCTTGTAGAATTATTACTCTTGTAGGACCACAAATATCTATATGAATAAAATCCAGTAAATCAATAGTAGATTGTTCCTTTGACCTAATGTAGTTTCTAACTTTCTTTCCAAAGTGAAAATCTTTACAAACATTAATAGGCTTTGTGATCCTTGGTAAGTCTCTTACAACTTGCACTACACTGATCCTTGCCAAGTTTTCAAAATTCATATGAGACATCCTATGATTCCATAATGAACTATCTTTAATTTGAGACATAAAGCAATTCCATCAACACCCTTAAGTTGATAAATATTTCCTTCAAACTTCTTTCCTACAACAATCATTGTTTCGGATCCTTTCTTGATTTCACATCTCTCACCCTCAAATACAAGATTATATCCGTTACTACACATATTTCCAACACTCAAAAGATTATGCCTCAAACCCTTAACATAATAGACATCACCAATATTATGCTTGCCATGAAAACTGACTGAACCTATCTCACAAATCTTAGCACCAGTATCATCTCCAAACTTAACTAATCCTCCATCATATATTTTTAAGTTTAACAAACTTACTCTTATCACTAGTCATGTGATGTGAACATCTAATATCAACAACCCAATAGTTATTTTCTCGTTTAACATGAAGACCAGAGATTACAATATCTTCAACTTTCTCCAGAGCATTTTCCTTTACTTTTCTTTTCAGTATTAGTAGAAGTAGATTCATATTTTATATCCAATAACAAGCATTCATTGTCATCAGAATCTCCATAATCAGATTCTTCATCAGAAATACCAACATCTTCATTCACATAATATGATCTCTTAATCATCTTCACTTTGTTTTATTTTCTTAATCTATGTTTATTCTTTTGAGCTCTTTCCAGGCATCTCAAAGCATAATGACCTATTCCTCCACAACTAAAGCATTCAAAGGGTAACTTACCTTCATACTTACCGAAGACCTTTTTTATCCTTCTTAAAAAGTTAGTTTCTACTCCATCGAGGTTCTCTTCATCCAGATCTTTAGCTCTTATAGCCTTGAAAGTGGTTTCTTTCTTGGATCTATTTCTCAAGGCTAGATTTCTCATTTCAATTGATGTTAGAGTACCCAATAAGTGATATTTAGTATAAGTTTTGTAATCTATAAATTCCTCAATAGAAAATACCTTTTCACTATGTACATCAAGGAGAGTTATGAGAATATTCTTTACAATCCTAGATTCATCCATTGTAGCACCAAGTCATCACATTCCACCTACCAATTCATCCACTATCTATAGATAGGATTTAATGTTCTCAACTTCAAACATATGCAGGATCTTGAACTGTGCCTTGAAGTTTTGCAACTTTTCTTCTTTGACCTTTTCATCTCCTTCACGAATCCTTTCCAATGCATCCCATACATCTTTAGCAGTCTTCAAATTTTTAACTTTAATCAATTTGAAATGTGAAAGACTATTCTTCATAATGAACTTTGTCTTATTATTTTCTTCATGCACCTTGATTTCATCAATTGTACTTAGACCATTAGTAGGAGGAGTGTATACAGTCTTATAAGCTTTCTCAATATCATATACATAGTACTCTAGATATCCTTCCATCTTCATTTTCCAAAGGGAATAATTAAGTCCCATCAAAGCTAGGACACTCAATAGTGATCTTGCTCACCATCCCATACCTTCCTCAAGTGGTTAAGCTACGATACCAAGTATTGAACAAGATAACTGAGACGAGGGTGAATTAGTTCTAGCAAATTTAGCCTTTAAAACTTTCACCAGAGATTATATCTATTATTATTCACAAATCCTTTACTCTGCTAATATGATTAATAATTAAGTGTAAAAGAAGAAATTGAAAGAATAAAAACCATACACACAATAACACTAGATTTATGTGGAAAACCCAATAAGGGAAAAACACAGTGAGGATTATATCACAATATAGAGATATGAAAACTGAATACAAAGGCTCACTATCAAAACAAGACTCACTATTCAGAATATGACTCACTATCCAGTAGGGATTAACCACCCAGAGGGCTCACTGCAACATAATTACAAAAGAAGATAGAAGAGATTTATTACAAAGAGAAAAAAATATCAACGCAATAGAGATTTCCACCACAATTTTCTCACACACTTGTAGACAAGCTTGAATGATAGAGTACACCTTCAACTTACTGCCTTTAGAAACTCACCATTTGAATTTTGCACTGATCTACTCAAACTCGCATCACACACACACACACTATTTTGTATCTATCTCACATCTATCTTTCTCTTGTGTTCATCCACTCTTCTTTCTCAAACATCTCAACTTCTATTTATATCAGATCTTCAACCTTGAAGCTCATCCAAATTCAGCCATATATACCATTTTTATTTACAAACTCAAATTAGTTCAATGCCAAAACATTCTACGATGGAATTAGAATGAGGGCAACCCAAACACACACTTAATGAGGACCTAAATAAGTCCCAACTCAACATGCTTCCATGAGCTTCGTAAGTAGTGTTTAACACAAGGTCGGCCAATACTAGTGTATTAGCACAATTAATCTTAACACCATAATCAAGTAGTGTTTAGCACAATTAATCTTAACACGATCCAATATTTCCAGTCAATAAATTTCAATTGAACATGACCTCATAAACTTATCCTGAGAACTGGAAGACATAAAACTTAAACAAGAAGAAATCCAAAGCAACTACATTTCTCCTCGACCTTAGCTAGATACATAGAAAAACATGGTTTATAACTGGTGAACATAACTTGCACTGTATAATGATCTAGAAACCTAAAATCTGGATATAGTATTTTCTAATAATCATGAACAATACCTCAGATCCTCACTAGCATAGTAGTACGTTTCAGAGAAAAAATTAAAGAAAACATCGAATTTACCTGTAACCTTTCTTTATTACAATTTTCTCAATATCCTCAACATATACAACCAATAACCAACATGCATGACATCAATGACAACAAAAACTAGTAGACCAGTTGACATCAATGACAATACCTTCATACTTGCAACAAAATTTATATCACCACAAAACACTTCATAAATTTCAAAATACATCATGTACTAAAATATGTGTAATGATTAACTAAAGTACATAATTTAAATTAAAAAATGATATATATATATATATGAGTTTTAAATGGATAAATAATGTACACATTTAACATTTTGAAATGTAAAAGTAATTATTTATATATATTTATTTTAATTGTAATTGTAGGTAGTTTAGTTTACATTGATGGATCAAATACTAGAATATGATATATATTAAAATAAGTTTTGCAAAAAAAAATTAAATCTCACTTGAAATCCACCCACCTCAAATACCCCCACTAAACCTCCCCCAACAAAACTCTCATCCCTCCATCTAGTGAGCCTCACTTGCGAGAAATTATAAATGAAATCATAATTGTGCTACAAGAAAAAAATGATTTTATCTCATTTTGATTTCATCTTAGAAGGAGGAGATGATGAAATTATATTTATATGGATAGTCATATAGAAAAATACTTAATTTACGTATTACTAAGATAATTGTAGTCTTGTAATGTATTGACCCTTCAATAAACTAACCAATCCCTCCAAATAAAAAATAAAAAATAATTAGATTTTCTAGGAAACTTGAAATTATAGCATATTTTTGGGAGCAATGGTGGATGGTCTTTGACCATCCACCACATGAAAAGTTTGATTTATCATTTTATTTTCTGAGAGAGTTATTGGTTAAGTTTAAATTGGGTATAAAAATTAATTATTTTGGCATCAAACTATTCAAGGATATTGGTGATGGTATGCTACATCATAAGTCAAGGGCACATGTCTATCTAAATTGATGTGTATTATATCCACCCAGTATTTCTCTTTCTTCACATGATACTCCTACACCCATTCACCAACATGCAATAGTTTTGAAATTAAGAACATTGAGTACACTCTCAAGAAATTTAACTAACCAAGATATCTACATGGTAGCTAAATTCATTGGTAGAGAAGATAGAGGAGATGGTGTTTCTCTAGCACCTTACACAGCTGACATCATATTTCTATCAAAACCATAATCAACCATATTATGATCCTACTTGATAATCTACTTCAAATGATATGGCAAGGGTGTATTCTATCTTAGCTACATTATATGATCCTCCTATATATTTATGCCACATTTTAAGTGTTTGTGTATAATGTACATATTAAATTAATAAATAGCTTGATCTATTATAAATATAAATTATTGATTTATAAATAATGAGTTATATATTGTGAACTAGATGTGGTGTATATGATTGGTTTAGGGACATCATATTTGTTAGATCAATGTTTCATGTCAACAATTGTGTAACTTGAAACACTATATAGGGTAGACTAAAAAATTTCCCTTAACCATATGTAAATTTCATTATATATACAAATCTAATTATTTTCTTCAAATTATATACATTTAATAATTATATAATTTAATTCAAATGTGAAAAATTCTTAAAAAAAGGGGAGCTCATGACACTTCCATGTTAGACCAACCAGAGGTGTGGAAAGTGTTGGTCCATCATCAACTCTTATTCCTAATTCATCCCTAGTGTGTAATTGAAAATTGCATTTCAACTTTGAATTCACTTGAAGTATAATTTTATAATTTTAAAATCATTGTTGAATTTATATATATGTACACATATGAAATATATGATTCCATCAAGACAATACATTGAGTCTTATCACTAATTAAGTTGGATTATTTTATGGGCCATCCATATCATTCTAGGTCCTACTTGTAAATTTGGTAAATAATTTTTATGTCTTTAATAGTGTTACATTTTATAAATATTCAAACCTAAATTATTAATTTTTAATATAATAATTATCAGTGGATACTTTTGGTAAGAAAATGACGAGCATCATGTGGTATACATGGACAAGTCTAGATTTAAATATTTAATTACATAGGACTTTTTAAAATGATATGCATTAAATTTTGAAATTTTAACTAATTTGAAGCTTATTTTTCTTTTGCAACATGAGAAACAATCTTCCTCATGTGCAACAATCTACCTCTAATAAAAAAAAATCTACTTCATGTGCAACAAGGAGGCATCTTAACCTTAATCATCTATCGAGATGGAGCACATGGGCAGGAAGAGGAGTGGGGAAAGCAGTTTGAATTCTCCTGACGATGATGGTGATGGAGGAGCAAAATCATACAAGGATGATTTAGTTTTTTGGATGCCTGGGCCATTGTGGGTTTCTTCATTGGATGTTGGTGGATGGTGGTGCTTGGTTGGCTTTGGGACTATGCCTCTTGAGTGGCCTTTTGTTGCATCTTCTATGTGCTAGGTGGTTTGGCTAAGGCTTGGACTCACCTTCTTCCTGATGTTTGGTGTTGTTTCCTTTCCTCTATTAGAGCAACTACATTCTCTATGGGAACTTTGGCATTTTCTTGCAATGTTCCTCCTTTTTGGGCTCGGCTGGGTGCCTTGGTGTCCAGTTTGGTTTATGGGATTCAATGGTTTTTGGTTCCACAGTGGTGCTTAGCCAGTGTAGGTTGGTGTGGCATCCTCTATTTTTGGTTTCTCCCTATTGTTGGTGATTGAAATGGTGTTTTATCTCTTGGGAGTGTCTTTTTTGGATTTGGGGTGTTCTCTTGCCTTCAAGTGCTCTGCTTTCATAGCTCCCCTATGGCTTTTGGATGTCTTGGGATTGGTGTGCCTTATATGGTTGGGATTTTAAATATTTTATTGTTATTAAGGTTGTAGGTGAGTGGTTTTGTTCCCTCCCCTCTACTACTAGAAGTGGTTCTCTTGATGGCTTTGGTTGTCCCTCTAATGTTTGGTTGGTGTGGATCCCCCTTTGGGCCTCTTTTCTCTCTCTATGAAAGGGGTGTGGGTTCATTTTGGTGAAATTTTTTCTCCTGGTTCCTATTCCTGACCTTTTGGCTGGGGTTTTTTATTGGATATTTCTCATGATCCAGCTTCGTTTGTTCCTTAATGGTTCCTTTGTTGTTTTTATGGAGGTGTTTATTTCTTTTGTGGAGGTGCTGGAGTAGTATGTTCCAGATGAATGACTGATGGTGTTCTTGGATGGGCTGCTCTTCATGTTCTTGTTTTCCCATGTTGCTTCCAGTGTTTTTGTAGGGTTTATCCTTGTGGCTCTCTTGTTGCCCCTTTGTCTTGATTTGTTGGTGGATGTCATGTTTTTCCTTACTATTGGTTGGGTATCTCTCTTCTCTTTTCTTCAATCCGAGTTTTCTATTGAGGTGAAGATTACTCCTGTTGAGGTGGAGCCCTTTGTTCTAGAGGTAGACTTGGGGATTATAGATTTGCAGATGTTCTTTCCTTACTATTGGTCATCTCTATTACAATACCTTTTGAAGTGGTGCATGCTCCTATGGAGGTGGAGTTGTTTCTTGTTACAATTTGACTATAGTGTTGGTAAGGTTCTACATGATGTCTGCCACTATAGAGGGGATCTGATTCCTTTTGAGGTGGAGTGTGATTCAACTCTTCATGTGTGTGGATGGTACAAGAGATCTTATTCTTCTTGATGGTGTGGCTGGATGGCCTCTTTCCTAGGGGTTCTTAAAGGTATCTATGTGAGCTATGGGTTTAAGGTCCCCGATAAAACCTAGAATGATGTGAGGGACTTGGGTCCCTATTTTTTGAATGTAAGTGGGTTTTAGGTTCCCTTCTAAACCTGGTATGGGTTCAAGATTGCCTGTTAAACTTGGTTGTGTTTTGGGTTTAAGGTTTCCATTAAAACATTTTATGTTCCTTGTAGATCTGGGTAGTCTTGTTGTTTTGTTAATTATTTTCTATTGGTTTGTTGCTAGTTGTCTATGTTTTATTCTTATGCAGTTGGTTCCTCTTTGTGTGTGTTTTGGGTCCCCATCAAAACCTACTTGTTAATGGTTTTAGGTCCATTCAAAACCTATTTTTCCCCCTTAATCAAAACAAGGAGGCATCTTCATTTTGATGATGATAAAACATAATGTTTAATTGAAATTTATGTCTTAGACTATGATGTATTTATTTCATGTGGAATATGAGTATTTTAATATTTATTTGATGGACTAAGACTATATTTCATGTGGATTATGAATATTTAAATATTTATTTAATGGACTATGTGTGTGTATTTATTACACTATATATTTAAAATTATGCATAGATTATTATCAAAATTTAAGTCCTAATTCTAATTGTAAATTGAAATTACAGTATATGTCATAACTAGAAGTCCTAGTTTTTATTTGGTAGTCAAAATCATAAATAAACATTAAAGTCTTAATTATGAATTACAATTGTAATTTGACAACTTCAAATTTGTAATTAAACATTAACCTATTCTAATTGCAAGAATTAATTACAATTAAATTAGTTCAACAATTAGATGCATAAGTATATTAATTTTAAAGTAAACAATTACCATTTATATATTACAAAAATTATAATTTACTTTTAAATCTACCTCAACTAGGGGTTTTATGTCTCCATTTTTCTCACATGTAAAATATCCCAAATTCTTCCAATTTCCCCATATATTTTAGATATCTACCCAACTTATTTTAGATTATCCTTTTGTATCTATGTCTCAAAATTAAATTTCCCTTGGGGATTTTTAAACACATCTAGCCATAGAGAATGCAATTTTAAATAGAATTAAAGTTTGAAAATATGTTTATGATGCCTATTTTAATTAAAGTACCCAATTATATCATCCTTGGCATTATCATGAGTAAAGTCTCATATATAATGCTTTATATACTATACCATCTCTATCCTTGTTGGAGACTTGGACTTGTTGGAGATTGTTGGCATTGTCACTAGTGTTGTCATTGATGTCAACCCCTAATGCAGATGTGTTGTGGTTTGATTTCACATTGATATCAACCCCTACTGTGGATATTGTTGGATTTGTTGGAGAGTGTTGCACTATATTGTCATTTGTATTGTGGTTGGATGTCAACCTCTAGTATGGTCATGCTGAGAAGGTGTTGCAGGTAATGAAGATATGTTGAGGAAATGTTTGTAGTGTTGTTGACATAACTAGTTCACTTGGTTTCCAAGTTCTCTTGAAAAAAATGAATAAAAGAGTGTGCAAGGTGATAGAGGTGTGTTCAGTGTTGCGCTCCACATTTCCTCATGGTTGAAGATGTGCTTGTGTAGTTTGGATATGTTGATCAAAGGAAATCAAAGGTGTTATATCCAGAGTTTCAAGTTTTGGATTGTTCTACTATGGAATTTGTGTTGCAAGTATGTTGTATGTGTTTTCATTGATGTCAAAAGTTTCTCATTGATGTCAACCTTCAATATGGTTATGAAAATTTTGTATTTTTGTCATTGATGTCAGCAATGAGTGTGTTGCACTATAGTGTTTTTAGTGTTGTCACTAATGTCAACCTCTATTGTGGTGTTAAGTGAGTAAATTGTAGAAAAAAATATTGTAGATGGAGAGATTTTTGGTCTTGTAAGTTTTGTAGATATGTTGAATATATGTTTCTAGTGTTGTTAGTACAAATGGTTCACTTCATTTCCAAGTTTTTTTGAAAATACTTGATAAAAGAGTGTGTCATGCGATGGAGGTGTTTTTAGTGTTGTGATCTATATTTATTCATGATTGAAGATGTTCTTGTGGATTTTTGATGTGATTATTAGAGGTGTTCAAAGGTGTTCTATCCATAGTTTCACATTCTAGATGATGTGGTAGAGAAAGTTGTGTTTGATAGTGTGTTTTTTTATGAAGAAGGATTTTCTACGAGAAATGAGATTACTTTGCATTTCTCCACATTTTTGTTTCCTATATTAAAGATTTAGGAACATGCTTATAATTTCTATATCTAATTTCCCTTAGATTTTTGAGCACTAAGTTTCCTAGAAATTTTGATTCAAGTGTTGAAGTTTAGTGGCAGTGTGTTTGGTTGCACAAAATGAATGTATTTTTTAGTTTTTGATGGTTGTGGTAGTGGTTTTGGATATTTTGATGATGTGGAATAGTATGGAATGTTATGGAGTGATTATATGTGGTTTGTGTGGTGTTTCTAGACCTAGAGAGGCATGTATGTGGTCACTTGTTAGTGTTAGTGTAGGTTTGGCCAACCTAGCATACTAGTGCTAATTATGAAGGTTATTTTTTTGGAAGCATGGAAATGCATGTTGGTGTAGATTTGGGTCCTAGTTAATCCATGGCATGGTTTTTCTACACTTATTTCCACCTTAGAAGTGTTTTTTGTTGACGTATTTGGTGTTGCACATTTGTGGTGCATATGTTTCATTAAGGTTGACCTAATTAAGATGTTTTAGGTCATGGATGATATAAATGAAAGGTGATTTTTTGGTAATAAGTGTGAATGTGTGTAATGATGTGAATGTGATCAAGTGTGGTGATTTGAGTGTAATATTAAATGTATATGACTCTAGATTTAGTGATCAGAGGGTGTTTACATCTTTAATGTGTTTGAAGTTACTCGAGGTAGTAAGCCAAAGGTTGCAGATGGCATAGAGTTGTAGTGGTCGATCTTTGTTGTTGCTTTGAGATAGTGAATCTCTCTATAAAAAAAATTCTTTCTTCTCTCTTCCAAAAAATGAGTCCTTTAGGTAGTGATACCTTGACCTTGATCCTTTCTTCTTTTCTAGGAAGTGATCCCTCTGATAGTGAGCCTATTGTATTCGATGTTTCTTTTCATATATATGTGAGATAATCCACATCGTGGATTTTCCCTGCTTAGGGTTTTCCATATAAATCTGGTGTTCTCTTGTGTATAGTTGTGTTTGCATTGTTGTTTCACATTTTTACATTCTACTAATGCTTAATAGTGTTTTAAATTTTGATAAGGGTTTAAAAGTTAATAAGGGATTGAATGTTTTAATATACATCTAATTAACCCTCCTCTCAATTTTCCTGTGCATCTAACAATCGATATCAAAGTTTTGGTTCCTTAGAGAAATCTTAATCTCTTGAGGTAGATCCAAATGGTGCACAAGAATGGTTTCAAAGCTCTTATGTTCGATGGAATGAAGTATGCTTACTTGAAAGCTAGGATGGAATCCTTTCTTGTCTCTCTAGGATTTGGAGTCTTACAATTAGTTGAAAGATGATATACCTTTCTTGTAAATGGTTTGGTAAGTGATGATGAGATCAAGGATTATAATAACAATGAAAAAGTAATAAATTCTATTATGAGTGGCTTTTCTAATTATGACCTTACAATGATGATAAGCCTGAAAATTGCCAAAGAGATCTAGACAAAGTTGGAGAGCATTTATGAAGGATATGGTACGGTCAAGTAAGAAAAGATGCAAAATTGCAAAGCCAAATTTTGAAATCCTGAGGATTTCTAAAGATGAAGATATTATATCCTACATGATTAGAGTGGATGAAGTTGTTAATTCCATTAATGGTCTTGGTGGTAAGCTATAATAAAGTGAAGTTGTGAAAAAGGTATTAAGAACTCTTCCTAGATCTTATAGTTCTAAATTGTTTTCTATTGATGAAGCTCAAATTTAGATCAATATTTTAGAGATTGGATTTTTGATTCTTTAATCTCTTATGAATTGAGAGAGTTTTGTCAAGATGCTACAAAGAAATAAACTTCTTTTAAAGTATGTGAGATAGAGAAGGATGATGAATTAGATCCTAATGATATTGATGAGGTGGAAGAATTTTTTTTAAGGAGATTGAAAAAGGGCAAAGGAAAATATAGATATAAGTTACCCTTTAAGTATTTTTAATTATGGAAAGATAGGTCATTGTGATTCCAAATGTCCAATCAAAGTTGTAAATGACAAAGATCATAAAAGTAAATCTATCAAGAAGAGTTAATATGCTGAAAAATAAAATGGTGTATTTGATAATGAGGAATCATACTATCTTGATGAAGATAGTGATGAATTATTTTTCATGGATCTAAATGTTAGACATAATTCTACTAATTCTAAAATATGTATGAAGGAAATTTCTCTAAAAATAGGTCATAAAATTGAAGGAACTATGGTGACTAATTTTCATGTAAGAGCGGAGAGGAACTACTAAATAATTGATAGTGGATTCTCAATTTATATGATAGGTGATAAGAGTAAGTTTGTTAAACTTCAAAAGTATGATTGTGGTCTTGTTAAGTTTGGTGATGATACATCTGCTAAGATTTGTGGAAAATTTTCAATTAATTTGATGGAAATCATAAGACATATGATGTTCTTTATGTTAAGGGTCTCTAGCATAATCTTCTCAGTGTAGGAAAAATATGTAGTAGAGGATACAATTTTTTGTTTTAAGATGATGGTTGTGAAATTAGAAAAGGAAGATCCATAACATTGGTTGTTGTAGGGATAAGGAAAAAGGTAATGTCTATTAGCTCAAAGGTGGTGGTGTTAAGTGCTTTATGTCCCGAATCAATGAAATTAAACTATATCATAGAATAATGGATCACATCAATTTTGATAGCCTAGAAAAGATCAGTTCTATTGATGCTATGAGAGATCTTCTAAGAATTACGAAACCTATCAATGCAATTTGCAAGAATGTTAGTTTGGAAAAAAAACAAAGAAAAGTTCCAATACTAAAGAATATTATACCATAGGTCCTTTGGAGTTGGTGCATATAGACCTATGTGGACCTACTAGAATAAGAAGCCCTCAAGGTGATAGGTACTTTATGTTGTTGATTGATGATTATTCTAGAATGACTTGGGTGACATTTCTCAAAGAAAAATTACAATCCCTAGATAATTTTAAATATTTTAAATATATGGTTGAGAATGAAATGATTTTGAAACTCAAGTGCTTAAGGTCTAACAGAGGTGGTGAGTTCACCTCTAATGAGTTTAACTTTCTTTCTGAAGATCATGGAATAAAGAGACATTTTTCAGCTCATAGGACTCCTCAACAAAATGGAGTTGTGGAGAGGAAGAATAGGAAAGTTCAAGAAGAAAAAAGGACTATGATGAAGGAATGAAATCTACTGGAAGTCTACTAGAAAGAAGCAATTCATACTATAGTGTATATATATTTAATACAGGTCAAGCACGAGTGAATAGTTCAAAGACTCCCTATTTGTTATCGTATGTAAAACCTCCTATTGTGAAATGTGTTAGTGTTTAGAAGAAAATGATATATCAGGAGAGACGAAAAAAAAAAGGAAATTTTGATGCAAGATATGATGAAGGGATCTTCCTTGGATACTATACAAAGAGAAAATATTACCGGTGCTACAATAAAATACTGATGAAGATAGTTGAAAGTGAAAGTGTTAAAGTGGATAAAGAACCACATCAAAGCTTTGTATTGATAGAAGGATATGAATTTGATGAACCCCCTTATAATGAAGAAGAAAAGGATGAAGAGAAATAAAAATAGATGATAGTTGAAGAGGAAGAAGCTCCAAAAAGGGTCCCTAAGACTCCTAATTATGTGCATAAGAATCACTCTAAAGATAAAATCATTCAAGATAAAGAAAAGTTGTTTCGACAAGAAGAAAAGAAGCTATGATAGAGGAACATGTAAAATTTTGGTTCCTTTTAGAGGTAGATCCTAAAATAGTGACTAAGGAATGCAAATGTGAGAATTGGATCAATTCTACGAAAGAAGAGTTGGAACAAATTGAGAGGAATCAAACTTAGGAATTGGTCCCAAGAGCTACAAATAAGAATGTGATAGAAACTAAATGGGTTTTTAGGAACAAACTAAATGAGGATGGAAAATTTATCTCAAACAAGGCTAGAATTATGTGTAAGGGCTACTAACACGTGGAAGTAATAGATTTTGAAGAGACTCTTATTGTAGTGGCAAGGATGGAAGCTATTAGAATGTTTTTGGCTTTTGTAGCACATAAAAAACTTCAAGGTATATTAGATGGATGTGAAATCTACATTCTTGAATGGTGAGTTAGAAGAAGTTTACATTGAACAACTAAAAGGTTTTCAATTATTAGATTATGTTGATATGGTCTACAAGTTAAAGAAGGACTTATATGGGCTCAAAAAATCTCCTAGATCTTGGTATACAAGGTTGGATAAGTACTTGTTGTAGCAATGATTTAAAAAGGGTACTGTAGATATCAATCTTTACTTCAAGGATGAGGGAGAAAAAATATTGATTGTGGTAGTGTATGTTGATGACGTTATCTTTGGAAGAAATGAAGGTATGTGTAATAAGTTTATAGAAGAGACGTAGAAAGAGTTTGAGATGAAAATGTGTGGGAGATGAATTTCTTCCTTGGGCCAAAAATTAATCAATCATAAAAGGGTATTTTCATTTCACTATCAAAATATGTTGAGGAAACGTTGAAGAAGTTTGGAATCAAGGATTCTAAACTGGTATGTACTCTTTTGGTTACTGGTTGTAAATTAAGCAAGAATTATGGATCTCCTAAGATAGATGAAAGAAAGTATAAATCAATGATTGGATTGTTATATCTAACTACTACTAGATCAAATATCATGCATGTAGTTTTTCTTGTGGAAATATTTTAGTAATATCCTAGACAGTCACATGTTGTAGTAGTTAAAAGAATATTTAGATACTTGAAGGGAACTCTAGATTTTGGTCTAAGGTATTCTAGGGATACTGATTTCTCTTTGAGTGTATATATATATGTAGATTGGGTAGGTTGTCCAAATGAAAAAAGAACTAAAAGTGGAGGTGCTTTATTTCTTGGAAATAGATTGGTGTTTTGGTTGAGTAAGAAACAAGATTTAGTGTCATTATCTACTACAGAGGTAGAATATATTACAATAGAATCATGTTGTACATAGGTGTTATGGATGACACCAACATTGAAGGATATCAGAGTATCATTTGATGAACCTATTTCTATCTTGTGTGATAATGCATGTTCTATCAATATTTCAAAGAACTTGATAATGTATTCAAGAATAAAACATATCTCTATCTGGTATCACTTTCAAAGAGAGAAAGTTGTAGAGAATAAGGTGAATCTAGAGTATGTACGTACAAAGTATCAAGTTACAAATATTTTTATAGTCTCTTCCAAAAGATACTTTTTAGTATCTCCAACAGAAGTTAGGGTTTATTACCCTTCCTACTTTCAACTAGATGCATAATTTGGTGCATCTATCAAGGAAGAATTTCAAAATACATTCTTTTTCTTGGATTGATGATGAAAGCTACCTCTTAGGGGAGTAGGTAGTGGTGTGTTTTTGGTTGGTGCAGCTAGGGGGATCATATCTCATGTCCTCAATGGAGAGTAAGTAGAAGAGAGTGCAATATAGACAATGGAGTAGAGAGAAAGTAGCTTGTTGGTGTTGCTTAAAGTGAAAGTGTGCAGGTAATGTCAAAGGGAGAGTTTGTTTCCCTTTTCCATTGATGTCAAAGGAGGAGAATGAAGTTTGAAAAATCGAGAAAGAGTGAGAGGAGAGAATAGTATATGAAGAACAAAGGAAAAAGGAGAGAGTGAAGTATAAGAGATTCCCTAGTAAGGGGGAGTGTTTCTTGATGCAGAGTTGATTTGTTTTTGATGATTTTTTAAAGTTGGTGTTATCATCAATGATAAAGAGGGAGATTGTTGCAAGTATGTTGCAGGTGTTGTCATTGATGTCAAACTCTAGTATGGTCAAGAAGATTGTTGCATTCTTATCATTGATTTTAGTAATGATTGTGTTACACTATGTTATCTTTAGTGTTGTCATTGACATCAACCTCTAGTGTGGTGTTGAGTAGATATTATAGAAATAAATATTATTGACGGGGAGATTGTAGGATTTTCAAGTGTTGTAGATATTTTGAAGAGATGTTTGTGGTGTTTTTGATGCAATTGGTTCACTTGGTTTCCAAGTTCTTCTAAGAAAAATCGATAAAAGAGTGTATTGTGTGACAAAGGCATTTTTCAGTGTTATGCTTCACATTTCTTCATGGTTGAATATGTGCTTGTGCCATTTGGATGTGATGATTAGAGTTGTTCAAAGGTTTTATATCTAGAGTTTCAATTTTTGAATTATGTGGAACAAGAATTTGTGTTTGACATTGTGTTTGTTTGTGAAGAAGGATTATCTAGGAGAAATGAGATTGATCCACATTTTTCCACATTATTGTTTCCTATCTTGTAGACTTGGGAACATGCTTATAATGTTTGTATCTACTTTCACTTGAAGTTTTGAGTATTGAGTTGTTCTGAAATCTTGATTCATGTCAGAAGTTTTGAGTACTCATTTTCTCTACAAGCTTGATTCATGCTTAGGAATATTTTTTTAGTTTTCTCATTGATGTCAACAATGAGTGTGTTGCACTATGTTGTTTTTAGTGTTGTCATTGATGTCAACCTCTAGTTTGGTGTTAAGTAGATACTGTAGAAATAAATATTTTAGATGGAGATATTTTTGGTGTTGTAAGTGTTGTAAGTGTTGTAGATATGTTTTGTGTGTTTCTAGTACAACTGGTTCATTTGGTTTCCAATTTCTTTTGAGAAAATTTGATAAAAGAGTGTGGCATGTGATAGAGGCATTTTTAGTGTTGTTCTTTTCATTTCTTCATGGTTGGATATGTTCTTGTGTATTTCGTATGTGATTATTAGAGGTGTTCAAAGGTGTTATATCCATAGTTTCACATTCCAGATCACGTGGCAGAGCAAGTTGTGTTTGATAGTGTGTTTGTTTGGGAGAAATGAGATTGCTCTACATTTATCCACATTTTTTTTCCTATCTTGAATATTTGGGAACATTCATATAATTTCTATATCTACTTTTCCTTGGATTTTTGAGTACTAAGTTTCCTGACAAGTTTCATTCATGTGTTAAAGTTTAGTAGCAGAGTGTATAGTTGCACAAAATGAATGTATTCTTCAATTTTAGGTGGTTGTGGTAGTGGTGTTGGTTATTTTGATGATGTGGAGTAGTTTGGAATGTTTTTGAGTGTTTCTATGTGGTCTTTGTGGTGTTTTTGGACCTAGAGAGTCGTGTATGTGGTCACTTATTAGTGTTAGTGTAGCTTTGGTTGACTTGACATGCTAGCATTAATTGTGGAGATTATTTGGTTATTTTGGAAGCATGGTGATGTGTACTAGTGTAGATTTGCATCCTAATTAACCCATGGCATGGTCTTCCTTCACTTATTTCAACCATCAAAGTTTTTGGTGTTGACCTATTTGGTGTTGCATGTTTGAGTTGTATATGTTTCATTAAGGCCAACCAAATTCAGATTGTTTAGGTCACAAAAGGTATAAATGCAAGGTGAATTTTTGTAGTAAGTGTGTATGTGTGTAGTGATATGAATGTGATCAAATTTAGTGATTTGAGTGTGAGATTAAGTTCCTATGACTCTAGATGCAGTGAGCAAAATGTATCTATATTTTTTAGTGTGCTTGAAGTTACTAGAGGTAGTGAGCCAAAGGTTGTGGATGGCATAGGGTTGTATTGGTGTATCTTTCTTGTTGCTCTGAGATAGTGAATCTCTCTATAATAGTTTTCTTCTTTCTTCTCTCTTTTGGATAGTGAGTCCTTTGGGTATTGAGACCTTGGAAATGATACTTTCTTCTTTTTTGGGTAGTGAGCCCTCTGATAGTGATCCTATTGTATTCAGTGTTTCTATTCATATATATGTGAGATAATCATCACCATGGGTTTTTCCCTTCTTCGGGTTTTCTAGTTAAATCTGGTGTTCACTTGTGTATGGTTGTGTTTTCATTTTTGTTTCACATGTTTACATTCTACTAATGCTTAATGAGGGTTTAAAGTTTGATAAGGGTTGGAAAGTTGATGAGGGATTGAATCTTTTAATTTACAACTAATTCACCCCCCCACTATTAGTTGTATTGTGCATCTAATAAGTTGTGTTTGAATATGTGTTTGTTTGTGAAGAAGGTTGTTATCAAAGTTGTGATTCCTCAGAGAAATCTTAACCACTTGAGGTAGATCCGAATGGCACACAGGAAGGGTGTCAAAACTTCTATTTTTATGGAACAAATTATTCTTAGTAGAAAGCCATGATGGAATCCTTTCTAGTTTCCCTAGGGTTTAGTTTCTGTAAGTTTGTTGAAACTAGATGTACTATGCATGCTAATGGTTTGATGATGCAAATCATCTACCAAAAACCACAAACCATCAAGGGTTCTTTATACCCAAACCACAATTGAGAAGATCAATTAGCAAATCCATCAAAAACTCGCTTACCCATTCACCAAAATCCATCAATTTCACTTGAAATTATAAGGCTACCAATAAGCCAAATCACCACATCAATATTACAAACCTTTATCAGACTCAAACATACCTTAACCAACATCAAATTGAATGAACCAATACAACAACATCATTGAAAAACACTGAACCAACCAAACCATTCACTACTCCCCAAATTTCAATTTGTTTCATTAAGGAAAAAAGACAACACTCACACAATCTTGCTTAAAATATCTCAACAAACTTTAAATCACTTCCATCCACATTTCATTGACTAAAAAAAAGAAACTATCTGATTAGGAAACTCTGTATCCATCCATTCATTCAACATGCACCAAATTTACTCTTCTATGCAACTCACTCTGCAATGCAAAATGACAACAGACCATGCATTCTTGTTACAGACCTTTTAGCAGACCTCCAAGACAATGTATTCATCATTTTTTTGATTGAAACAAACGAAGAACATACTCACATAGCATTGATCTATCAGACTCTTTAATTCTTGCAATCAAACACCACTTTGCACATAGGGTTCATATTACTCAAACACCCAAAAAAACAAACTTGGCTTCAAGAACTTTTCCAAACCATAGATACACCTTCACCATCATTATTTAAGTAGTTTCAACAAAAAATCTATCACTTATATCTTTTTTCTTACATAATTCCATTTTCTTGCATTCATAGACCAAAATCCTAGCAGTATGGCGACATGCCTAAATTAGGTATTCCAACCATCCCAAATTGAATTTCTATAAGAAATTTATTTTTTAGGAATCCCTTAATGCCAAAATTAACATATCACAAATTCATATATCATTTTTTTGGAAAAAGAAAGAGAACCGATAGACTGTTTACTGCCAAATCACACCAATTAAGTCAAAATTTTAAAGGAAGTTCCTTCAAATCAACTCCAAACACACAAATATCCCTAGGAAGCATTGATTCAAGTTTCAAAACTTCCATTTCACCAACTTTTAGAGATTGAAAAGCTTAATAATGCAACATATTATAAAACCCTCATTCAAGCATCATTTAGAATCAAGCAACCAAGGGTTTATTGAAAATACCTATTACAAACCTCTTAGTACTTTTACACCACTTAAAGCATGTGATATTATGTCTGTACAAGATTAATCTACCATTACTAAGCCCTTTCACATGATGTTTCTCCATAACCATACTTGTAACCATCAATTTTCAAGGGAAAAACCTAGAATTTTTGTTAAAGGTAGCATCAAAACTTTGCACCATTAATTCCATTTTCACCTGCACACATTCATAAACTAGAAAAGAAACCTAACACAATCCCATTCCACCAATATAACTAAATTCCATCAGTGGAATGGTGGTAAAAGGCTTAAAAGACTCCCATTACCCCGTTTTAAGGGTTACAAATAGTTATAACTAAAAGGCTTGCAACCAACCCTTAAATTCTAATTGATCTTCAAAAAACTATTTATTTGAAGTGTCCCACCCTTAATATATTCAAACCAATAGAAAACAAGAATTGATGATGTTGTACAGACCAAAAAAGATGGAAAAAAATCACAAGAGAAATGTTGTTTACTGAAATAGGGTACTCTTTATTACCAAAATTGGTTACAAGACTCAATGATTGCCTCTTCCTCACCTTTTCCATGATTTATAAAGATGTATTTAGTCCGTTAAACTAATTTCCTTTACAAATTCATTGACAAAAAATTCTATTTTCCCACTCGACTCTTCATATTCTTGACTTTTTTTTGCATTTTTGCACTTTTCCCAATTTGACAACTTTGCCAATTTTGCAAGTTTTACATTTTCTATCATTTTGACCATATAG
Source organism: Sequoia sempervirens (assembly GCA_007258455.2). Classification (NCBI taxonomy): domain Eukaryota; kingdom Viridiplantae; phylum Streptophyta; class Pinopsida; order Cupressales; family Cupressaceae; genus Sequoia; species Sequoia sempervirens. The sequence continues at coordinate 394,012,366 of VDFB02000003.1, forward strand.
AGAACTATTAATGACTCAATTACATTGAGAATGACCTTCACATGACCTTTCCACATTTTTTTACATTTGAAAATTATAATTTTACAAATTTTCCTTTTGGAGGCATTCAGTGAACAAGGTGCTCTTGCACTATTTGACAAGTGACGATGAGATCAAGGATTATGAGAAAAATGTTAAAACTATAAATGCTATATTGTGTGGAATTTCAGATTCAAAAATTGGGAAGGTGATAAGCCTAAAGACTACTAAAGATATCTAGACAAAGTTGTAGAAAATTTATGAAGGAGATGATAAGGTCAAGAAAATGAAGATACAAAACTACAAAGCCAAATATGAAAACATGAGGATGTTAGAAGATGAGTACATTATAGCCTACATGATTAGAGTTGATGAATTTTTTAATACCAATAGTGGTCTTGGTTGAAATTTGTAAGAAATTGAAGTTGTGAAAGAGGTATTGAGAACTCTTCCTAAATCTCATAGTTCTAAAGATTCTTCTATTAAGGAAGCTTAGAATTTAGATCAATATTCTAGAGATCAAATGTTCAGTGCTTTAATTTATTTTGAATTGAGAGAGTTTGGTCAAGATGCTACAAAGAAAGAATCTACCTTTAAAGTTAGCAAGGTAGAGAAGGATGATGAATCAGATCTTGATGATCTTGATGAAGTGGAAGCAAATTTTGCATGGAGATTGAAAAAGGGCAATGGAAAATACAAAGGTAAGTTTGTAAGGAAAGCTAGATGTGGAAACAACTCTCCTAACGTCAAAACCTTAGAGAAGAATGCAGATATACTTTTAATTTTTCAATTACAGTTCAAATAAGATGCACTATGAAGTAAATATCAGAAACAGAGTATTTCAAAATCACACATGAACATCAGATATATTTGGGAAAACCCTTATGGGAGAAAAACCCACCACACTAAGAGAAGTCACTTTGTATTACAGTAATAAAGATTACATACAAGTTTTAGACTTATCTTTCTGATGTCTATTTACAACAACATTCACCATGAACAATCTTGTACAAGAACCTTCAAGTTATAGTCTTTACAGATTAGAATACATTTACTAATCATACAACCACCTAGCAATCCATCAAACCAACCAACCAATCACAATATATAATCACAGAGTATAACCATGTCATTCCATGTCCATTGAGCTTCCTCGTAGAACCGTCACAACGGACAATCTTCCAACTGTTCAGATTTGGCTTCTCCTATTGGTCCACGAGACTCCACATAGGATGGTCAAATGGTCAACAGAGCCTACATTGTATCGGCATGTCGGTGAGACACAAGAAGTGTCTTCCCGATGCCCTAAAAGCTTCATATCGATGTCGCCAAGAGTTATCGATATCGCCAAGATGTTATATCAAGCTTTCATGTGTTACACCGAAGCACCAAGCAGTCGGCGAGACCTATCACTTTCACTAGGACATCATAGCGAGGTCCAAAATTCTCATAGATGTGACTTTACCATTCGGAAAGAGTATCGTTCTTCACCAGGACCTCATGCCGAGTCATCAAAGGTTATACTAAAGTCACATGTTATGCCAAGCTCCAATCACCAATCGGCAAGACTTATTAATATCACTGAGACCTCACAGTGAATACATACAAGTCATACCGAACTCCAAAGAATAGTCGGCAAGAATTAACACCTTCGCTGAGAGTTCTTATCGAACACATATATGTTACACCGATGACTACCATTCGCCAAGACCTATACCAAAGACTTCTCATCATCGGCGAGACTCACCAAAGTTGCTATGACTTCTTACTAAAACCACTTGAACCTCCATCGGTGAGACATTTGCACTTCACTGAGATATCATAATGAAAAAAACATGTTATTCTGATGAACCCAAGTGTTACACTATCGGTGAGACATTGGCTATTTGCTAAGACTTCTCACCGAACTGACATAGGTTATCCCAAAGCCTGTGGTCATCATGAGTCTCCCCGATACATGATTGAATGGCCTGTCGGCCAAACATCTCTACGAGCAGTAAGAGGTCACTCCAAAAGCTTCTTGTCATAGTGAAGACTCCAAAGAGTAACCGTTCGGTGAGACTCATCCAAGGTCACAACGACCTGTACAAAACATGATGTTCCAAACTGCTAGTTAGCCAGACATAAGGGTTGTCACACTGACTTGACTCCAATGGAGGTTTCAACCTGTGATGATTGAGGAATACTTTTCCAACAATCTCCCACTTGACGAAGATCACATAGGCACCTCTAGAGCACAACATAACTTACTAAAAATCGTGGGCACTAAGGCCCATTGAACTGGCACACCACCTAAACTTGTCTGTGCTCACTGGCTTAATCAATGCATCTACAATGTTCTCCAAAGTATCAAAATTTTCCAAACTGATCTTTCCATCCTCCACCATATCTTGTACAAAGTGATACTGTACGTCAATATGTTTCATTCTGGCATGGAAAGTAGGGTTCTTTTCCAAACAAATTGCATTCTGACTGTCATAGAAAATAGTTATCTCCTGTGCATCAAAACCAATGTTAGAACACAAACGTTTCAACCAAACTGCTTCTTTACAAGCATGAGTAGCTTCCATGTATTCATCCTTCGTGGTGGACAAAGCGACTACAACCTGCCGCTTGCTCGTCCAACTCACTGTACCACCATTCATCATGAAAATGTATCCATTGGTGGACCTCCTGTTGTCAATGTCCCCTGCCCAATTAGAATCCACATAGCCTCGAATACTGAGAGTCCTCTATGATTCAACCAAGTTGCCATGGTAACACAAAGGAAAATCTAAAGTGCCCTTCAAATATTTGAAAACTATCTTTACAACATCCCAATGTGTCCTTCCAGGATTAGCCATAAACCGACTAAGAACTCCCACTACTTGGGCAATGTTTGGCCTTGTACAGACCATTGTATACATGAGACTTCCAACCGCACTAGCATAGGGTACACTAGTCATGTCCTCCATCTCAGTAGGAGATTTTGGACAGCCCTCAACAGATAGCTTCGTTCCCTGCAAGACTGGAACCACTAGCTGTTTGCAATCATTCATACAAAATCTCTCAAGAATAGTCTTGACATACTTACTCTGACTGAGCCATAGTTTTCTATTATTCCTGTCCCTGGTTATCTCCATCCCTAGAATATGCCTTACTGCACCAAGATCTTTCATTTCAAACTTAGCAGACAACTAAGACTTAAAGATTAGAAATCATTAGCTTACTATTGCCTATTAACAACATATCATCAACATAGAGAGCAATAATAAGAACTCGATCACTTTCAGCTTTATAATATATACAGTGATCAGATTTTGATCTCACAAATCCCAAAGACAAACAAAAGTATCAAATTTCTAGTACCACATTCTAGGTGACTTCTTTAACCCATACAGAGACTTCTTTAATTTGCATACTAGTTTTTCTTTACCTTTTTCAACAAAGTGCTCAGGTTGGGACATATAGATTTCTTCTTCAAGATCACCATGAAGAAATATTGTCTTCACATCCATCTGTTTGACCTCTAAGTCATACGTTGCTACAACTGACAAAATAAATCTGATAGATGTCATCTTTTCTATAGGAGAAAATATCTCCCCATAATCAATTCCCTCGACCTGGGAATAACCCTTTGCAACCAGTCTTGCCTTGTACTTTTCTACACTTCCATCTAGACCAATATTTTTCTTAAATAGCCATTTGCAGCCCATAGGTTTTCTGCCTTCAGGAAAGGGCACCAGACTCCAAGTTTCTTTATTTTCTAATGATGCCATCTCTTCTTCTATGGCTTCTAACTAGGAGTATGGTGCAGGGGCACCTAAAAACATGTAATTGCAAAGTGCATTCTATGAGGGTTAGTCTAAGAGTTAGTGATAGTATGAGTAATTTTTATGTTAAATAAGGTCTTTGAGACTATTAATGATGTAATTAGGGGTTTTTGATGTTATTTGGTTCAAAAAATGCAAAAGGTTGCATAAAAATGTACTAATTGTCAACAAATTGCTAAAAGTGCAAAACTAGGGAATTAGGGGTCTAATTGGTAAAAAGTTGGTTTCCAATGTCCAAATAATTAAAATTCTAGTTGTAGGATGTTTGTAAGTGTGGTTAGATGTTAAATAAGCCTCTCATGGTCGAGGTATGGTTGTTGAATCATTTTTTTTGAAGTTATAATGAAAAATAGGCTGCTTTCTGGAAATTTCTGTGTGTAAATTTGCTGCTAAAATGTGTGGTATGACCTTTGTACAACCTATACGGGATCAACCCTGGTATGGTTGGAAAGAGGAGAGAGTAAGCTTTCATTTGAAAGTAGTTTGGTGAATTTTCATTAAGTTTAGAGGGTTTTATTGACGTTTTACTGAAACTGCCTTGTTTTGGTGTAAATTGGTGATTTGAGAGTATTAAAATGAGTTTTTAGGGCATTCCACCTACTGTAGCAATTGTAACTCGGTGGAATGGCCCCATTTGTTGTAAAATATATTTCCAAATTATTTGAAGTCAGAGGAAGTGTGTTTGTGGGTTTTGGGTGTTGCCCTAGATTGAATTTGGGTGATTTTCCTTGTGAAAGTGAGGAACTAAATGATGGTTTATGAGTTTTCTGGAAGAAATAACCTATGTGATGAAGTTTAAAGCTTGTGCAGGCATAATTATGCGTGTTTGAATAGGTGGCAGAGTCTGGAAAGGTCTGGAGGTATGATTTACAATAAACCCTCCTTTTGAAGGCCTAGAATCAAGGGTTTTAGGCTGTGCTATGTTGGAAGAGTGATTTCTAGAAACTATTGGTGGATTTAGTAGTTTTTGGGCATTTTAATTGCTGCCCCAAGGTTTCATAAATTTTGGTGGAGTTTAAAGGGTACTTTCTTTGTAAAAGTGGGCTAATCCACTAGCCATTTCCATGGCAGGAGTATTGGATCTTTGAGTTTTTCCAAAAGAGTTGATATTGGTTTTCCTGTATGTTTTATAACTTGAAAAAGGGTATCTTAATCATCCTTGAGTTTGTTAGGTGTTTTGGAAAATGTTGGTGAAAATTCCTAAACTTGGTTTGCATTAAAACTGGGGTTTAGGAGTGAAATTGGGAAATTGTGCTTCTGATGATTGTAGAACTTGGAAGGCTGGTTGAATTACTTTATGTGGTCATTTTAATCATTCTGGATACTTCTTGAAGGCAGGTTTCCATGTTGATTAAGGTTGAGCCTCCGGACTCTGCATCAGAGTATAAATCAAACATTTTGAATGCCTCTTTTATAGTCCTAGGCTCATTAGTGCTAGAAATCAAAGCATAGGCACAAGTAGAATCAATCAAAGAGAACCCATACCTATCAGGTTGTTTTCTTTCACAGGTTGACGTCCTCACTAGCTGAGGCTGAGGTTCTTCTTCTTTAGAAGTTTCAGAACTACTTGAGCTCTCCTCATATTCAGGTACATTTTGAATTTTCAATTCCTCTTTCTATAGTGTAGGAGGAATTTCAGCTACATCCTTATTGTTCTCTAACTTTGTCTCTGACTGCAGATCCAAGGTGGAAGGTTTTAGCTCATGAAAGATTACACTTATTTTGTATACAACCTTCTCTGTATTAGGATTCCAAAGCTTGTATCCCTTTATGCCAGCACTATAGCCAATAAAAATACATTTGACAGCCTTGTTCTCCAATTTAGATCTTTTCACATCTGGCACATATGCATATGCCTCACAGCCAAAGACTCAAATGTCTAAGAGAGGGCTTATTATCAGACCATGTTTCCAAAGGTTTTTTCTCAACAAGAGCAGAGTTCAGAGACCGATTAATCAAGTAACATGCAGTAGCAGTAGCCTCAACCCAGAACTTCTCCTCCAAGCTAGCACTACTAAGCATACTTCGTGCTCTCTCCATCACTATCCTATTGAACCTTTCTGCAACTCCATTTTGCTGTGGAGTATAAGGTGTAGTCTTGTGTCTTTTAATCCCATGGTCTTTACAGTATCTTTCAAAATCAGCATAACATAATTCACTGCCATTGTAAGTCCTTAAGCATTTTATTTTTCTACCAGTCTAATTTTCAACAAGATTTTTAAATTCTTTAAATTGACTGAATACTTTTGATTTAATTTTCAAAAAATATATAAATGCTCTTCTTGAATAATCATCAATGAACAACACAGTATCTTGACTTAGACAAAGAAGGAAAATCCACTGGACCAAACACATCCAAATGAATATAATTCAGCAAACCAGAAGATTTATGAGGACTAGAATAAAAAGAAACACGGTGCTGCTTTCCATATATACAATGCTCATAGAATTCAAATTCGAGATTACAATCTTCAAGCCCCTCAACCAAGTTTTTATTCTTCAAGGTTTTTAAACCTTTTTCTCCTATGTGGCCTAACCTATGATGCTAGAGCATAGTCTTCTCTGTTGGAAGTTTTACTTCCATAGAGTTTACATAATTAGGGATATTTCCCTCTTTACCTCCATGAGTAGCTTTCAGTGACTTTCCAGAGACACTATTACATTGAACAGCCTATGGATCTAGCTTGTACAGGTTACCAATTCAAGCACCTCTAGCCAACACCATTGAACCTCTAGTCATCTTGTAGCCATTTCCAAAAAATGTGACTTGTACTCCAATATCATTCAGCTTACTGAAAGACAGTAAATTTTAAGCCAGACCTGGTATGTGCATTACATCATTAATTCCCTTTACTCTGCCATCAGGAAATTTGATTCTAACTCTTCCACGACCAACAATCTCCAAAGTTGAATCACTTTCTAAGTACACCTTTCCACCACCGTATTCTTCATACATTGTGAACCAGTCTCTATGAGATGTCATGTGAAAAGATGCACTAGAATCAATCAGCTAGACATCATTTGATGCCTGTGTAGCCAAGGCAGTAGTGAAGGCATCTAAATCAGCCTGAGAAGAATCATTTTTAGAAGAGTACTTCTTCTTTTTCTCCTCTTTGCAATCCTTTCGAACATGACCAGGTTGCCCACAGTTCTAGCACTTCACCTTGGACTTCTTGCCAGGAGACTTTGATCTCCCCTCTGATTTCAATTTTGATTTCTTGTCCTTCTTCTTGCCTTTCTCTTTTGGTCTTCCTCTGATAGCAAGAGCTTCCTTCTCAATCTCAAAAGATTTCCTTCTCATCTCTTCTGATAGCAAAGAACCAACAACATCTTCCATCTTGAAACTGGATGTTGTACTCCCAATAGCCATCACCAAATGATCCCAAGAGTCTGGCAAAGAACACAGTAGAAGCATACAACGATCCTCTTCATCAATTTTTACACCAATATATGTCAATTAAGCAATTAGCATATTAAATGCATTCAAATGATCAGCTACATACCCTCCTTCCTGCATTCTCAAAGAATACATCTTCTTCCTCAGGAATAGTTTATTCACCAAGGACTTCCCCTGATAAATAGACGCCAGTCTCTTCCACAAAGAAGATGTGGTCTTCTCCTCATGCACATTCAGAAGAACTGAGACTGCCAAACAAAGCCTTATCAGCCCCTTATACTTCCTATCTACAAGGTCCCAATCTTCTTACTTCATGCCTATAGGTTTAGTTCGAGACACTGCAAGCCACAGATCATGATCAACTAGAAGATCCTCCATCTTGAGTTTCCACAACTCAAAGTTATTGCCATTGAATTTCTCTATTTTAAACTTTCCAGATGTTCTAGCCATCTCTACCTATAATCAGAAATAACAAACTCTACAAGACTCCCACTAAACAGAATTGACTAAAAAAACCCAATGTACCCACAAGGATAACACAACTGGCCTGGCTCTGATACCACTTGTAAGGAAAGCTAGATGTGGAAACAACTCTCCTAATGTCAAAACCTTAGAGAAGAATGCAGATATACTTTTAATTTTTCAATTATAGTTCAAATAAGATGCACTATGAAGTAAATATTAGAAACAGAGTATTTGAAAATCACACATGAACACCAAATATACGTGGGAAAACCCTTACGGGAGAAAAACCCACCACACCAAGAGAAATCACTTTGTATTACAGTAATAAAGATTACATACAAGTTTCAGACTTATCTTTCTCATGTCTGTTTATAGCAGCATTCACCATGAACAGTCTTGTATAGGAACCTTCAAGTTACAGTCTTTAGAGATTAGAATACATTTACTAATCATACAACCACCCAACAATCCATTGAACCAACCAACCAATCACAATCTGCAATCATAGAGTATAACCATGTCGTTCTATGTCTGTCGAGCTTCCTCATAGAACCGTCACAATGAACAATCTTCCAACTATTCAGATTTGGCTTCTCCTATTGGTCCATGAGACTCCACATAGGATGGTCAAATGGTCAACAGAGCCCACATTGTATCAGCATGTCGGTGAGACCAAAGAAGTGTCTCCCCGATGCCCTAAAAGCTTCATATCAATGTTGCCAAGAGTTATTGATATCGCCAAGATGTTATATCTAGCTTTCATGTGTTACAACAAAGCACCAAGCAGTCGGTGAGACCTATCGCTTTCACCAGGACATCATAGCGAGGTCCAAAAGTCTCATAGATGTGACTTTACCATTCGGCAAGAGTATCGTTCTTTGCCAGGACCTCACGCTGAGTCATCAAAGGTTATACCAAAGTCACATGTTATGCCGAGCTCCAATCACCAGTCAACAAGACTTATTAATATCGCTGAGACCTCACAGCTAATACATACAAGTCATATCGAACTCCAAAGAATAGTTAGCAAGACTTAACACCTTCGCTGAGAGTTCTTATCAAACACATATATGTTACACCAATGACCACCATTTGCCAAGACCTATACCGAAGACTTCTCATCATTGGCGAGACTCACCAAAGTCGTTGTGACTTCTTACCAAAACCACCATGTTACACTGAGACCATTAGTTGAACCTCCGTCGATGAGACATTTTCACTTCACCGAGAGATCATAATGAAACAAACATGTTACTCTGATGAACCCAAGTGTTACACAATCGGTGAGACATTGGCTATTCGCTGAGACTTCTCACCGAACCGACATAGGTTATCCTGAAGCCCTTGGTCGTCATGAGTCTCCCCGATACATGATTGAATGGCCTGTTGGTCAAAGATCTCTACAAGTGGTAAGAGGTCACGCCGAAAGCTTCTTGTCACAACAATGACTCCAAAGAGGAACTGTTATGTGAGACTCCTCCAAGGTCGCAACGACTTGTACAAAACATGATGTTCCAAACTGCTAGTCAGCCAGACATAAGAGCTGTCACACCGACTTGACTCCAATGGAGGTTTCAGCTTGTGATGATTAAGGCATACTTTTCCAACAAAGTTACCCTTTAAATGTTTTAATTGTGGAAAGATATGTCATTATGCTTCTAAATGTCTAATAAAAATTTCAAATGAAAAACACAAGGATCATAAAGTTAATTTTTTCAAGAAGAGTTATTATGTTGAAAAATACAATGGTGTATCTGATGTTGAGGAATAAAACTATCCTAATGAAGATAGTGATGAATGCTTGTTCATCACTTTAAATGTTGGAACTAATTTCACTAATATTAAAAGATGTGTGAAGGAAAGTGATCTGGAAAAAGGTCACAATATTGAAGGAACTATGGTGACTAATTTTCTTGCAAAAGAGAGGAATTACTAGATAATAGATAGTGGATGCTCAAATCATATGACAAGTGATAAGAGTAAGTATTTTGAACTTCAAAAGTATGATGGTGGTATGTTAAGTTTGGTGATGATACTTCTACCAAGATCTATGGAAAAGGTTCAATTAGTTTTTATGGAAAGCATAAAAAAAATGATGTTATTTATGTCAAGGGTCTTCAACATAATCTTCTTAGTGTAGGAAATATGTGTAGCAGGTGTTTCAATTTGGTGTTTCAAAATGATGGTTGTGAAATAAAAAAAAGGAGGATCTGTAACTTTGGTTGTCACATGGACAAGGAGAGAAAGTAATGTTTATCAACTCAAAGGTTGTGATGTTAAGTACTTTATGTCTCAAATCAATAAAATTTTACTATGACATAGAAGAATGGGTCACATCAATTTTGATTACCTAGTGAAGACTGATTCTATTGAAGTTGTGAGATATTTTCCAAGGATTACAAAGCATATCAATGAAATCTGTAAGGAATGTTAGTTTGGAAAGAAAACAAAGAAAAGGTTTAAAACTAAATAATATTCTACCACATCATCTTTGAAGTTGGCACATACAGACTTATGTAGACCTACCAAAATAAGAAGCACTCATGGTGATAGATATTTTATGTTATTGATAGATGATTATTCTAGAATGACTTGGGTGACATTTCTCAAAGAAAATTCAGAAGCTCCAAATAAGTTTAAATAATTTAAATCTATGGTTGAGAATGAAATGGATTTGAAAATCAAGTTCTTGAGATTTGAAAAAGGTAGTGGGTTCACCTCCAATGAGTTTAACATTTTTTGTAAAGATCATGGAATAAATAGATAGTTTAAGAAGAAAGGACTATGATGAACAAAGCAAATCTACCAGATGTATATTGGAGAGAAGAAATTCATACTGTAGTCTACATTCTCAATAGAGGTCAAGCAAGAGTGAATAGTTCAAAGAATTCTTATGATTTACGATATGGAAAACCTCCTACTATGAAATATTTTACTGTTTGGAAGAAAATGCTATACCAAAAGAGATGAAGAAAACTTAGGCAATTTCAATACACTATTTGATGAAGGAATCTTCCTTGGATACTCTACAAAAAGAAAGGCTTATCAGTGCTACAATAAAAGGTTGAAGATGATATTTGAAATTGCAAGTGTCAAAGTGGATGAAGAACCAAATTAGAGCTCAATACTGATAGAAGGATGTGAATCTGATAAACCCCATTATATTGAAGAAGGAAAGGATGAAGAGAAAGAACAAGAGATGAAATTTGAAGAGGAAGAAGCTCTGGGGAAGATCCCTATGACTCCTAAGTATGTGCAAAAGAATCATTTTGAAGATCAAATCATTATCTAGATAAGAGAAAAAGTGTGTTGAAAAGAAGAAAAAATACTATGATAGAGGAATAGGTAAAATGTTGTTACTAAGTTCTGAGGTAGAAACTAAAATATAATTGAAGAATGCAAAGATGAGAATTGTTTCAAAGCTATGAAAGAAGAGTTGGAATAGATTGAGAAGAATCAGACCTAGGAATTGGTCCTAGGACTAGTAAACAAGAATGTGATAGAATTTAAATGGGTTTTCAAGAACAAGTTGAATGGGGATGGAAAATTTTCCAGAAATAAGGCCAGACTTGTGTGTAAGGGCTACTCACAATTGGAAGGAATAGATTTATAAGAGACTTTTTCTCTGGTGGCAAGAATGGAAGCTATTGGGATTTTTTTGTCTTTTGTAGCACATAAATAATTCAAGGTATATTAGATGGATGTGAAGTATGCATTCTTGAATGGTGAGTTAGAAGAAGAGGTGTACATGGAACAACTAATTTTTTTTCAATTATCAGATGATGATGATGACATTGATCTATAAATTGCTGAAATTATCTTTCGAGGAAATGAAGGTATGTGCAAGAGGTTTGTAGAGGAGATATAAAATGAGTTTGAGATGTCAATGTGTGGGGAGATGAATTTCTTCCTTGGGTTATAAATATATTAATTAGAGAAAGGTATTTTCATTTCACAATCAAAATATTTTAATGAGATGAAGAAGTTTAGAATGGATGATTCTAAATTGGTATGTACTCCCATGTTTACTAGTTGCAAGTTGAGAAAAAATGATGAATCTAGTAAGATTGGTTAGATAAAGTATATATCAATGATTGGTGGATTGTTATATCTAACTATTAATAGATCAGATATCATGCATTAAGTTTGTATCATGGAAATATTTCAAGAAGATCCCAAAGAATCACATGTTGTAGTAGTCAAAAGAATATTTGGATAGTTGAAGGACACTCCAAACTTTGGTTTATGGTATCCTAAGGATACTGATTTCTCCTTAAGTGATTACATAGATGTAGATTGGGTAGATTGTGTAGACAATAGAAGAAGTACAAGTGGAAATTATTTCTTCTTGGAAATAGATTGGTTTTTTGGTTGAAAAACATGCAATATTTAGTGTCATTATCTACTACAGAGGCAGAGTATATAGCATCAACATCTTGCTACACAAAGGTGTTGTGGATGAAGTAGACATTAAAGGATATCATGGTGTAATATTATAAACCTATTTCTATCTTATGCGATAATACAAGTGCTATCAATATTTCAAAAAACCCAGTAATGCATTCAAGGACAAAGCACATCTCTATCCAATGTAACTTTCTAAGAGAGAAAGCTGTAGAGAATGAGGTGAAGTTGGAGTAGGTGCCTAAAAATGATCAATTTTTTGATATTTTCACAAATGATCTTCCAAATGATACATTTGAGTATCTCTAGTAGAAGTTAGGGGTTATTGCCCCTCCTTTCAACTAGATGCATAAGTTGGTGCATCTATCAAAGAGGCAATTCAAGATACATTATTTTATTCTAGATTGATAAATGCCACCTCTTAGGGGGAGAAATTATTGGTGTTGTTTTTGGTTGGTGTATTTAGGTGGAGCATATTTTGTACACCTAAGGGGGTGTAAGTGGAGAGAGAGAAGTAATGTGCTAATGTTGCCTAAAGTGAAGCTTTCTAGTGATGTTAAAGGGGAATATGTTTCCCTTTTCCATTAATGTAAAAGGGGGAGAGAAATTGGAGCTTGGAAAACTCATCAAGTAAGGGGGAGAGAATGTTTCCTATGGTACAAAGGTAAAAGGAAAGACAGTGAATTCTAAGAAAGTGGTAGAAGTGTAAGAGATGCCCTAGAAAGAGGGAGTGCTACTTGATGTGTTGTAATCAATGAAAAAGGGGGAGATTACTGGAGACTTAGAGTTATTGGAGATTGTTGATGTTTCCAATAGTATTTTCATTAATTTCAACCCCTAGTGTGGATGTGTTATGGTTTGATGTCACATTATTGTGAACCCGTACTGTGGAAATTGTTGGAGTTGTTGGAGTTGTTGGAGAGTGTTGCACTGTGTTGTCATATGTGTTGTGGTTGGATGTCAAAATCTACTATGGTCATGTTAAGAAGTATTTGTGGTATTGAAGAGGTGTTGTAGGTGTTGAATATATGTTGAGGAAATATTTGTAGTGTTGTTGATGCAGCTAGTTCACTTAGTTTCCAAGTGATTTAAAAAAAAATGAATAAAAGAGTGTGCAAGGTGATAGAGGTGTGTTCAATTTTGTGTTGTGCATTTATTCATGTTTTAAGATGTGCTTGTTTAGTTTGGATAGGTTGATTAGAGGTGTTCAAAGGTGCTATATCTAGAGTTTCAATTTCTAGATCATTCTATGTAGTGGAAGTTGTGTTTGATAGTGTGTTTGTCTATGAAGAAGATTATCTGGGAGAAATGTCCAGAGTTGCTACACATTTATTTGTATTTTTTCTTGTCTTGTGGATTTGGGAATGTGCTAATATTTTTTGTAACTTATTTCCCTTGAAGTTTCTAGTGTTTTGATGTTTCACAAGCTTATATTCATAAGTTGTGGTATGTGATAGTGTGTCTGGTTGCATAGAATGAAAGTGTTCTTTAGTTTCAGGTGCTTGAGGTAGTGTTGCAGTCTAATATCTTGATGTTGGAATATTCCAATATGTTGTGAAGTGTTTCTATATGGTTTTCATGTTGTTTTCAGACCTATAGAAGTTTGTATGTGGTGGCTTTTTAGTGTTAGTGTAGGTTTGGATGACTTGGCATGCTAGCGCTAATTGCAGAGGTTGTTTGTTATTTATAGAAGCATGGAAAAGTGTGTGTGTAGATTTTGATCCTAGTTAACCCTTAGCATGGTCTACCTTCACTTCTTTCCACTATGGAAGTGTTTGGTGCCAACCTACTTTGGAGTTACATGTTTAAGGTGCATCAGTTTCATTGGGGCTAACCTAATTAAGATTGTTTAGGTCTTGGATGGTATAAATGCAAGGTGAAGTGTTTGAGATGGTGTGTGGTGTGTGTGAGATGTGAATGTGATCAAGTGTGGTGATTTTAGTGTGATATTAAATGAATATGATTGTAGATGTAGTAAGAGAAAGGTGTCTACATATTCAGTGTACCTAAAGTTGTTAGAGGTAGTGAGCCAAAGGTTGTGGAAGGTGTAGAGTTGTAGTGGTGGAGTTTTCATGTTGCTCTAAGATAGTGAATCTCTTTGTAATAGTCTTATTCTTTTTTTTTTTTGGATAGCGAGTCCTTTTTGGCAGTGAGCCCTTGACAATCAAAATTTCTTCTCTTTTGGGAAGTGAGCCCTTTTGGCAATGATACTATTATATTTGGTGTTGTTATTCATATATATGTGAGCTAATCCTCACCATGGTTTTTCCCTACTTAGTTTACTCCATGTAAATCTGGTTTTCTCTTGTGTATGGTTATGTTTGCATTATTATTTCACATGTTTACATTCTAGTAATGCATAATGAGGGTTTAAATGTTGATAAGGTTTTGAAATCTAATGAGGGATTGGATTTTTTAATGTACAATTGATTCACCCCCTCTTAGTTTTCATGTACATCTAAAAATCCCCATTATCTAGAATCCATCATAACTCAAATTGATAGCATATCTATAGCTTTAGGTATATTTATAAATTTTAGCTAGATAATTATAGCTATAAGAGTTTCATGTGTAAGATTATCACTATTTCATTCCATAATTTGATTATTCTAAGGATACCATGTAATACTAGACAATCGATAAACTTGATAGTCTCTTACACCTATCATCCAAAGAGTAAATATAAATAGTAAATTTTTAATAAATTATTTTCTTAAGAACATCAATACACCATGAGTTCAAATTATAATAACATACACTTAAATAAAAAAAAAAGTTCTTTAATAGTTTAATATATATTTTTGGTTTATGTATAGTATATTTGGAAGTTAATTAATTTATTTAAATTTTATTTATGTTTTAATTCTTAGCATTATAGGATAGGACTAGATCAATGATTGAAGAATACATGACTAAGATCATCTTGTAAATCCTAAATTGTTAGAGATTGTTGCATATAATCATTCAACCCTAAACCATATGATAGGGATGTAGATGAAATATATTTGTTCTTATAAGAATAAATATGAATTATCTAAAAGTTTTATACTCTTACTCAATCCATGTACTAATAATATAATTATATATACATATCAGTAAAGTTCTAATATATTTGGAATATAAAAGGACCAAAGATTAAATATTTAGGAATATTATATCTTATCTTTGGTTAAATTGATGTATATTTACTCTATTGTATTTTGATATTTTCTAACATATAATGGGTTACATTTATTGTATTAATAATGTAACTTTATGCAATTTTGAAGAGGGGTATAGAAAATTAATTTTCTTTGAGTCTTATTCATTTTCTAGTTTGAGTTATTCTACTTTAGAATTTAGACTTGTAATTTGATATCTAATGGAGTTAAACATATGTGTGTTGTGGTGTAACCCTATAAAATAAAATATTAAAAAATCAATAAATTTTATATTGAATTATAGAGTTCAAAACTTGATGACAACGACTAATGAATTATGGAATATCCGTGAAGGTATCCTCAATGAATCAAGATAAATAATTTTTTGGTCAAACTGAAATAAAATAAATATTGAATGATTTCCAAGAGTATTCTTAATAAATGTTTACAATAATGAAAAATTATCTAAGGGAATATTTCAATCCATAATCGATACATATAGTATATCAAAACTATCATATAACAATGTACCCTAGATGGATAAGTTGAAAATAGATGTGAAGGAGAAGCTACAATAATTCTAGCATCTAGTGGATTTATGCATTCCAATCATTATGGATACCAATGGAGTAAAATGACTATATATTTTTAGAGAGAGGATATTACTAATTTAGTCCCCATATTTGCTAACTCACTCCCCAACATTGATGAGGTTCATCTACTTTTGTTGTCATCAAGTAGATAAGATTATACTTTTGTAGGTAAGGATGGATAAATTCATCAAATAAAAATGTTGTGTTAGTTGCTAAGTATGAAACTATCATTATAAATTTGATGCAATCATAAATACTATCTAGCATACAAATGAGAAATGGGAGGAGTGGATGTGTAAATTCAAATAATTTTTATTCCAAGTTATATTAATTATTTATTAATTAAAGAGATTCATGTTCTTCTATGAATGTTTAATCATTCTACACATTAATTCAAGAACCCTAAAAATATGAAAAGATAAATATTTGACTAGATGTAAATAAATCAATTTGATGTGACAATACTTGATAGATGTAGTGGATAGTTTATATGTGACATAACATGCTTAGTTCAAAAAATACATATGGGATAATGATATGAATCCACATTCTATATTATAGGGTGATCATATCGGTTGCAATATATAAAATTCTTACACAATCTCAATAAGACAAAACATGTCTAATGGAGTCATATCCTTGTGTGTTTTATTTTAACCAGTGTGAAACCTTGACATGAAAGTTTGGTGTACTATGTGTATAAATTATTTAATTAGATCATATGAGGGATTATTTAAAAAACTATTAAAAATATTTTGTTAGTTGCAAGATGAGTAAATCAAGATTTAAAATTAATATTGAGTTATGTGCAATTTGAACATTAAATACTCCCTAGTAGAGAAAGATTAGTGTGTATTAGTATATTCATTAATAAAATATATACATGTACAATCAATGAGGCTTGGAATAAGTTTGATAAGAAATTTAGAAGTAATATTCATTTATTTATTTTAGATTTTGTTAATTGATGCATCATAAGTGTTAATAATTTACACTCTAGATTTTGCTTGATATCTAACAAGTATATTTTTTCCACTACCAAATGTGAGAAGTGGAATTATAATTTTATTTTGTCTTCCATAATCTTCAAATACAATTAAACCATTCTTTCTTATTAGATATATATAGCAAAGTGCCAAAAATAAACACATAACCTATTGAATACTCATAGTTATCATAGTCTACTCTAATATGTAACATATGTTTTATCTCAACATATTGAGCATGTTAGCTCTCAAAAACGTAGGCGGGATGCCTCAAGAGGCTACCAATATCTTGATATGCTTTAGGGTAACAGACAAGGTTAAAAGCATTCAACCTTATACTCTTCAAGTGTTGCTAGACCTAGGCGGGTGTACCTAACTGAATCAAGCAGACTTTATGTACTTATGATTATCTTTCTTGCAGTGATCTGTCCAAAATGGCAGATGGAAGTGAACAAATGAAACCAAGTGCAATAGCAATCTTCTAATCTAAAACCTAAAATTCTCAATCAACAGATATAAAGAAACTGAATGAATTCAAAATGATGAAGTGCGGAGACCAGTGCCTTATTGGGTATGTGAAGTCAAATGAAACAGAAGTGGGTAACTTATTCTAGTAAAAAATCAAATTGTTGGCATATGATTTGTTTACAACTTGTATAAACATGTAGGATTATGACTAATAAGCTCTACTTTAATAATCTAGATGAATCTCCCTGATTACTATAATCAACTAAAAGGATTTAATCTCTTCTTGAGAGAACTAGTTAATTAACCACACAGATACAACAAATGTGCACTGATAAATTGAAAATAAGCTTGTTATATAAATTTAAACAACCAGAAAGAATCAACTTGGAGACAACTTAGCGATACTTTTTAATAAATTTAATAGACAATTGACACCAGAAATAAACTACCACACCAGCTAAATTTCATTGAAATCGCCATTTGAAAACATGCAACATAGTCTCTAGAATGAGGACTTTATTCTACTGTGTCCATTCCTAATCTACTATATCTATTCTAAGATCTCCTTCCAATCTCCTCTCAATTACAATCAGGAGTGCATATTCATACACCAGCATTAGGAAACATATCACTTCAAATTCATGTCAGCCATCTGTAGTATTCAGTAAAATTTCATGTCAGCCACAGTGTTTGAATTTTTGTTAATCACCAATGGAATAGTCGCTGAGACATCCAGAAAGTATGTCGAAGGCAATTATAACACTGTCAGTCACCCCTTAGTTCTCTGTGTTTTGCCATAACATTCTGTTCACTATGCCAAAGTTAAGAAGTATCCTTTTGTTCCATTGCGTTTCACTATAACCCTATGATATCGGGGAGACCTCTCGTAGACCACATTATGTTATACCGAAAGTCTTCCATCCTAAGTGTCGCTGAGATAAATCATTTTTTATGCCGATGAGGTCCTTTATTTTTTTCCATCGGCGAGACCAAAGGTCACTCGCTGAGACCTCTTATTGAGAACCTTAACTCATATCGATATGTTCCTTCCATCCTTAGGTCGCCAAGAAAATGCCAACCTCTCACCAAAAACCATCTCCCATTCGCTTTCGCCAAGACAATTCAAATATGGGGAGAGGTCCCAAAGAATCAACTAAGTCATACAGAAACATCCATAGCACACCAGTTCTCCAAGATGACACAAACCTCTCACCGAAAGTCAATCATTAGACTTTGTTGGCAAGACCCAACGGGCTCGCCAAGACTTTACATCGAAGCTCATAAGTCTTACCGAAGGGTCCTCTTAGTTGTTGGTCAGTGGGACATATTGAAATCGCTAAGGCCTCAGCCTGACGGCGAAACTCATGCCGATATGCCTATCCAAATGTAGGTCGGTAAGACAAAAGATACTCGCCAAGACATAATACCGAAAGTAACCTATTTGGCCAAAGTGAATCCTTAATGTGCTTGTCACTGAGACCAAAAGAGTTCACCAACACCTTATATCGATGTCGCAACTCTTGTCGATGTATCCTTTTCATGCATTAGTCGGGGAGACATATTGAATTCGATGAAACATCATCCTAATGGCACAACTCCTACCGATAAGTATTCTCCTCAGTCACTGAAACAATGTGAAAGCCTTGCCAATAACTGCCAGTGAGTAAACTCCAATCGTCGTGACACAGAAAATGTTTTGCTGATAGGCAACATAGACATTTGCTAGCAAAAAATGCAACATGGATCAGGGATACCTTGACCACCTCACGCCGATATGAACTAGAATGTGAATTATGCAAGACCTGATGGAACAATGAGACCATATGGCAAGAAATGGGTGAAATATGCACACGGTAGGACCAATCTAGAAATTTATGAGTAAAATCAATATATAAAATCATTAGATTTTTACATTTCCAATAGAGCATACCAATATTGTTGAATGAAAAAGAAAACTAAGAGGGGTTGAATAAGTTGTAGCAAATTAAAACATCAAAACCCCTAATAGTAATCAGATCCACTAGCATTCACTAAACCCTTATTCTATTAAAATGAGTAATCATGAAATGCAAATAATAGAAACTAAAATAACAACACCATACACAAGAGAACACTATATTTATGTGGAAAACCCAATGAGGGAAAAACCATGGTTAGGATTAGCTCAAAATATAAGTAATTGCAAAACTAATACAAGGGATCACTACTAGAATAGGACACACTGTCCAAAAGTCTCATAGTCAGGGCTCACTACCCTAGAAAGATACAAAGAATATAGAAGAGAAATGTTACACAAAGAACAACTTCTCAATGCAACAAATAATCCACCACAATTGCTCCAACACTTTTCATAGCCTTGTATGAAAGATTATGGACACCTTTAGCTCTCTACATTCATAAATCCAACACTTTGAAGTTCATACTACTCTGCTCATATTCACATCTAAAATTCTGCAATTCACATCACATTAATCACACATCTATCTAACATCTATCTTGAATCTTCTTTCATTTTACAAAAACACCACTCTTATTTATATCATTCTCAACCTTGAAAAAATTCTTTGAATGTTGATAACTATCCATTACATTTAAAATTTCAAATTAGGTTAGCACCCAAACATGCCTATGGTGGATAGGAATGAAGGTGACCCATATAAATCCTTAGTTATGACCCAAATATGCCCTAACACACCTCAATATGCTTCCAAATTTTCCACATGTAGTGTTAAAACCAAGTCTGCCAATACCCATGCTAAACACCATAAAACTATTAAGTACACACTTCCTTAAATCAATTCAAAAATTATGAACAACAAAATTCACATGAACATGATCTAGAACAATCCATGAACCACCTGAGATCCAACAAGAGCTTCATTCAAACTCTCATCATAGGAATACTTCAATTGAGAATATCTAGTTAACCATATTTGTACATTAACTCATGAAACACACACTATACTATACCAAGTTAAGTGAAACCATAAATACTGAAAGATACAAACATTATAAGCAACTTCCCAGATCTACACCACCCAAAACCAAATTGCAAAGAAATGCAGATAAAATACATTTCTCCCAAACCATAAAAAGTGACACTAAAAACTAGTTTACACACTGGTGAATACATCTCACTTTGTGCAACAATCTAGAAACCCAAATTCAAGATATAACAACTATTGACAACCTTGAGCAACATGTTAGATCTGCACATGCATAGCATCAACATAGAAGAAATGCGGAGCACATATTAGAGCACAATCTAAACACTTACACAAGTGTTTTATCTATTTATTATTTTTTCTCAAAAGCACTTGGAAACCAAGTACTAGAGACACCATCTTAGCACATTACTTCATTCCAACACATCTCTAAACATTGCAACACAAAGATAGCTCCATGTACTCACAACACTTCCTCAATACATAGTTTACATCAATGAAAACACCAACTTATTGACATCAATGACAACACCTTCATACTTGCAACAATATCCCCCTTTGTCATTGATGACAACACATGATGTGAAAAACCATCAGAAACAACACAATAGCACTAAACACATTTTCTTATGATTTTATTTTATCTCCCCCTCAGTAGATGAACTTTCTCACATGATACCTTCTTCCCCTTTGTCATCAATGGAAAAGGATACAATGTTTTGCATTATTCTCACCCTTTAACACTGAATCAAGATACTTTCTCTAAATACTTCCCCTTAGGATCACACCCAACCAAATCAACAACTCTACACAATGAAAAAACATGACACTACCTACTCCTCCTGAGAGGTATCCACCAATATTAGTCTAGAAAAGAGATGAATCCATAGATCCACTGGACTGATGCATCTCCATATGCATTTAGTTCAAATAAGGAGTGGAAATAACCCCCAACTTCTCTTGAAGATACTCAAAAGTATCCTTAAGAAGAGCCTTAGTGAATATGTCAACAATTTGATCCTTTGTAGGTACATATTCAAGCTTCACCTCATTCTCTGTAACATTCTCTCTTAGAAAGTGATACTTGATTGATATATGATTTTTCCTTGAATGCATCACTAGATTCTTTGAAATGTTAATTACACTTGTATTGTCACAAAAGATAGAAATAGACTCATTATACATTACTCTGATATCCTTCAATTCCTATCTCATCCACAATACATGTGTGCAACAAGATGTTGCAATATACTCATCCTCTATAGTAGATAAAGAAAAAAAATCTTGCTTCTTACTCAACCAAGACACCAGTCTACATCCAAGAAATAATGCACCACCACTTGTACTTTTCTTGTCATCAACACAACCAACCCAATCTGCATCTTTGTAAGCACTTAATGTGAAATCAGTATCCTTAGGATACCATAAGCCATAATCTAGAGTACCTTTTAAATATCTAAATATTCTCTTCACAAATGCAACATGTGTCTCCTAAGATCTTCATGAAATATAGCCACAAGACAAATTGCATGCATGATATTCGATCTAGTAGCAGTTAGATATAGTAGTCCACCAATCATAGATCTATACTTGCTCTGATAAGCCTTAGGTGAATCATCATCTTTTCTCAATTTGCAACTAGTCACCATAAGAGTGCATACCATTTTGGAGTCTTCCATTCCAATTTTCTTCAACATCTCTTTGACATACTTTGACTAAGAAATGAAAATGCCCTTTTCTATTTGATTAATTTGTAACCCAAGGAAGAAATTCATCTCTCCAAAAATTGGCATCTCAAATTATTTTTGCATCTCTTCTAAAAATTTATTACACATATCTTGTTGAACAAGACAAATAAGAGGGGGGTGAATAAGTTGTCACAGATTTAAACCTTAATTCATTCACCAAAACTAATCCTTAACACTGCTTAATTGATTAAGCATTAAATACTAGTGTAGAAACTGAAAACCATCACATAAACACAATAACACTAGATTTACATGGAAAACCCAATAAGGGAAAAACCACAATGAGGATTAATTCACACTATAGAGAATATCAAAACTGATTACAAGAGGCTCAAACCTAAGAAACAAGGCTCACTTCCAAGACAAAGACTCGCCATTTGAATAAGGACTCACTATTCAACAGGGCTAACAACCCAAAGGGCTCACTGCCATAGAGATACAAAGAAGATAGAAGAGATATGTTAAGGAGAGAAGATAATCTCAATACAATGAAGAAATCCACCACAATTTTCTTAACCACTTGTAGACATGCATGAATGATAGAGTAAACCTTTTGCTCACTACATCTGAAAACTCAACAATTAGGCTTTGCATTGATCTACCACACTGGCATCACACACACTCATTGATTCACATCAATCTCACATCTATTTTCTCTATTTTCTTTACAAGTATCTCTCTTTCCTATTTTTATGCTTTATCTCAACACTAACTCATCTTGTATTTATACCATCTTCAACTTTGAAACATATCCAAAGTTGGCCATCCAAATTAAAATTCAAATTAGGTCAATGCCAAACATCCTAGGGTGGAATTAGAATGGGGGTGGCCCAAACACATGCTTCATAAGGACCCAAATAGATCCAACAGGGTTCAACAACTCTAAAGATAGTGTTTAACACAAGGTCAAACAAACTAGTGTAAAACACATAGAACAATTAAGCACTAACCTTCCAGATACCAAAATTATCTTCAATACAATAAAAAAAACTCAACTCTAGAACTGCAAGTCATAAGAATTTAACAAAGACAAATACAGACCAACAACATTTCTCCTGGACCTCAACTAGAAACACAAAAAACTATAGTTCACAACTAGTGAACATACCTTGCACTGTATAATGAATCAATAAACAAAAATATGGATATAGTATCTTTCAACAACCATGGCCAACATATCTAAACCATACAAAATTAAGGGAATATCCTAGAGAAAAACCTAAAGCAACCATTGAACACCTATAACATATATTCATTACAATTTTCTCATTATCCTCGACGTATACAACCGATAATATGCAACCATGACACTAATGACAACATGAATCAGTTGATAACTAATTGACCAGTTGACATTAATGACAAAACCTTCACTCTTTCCATTCTTGCAACAATCTTCCCCTTTGTCATTGATGGAAACACATGATGTGAAAAACCATCAAAGACACCAAACTAGCTCTTAATACACTTCTCAAGAATTTTCTTTTTGTTCCTTTTTGCTTCTCCTCCTTAGTAGATAGTCTTTTATATTATTCCTCTTTCCATTTGTTTTCTTCCTCTCTTTTTTCACATGCTTCCTCTCTCCCTTTGACATATAAAAAAAAACTCTTAATGACAACACTTGACACTACGTACTCCCCCTAAGAGGTAGCCACCAAAACACTAGTCTAGAAGAAAGATAGATCCACTAGACTAATACATCTCTATATGCATATAGTTCAAGAAAGGAGTGGTAATGACCCCTAAATTCTCTTGTAGATACTCAAAAGTTTCTTTAGGAATATCCTTCATAAATATATCACCATTTTGATCCTTCGTCAGAACATACTCAAGCTTTACTTCATTCTTCATGACCTTTCTCAAGAAATGATACCTAATAGATATATGCTTAATTCTCAAGTGCATCATAGGATTCTTTGAAATGTTAATTGCACTTGTATTATCATAGAAGATAGAAATAGGATCAGCATACACCACTGTGATATCTTTCAATGTATGTTCCATGCATAGAACTTGTGTACAACAAGATGCAACAATATATTTGGCTTCAGTAGTAGACAAGGAGATTGAATCTTTTTTTTTACTCAACCAAGATGAATGCACCACCACTTGTACTCTTTTTGTCATCTACAAATCCAGCCCAATCTGCATCTGTATAGGAACTTAGATTAAAATCAGTATGTTTGGGATACCATAATCCATAATCTGAAGTTCCATTCAAATATCTGAATATTGTTTTAATAGCGAAAACATGTGTTACCTTAGGATCTTCTTGAAATCTAGTCTCAAGATAGACAACGTGCATAATATCTTGTCTAGTAGTAGTCAAATACAATAGTCCACCAATCATAGATCTATACTTGCTCTAATCAACCTTAGATGAATCATCATCTTTACCCAATTTGCAACCAGTCGCCATAGGAGTACATACCAGTTTGGAACCATCCATCCCAAACTTCTTCAACATCTCTTTCACATACTTATCCAGTGAAATAAAAAATCCTTTCTCTATTTGATTAATCTATAGTCCAAGAAATAAATTCATCTCTCCAAACATGGATATTTCAAATTATTTTTGCATCTCTTCCACAAACATCTTGCACATATTTTCATTTCCTCCAAAAATAATGTCATCAACATATACAACTAGCATCAAGATTTAATCATTTTTAATCTTAAAATATAGATTACTATCTTTCATACCTTTGTTGAAACCTTGTCGAATCAAATACATGTCTAACCTCACATACCAAGCTATAGGAGCTTGCTTCAATCCATATAAGGCTTTCTTCAATCTGCACACCATATCTGATTGATTTGACAATTGAAATCCTTCTGGTTGTTCCATGTAAACCTCTTCTTCTAGATCACCATTCAAAAATGCCGACTTGACATCTATTTGATAGACATTGAAGTCTTTATGAGTAGAAAATACTAAGAACATCCTTATAGCTTCCATTCTTGCTACCAAAGAAAAAGTTGCTTGAAAATATATTCCTTCTACTTGTGAGTAACCTTTACACACAAGCCTTGCTTTGTCTCTAACCACTTCTCCATTCTCATTCAACTTATTTTTGTCAGTCTTGGGACCAATTCCCATGTTTGATTCTTGTCAATCTTCTTAAGTTCTTCTTTCATGGCTTCCATCCAATGTTCATCTTTACATGCTTCACTTACAGTCTTTGGTTCAATATTAGAAAAAAAACACAAATTTACTTCAACAGTAGCTCTGCTTCTAGTTAATACTCCTTTAGTGTTATCTCCAATAATTTTAATTTTTGAATGATTCTTCTACGTATATCTAGGTGTCTTAGGTGACACCATCTAAGATTCTTCTTCTCTTTCCTTCTTTTCATTCTACTTTTTCTCATCATTTTCCTATTCTTCCACAATGTCTTCAATCTGTACACAATCAGGTTCATATACATATCCATCAATGTCAATTAAATTATTGATTGTCTCATCAACCATGACATTTTCACTTTCTATAATCTTTCTCAAATTTTTATCGAAACATTTGTATTCTTTGCTTCTAGTAGAATATCCAAGAAAAATTCCTTCATCACTGCTTGCATCAAACTTACTTAAGGTTTCTTCATCTCTGTTGATATAACATTTGCTTTTGAATACTTTGAAATACTTAATAGTAGGAATTCTTCCATACCATAGGCTCATAGAGGGTCTTTGTACTATTTTCTCTTGCTTGAACTCGATTGAATACATAAACAATAGTGTGAATAGCTTCTTTCTAGTAAACTTCCAATAAACCAACCTCAATAATCATTGATCTAGTAGCCTCTTGAATTGTTCTATTTTTCCTTTCAACAACTCCATTTTACTAAGTTCTCAGAGTAGATAACTATCTTCTTATTCCATGCACTTCACAAAAAATATTAAACTCATGGGAGGTGAATTCTCCACCTATTTCAGACAATCATTTTATCGTCAAATTCACTTTATTTTAAACCATAGCATTGAATGTATTGAATCTATCTGATGCATCTGATTTCTCTCTAAGAAATGTAACACACATATATCTAGAATAATCATCAATCAAAAGAATAAAGTACCTTTCAACTTGTAGACATCTTACTCTTTTAGGACCACAGAGATATATATGAATTAAGTCTAGTAGTCTAGTAGTAGATTGCTCCTTTGATCTATAGTGACTTCTTGCTTGCTTTCCAAATTGACAATTCCTGCAAATAGCATTAATAGGCTTTGTAATTCTTGGTAAATATCTCATGACCTTAATTTCACTAATTCTTGCCATGTTATAAAAATTCATGTGACACATTCTCCTATTCCATAACTAATTGTCATTAATTTGAGTCATAAAGCATCATCCATTAGCACCCTTAAGTTGATAAATATTTCCTTCAAATTTCTTTCATACAAAAATCAATGTTCCAGATCCTTTCCAGATTTCACATCTCTCATCCTTAAACACAAGATGATATCCCTTACTTCACATTTTTCCAACACTCAAAATATTATTCCTTAAACCATTAACATAGTAGACATCATTAGTATTATCCTTGCCATCAAAACTTACTGAACCTATCCCACAAATTTTAGCACTAGTATCATCTCCAAACATAACCAAGCCTCCATCATATTTTTCAAGTTTAAAAAACTTCATTTTATCACCAATCATGTGATGTGAACAACCACTATCAACAAACCAATAGTTCTTTTCTTGTTTAGCATGTAGGGCAGAGATAATAGTACCTTCATTTTTCTCCTTCTTTGGAGGGTTTTCCTCCATCTATCTTTCAGAATTAACAAAAGTAGGTTCACTATTTATATCCAATAACAAGAATTCATTGACATTAGGATCTTCATAATCAAAATCTACATTATATATACTAGAATTCTCATTCATATAATATGCTCTGTTGATATTCTTTTCTTTCTTTTCTTTCTCATATCTTTGTTTATTCCTCTTAGCTATTTCTGGACACTTAGCAATATAATGACCTATTTATCCACAACTAAAGAATTTAAAGGGTATCTTACCTTCATACTTACTAAAGCCTTTCCTCATCCTTCTCACAAAGTTAGCTTCTATTTCATCAAAAAATTCTTCATCTGGATATTCAACTTTTGTAGCCTTAAAAGTAGTCTTTGATTTGCACCCAATCCTCATATTTGGCTTCCTCATCTCATAAGATTTCATAAATCCCAACAATAGATCTTTAGTGTATGTATTATAATCTACAATCTATTCAATAGCACACACCTTCTCACTATAACCATCAAGGATATTTCTATGAATCTTCTTTACAATCCTAGTTTCATATACAGTAGCACTAAGTCCTCACATTTTGGCCACTATCTCATATAATCTCTGTACATAAGATTTAGCATTCTCATCTTTAGACATGTGTAGAATCTCAATATGTGTCTCTAAATTCTATATTTTTTCCTCTTTAACTCTTTCATCACCTTCATGTGCCCTTTCCAAAGCATCCCAAAATTCCTTAACCGTCTTTAGATTTTGAACCTTAATCAACTCGGAATGTACCGGTCTATTCTTCAAAATGTACTTTTCCTTATTGTTCACTTCATGTGCTTTGATCTCATCAGTCGTACTTGGACCATTAGTAGGAGGAGTGTAAGGATTCTTGTAAGATTTCTCCACATCATAATCGTAAAAATTTATATATTCTTCCATCAATATTTTCTAGATAGCATAATTAGTTCCATTGAACCTTAGATTATCATATGTCATTTTTCCAGTCATCTCGGACCTTCCTCAAGAGGTTAAGCTCTGATACCAATTGTTGAACAAGAAAATTAAGAGCGGGGTGAATCAGTTGTCATAGATTTAAACCTTAATTCATTCACCAAAACTAATCCTTAACACTACTTAACTGATTAAACATTAAATACTAGTGCAAAAAATAAAAACCATAACATAAACATAATATCACCAAATTTACATGGAAAACCAAATAAGGGAAAAAAATGGTGAGGATTAACTCACACTATAGAGAATATCAAAACCGATTACAAGAGGCTCACTACCAAGACAAGGAGTCACTGTCTGAATTAGGACTCATTGTCTAACAAAGCTAACAACCTAGAGGGCTCACTGCTATAGAGATACAAAGAAGATAGAAGAGATATGTTACAGAGAGAAGACAATCTCAATGCAATGGAGAAATCCACCACAATTTTCTCAACCACTTGCAGACATCCATGAATGATAGAGTACACCTTGTGCTCACTACATTCAGAAACTCAGCATTTAGGCTTCACACTGATCTACCACACTCACATCACACACACTCACTGATTTGCATCAATCTTGCATCTATCTACTCTATTTATTTGCACTTATTTCTCTTTCCTCTTTTTATGATTTATTTCACCATTAAATCATCTTGTATTTATACCATCTTCAACTTTGAAACATATCCAAAGTCGGCCATCCAAATTCAAATTCAAATTAGGTCAGCACCAAACATCCTAGGGTGGAATTAGAATGAGTGCAACCCAAACACATACTTCATAAGGATCCAAATAGATCCAACATG
Source organism: Sequoia sempervirens (assembly GCA_007258455.2). Lineage (NCBI taxonomy): Eukaryota > Viridiplantae > Streptophyta > Pinopsida > Cupressales > Cupressaceae > Sequoia > Sequoia sempervirens. Next base: position 394,040,884 of record VDFB02000003.1, read on the forward strand.
CTTCATCAACTCTAAAGATAGTGTTCAACATAAGGTCATCCAAACCAGTGTAAAACACATAAAACAATTAAGCACAAACCTTCTATATACCAAAATTATCTTCAATACAATAAAAAAAACTCAAATCTAGAACCACAAGTCATAAGACTTTAACAAATAGAAATCTGGACCAACAACATTTCTCTCGAACCTCAACCAGAAACACAAAAAACCATAGTTCACAACTGATGAATACAACTCGCACTATAGAATGAATCAACAACCAAAAATCTAGATATAGTACCTTTCAACAACCATGACCAACATATCTAAACTACACAAACATAGGAGAAAATCCTAAAGCAAAACCAAGAGAAACCACTGAACACTTGCAACATATCTTCATTGCAATTTTCTAAATATCCTTGACATAGACAACCAATAATCTGCAACCATGACACTAATGAAAACAACAATCAGTTGATAACCAATTGACCAGTTGACATCAATGGCAACACCTTAATTATTTCCATTCTTGCGACATAGCTTCATTGCCTCCAAAGCTATTATCATCCACATACACAACCACTATCATGATTTTGTCTTCCTAAATTTTGAAGTAAATATTATTGTCTATGGTGCCCTTACTAAATCCTTACTATATCAAATATCTATCCAATCTTGCATGCCAAGCTTTGGGAGCTTGCTTCAATCCATATAACTCCTTTTTCAATTTATAAACCATATCTAGTTGATCTAACAATTGAAATCCTTTCGGTTGTTTAATGTAAACCTCTTCTTCCAATTCACCATTCAAAAAAGCAGACTTCACATCCATCTTATAAACTTTAAAGTCTTTGTATGCTGAAAATGCCAAAAACATTTTGATAGCTTCCATTCTAGCCACCAGAGCAAATATTTCCTCAAAGCCTATTGTTTCTACTTGTGAGTAAACCTTACATGCAAGCCTTTCCTTCTTTCTTACTAATTCTCCATTCTCATTTAGTTTGTTTCTGACTACCCACTTAGTTCCAATTATGTTCTTGTTTTTTGGTCTAGGAACCTATTCCCATATTTTATTTTTCTCAATCTACATAAGTTTTTGTTATATTTCCTTCATCCAATGTTCATATTTGCATGCATCACTCACTAGTTTAGGTTCAACTTTAGAAAGTAAATTTTTTTTACCTCAACTTTAGTAGCTCTACTTCTTGTCAATACTCATTTCCTCTTGTCTCCAATGATCTATTCTTTAGAATTATTCTTTTGTACATCCTTAGGGGTATTAGGGGTTTTCTCTAGAGCTTCTTCCTCTTCATTCCATACTACTTTTTCTTTAGCTTTTTCTTCTTCTTATTCTACACAAGCAGGTTCATTTGACACATATCCATCTACAACAATTGAATTCTACAAATCTTCATCAACCTTAATATTTTCACTTTCAAATATCTTTCTTAGCTCTTTTTTGTAACATTTGTAACCTTTGTGTTTAGCAAAATATCCAAGGAAGATACCTTCATCAAAATTTGCATCAAAATTTACTAACTTTTCTTCATCTCTTTGATGTCCCATTTTCTTCCAAATACTCTAAAGTACTTGACTATATGAATCCTTCCTTACCACAACTCATAGGGAGTATTTGTGTTGTTAGATTTGGCTTGAACTCTATTAAGTATGTAAATAGTAATATGAATTTCTTCTCTCTAGTAGAATTCTGGTTGGTTAGCTTCTTGAATAGTCTAGTTTTTCCTTTCAACAACTCCATTTTGTTGAGGATTTCTAGGGGAAAACAAGTGCCTATTTATTCCATGAACTTCACAAAACATGTTAAACTCATTGGATATTAATTTTCGACCTCTGTCAGACCTAAAAAAAATATTTTAAAATCCATTTAATTCTCTTTGTAACTACTCTTTATTTGTTTTCCAAATTGACATTTTTCGTAAATGACATTGATAGGCTTTGTTATTCTTGCCAAGTCGCTCACTACATGAACTTAACTAATTTTAACCAAGTTATCAAAATTCATGTGACACATCCTCTGATGCTATAACCATATTTCATTAATCTAAGACAAAGAAATTACCATTAACACCCTTGAGATTATAGATGTTTCCATTTGTCCTCATACTAACAAAAATCATAGTTTTGAACCCTTTTTTGATTTCACATCTTTTATCCTTAAACACAAGATCATATCCTTTGCTACACATTTTTCCAACACTCAAAATATTATTCCTTAAGCCTTTAACATAGTAAACATCTTTAGTATTATACTTGCCATCAAAACTAATTCAACATATTCCACAAATCTTAGCTCTTGAATCATCTCCAAATTTAACTAAGACTCCATCATATTTTTCAAGTTTAACAAACTTACTTGTGTCTCCAATCATGTGATTAGAGCAACCACTATCAACAACCTAGTATTTCTTATCTTGTTTAACATGAAAAGCAGATATCAAAGTACCTTCAACCTTATCCTTCATCTTTGAAAAACTTTCCTTCACACAAATTTTAGAGTTAGCAGAAGTAGATTCATCATTTAAAGCTAGGAACAAGCATTCATTTTTATCAACATCTCCATAATCAGATTCATCATCAGAAATACCAACATCTTCTCTAACATAGTAACTTTTTTTAATCACATTTCCTTTATTTTCCTTAATTTTATTATTCACAGCTCTGTTTGGACATTTTGAGGCATAATGACCTATATTTCCATAACTAAAACATTTTAAAAGTATTTTACCTTTGTACTTATCGGTTCCCTTTTTCATCCTTTTCACAAAGTTAGCTTCCACATCATCAAGATCTTCTCAATCTAAATATTCAATATTTTTTTATTTTCTAGCCTTTAAAGAAGTCTCTATTTTTATACCATTTCTAAAACCAAGTTTTCTCATTTCAAATAAAGTTAGTGTACAAACCAAATGGTCTCTAGAATAGGTATTAAAATTTACAACTTTATCAATAGCAAATACCTTTTAACTATAAGAATAAAAAAGAGATGTGATAAATTTCATTACAACCCTAGGTTCTTTGAATTGTGCACCTATACCTCTCATAGCACTTACTAGTTCATCAACTCTCTGCATGTAGACTATAATTATTTCATCTCCAGACATGTGTAGGCTCTCAAATTACACCTTTAGATTCTGCAAATTTTCTTGTTTAACCTTTTCATCTCCTTCATAGACGCTTTCAATATTATCCCAAAATTCTTAAGCAGTCTTAATATTTATAACTTTTACCAATTCAAATTTTGAAAGACTATTCATAAGAATAAATCTTTCCTTAAAATTTACCTCATGTGCCTTGATCTCATCACTTGTTCTTGGACCATTCAGAGGATTAATATATTGATTGTGTATTTACTTTTTAATCTCATATCCATGAGATGTCAGATATCCTTCTATATTTGTCTTCCAGAATGCATACTATATTCCATCAAATGTAGGGAAATCCAATTTGTTCACCATCCTAGATCTACCTCAAGTGGTTAAGCTCTTCTCCAAGGAACCTTGCTCTGATACCAATTTTTGAATGAACAAGAAAATTGAGAGGGGGATGAATCAGTTGTAGAAAATTAAAACATCAAAACCATTAATAGTAATTAGATCCACAAGCATTCATTAAACTCTTATTCTATTAAAATGATTAATCATGAAATGTAAATAATAGAAACTATAATAACAACACCATACACAAGAGAACACTAGGTTTATGTGGAAAACCTAATGAGGGAAAAACCACGATGAGGATAAGTAATTGTAAAATTGGTACAAGAGCTCACTACCACAAAAAGAACAAAGAAGATAGAAGGTAAATGTTACAAAGACAATTTTTTTTAATGCAACAAGGAATCCACCACAATTTCTCTAACACTTTCACAACCTTGTATGAAATATTACAGACACCTTCACCTCACTACATTCAAGAATCCAACACTTTGAAGTTCGCAATGCTCTGCTTAAATTCACATCTAAAATTCTACAATTCAAATCAAATTCATCACTCACATCTATCTCACATCTATATTGCCTCTCTCTCTCTCTCATCTTAAAATAACACCACTCTTATTTATATCATTCTCAACCTTGAAAACCTTCTCCAAGGTCATAATCTATCTGTTACATTTAAAATTTAAATTACCTAGTCATCACCCAAACATTCTTTTGGTGGATAGGAATGAAGGAAACCCATATAAATCCTTAGTTAGGACCCAAATATTCCCTAACACACCTCAATATGCTTCCAAAAGTTTCACATGTAGTGTTAACACCAAGTCGGCCAATACTTGTACTAAACACCATAAAACTATTAAGTACATGCTTAAATCAATCCAAAAAATTTAGAAAACAAAATTCACTTGAACATGATCTAGAACAATCCATGAGCCACGTAAGATCCAACAAGGACTTCATCCAAACTCTGATCATAGGAATACTTGAACTCAGAACATCTAGTTAACCTTATTCACATACAAACACATGAAACACAAACTGTATTGTACCAAATCAAGTGCAACCTTGAATACTGAAAGATACAAACATTATAAGAAACTTCCCAAATCCACACCACTTGAAACCAAACTTTAGAGAAATGTGGAGCAAATACATTTCTCCCAGACAATACAAAACAACACTAAAAAACTAGTTCACACATTGGTGAATACATCTCACTTTGCACAATGATCAATAAATCCAAACTTTGGATGTAGAAACTAGTAACAAATTTGCACATGTCAAATTCATACAGGAATAGCATCAACATAGAAGAAATGTGAAGCACATCTTGGAGCACATTCTAAACACTTGCAAAACACAATTTTCTTGAAAGCACTTGGAAATCAAGTACCAGTGACACCATATTAGCACATTACTTCATTCCAACACATCTCTAGACACTACAACACAAAGGTAGCTCCATCTACTCACAACACTTCCTCAATACATAGTTTATATCAATGACAACACTAGCTTGTTGACATCAATGACAACACCTTCATACTTGCAACAAATACTTTGTTTCCTCTTTATTTCCCTTAGGCATAACATCATACACATTTCCTACAAAAAAATTATAATTTTAATAAAAAATAAAATAAAATTCACAAAAATATATGGATGTATATAATTATATATTATAAAATAATTTAACGAGACTAGAATTAATTAATTTACTTTTTTTTTCGAGGTTTGGAACATGATCATAGTCATCTCATGCAAACAATTTATTTTTCTCTTTAAAAAAACTCATGTTGATGATTTATTTGTATAGGTTTTAAGGATATTTATTTCCATTCTTCAAACCATTCTATATTTTCAAATCCTTCCTAGTCACCTCTAATGCAAAAATGACAAAATATCAAAGATACCTATAGACATGTAAAATTGACCTAACACTTACTGCACATCCTAATTGACATTTTTTCATCATCAAAATCACTATCACTTAATACCATTTCATTTCACATCAATTGCATCAAAAACCCTAATTTCCTCTATGAATTGAATAATATTACATCATTTAATTAATTCACTTTTTCACCATTTTTGACCAATTAAATAAATTTCATTTATTTAATAAAGCCCTAATCTAATGGTATTCCTCTTGATTAATTATGTTTCTAATTTACCCTATTCCACTAAGTCAATCAAATTATTAAAACATAATAGTTTAATTAAATCAATTTCCCCTAAACATGAATAATTAAATTTAATTATTCAAAACATCATCAAAAATGTCAAATCAAACAAATACAACTTTGTTTGCAAAACTCAAACATGCTTTGCACGTTCAACTCAAAAAGATTAATTAATTAATTATTCTCACCCACTTTCATGATTGAGTGAATTACGATCCCCTGAGTGCTCACTCTATTCCTAACGGATTCATCAGTTCTTCAATCCCAATGAAGGATCAACATGATTTCTTCAGATTATTCAATATATTTCCTCAATTCCATTGAAAACTTTGACGGAGCCTCCAAAATTCTTGTAATTACTAGGGATCCCATGGATCTAGTCAACACTTTAAACCCTCATCCCCATGCTTGGATAGAATATTTCCTTTGGAAAAACCCTTAGCCATTCTATTTTCATGTTGAATTTCCTTGTCGATCTCCCATTTTTTAAGTCATCACTTGATCCATCGTATGCATCTGTCTACCAGTCCCTTTGGCTTAGAATTCCGGTCACCTAGTGGCCATCAGTTTTAATGTTTTCCTAAGGTTGGGTTTTAATATTTCCCAAATGACTTAAGTCTAAATCATCTATTCGCAAGGGTCAAATCACCATCAGCCTAACAATGGTGCCTTATTTAATACTAACCTTTTCATGTGTGCAGCTTTTGAGATTTGAGACCGTAGGAAAGGATCCTGGCTATACCCTACCAGTTCATAGATATAAAGTTCCAGTTGATTATGGAGTGTGAGGATAGCGAGATGAGGAAGTGTTTCCTTATATAGACATAGGGCCCATACTCCATTGTCTATGTTGAGGCCTATGGTTCTAAACCAATGGCCAAGATTGAGTGTCGGGGATAATCTCCACCGTTTCCTACTAGTTCGCAAGAAAAAGGTGAATGCTCATTAAAGGCCACAAGATCAACAAGATCTTGACATGTGGATTAATCCACCAAGTTTGTGAGATAGATAAAGCTTGCCAATAGAGGAGCTATTGTCTGACATGGATCAACACCATTGGTCAGAGACAAGTGAACAAAGCACTACTGAAATTCAAACCTAGTCAGCCTAAAGTGAGTTGTTTGATCTAACATCTCATCGGGAGATCAATGAATGGCATTCAAAATTGATAAACTGGCATGTGATAGTCATTTCATTATGTAACCAATGGACATTAATGATCTACTCTATACAGGTGCAATCAAATTGATCTTCGTGTGTGTGGAGACTTAATTGCCAGTAATCATGAAGTATGATATGCAGATTTCCATGCACTTGGGAAATAAATGGTGATAATATACATGCCAATGAATTTCCCAGTTTGTGCATGTTTTTTCATTAAGCATTGATGATTGCTATCATCACATTGTTGAATAAATAGAAGTTGAGAGCTTCTATTTTTGCCAACGTAATTAGTTGTCAAGTATTTTGAGTTTTTGTAGAAAGACGAGGTTAAGAGTGTAGATTTTCTAGTGGAAAGATGAATAATTATGGTGCTTCATTTGTTCTAGTGTGGAGGTCTTCTTGACTCAATTCACAAAAGTCCCATGGTGAAGACCCGAAGCAAAGATGGAGCACTCATGAGTATATCCATGGTAAGGGATCTGCACCTGTCGTTACTAGATGTAGTCATCGACTGAAGGGTCAAGTTGCGAGCTCAGATGCAATGGGAGTAAAAGGAGAAGAATCTGTTGGGCTCTCCAGTAGAATTTAGCAGAAACTTTGATATGGTCATGGCTCTTTTGGATGGAAAAAATTTCCCATTGACATCACAGATAGCTCATCCGAAACTAAGACAGAGATGTATTCCAAACATTGCTAGTACCTCATGACTCTAGGCTGAGCTCCATCCCCTAGAGTAGAGGTATTGTTCCTCTCACCTTTAGCTGTTAGGACTCCTAGAAGGTGAGATGGTGTTGTACTAAAATGAGACAAGGACAAGGAAGGAGTTGAGGTTTCATCTCCAACCCTCACTATGACGTGAAGTGGGTGTGCATATTGTGGATGGTGTGTTGGTGGTGGAAGGCCTTCTAGTTGTTAAAAAGGTGGTGTGTGAAATGAAATTTTTGTGCTATTTGATAATTTTTGTGGCGGTCACTTTCTCTCTACGTGCATGGTTGGTAATTTTTGAGGTGTTTGATGTTGAATATGTTCCCTTGTAGTAGTATCAACATTAGATTTGTTGCTTACCTGGTGGTCGAGGGAAATTTGGCAGTACTTTATTCCTCCTCTTAGAAACTTTTGCAATTGTGGTTTCCCTGTTCTAATGTAATCAACATGTGAGGTATTTTGGAAATGCAATTGAAATTTGAAATGAAATGAAATTTTGTGATGTGATATGCATTTCGAGCTGGAAGCTTGTTGGATTCCTTCCACTATAAAAGGGAATTCATGGCTCCTTTGTAGGGGGGTTCTAGTATTTTGAGTCTTTAGGTCTTATATGCAAAAAGGGTAGAAATTACAAGAATACCATAACATAGATTGGTCGAATTGTCTTGGTCTTTGAACTATGCTTATGAAAATATTAAATAATTTTGTAGAAATTACTAATATCGAAACATATTTCATGCATAGATCATATACTCTTCTTTGTACATCTCTTGCAAATTTTGAATATAATATCAAGCATATTCTTTTCATCTTCACATACTTCATTTGAATGCATGTCTTTATTTCCGCTTTGGTTCGAAGAATCAATTAAATTCTTAAATGAGGCCATGGATTTGTGAGATTTTATAGAGGATTTGGTAAGAAGGGATGTGTTATGTATAGTGAGTTTTCTTAATGTAAAGTCTTATGGAAATAGCCCAAAACCATCAAATTTTAAAAAATTCTATATAACCGATTGTAAGATGCATGAATCCATACCCCAATTGATGAAGACACTAGTCTATTTGTCATGGTATTCCTTATTTGAATGTAAATGATAGTATATCAGGCTATGGACCTAGGGTTAGAATACAAACTTCTTAAAATTCATTTACTATGAGGCATGTATGTGAGATATTCTCCTTATTCCTAGTGAATTTATTGTTATTTGCTTAAAGATTAGCCAACCTTTGAGTGAATTACATTATTTACCTTTGATAGGAACCAATCTGTGATTTTCTATATCATTTATTGATATAGTCAAATGAAATATTAAAAGGAACACCCTCCTAGGTCCCACAGAGCCTAAAGTGTAGAAGCTTTTAGTCTTCAACTAAAGCTTGTCAGTTGGCCATTCATTTTAAGGTTCTTGAGTATAGGAGTTGGCTACTCTTTAGAGATTCCTTAGGTGCACTAGGAAAAACACCAACATACTCAAAATTATTTCTTCAATCACACCAATTACATAGTCAAAATACATTGATTATTCCCATCTAAATCCTCTGAATAGTCTTGAATCATTGATTAGGATATTCTACTATGTGATCTCGAGCATTCATTTTGAAACAAAAATTCTATATAGCAATCATCTTTCTTCTCAAAAATGATTAGAGAATCAACATATTTTACACAACGAAGTAATACTCGAATTATAATTAATTTCTTGAGAACTTCAACACATATCTTTGATAAACTCATACAAACTTTGAAGCTTTTGTTACACACAAATAGAGGCTTCACATTGATACAATGAACAATCCAAAATCTTTGCAAACACACTTCAACATGGGATGGGTAACTTTATAGTGTATTGAATTCATTGTTCTTGTTTTGTTTCAGTTACGTTCTTGAATTCATTGTTCTTGTATTGTTTATTTTGTGAGTAATGTGCATGAATATTGATATTTGTTTTGAATTAGATTATTTTCTATTCATTCATGTTTTATCTTGTTGCAAGAAAAATAGTAAAAATAAATAAAATGTTCTTTAAGTGAAAACCACTTTGTGGTACTTCTAGAATAGGTACCGCGGTGAAAACCTGGTAAACAGGCACTACATTTGAATAACACTTGCATCGTTATCTATTGGTACTATGTAAACAATCCACCCATTCATCCCATAATAAAACATGGTTCCAACTATAGACATGTAAAATATATTCATTGATCTTGTGCACCTGATCTTAATTTACTAACACCAGTTGATCCTAAATCGTCTCATTTACTAACCATTTAATCAAATAATCTTTATTTGACTAAATTCATCATATTTCATCTTTTAACTGAATAAATCAATTTTATCTAATTAAATCATTATCTCCTATTAATTAAATAAATCATTTTGTTTAATTAATCCTAATGTTCCTCTTTTGATTAAATAAATCACTTTATTTGATTAAATCATATTGTCATCTCCTTTAAATTAAATAAACTAACCCTTATTTGATTTAAATCTAACATCATCCCTCTTTAATTGAATAAATCACTTTATTTAATTAAGTCTAAATATTTATATTCCTCTCATTTTGATTTAAATAAATCCAAAAATCTAATTCAAAATGTCAAATCAACTAATTTTCATCTAAGTTAATCAAATCTTGATTAACTCCTAACACTAATCCCTCAAATCCTCTAGATTTTGCAACTTGTGCAAGTAAATCAATTTATTTGATTTATAAATTCATCCATTTTCATTTGAAAAGGCATCAAGTTGGAATATTCTTCAAATTTGAAATCTCTCTCTGAAATGTCTTATCCTCCAACTTGGCATTTATTTCTTTTACAAGTTCTTTTTTCTTGAGCCAAGTGGCATTAACTCCTCTTCTACATCTTCCTCCACAAGCTAACTTTTGAATTTTAAATTTCCACCTAATAGCATTTATTTGCACATTCATCAAAATGTGCTACCCCTAGCATGTTGACAAGTGGCACATTATTAATGGTTCATCTTTAATCCCACATCCTTCATGTTTTGCATTCATCCTTCCTTTCCTATGAATGGAAGGATCTGCTATTGATTTTGGATTCACAACTTGAGGAAAAGTCACTATCTACAAATTTGAAGCAAAGTTCATCTATTTTCATCCAAGTCTTCATAGTTTTTCATCACCATAGCTAGTTTATTGAGAATTTCATCAAGGATCACATTGTTCATCATCAAAGCTTGCAACGAATTGGGAAAGGGATACTTTCCACATCAAATTAGCACCAATTCCCCCATGGGATGATGGTTTGAATTTTTTGAGCAAGATTTAGTACCTTTCATTTGTTTAATTTCACTTTGTTTCCTGTTCTTGGCATTTGAATGAATTGCATGGGGAATGATTGTTTTAGATGTGTTTAATGACTAACATTTGATTGTTTGATCATGTTTGAGCAGGTCTACTACAACCATTCACATTTTGTTGCTAGAAGGAGGGCGAATCTTGAAGAATTAACCAATTTTTTACCAAAATTCTATTGTTTTTCAAATTTTTGTGTCTACAGGAAACAACAATGTTGCAAAGGTCAAACAGTGTCGCTATTAGTTTAGGGGTGCTATTTAGCGATGCTTTCAAACTTCAAACTACAACATTGAAAGCATTCCCACACAGTCCAGGTCAACCAAACTCCAAAATGTGCTGCTGGGTGAAACAATGACGCAATTGTGGCCTTTGTTTCTCCATAGAGTGCTAGTTTCACCATAGCTTCACTGGCCTGCTCCAAACTACACTGCCTTTGCAGATTGTGCCACTGGGGTGGGGTAAAAGTCATATTTCAAGTTATTTTTAACATGTTATTTTTAGTTTTGATCACCTTTGACTTATAATTGGTCTTTGGCTCTATTTTTTGTAGTTTTTAACTAGTTTTTGTAGGTTGGAGTGATCAAAAGGGAAGGGAGGAAATGAAGACAAAGGTTTCCTAGGCATCTTCTTTCTATTGTATCAAGTGTTTTTAAACACTTTGGGAGCAATTATAATCCCATTCTCAATGCTTTGTTATCTTCAAGTTTTTAGGACTCAAAATAAATTTCATTTGGGTTTTAAAAAGAATAATCAAAGGGTTAAAAATAATTTTAGGAAATGACTAGAGTTGGTTTTGGATCTAAAAATTGAACAAGCAAACTTCAAACACTTGATTTGGTGCCATAAAAAGAATCCATTTACTACTTTTGAGGTTTAAAATGAACATGTGCTTATCTTGTTTTGTAATCTTTTCTACAAACAAATATCATTTAAAGGCGTATGCACTTCTCTCATGCTTCATGGTGATCTTGAGAATCAAAAGTCTTTTGGTGATATTAGGTTGTCTAAAATATTTCCTCCACACTTCAATTTGGGCTTTTAAAAATTAAACAAAATCTTGCAAGTGTGAGTGAGTACATTGCATGTGTTCTCTCTTTGTTCACACAAAAAATGATTGATCAAACTACAGATGTGCTTATTCACTTTTGTTTACTTGTAGAGGGCCTACCTTGGTGGGAAAAATTACTCACTCCATGGGAACAACCATAAGCCAGGCTCTTCCGAACCACTATACAAATTTTTGGTTGCAAGGAAAGTTTGCAATCAACTTAGTGATGCATGATAGCTTTCCCCCAATATATTTATGACACGTAAAGCCCTTGTTATAAGGGTTGGGAGACCTCTTGAGGGAGTTTATCATCATGTCATATGAACTAGATGCCTTTATTATGAACCATTGTGTAGTAGCCAAAAATCCCAATATTTATTGGCGTTAGGAGGTCGTACCTCCAAAGTTTTCCCACATATTTGTGGTTCTTTGTAGAGATGAAAAGTTCATTGTGGGAGATTCATGATAACTGAAGCTTGGATGACCCTTATAAGTGAGTGCCATGGAGGGGTTCTAGTTTGGTCAAGCTTCTAATCATCTACTCTGAATAAGTGCAATTGGATTTATCCAAGTGGGAATTCAACAAATATTTTCTTTTCCATCCTAGGATTGTGTAATTTTGAGTCAATTAAACACATTGTTTGGATCCAAAATCTTGGGAACAAACATTCAACAAGGACATCAAATTTCAAACCCTTAAGTAGAAGAAAATACCTTTGAAATAATCTAAGTTCTATTGCTTATCCCTTGGGATTTCATCCTTAGAGGCTTCTAAGTATTTGGGCCCATTTCTCAAATTTCTCTCTAAATTCAACATTAAGGAAACAATGGATTTGACTTCTTGATTCTCACATAATGGACCTTGTGGAATGAAAGAAGTCCTTGGCATAGACATTTAGTTTGAAACTTAAGAAATACAAGTGGATGTGGTAAAAATCAAGTCATTAACGAAGATTAAATCAATTGAACCCCACACATGTGCTTGTTATCTTTTGTCTTATGGTCTTCCAAGCAAAACATTGGTCTTTTGGTTTGAACTACTCATATGGTAAAGCATGTTGTTCACTATCTTGGTCTTGTAAACAAATTCCCTCTTAGGTTCATCTAGGGTCACACTCAAACACTTCATCCATCCCACCAAACAACTTTATAGCTTTGGAAACATCATTATCTAGACTTGGGTACATCATCAAACCAAATTAAAATCACCTTATTTAGTTAGGAGTGTGAGAATGCATCCTTTCTCATACCTCTAGTTAAATTAGCACCCCTTTGAACAAGTTCATCCTAAGGTCACATCCAACATCTTGGGATCTACAAGTTCATTATCCAATTAGAAAATCAAAATCAAATCCTAAAGTCTAGCATTGATCCAAAGTTCCTAAAATTTCAACACCCATATCATTCACCCCTTTCATCCTTCATCTCATCATTGGTCCTAAACACCTTAAAGGTTCACTTTTGAAACAAGGTCAAAACACAAGAATAACATGGAATATAAACTTGATTCATACATCATGAGCATTCTAAATCAACCAAACTATCAAAGCCTTACAATGCCGATTGATTATCAAAACTCACATTTATACAATCCATACATGGGATCATTATCTCCTACAAACCTCAATGGTACAACAAACGTGAGTATGCCCAATCTAAATTATGGAACACCTTTCCCTATGGTAGATTTAAATCAAAGTCCAAACCTACAAATCTATCAACCAAACAATCAATGCATGAGTCTTCAACAAAACAACATTATCCAACCTAATCCATACATTCCAAATGTGAATATACCAAGTACAAGTTTACCAAACATGAACATTTCAAATCCAAACTTGGTAAACTTTGGGACAGATATGTTTGCGAATAATACAAATGTTGTTCAAATTCCAAACAAAATGTTAATGACTTCATTTATTGATCCAAGTCAAGGTCACAGCATGCAAAATAAAAGTTACCTAAATGAAAGCAATGTGAATCCCAACCACAACAATGTTCAATTTCAACCTATAATGCCAAATCTAAGCATCATCCCAAATCAGAACATTGTCCAAAATCAATTTGTTCATGATCCCATACAAACACCACAAGTATACATTCCAAATTTGCTTGAACAAAAACCAAATCAACTATATCAAGGGTGTCAAGATCAAAATCAAGATCAAATTTTGCGAGATCAAATTGCTTCACTTGCCAAAATAGTTGATTCATTGTGTCAAGAGACATCTCCACCCCAAAATCAATACACTCTTCCATTGGATAAACCATGTCATCAAATCATTGAGTTGTTTCCACAACCATATCAAGAACAATATCTCCAATGTCAAGAGGTTGGATATCAAGATCAACAACATCAACAAAAAACCTAACCTCCACATCTCGAAGATCAATCACCACATATCCAAAAGTAATCACCACAAGGTCAATTTAAAGTACAAATATCATAAGGTAACTATAACTAAGGGTAATTTCTAAGGTTAGATTAATCAATCAATTCAATGCAAAAGACAAAAACCCAAAGTCCTATCGAATACAAAGGAAATCAAGTAATAAAACAGTTATACCTGTTTCTCAAAACTTCCATGATTACCTCCATAGTACCTTCTTACTTGTTGGATGATGTGTTGCCCTCATATCCATTGTGTGAGCAATCTGCAAATTTCTAAGTCCTACAACAAGCCTTGAAGGATTTGCATAAAATGTCTAAAGTCTATGCCTATGACTATGCTTGGTAATGCCTAAACAAGCTAAGATTTGATCAAATGAAAATAATAAATGCTATGAGAAATCTAAGTGTGCCAACAATAAGTATGCAATGCGCCTATAATATGTCTACTTGTGTTTGTGTAATCGAAAAGTGAGAGGAAAATGGCATTTTATAGAACATGCCATTTTGAATGGACGGGTGAGATTAATTCATGACGAAAACCTAAAAAGAAAAGGTATAGATTAAATCTGAGAATCCCTAATTAGGGTTAGGGAAAATTCATTAATCGAACGGTCAAAATAATATCTCAGATAATTGGATCGACGATGGAGGATAATGAGATAAATTAATTAGAAAATGAAGATTTTCAAAAATCAAGAAGATAAAGACTGTCTGATTTGTGAGATTCGAAAAATCAAGAAGATAAGAGTTGGACTGAAGATCAGATTTGGAAAATCAAGAATCTGCTCAATTACTTGATTTTTGGAAGATTAATTACTATTTTGAATTAAATTAATTCAAAATAATGATTTTGTGAGACAATAAATAATATTTTTCAGATTATTTACCAAAATGGACTGAGAGTTAAGATTGTGATGACATTTTAAATAATTTCATTTATTTAAAATGAGAGGAATATTAATTTAGGAAATTAAATAATTAAATTTAATTATTTAATTTAGAAGATAAGATTAATTAATTAAATAAATTAATCAATTCATTTAATTAAGACAATTAGTGACACATTAAATAAATAAACAAAACTTATTTATTTAATAATCATGAAGAAATATATGACGAAGGGAAATTAAATAAGTTAAGAAATTTATTTAATCAAGAGAAGACTTAGACAATTAATGACGTATTTAATAAATAAATAAAATTTATTTATTTAATAATCATGAAGAATACAAAGACATGAATTAATTAAACAATTATAAATTATTTAATTAATAGTCGAATGTGGACCAATGAAATAATTAAATGTCTTAATTATGTTAGGACGAAAGTGGTAAAAATGAAGCTTGCAGGCCTAGGTCATTTTTAGGTGTCTACATTTTTCCCCTCTTTGTCATAATGTCGCATGCTGCATTGTGACAAAGAAAATAAGTCAAAAATCTACCCCAGTAAAGGTACGAAGTATCATTGCCCCCTCGGGAAATTTTTCAAATTTTGGGTCGGCGACTGAAAAATTTGTAAAGGGTCCCGATAAATCAATTTGATGACTAGAAAAGCAATGGCACAGTCAGTTTCTAATTCTGAAACGTTTAAAGCAACTAACGAGGAAGTCAAAGTTGGTCAAATGAACCTCCAGTAATAACATTGTTTGAGAAATGTCATTTTGACTTTATAAATAGGCTGTCAAAGGGGTAAAAGTCAATTCATTTCTACTATTTACTTTGCAAATTTTGAGAGCCCGGAGCGAAAAGGAGCGCAGCGAGGATGGTTATTCCAGTGACAGTGCATTGCGACAAGATCGTACAGACATTTAGACGGCCAGAGGGCTCAGAGCCAGTGGTAAGTACCCTTGTCTTTCTTTGTATTTTTTTTTTTGCGTGCCAAATTTTAGTTTCTAGGGAAAACAACGACTGTGCCGTGACGCAACTGCATTCATGTAAGTTGCAATCATCTACGCGTTCGACGCATTTGATGCGTCGTGATGCAAACGTCCAGCTAATTGTAGGGTAGGTGAGGCGATGCGATGCATTTGATAAACAATGCAATGCAATCACTTAACCGAGCCGCATATGAGGGTTGGAATGCCGCAATTGTTATTTTGTGCTGCAATTGAACGTTTTAACGACGCATTCACCATATTGTGTCTCAATTGCCAAAATTCATGACACAATTGCCTTAATGCAACGCATCTGGGAACCGATCAACGCAACTATCATGTTGCGATGCATTTGAGGATTTTTGAGACGCATTCGAATATTTGTGATGCAACTGCTATAACACGACGCATTTGATGTTTATCTTGAACTGTGACCAATTGTGGTACTTGTGAAACCGTTAATGCTTTTGATGTTGCTGATAGTTGTCTAGAAAATACTGATATATTGTTTTCCTTTTTGTAGAGGCAGCTTGCCCTTATCTATACACGAGAGAGTAGACCAACCACATTTCAATTTGCGGACCAGTTGATCCCATGGGAGCAACGCTGATTGATGTGACTAGGGTTGTTCTATGTTGCCTACATTCCCGCCATTCGGGCGAACAGGGGATTGTTGACTATGCTATGTGAGCGTTGGCATTCAGATACTTGCTCGTTCCACCTTTCGATAGGTGAGGCTACCATTATGCTGGAGGACGTCTACCGGACTCTTCGAGTGCCAATCCGAGGGGAGTGGATCGTCTGCAATCCTCGGCATGGCAAGCAGACCTTTCAAGCTTACTACCATGATCAGGGTGCAAGACTGGGCATCCAGGATTATGAGATCAGGTGGGAGTTCATGGCAAAGCACTATGGTCTCTTTGATGCATTCCTTGCGACTCTGATTGGGGGGATCTTGATTCCTGATTGTCGAGGACACAGATTTCCTATTGGCTGGGGAGACGTCCTAGGTTGCATGAGACAAGATAGGACCATTTATGCTTGGGGTCCTTGCTTATTGGGGACACTCTACCATCAGCTATATGATGTTGCTTATAGGAGAGGAGAGAGCATCTCGTGTGGGACTATGCTGATGATGGTATGGGTCTGGGAGCACATATCCATATTTCGTCCACCGATTGATAGACCCCAGTTGGCCGATGGTATGCCTTATGCTTATTACTACGCTGGTTCCCTACAGCAGACCCAGATGGGTGAGACAAGTTGGTGGCACCATCGGATTGACATGATGATGTTTTTTATCTAGAGGCCGTATCAAGACTGTGGACAGTGGGGTGATGAGGCAGACCACTTAAGTCTGTGCAAGCAGTACAGATATTTGATTGGCCAGATAGTGCACACTTCCCTGATTATTGAGATGTATTTACCACAGCATGTCTTGAGGTAGTTCAGAGAGCAGTAGGGTGTACCTGCAGGGACAACCGAGTACGCCCAGTCTTCCAGAGAGTATGCTTGGGGACCATCCATTCCAGTGGCCTTCATGGAGCAGCAGATTGACGAGCTAGTAGCCTAGGCATGGGGATGGAGGGGAGGAGCAGCCAATCCCAAGATGACAGCTGATTATGACCTATGGTGGCAGACACACAGGCTAGTGCTATTGATGGATCCAGATGGGCCAGCACTAGTAGATAGATGATCAGTGATTCCTCATGTGCCATAGGCTAGGCGAGGTGGCAGGGGTAGAGATGGAGGCCAGGGGAGAGGTAGAGGTAGAAACCAAGGCAGGGGTGGAGACGGAGGCAGAGATGGAGGCAGGGGTGGAGACAGAGGCAGGGGTGGGGATGATGGCGGAGACAGAGGCAGAGGTGGGGATGATGGTGGAGATGATCGGAGGTGACAGCGGGATGGGCAGAGACAGGTCTGGAGGGTGCACCAACGAGTGGCGAGGGTAGCATTAGACACTATCCCTGAGGTTGGCGAGGAGGGGGAGGGAGAGGAGTAGCCCCGATAGGAGGGAGAGGGTGAGGAGAGACGAGAGGAGGAGGTGGTAGAGGATGTAGCAGAGGATGTGGCAGAGGTGGAGAGGCAGGAGGAGGGGGTGGAGATGGGGGGATAGGAGGAGGAGGTGGAGGTGGGGGGACATGAGGAGGAGGTGGAGGTGGGGGATAGGAGGAGGAGGTGGATGTGGTGGGATAGGAGGAGGAGGTGGCAGAGGATGTAGCGGAGGACGATGATGACGAGGACGATGCCATGGATGAGGCCAAGAGACTTCTCAGATGGTGGATGGTGGAGGGAGAGGAGGAGATACCCTCCAGTTTAGTGTTACCTCATGATGCCACGATAGATTAGAGGGTGGCTAACCTACAATAGAGATTAGATGAGAGCATGGCACAGGTCAGGGCCCTACAGTCAGAGTTAGAGGTAGTCCGGGTAGAGTGGGATCAGGTAGTGATCCACTAGTAGGATTCAGCTTAGTGGTGCACTCAGTTCACAACATTATGCACAGGGCCTGTAGGGGACATGGCTCACGAGTTGGCCATAGTGAGCACGAGATTGGGGCAGTATCGGACAGTATATGAGCAGGCAGTGCCACTTGAGCCATATGATCCTACCCTATCATGGTCACAGACAAGGACAAGTAGTGGCCACAGATCAGGCAGTGCCAGTGGCAACAGGAGTCACACCAGTGTCAAAGGATCTACCTCATCAGGGCACACATTAGTGCATAGGTCACATCACTCACACCGACACACCCCAAGTCACCATTCAGGTCACAGTCATGGGTTGATTGGTTCAGTGCAGAGGTTGGTATAGGTACAGCCGCTAGTGGTTGATCCCTCTACTTCTTAGAGTCTAGCTGCAGTGACATCATAGGTGTCTATTGCCATAGAGATGGCGCCTTCATTCATAGTTCCACTAGTGGCATAGGCAGAGGTTGTGACAGGTCCGCCTATTGGTTCAGTCCCAGTTTCAAAGTTGCAGCCACCACATTCTTCACCATGAAGGGATGATGAGAGTCTACCCTAGGGGCCTTTTGTTATTATGACACACTATGTATAGATTATTGAGCCTACGACCTCCATTTTTTGGATATCCCATGACTTTATCCTGTGACATTGTACATTTTTGAGATGATACTATATGATGATGCAGTTTTGATGTGGCCTACATGTGTTATGTGATGCTCTTTTATTTAATGTATTATGATATGTATGATGTATGATGTTGATTTATGATGTAGCATGTATGTCCTATGATGCTTATTTATGATTTTGATGCCATGATAATGCAATGCTTACTTATGTGAGATGATAATGATAATGATGTGCATAATGTATTTAGTAAATGGATGTCATATTTTTGATTATGTTAATGCACTTGTTTGTGATTATGTATATGATTTAATGTTGTGGATGATGTATGTATGGACCTAATGCAATGTTTATATGATCATGTATGCACTTATGTTTTTGAATGTCACAGGATATTATCGTGAGATGGATGAGAGAAGATGACTAGACCGAAGAAGAGGAGATGACTAGACTAAAGAAAATACATGTTAATTCCTAGACCAAATCCTTCAAAGCTTTACTGTAGGACTTTAATATTTATTTCTCTTAATCATCATTGGGCAGACGACTGTAATGGCCAAGAAACACCATGATATGACATAGATCAAGGTGTGCAAGGTTGTACCATCATGTAAGACAAGCAGTCATAGACAAGGATGATCATGACTCATACTAAAAGCGTGATTGCCCTAGCCTTTTTGTCATAATCAACCACAAGCAGAAAAAGACAAGGACAAATCATGAAATGTCATTGCTTCTCTAAATCCTGTTTCTAGGACATCCTTGAGAAACTAGTGGCGTGATTGTCAAAATACAAAAATAGAGCCCTTACCATGATATGTCGTTCTTTTTCTAAATCCCAAAATCAGGACCTCGCTAAGAAACTAGTAGTCATGCGTGTCAATCGTCATGATACATTATTGCTTCTCTAAATCCTGCTTAGTGGGATCTCGCTGAAAAACTAATATCATGATAAAAACTAAAAGACAATTGTCAAGTGTTTACCAAGTGCGTCTGGATATCCATTGTTCTGATGTCAATATGTTAGGTTTAATGATGATGAGATGCCCGAGTATTAAATCTTTGATGCTGCTTAAACGACAAATGTCCAAATTTTCCAAATTCAGGAAGGACACATCCTAAATAATATGAATGTCAAGAGAATTGATCTCCAAATGCCATGTGACAGTGATGATGATAATGCCTAGGAAGGACACATCCTGAGGCATAGATGACAAAGTTGATTCTTCAGAAAGACATATCTGAAGAAAATTGATGTTAAGAGGAGAGATCCTTAGATGCCAAGAGGATCCCACAAAATGCCGAATGACAGTGACGATTCCTAGGAAGGACACATCCTAAGGCATGAATGACCAAGGCTATCCTTTAGAAGGACACATGTGAAGATTAACCTAAAGTTGACAGTGTGACAAGTTATGATGATTTGACCTGATTTGACCAAGTTTGACTTGTGTTTGACTATATGCCAATTTTGTCATGATGATATGATTGACCTGTTGATGAGATTGTCAGATTGAAATAACTGATTGTCATGATTTTTTCTTAGGAGTTTACCCATTTAGGAGTGATTTGCTTTGTCTCAAAGATATTCTGATGTGTGTGCCAGTGTAGTGTCATGAACCCTAATGGACTAACCTAGTGCAGCCTTAGGGGCTCATCGACAGATGGCCTTTCCTACGTCATACACTCAGAGACCTCGTAGTTCAACACGACCAATGACTTTGTCTAAAGGACAGAAGTTTGAATCATGATTTTATTCTGACAAACTTAAATGAATTGACCTAATGTCTCGGGGACTCAAATGTGAGTCTTGCCTACGTAGCAAATGCGTAGAGACAACGTAGTTTGGACAATGACATGAACTAACTGACATGATTGACTTTGACTCCATGTTTAGGATTTTGACATTGATTTGGATGTTTTTTTGTTTTTC
This sequence comes from Sequoia sempervirens, assembly GCA_007258455.2. Lineage (NCBI taxonomy): Eukaryota > Viridiplantae > Streptophyta > Pinopsida > Cupressales > Cupressaceae > Sequoia > Sequoia sempervirens. The sequence continues at coordinate 394,062,042 of VDFB02000003.1, forward strand.
TTCAGGATGTTTTATGATTTTTAGGTCTTTCTTTAGGACATTTTATGATGTTTTTTTCTTTTTTTTTAAGGACATTTTATGATTTTTTTGGATTTTCACGTTTAAGAGGATCGTGACAAATGCATATGACTAATTCCTACACATGAGAATCCAAGGACAAACATGATTGTTCCCCTAGTCAAGCTGAATACCAATTGACAAGTGATGACAACGTTGTTTGACGTGGGAAGGACGCATCTCAAAACAACGTGAGGACAACGACGATAATGTGATGAAAGTATCGAGGTCTACAACCAGGCCATGAACACAGTCAAGTAATATTTTGGATAATGTGCTTGTATGGATTAGACTCGTTGCATTTGGAATGACTTGGTTAGGACTAGATGGGATGATGATTATCCTTAGACTGTTTGACAAGGGAAAGCCAAGATAGGTGATAGACATGAAAGGATAGGGGGTGGCCTTGGTAAAGAACGAGAGACATGAGACTAAGGGAATTGTCATATTATTTTCAAGGACTATGTCGTATAAGGACAATAAGACTATGACAGTCAATGACATGATGTTTCGTGAATCGTGTATGACTAAAGGATAGACATGTCAAGAGTTTTCCCAAAGCATGATTTATGTGTGCCAGTTTTATGTCAAGACCAAGGTAAGTGAAAAATGTATGAAAATGATATGAATGAAATAGTTGGATGTCAATGTTAAGAGGAAGGCCTAGGAGATGAGATGACTTTCCCCCAAGTGTAAGCGTCCACATAGACAATTTACTTTACACATGATGCATGTTTGTCAGGTTTTCATCATGGTACTTATCCAAGGCGCTTGTTTGCTAGGTTTTCACTATTGGATGAAATTTTTCTCTTTACTATTTTCTTGACTTTTTAATTTTTTTGGTGTCACCAAGATTCCTGTTTGCCAGGTTTTCATTAGGGTGACAATTTTTATCATTTTTCAATTTATTTATTTTTTTGTATTTCTAATTTTGTGGATAGCCTGGATGCTTTAGATGACCACTGCCTGTTCTGAATTCATTGACGATGTCGATGTAGAGACTGGTGCCATGATATGCCAATAGTGACCTTGCTGAAGGAGTTGTCTTGTCAGGATCATAGCGCTTGTATACAACTGATCGATATGGTATGATGTGGGGATGTGACATGTGTTGGTAGATAGTTGATAAGGCATGTAGACTTGGACAGGATTGATAGGTGAAGGGTCAGAACATGACGTGGAGTTTTGGAATGGACTAGTTGATAGTTGGCTTCCCTTGTCAAAGTTAGGATAAGGGTGAGTAATGGATGTTTGTTGTGAATTATTGGTAGGATTTATGTCAAGTGACTGTTGATGGTGAGGGTAGATGAATGGAGGTGGCAAAGTATTTATGTCAAAGCCTTGTGGTAACTTAGCCCCTTGGTCCAAAAGCATGGCTAGATACCTTTGAGGGTCTTGTAAGATTGCATTTTCTACAAAGGAGGCTATGTCAGGGTTTTGTATTGCAGCTTCTAAGTCTTTGACATACACTCGTCCATTCTGGTCTCTTTTTATTAATGGATCAAAAATGTTTTGTGATGAAGATGGCATGTTCATGTTGTGAAATGGGTCAGAAAAGGTCTAATGTTTGACTTGGTTGTTTCTAGATGTTTGACTGTTGTTTGGTTTGTTTCAGTATCTAGAAAACACTTGCAAGCACAATATTTTGACTGTAAGCAAGCACACATGAGACAAGTACAATCCTATGGTTAGGCCAAGACAATATTTGCTAGATTCCACATGGGTTTCCCCAACCGCATATCTGTAGTGTGTGAATTCAGAAGCTTGGCTGCACGGGCTCCCCCTTACAGTGCACTCTCTTCTCCGGCCAACCAAGCTTCCAACCCCCATGAAACTCCCATGGCAGATTGATCACATCTACTACAAACTGTGAAAGTGTGGATGCCTTCACACCGACTGGTGCTACGCTAGCAAATAGAAGGTTTTTGGCTTACTACACAAAGGTTTTTAGTTCGGGACCCCCGTTCGAGTGGCCATACATGGGGATAGAGATTAATCACCAATTAGGTGGCACTCCAGCCTAAAGAGGTTAAGCTCAACAGGGTTTAAGGGAGTACTACTCTGTCCGTATGACACATCCACACTCGTAATCTTAGGTTTTCCCTTAAGATTCACATTTATATACCGTTCAGGGGTAGCTTGGCCTTAGCTCCATTGCCAGTTTGAGTCATGTTGGGGTGATGAAATCCCCAGGTAGGCCCAATTTCTAGAGTTAGTAACTGTTTCTCTTACACCCAAGATCGCCCAAAAGTGCAGGGGAGAGGATACTCCGATATACTAAGTCGTGGGGTTAAACAAATAAAAATGGGTCTGGTTTTCTGATCACCAAGTTTTCACAAGGTGAGAGCATACTCACCTACCATTTTGCAAACACATTCAGACATAGTAAACACAGGTTCATTTTAACTGCACCAAAATAAAATGTGTTTTATACTAGAAAAGACAAGCACATTGTTTTGATGTTTAGTCTTTGACGTTCAAACCTGCAAGACCACACATTAGTAGTTTGAATGTTTGTCTTTCACTATTGATCTATTTTCTGCACATGCACAAAACCAACAACAAACCCTAACAAGATAATTGATCACTACTATTAGAGAGTTAGCTAGTAAAGACAAATCTGATTTTTAGAAAAAAAAATTGATAGTAAAATGAAAAATATAGAGAATAAAGTCTATCTAAAATCTCAAGAGGTTTCCAAAAAATTAAATAAATCAGAAAAATTTGTTGTTTTGCACCTGAAATTAATTTTTTATGAAAAATCATAAAAAAATTATAAAAAATACAAAATAGCTCTTAAAATTCTTCTTTTTTTACTGGAGTTGTCTGATGTCATCCCAAATCTGAAAAAAAATAGTTGTGATTAGATCTATAACCATGAGTGAGATATAATCCAATCTATGTTAAACCCCAATTTCAAAAAATCTGGTTTTTGACTAATAATTGCACATCCAAATTTGAAAATTAAAGAGTATACCCCTATTGAAATTCAGAGGTATTTCTAGAAATGTAAACATATCTGAAAAATTCAATAATTTTCTCTCAAAATTAAATTTTCATGAAAAACAACACAAAAATTATAAAAAATTAAAAACAAATCAAAAAAATCTAATTTTTGGAATGAAAGTGTGTGATGTTGTCCCCAAGCTGTAGAAAACATTTTGTGAGAAAATACATAGCTGTTTAAAAGTTATGGTCAAATCTTTGGAAAGTAGGGCTTTGTCCACAATGATGCCAAACCTGTAACAAAAAGCAAACAAGCCCTAGAACAAGAAGAAACCAACTCCAAAAATTCGTCTTTATTTTTCTAAATATGTCAGGTTCACCAATGTAACTGAGGATTTATTTTTGGATTAGATTCAATCAATAAAGCATATAAATCATAAATGACAATAAACCCAAAGTAATTACAAAACACAATGGAAGCAAATGAAAGAACGATTATACATGATTGCCGAGACCTCCATGATTTACTTTTGTAACACCTTCTTGCTTAATGGTTGACATGTTGCCCTCAGATTCGTCATGCGAGCAATCTGAAATAAAATTCTAAGTCCTACACCAAGCTTTGAAGGATTTGATAAATGCCTAAATGCATATGACTATGACAATACAATTGAAATGCCTATGTCTAAAATATTGCCTCATCTATGTGCCTAATCCAGAAATGAGAGAAAAATAGCATTTTATAGAAAATGCCATTTTGAATGGACGGACGAGATTGACTTCTGACAAAGACCTAAAATCAGAGGCCAAGATTTAATTTGACAATCCCTAATTAGGGTTAGGGAAAATTCATTAATCGAACAGTCAAAATAATATCTCAGATAATTGGATCGACGGTGGAGAATAAATGAGATAAATTAATTAGAAAATGAAGATTTTCAAAAATCAAGAAGATACGAGTTGGACTAAAAATCATATTTGAAAAATCAAGAATCTGCCCGATTACTTGATTTTTGGAAGATTAATTACTATTTTGAATTAAATTAATTCAAAATAATGATTTTGTGAGATAATAAATAATCTTTTTAGATTATTTACCAAAATGGACTGATAGTTAAGATTGTGATGACATTTTAAATAATTTCATTTATTTAAAATGAGAGGAATATTAATTTAGGCAATTAAATAATTAAATTTAATTATTTAATTTAGAAGATAAGATTAATTAATTAAATAAATTAATCAATTCATTTAATTAAGACAATTAGTGACATATTAAATAAATAAATAAAACTTATTTATTCAATAATCATGAAGAAATATATGACGAAGGGCAATTAAATAAGTTAAGAAATTTATTTAATTGAGAGAAGACTTAGACAATTAATGATGTATTTAATACATAAATAAAATTTATTTATTTAATAATCATGAAGAATACAAAGATATGAATTAATTAAACAATTATAAATTATTTAATTAATAGTCGAATGTGGACCAATGACATAATTAAATGTCTTAATTATGTTAGGACGAAAGTGGTAAAAATGAAGCTTGCAGACCTAGGTCATTTTTAGGTGTCTAGAGTAACAAACGAAAATACACACCACTTGGGGGACCAATCAAATTGGTCATGCAACAGTTGGTACAATAAAATCTTATGAAAATCCCCTTTTATGAAAATTATCAAGAGCCTCAAGTTAAACCACCAAGGTATAATGAGAAGCACCTTTATGATTTTCACAAAATAAAGGAACACACAACGTCAAATTGTATTCAAATCAATAATCTCGTCCAAGACCTTATTGATCAAAAAAAATAACTATTGAGGACAACGATAAAGACTCAACCACTAGTGATAGCATTGACAATCTCTCCACCAAAATTGTTGAAAACAATGATCAAGATCTATCCATCAATAAGCACCTTGAAGATGTTTCTACTTCATTCGAAGATCAACTCAACATACATCAAGAGTCACTTTTTTATAATGATATATACCCCTCATCAATGTCCAATGATGATCTATTCAAAGGATTGTTAACATTATTTGATCCTATAATCAGTGATCCTTCCACCAATAATCATGTTGAAAATGTCCTTACATCACCTAAGGAGTTAGAGGACATATCTCAAGAATTTATTCCAAAGAATGATAAACATCTTTCACTAAAGTCTATCAATGGTCCTTTCCAAGACATATTGTTATCCTTTGACCTCATGGTTATAGTTATTGAAGAAATCCTCAACTCAACACTTATCCAAATTCACTCAAAGATCAAGAGGATATTGAGCCGCTTCCTATGCCTAATAAAGACATCCATGAACCCCTTGTAAGCAATCAATCCTTTGAAACTAACCCATGTCAAGAACTTGATCCAAAGCATGTCAAAAAAAATTCTAAAATTAATCAAGATCAAGAATTTGTATCTCCAAGATACTACAATGATCTAATGAACACTCTCCTATCTATATAAGATGTCACAAATAATGATCATATCCATATAGCACATACTTCTCCATCTACCCATGAGATGATTTCTTTGGATGGACATGTAGATGATCTTCAGTCAAAAAAAGAGTCTCATACTCTTGATATCATTTCCAAGGAACAAGAGTCTCCTACTCTTAACATTTGTACACATGATCAAGATATAAAAAAAATATAGAGACATATTTCTACAGAAGTTGTGAATCAGAAACAACCTATGAATGAATATAAAAAATCAAACATGAGGGAGACTTTTACATGGAAAGTGAATCATCAACGCATCTTGAAGAAGCATTAAAATCTGATATTTCACAAGATCAAGCCAAAGACATGAATCAGGAAGTTATCCCACTTATGGAGGATCCTATCACTTATAAACTTGGATCACTTGCCTTTTTTAGGAAAAGCTATCTTAACAATGAAGAATTCATCACCTTTGAAGATCCATAATAGAGAAAAGAAGGATTAGCACCTTGTTTCCAAGGTAAATAATATCCTATTGCAAATAAAATGTTTCAACAAATGAATTATCAAGGAAAAGGATGAGGCCTACATGAACAGGGTATCCTAGAACTAGTGTAGATAATTGGAAATCATAAGCATAAAGGTCTTGGTTATTCAACAATGAATGTATCTAAAGATATCAGTGATACCTCTATAATACTGGGGGAAACTTTATCTAGTGCAAACATCAACATAGGGAGCACAAAGAGTCCTTATGAGGAAACCAATGCCAATACTATAACTAGCCACATCATGAATCTTCATCCACCCATCACCCCATCCATGAATTGGGACCAATATTAAAAGAAAGATTTGAATAAAAGCATGAAGAACATTATCAAATAAAAGAAGTTGTAAAGCATGAAGGATGAATCAAATACAAGTGGATACCAAAGAATACAAAGAAATATTATCCCTATCAAACTCCATCAGTCAAAAAAACTATGGGGAAAAATAAAAAAGGGAAAAGTATCCATTAAAGATGTCCACAAAGGAAAAAGAAAGCTTCCCAAGTGACGTACAAATTATATCAAGTGGTTGGTCCTAATTCCATACACACTTTCGTATCCACCCATCATTTCTCATCTTCCCAAGTTTGGAGAATCAAAGCTTCAAAACTATCAACCAATCCATCTTTTATTCCTAAACACACTCCATCCATGCCTGCATGCATGATATACAATTACCACATTGATAATGTATTGGCAACCACCCTTCATCATAAGGATTCAAATGGGACTCTATCGCTATGGGTGCACAAAGACAAAGTTAAATCCAGTATCAACAAAGCAGATTAGGAATCTCAAAAGTTGTATTCAAGTGCATGTATCTTGGAAAAACAACTTCTTTAAGCAGGATATCAATGAAACATTATGAAAAAAGAATCTACATCAACACCACCAGGTGGTTAAGCATGAGCTTAAAATCTTTTAGAAAAATAAAAAAATAAAAAAATATGAAAATCCAAAAAAAATCAAAAAAAGGATTGAAAACGGTAAAGAAAAAAACTGTCCTCTAGTGAAAACCACTATGGTGGTGCTTTGGATAGGTACCATGCTGAAAACCTAGCAAACAGGCATCATGTGTAGAATTGAGCATCTACATGTGCTAATTTAGGTGAAAGCATCTCATCAGATCCATAATAAATCCAACAATCCATCCATCTCATCCATAAACCAATGATCCAATCCATTTTCATCCATCTACATCCATCTTCCACATTATCTTGATCTTGAAAAAACTTTGGTGCACACTTTACAGTTGCTTATGGTAAAAATCTTCACATGGGTCATTTTCATTTCCTACCCAACATTATCTAAGCCATGAAGCATTATCCAAATGAGCATTCTTTATTCAAACACCTTATCTTATCACAAGACAATCCATATCCATCCATACATACACCTATCCAAGCACCACCCATGGAATTCCATATATTGCTAGGCACCAGGGGTAGATATTCACATCATGCTTCAGGAATAAATCTTGATCTATATCTTCCAACTTATGTGGTGATCCAAACATTTACAAATGTGAAATCAAATTGGTCAAAGCACTTGTGAGAAAAAATTCCAAATCATTAGCCCGTGGCATATTTTGACAAGAAGATGTTCCTTATCAAGCTTTATCTTTCATCGAACATCAATCCAAACAATCAATATTAGTCGCATCTAATTTACACTTTAGCGTCACATCAAATCATTCAAACAAATTTTGTTCCAAATCAAGCTTCAAAATCTTGATCAATCAAATCCAATCAATCCCTAATAATCTTGGGATATCTATCCTAATCCTTATGTTGCTTAACACTATCCTTGCATTGTTGCGTATCCTCAACAATGTTATCATCATCAACCCATCGATCTAATCAATCAACCTTAGCTTGGTTTTCAACAAAATCTCAAAAAAAATCACTGATATTGTCACACATATCCATATCCAAATCATCAAAATCATGCGAAAATCCAAAAAACATCCAAAACATATCAAAATCTCAAAATAGGTTAAAAACTTAGAAAAACGTCAAAAACATGCTATCTAAACTACGTTGTCTCTGAGCTTAAATGTAGGCAAGGCTAATATTTGATCAGCCCCCAAGACACAAAAACACAAAAAAAAATTAAATAACCAAAAAATCCAAAAAACAACCTCATAACATTTCAAAAACATCCAAATATTTGAAAAAAATCCACCTGTCAAATTTCACTTCACCCACAATAATCAATCATCCATAATAAATCAATCATCACCTTCATCCTTTGGTAACACAAACAGAAACAACCACACCAATAAAAAAAAGCAAGCTTCAAGCACAAAATCAAAATTGAAGCAACAAAACTTCAAATGCAAAATCAAACACTCGATCATTCACAAACATGTCAATCAACCTTATATCAACAACCTTTTGAACAACCTATCAACTTGCCACCATCCACTAACATGTCCTAGGATGTATCCTTCCTACAATGGGAATTCTCTATTGGAAATCACTTTGGATACTTATCCTAAAAAAAAAAACTTGCCACCATCCACTAACATGTCCTAGGATGCATCCTTCCTACAATGGGCATTATCTATTGGAAAAATAAGTTTGGATTCTTATCCTCAAAAAAATTCCCTTTCGTTGTGGGTATGAAGAACATTGGCTTGTTTGTGTACTTGATCTTTTATTTTAATTTATCTTATTGCACTCATTCGAATGACCTCTTGATGATGTCTAATTAAAACAATTTAGAGAGAAAGGAATGGGGCATTGATCATTATCATTCATTTTCCATGCTTGTTGGATGTTCTTGTAATATAACCTTGGTGAATACTTGCTTTTTTTGGTATGTATGGAGGGTGTTTTGAATAGCTTGTTGACTATTATATTGGAAGGTTATTCCTTTCCGTGTTTTGGTCTGAGATGTTCGACATATCTAAAGTACACCCTAGCAAGGTTTTCATATGCCAGGTGTGAAACAAGGATACTCCTATCTGTTTGTCGAGTCAAAGTCCATCTCACTAGGTACATCACCATCCTGGTTCATTATACCTTGATGCATCGTATCTATGTGTGTTATCAAACATAAGGTAAGTATGCTCTTTTAAAATCCCAATTCTTGATAAGAAAAACATCATCATCACTCATCATCATATCTAATAAAGTCTTAATGACTCATGGACTTTTTGGACTCCTACATCATCTTAGACTCAAGGGTTCATCCATCTTATTCTTCTATCTTTACTAACATTTATATCCAAGTATCAAATATGTGTGATATATCAAAATATACATGAGGCTACCCATGGTTGATGATTGTCTATAAATCATCAAATCTTTCTATATTAGACATTCAAGCTTTCTTTTCCTCCCTAAGCTGAACTGATCTTGAATATTTATCGTGAGATAGACCCTAAAATCAACATTTCTACTCAATCTCTCTGGGGGGTAGTATACCAGCGTAATTCTTTCACTACGGCAATAGTGGGGCATCTAAAAAAATTGTTTTTTTTAATTTTGATCTCGGCAAGTTTATTCTTTGAACCAATGCAACAGGTACATTGCTTCAAAGAGAGGTAAAATGTAGACACACAAAATATACTGATTAATCTCGTGCACTTGATCCTATTACTAACACCAGTTCATCCTGAATCATCTCCTTTACTGACCATTTAATCAAATAATTTTTATTTGATTAAATTCATCATATTTCATCTTTTAATTAAATAAATCAATTTTATCCGATTAAATCATTATCTCCTATTAATTAAATAAATCATTTTGTTTAATCAATCCTAATGTTCCTCTTTTGATTAAATAAGTCACTTTATTTGATTAAATCATATTGTCATATCCTTTAAATTAAATAAACCAACCTTTATTTGATTTAAATCTAACATCATCCCTCTTTAATTAAATAAATCAAACCTTATTTAATTAAGTCTAAATATTCATATTCCTCTCATTTTGATTTAAATAAATCCAAAAATCTAAGTCAAAATGTCAAATCAACTAATCTCCATCTAAGTTAATCAAATCTTGATTAAATCCTAACACTAATCCCTCAAATCCTCTATATTTTGCAAGTTATGCAAGTAAATCCGTTTATTTGATTTATAAATTCATCCATTTTCATTCACAAAGGCATCAAGTTGGAATATTTTTCAAATTTGAAATTTCCCTCCCAAATGTCTTATCCTGCAACTTGGCATTTATTTCTCTTACAAGTTCTTTTTTTTTCTTGAGCCAAGTGGCATTAACTCCTCCTCCACATCTTCCTCCACAAGCTAATTTTTGAATTTCAAATTTCCACCTAATAGCATTTATTTGCACATTCATGAAAATGTGCTCCCCCTCTCTTCAATAGCATGTTGACAAGTGGCACATTGTTATTGGTTCATCTTTAATCTCACATCCTTCATGTTTTTCATTCCTCCATCCTTCTTTCCTATAAATGGAAGGCTCTTCTATTGATTTTGGATCCACAACTTGAGGCAAAGTCACTATCTACAGATTTGAAGCAAAGTTCATATATTTTCATCCAAGTCGTCATAGTTTTTCATCATCATAGCTAGGTTATTGTGTATTTCATCAAGGATCACATTGTTCATCATAAAAGCTTGCAAGGAATTAGGAGAGGGTTACTTCCCACATCAAAGTAGCACCAATTCCCCCATGGGATGATGGTTTGAATATTTTGATAAAGATTTAGTAGCTTTCATTTGTTTAATTTCACTTTGTTTCTTGTTCTTGGCATTTGAATGAATTGCATGGGGAATGATTGTTTTAGATGTGTTTAATGACTAAAATTTGATTGTTTGAGAAGGTCTAAGACAACCATTCACACCAACCATGGCTTGATGATTGATTATGTATTGAACCTTGTTACACCATCCACATCTATCCCTCCTAGACAAGGTAGCCTTGTATCTAACTAGGTGCAACTTTTTGAAACTAGTCATGGATTAGATCCTTGTGCATCCCATAATGGTTGAAAACTATCAAAATAATAAAAAAATAATGAAAACAAATAACAAAAATCAAAACAAAGTCAAAACTTAAAAAATCTCAAGAACATGTTATGCTTTGAGTCAATACTAATCAAACTACGTGGTCTCTGCGTGTACAATGTAGGAAAGGATTATTATCCCTCAAGGCCATAGTTCAATCCTCTTAGGTTTCTATCATGCTTTATTTCAACTTAGTCAAAATTCTAAAATCCAAAAATATTCACGAAAAAGAAAAGTCAAAAACATGTTCTTATCAAACCAAGTGAACTACGAGCCTCTATGTGTACAACAGAATTAAGGATTATCTTTGATGAGCCCTCAAGGCCCTAGGTTAGTCCCCCAAAAATAATAAAAAATAGCATCATAAAACTCAAAAAATTAAAAAAGTCCTACCTCAATCATCTCCAACCACAATAAATGGTTCATCCATAATAAACAAATTTTCACATTCACCCTTTGAAAAAAAAAAACAAACAAACAAAGCAAACATCAAAAGCTAGAACTTTCAATCAAAAAATAAAAAAGCTTTGATTGCAAATAGATGAAAATGATGAAAAAGTGTTAACTACCTATCTTTTGACAATTCACCAAACAACATCCTAAGATGTATGTTAATGGATCAGTTCCTACAATAGACATGATCAACAATGGATAATAGCCTAAAACCTCAAAATAGATATGGCAAGTGATACTGCAACATTGTTTTATCTTTTTATAGTCTTATTTTCTAATTTAGTTTATTGACTTATTCCCAAGATCTCTCAAGGATGTCCATAAGGATTTAGAGAAGAAGGAATGGGGGCAATTGAGCGTCATTTTAGTTTTCTATTTGTAATATGTTTTTTTTGATACTACCATGGTGAATACTTACTTTATTAAGTGTATGGAAGTTGTTTTTGAGATAATTCATATAGGGGTTGCATGTTAGTTATTTTATACCTCTCTATGTAATTGGTCCAAAAAATTTTAACACAATGCATCCAACCATATATTTTACACAAAGTTATTGTATCTTTGGTATGAGAAAGAATATTGTTTGTATGTTGAGTCAAAGTCCACGCAATGGATACAAAGAAACCCTAGTTATTAATACCCTGGTGCATCGTATATGTTTGCTACATCAAAAAATATTGTTAAAGATGTGAATTCTCTATGCAAAGAAAAAGAAACACTCATCAATAACTAACAACATCAAAATTTCTATCCATCATCTGACACTTCTTCTAAACTAGTAGCTCCATCTTGCATCACAACATCATTAGTTCCATATCCATCTTGCATTCACAATTTTTTCAATACATATCATGATGATAATAAAACAATAAAACATAATGTATCATGTATAAAGCATACATCCATCATATACATAATAAAACATCATATGAAATAAAATATGATCAATCCATCTATCAATATCATATGCATATATTAAAAAAGTACAAAACATAAACATAAGAATATATACATCATCATACATGATCATCAAATAACACATAATGAAGTCGAATCAAAACATGTATATATCATATACATCATCATAAAAAATGAGAATGTTAAGTACATCATCATAATGAAACATGTGTGATAGGATAATATAAAAATATATATATGAGGCCTCAACTAGGCTCATGAATATATATACAAAATCATGTCTACAATAATGTATCTGAAATAATAAATATCATAATGATCAAGAATAATAATGCTACTACTCATCCAAGGGAGATGAATTCTAATGATCCTAGTTAGGGTGGGGAGAATGACTTGGCTGATTAGGTTGTCTAACAGAATTCCCACCTAACTTGGCACCCATAGTAGTACTTAGCTATTTGAAGCGTGGTTGCCTCTGAGCTCTAGGAGCAAAGGAATCATATAAGGTAGAGTTATGTTTATTTTAATTCCTTCTAGATTTGATTTTTGACACTTAATAATTTTAATGAAAAACCCAACAAGATCAATATATAAGCCTAATTCCTTGACTCCCCAACACTTTAGGACTAAAAATATCCCTTGTGGGACCCATTCACCACCTTGGGTGAATGAGTCCCATCCAGGTGGGACTCATTCACCTAGGATGGCAAATGAGTCCCATTTGGCCTATATTTATGGTTCTAAACAAGAAAAGAGGGTTTTTAATTCAAATTTCTTTCATGTCGGCCTTGGGGATCAAATTAACAGTCATTTGAGTGGATTTCCTATATAAGCAAGCTTTAAAATCCTCATTTCACATAAGCAACATAAGTCTACATGATATCAAGTCAAGAAAGCAAGAGTTAAGCATTCCAATATCATCAAGAGCACATTCAACATCATTTTTTAAGCATTCAAGGGAAAAATTCATCAATTGTTGCAACAATTCAAGATCCATCATCATGTCAAGGATATCAAGCATCAAGCATGATATTGAGCTAGTGTTGTGATGTAGCATTGAAGATCCAAGATCAAGCTTTGTTATACACCTATTGTCAAGATCAAGATCTACATCCTCAATGGCCATTTCATGTTCAACAAAATGGAACCAAAGGTATTCAATTTTCACACATTTTTAAGCACTTTTGGTTTTTGGTCCCATACATTATGTCTGATGGAACTCATTCACCACCTTGGGAAAATGAGTCTTGTGTGGCCCAAAATCAAATTTAATTCAAATTTTTGGCTTCTCCTAGATTTGATGTTGGCTTGTAGTGTTGTAATTTTGGAATTTTTTGCATAATTGAGTATAAATACAAGGTTCTTTCACTCATATTCATATCTAGGATTCAAGAGAGTTCAAAAAAGAATTTGAGAATTCACAAGAGTATTCAAGAGAATTCAAGGGTAGATTATCAAGCATTTTAGAGTAGCATTCAAGTGTCAATCATCATGTCAAATATTTCATCCATTATGTTTGTTATTATGCCAACAATTGTGATGTAGAGTTTATGATTCAAGCGAATGTTTCAAGCAATATTAACATCATTCAAGCAAGAGTCATGAATCACATCCATTGCACCGATTTCAAGCACATTTGCAGCACCTTATTTCTAGGGTTTGGTGAGTTGTAACATTGCTATTTGTTCATTCATCATTCTCCATTCATATTTGCTTCCATTTCAAGGTTTAATTACCAACAAGGGGTTTGACCAAGGAAAACCCATATCCACTAACCCCACAACATTTTTCCCTCTCCTTTGTGTGTGATTTTTAGGTTTAGGTTGCAAATTTGCTGAGAAAGATTGGAGAAAATTTGTCAAGTGATCATTTTTTTCAAAGTTGTCATTAAGCCTCAGAGAACATTGGAGATCACCTATAGGTTCAAAATTAGAGAGTTGGATCCATAAATCAATCAAGAAGGATAGAGCATATAGAAAAGAGAAGGATTAGCTTTTGAAGCTTTAGAAAATCCCAACTAGACTGATTCACCACTTCTGGCAAATGAGTCCCAGTTCCAATACATTTTTAGGATTTTGCATATTTAGACACCCTTTTGGCATATTTTTGTTCTTGCATATTTTCCCAGAGATTGGATTGATTTGTCTAGCTTGGTGAATAAGTCTCAATCAGTAGTAAAAGTAGATTTTCTAGAATTCTAGACCTCCATTCTATCTTCTATAGATTCCCAAGTGCATACCTTTTTTTCCAATTTTCTATTACATTTCATTCACTTTTCTAGGTCATTTAGAGTTAGCTTGTATTCAATTAGGGTTTTGTATTACACCTTTGCATTTTATTGTCTTTTCCAAGTTTGCACTTGGTTGTGAACCCCTCATTTGATCATATTCAGGCCCTAGGATAGCCCTATTGCAAGATCTCTTTCTCTTTTCCATTGAGATCTTCAGGTTTATCCTTGAGTGGAACATCTTAGAAAGTGGGTGTGATAGCACTTAATCTTGCCATATCCACCATTTTAATTGGTTCCATTTTGATGAACCTACATTTAAAACATCACAATTCTAATTTGGAGTGCATTTAAATCCTAGATTTAGCTTTCATTAACATTGCATTAGGATTTGCATTCTAGGGTTTCAAATTTTGCATTAGTGAAAGCTCATTTAGCTTGCATTTTTGCATCCAATTTCATTTAAAATAATTCAAAATATGCATTTACATCTCAGATATAGATCCAAAAACATAAAAGCATAAAATTCAATTCAAAAATTTTGAAATTTTTCAAAAAAATCATCATTGGGACTCATTCACCACCCTGGGCAAATTAGTCCCTCTGCACATACTGCACTACATTTTCTAGCATTTATAGTTCAAATTATGAGTTTCTATTTGTTGTTATTGTCTTTCTATTTTAGTTTCTAGAACTTCTGTTATAATTATTTTATTCTTCTTAGCTTATATTGTATTTGCATTCACTTTGGATTTAGTAGCCTTTGTATGAGTGTTTGGTGTCCTATTGCTAATACTATAGTGAGACAAAGTTTGAGACTCATGTCATCCCATGATAGCACAATCGTTGTGGATATTGGGTTGTCTAGTTCTTTCACTCCTATTATTGACATTAGTACACTAGGCATGGACAACACATCTAACAACTCTTTACCTTCAGGTAGTATGCAAGTTGACAAAAGGAATGATAGTGTCCCACAAGAAAACATAATTCACATTCATGAGGACCTAGAAAACCTACAATATCAAGTGCAAAATGACAACATTTCAACCACTTTCATCCCTACCATAGATAAAATTCACTGCATGCTTGAAAATGAAGATGGCCTTGGCCTTGTGGAAAACATAGTTCAAATCTTTGGAAAACATCTACCCCCAACCACTAGTTGTCTTTTACCATAAAGCAATGTTACAAGTCAAGGAGGAACTCAAATTCCTCCTCCCACAACAATTTCCTCAATACCTAACTATACCAACCCTCAAGTCACAACCACAATGCAACAAGTTAGTAATGTGATTCCTTCCTTGGGTATTCCTACTAGCAACCCTAGTTCCTATGTGGCATCACACATTATATCTCCTACCACTTTACCACCTATAAGCATTCCATTCACTTTCCCTATGAAAAAATACACTACCTATCCAATTTCACTTCCATCTCATAACACAAACAATGACCCTCTCATAGATCAACTCTTCCAAATTGTTTCATCCCTACAAAAAAAAAAATCCACCATAAACCAAAATCAAAATGGCCCACCTACATATTATGTGAAAAGCAGTCCATTGTCCTTGGAGATATTATGGACACTGATGCCACAAGGTGTAGAGGTGCTTATATTTGAGAAGTATGGAGGTAAGGGATATCTGTCTAACCATGTTAATGCCTATATTTCCTTATGTAGTGACTTTTTCCTTGATGATAAATTGTTGGCAAGAGTTTTTCCTAGGTCCTTGAAAGATACTGCCTTGGAATGGTTTTCTTATTTACCGAATAACTCAATTTGTTCATTCAATGAATTTTTTGATGCATTTGTAAACCATTTCCAAGTTCATATTACTCTCAAGATGACCTTAGATGATTTGATGAGATGTAAGCAAAAAGAGGAAGAAAAGATAATTGATTTTATCTCATGCTATCAATTGCTTTATTCTCATATCAATGTCAAGGTCCCTGACCCTCACCTTCAAAAGATGTTCATAGAAATTTTGAAAAGTAAGATTCAAGGAAATATCACCATGATGAAGTTCCCATCCTTCATGCACTCATGTACTACCCTTTGTGATTATCAAAATTCAGTTAGTAGTTGAGATACAAATTCCACTTCTATCCAAGTCGAGAAATATGAGCCTACAAAGAAAAACAATTTCCAACCTTTTAGAAAAAAAATAAAGGGTTCCTTCAATTCAACCCCTCTCAAGAACCAACTCAAAATGTCAATAATCAGGTAGATGTTGTCAATTACATGATACCCTTTAGCTATAGAGACTCGAAAAGACAATTCATTCCCTTACCTGAAACCCTTCATAACATAATGACTCAACTTTAGGACTAGAAAATGATTAACTTACCTCTCATAAACAAAACATGACCCTAATAAGCCTTTAACCCCAAGCTTTAAAACAAATTCCCATTGCCACTATCATCAAAAAAATGGACATGACACATAAAATTTCAAGTGTCTTAAACATCTTGTGCAAGACCTCATTGATTCCAACCATCTTTCTATTGGAAGTGTTAGTGATCAAGGAAACAAGTACATTGCCCCTCCTAACCAAAACTTTCAAATTTTCACCAACCCCATGCCAAAACATAGTATTTCATTTATCAAGGGTAGCAAAATTCTAAAGAATGATGTGATCAATTTGGACACAGATGATGATAACAATGATTCTATTCTACATGATACTATTAATAAGAATCCTATAGATGAAATAATAGGAGTGCTAGACATCATCCCTTGTAAGGGCACAACTAAGAATCCTCTTGAAATTGCTTTCTCCTCTAAGGATATACTTAAAAATGCTCCTAGTGGTCCTCTGTATATAGCTAGCTATATTTATGACAAGCTCACTAATGGGATATTAATAGACCTTGCCTATGGAGAGAATGTAATCACCGAGGAATTCTTACTTTTTCATGATTTCTATCAAGACACATAATGGTTTTGTTTTCCCTATGATTGGATCAATCACCTTACCATTGCAAATAGGACCAAAAATATTAGATGTTGCATTCTCCATCATCCCATAGTCTGACAAATTTTGTGTGAAGCTAGGCAATCCATGGCTTCACTCCATGAAAGTCATCCCTTCAATTGTGCATAAATTCTTAAAGTTTCTCTTTGACAATAAAAATATTCATTTTTCACCATAGTGGCTTCAACCATTTTTCATCGAAAGGAAAATTTTCCTTAGATTCATTTTGGCCTGAGCCCATGGAACCTATATAACCATGAGAAGACTTATTTTTCTTGTCCTATCAAAAGTTCAAGCCAAAGAAGATTATAGAGTTATCCCTTCAAAACATATCCAAATCAACCTCTAAACCTACCATCCTTGATGAAACCATGCTTGAACCTAAAAAAGTCCCAAACAACCAAGACCAACCTAAGACAAAACCTTCACCTACCTCTACAAAAGACCAAGAGATAATGAAAACAACAATATCACACATCCTAGAATAAAACAAGTATACAAGGTCAAAGAGAAAGTGGTTGAACATTCTTCCATGGCTTATTTCATTCTTCCCTCACAAGAAGAAAAGAAACTAGTGGTTGATCAACTTGCTCCTACACAAACACAACTTGAAAAAAAAACTAAAAGAAATAGAGGTACTAGAGAGCATAGGCATGCACATTGTGCCCTTACTTGTAGGTTACATGATGAATTAAACAAAGAAAACCAAGATCTGAACTTGTTTGAATCAATGCATGATGACCCTCCTCCCCAACCTAAACAAAATATACCAATACATCAACCACAACAAGAGTTGAACTATTCAACGGACATTATCATTCGACCTCTTGTTGTGGTTATCTTAGATGATGATGAGGTTACTAGAATTGACGAAGAGGTGCATAATGAATTGAATACATTGTTTTCCTCTTCCATGAGCTTAGATGAAAAATATCCTACAAAAAGTGTTGAACCTGGTGCTACCCCTAGTTTGCAACTTTCTCTTATCCCTTTGGCTATTTTCCCACCTTTGGTATACAATGAACACGATTGGGAGGAAGATGACCTACACATAGGCTGACTCGCATGTGCCTTACTAGTCTTTTTCATTTTCTTTTATGTGATTGTATGTGCATAATGTGATCCCCCATGGTTTTCTTTTGACGTTCTCTCTTTCTTTGTGACATTCCTCTATTTGTACCTCCATTCTTCTCTATTTTGTAAATATTTTATCTTTTCGATTTTTATTTCTTTTGCATTTGTCTTGTGTTTTCCTTTCAGGGATGATGCAAGGTGTCGAGACATTTATGTCTCTTCCATGTTGAACCAAAAGCTTTTCCTTTATATTTTTTATTTGTCTTGTGTTTTCATTTTGGGGATGACGCAAGGCATCAAGACATTTGTATTTCTTCCATGTTGATCCAAAAGGTTTTTCATTTTTTTCACTCTTTCTATCATTCTTCTAGTTCTATGAATTTGGGGTATGATGATAGTTCCGATCTCTCTAAAACACATTACAACAAAGAAAATACTGACCCCAAATCCATAGATCACTTATGTGTTTGGTGTTTCTCATTTTGTGGGAAACCTCTCTCTTCTCTTTTATTTCACATGATGTAGCTTTACTTAGAAACATATGACTTGGCATAGGGCTTTCCAAGTTAGCTCTCATGTCTTCTTTTTATTTTCATTTTCCATCTACTACTTTAAAGTAATTGCTCACAACATGGTGTTTATCAGTTTCTTGGAAGTGGGGGAATACTTTGGCATTATTCTTTTTCATGGTTCTTGGTGTAGTGTTCTTATTTCATATGATGTGTTTTTTGCTTTGTGGATGAAATTGGGTGTGATGTCTTTGAATAGCATGATCTATCTTAGAATATTATATTCCTCTTAGTGGATTGATACGACATACTGCATCCCCTAAGTTGTGAATTTTCTATTCTTTGATTGGTCCTCTCTTGGAAACATTAGACACAATGTTCCCTAAGTTAAAGAGCTTGCACAAACTAAGAAAGACTCCTTTTAACATTTCCTATTTGGAATTTTTTATTTGTTGTTATATGGCCACCTTACATAACACAACTTGCATTCATGTAGCACCATCCTATTTTTTCATGAGCTCCAAGCATATGAAGTTTTACTTGTCTCGTGAAGCTCAAAAATCATTTTTACGTGGCACTTTATTAAAGTTATCAGGGAATATAAATTTGGTATGGTTTGAGCAGGACTTGCAAGACCGAGGCATGAATTTCCCCATAGCCACTTGCATGTGTGTGTGAGTGCATGAAAACCATGAGTATATGTCTCTCACCTAGGACTTCTCACCCAGTGGATAGCCTAAAGTTTTGTCGCCTTAGAGTGAGTATGCATTTTTTGAACAAACATCCTAGATCTGGTCCACATCATGATGGAAAAATAGTCGAAGCTTGATCCAACTCTCTTTTATATTTTTTATTTTTTCCATCTTTGATAATGTATGGTTTTTCTTTGTTGTTGCTCTTTATCTTTCTCATGTGTGTTCTTTTGTGCCTATGTTGGTTTTTCATGGGATCTTGATGTTGGGGGCTTGATCACCCCTCTTGATCATTATCTCATCTTATTGGCATTAGTACACTTAGACCCCTCTTGATGCACATTGATCTACTTTAGTGTGAGTTTGAAGCAAGTTCATCCTCTCACTAAAGTGGGGGCTAAATGGAGTCATTGAAAAAGTAACCCTTCTACTTTTTCTGGCTTGTTTGGGCCCTCCTTGTGACTTTGGCTTAATATTTCCTAGATTTAGTGTTGTAATGTGGATAACACATTCACATTAACTCTTGGGACCTTGTGAACCAATGGATTTTAATGGCACCTTGCTAAAGTGTTGTGAAGTGTTGCAATTCACTTTAACACTTTTCTAAGGTTTTATCAAATAACTAAGAATAATAAACCTATTTTTAATTAAAATAAACATTAATATTTCCTTATTCAGAGTGTTGTAAAGTTTTGTAACACAATTTTCACACTCTACACTTTTCATTAATAATTTTTCTTTCTTATGCTTTAATTGGCCCTATTTTGCATCCACAAGCCTCATTTATTGCATCTTTTTAAGGATAATCCTGACACCAATTAGTAACCAATCATAATTTAGGTTTTTCTAGCTTTTGTGGCCTATATTTGGTGATCTGGGACTCATTCGCCACCTTGGGTGAATGGGTCCCACCTAGATCTTTTGGCCTTGAACCAATTTTCACACATTTCTAAGCACTTTTGGTTTTTGGTCCCATACATTATGTCTGATGGGACTCATTCGCCACCTTAGGTGAATGAGTCCCATTTGGCCCAAAATCAAATTTAATTCAAATTTCTAGTGGGATTTTATTCTCCTAGATCTGATGGTGGCTTGTAGTGTTGTAATCTCTAGAATTCTTGCATAATTAAGTATAAATACAAGGTTCTTTCACTCATATTCATACCTAGCATTCAAGAGAGTTCACAAGACCATTTTAGAATTCACAAGAGTATTCAAGAGCATTCAAGGGAAAATTATCAAGCATTTTAGAGCAACACTCAAGTGTCAATCATCATGTGAAATATTTCATCCATCATGTTTGTTATTGTGCTAACAATTGTGATGTAGGGTTTATGATTCAAGCAAGAGTTTCAAGAAAGAGTCAAGAACCACATCCATTGCAGCCATTTAAAGAACATTTGCAACATCTTATTGCTAGGGTTTGGTGAGTTGAAACATTTCTATTTGTTCATTCATCTTTCTCCATTCATATTTTCTTCCATTTAAAGGTTTAATTACCAACAAGGGGTTTGACCAAGGAAAAAACCTATCCACTAACACCCAAACATTTTTCCCTCTCCTTTGTGTGTGATTTGCAGGTTTAGGTTGAAAATTTCCTAAGGAGAAAGATTGGAGAAAAATTGTGAAGTGATCAAAGTTGTCAAAGTTTTCATTAAGCCTTGAAGAACATTGGAGATCACCTATAGGTTGTAAATCAGAGAGTTATTTGGAAATCAAGCAAGGACAAAGAAAACATAAAAGAGTAGGATCAAATTTTGAATCTTTAGAAAATCCCAACTAGACTGATTCACCACTTCTAACAAATGAGTCCTAGTTCTAGTACATTTTTTAGGAATTTTCATATTTCAACACCCTTTTAGAAGATTTATGTTCCTGCACATTTTCCCTGAAACTAGATTGATTCACCTAGCTTGGCGAATGAGTCCTAGTTAGTAGTAAAACTAGATTTTCTAGAATTCCAAACCTCCATTCTACCTTCTATAGATTCCCAGGGGCACACTTTATGTATTCTAGTTTTATGTTACATTTCATTCACTTTTCTAGGTCATTTAGAGTTAGTTTGGATTCAATTAGGGTTTTGCATTACTCCTTTGCATTTCATTGTATTTTCCAATTTTACACTTGGTGGTGAACCCCTCATTAGATCATATTTAGACCCTAGGACAACCCTATTGCAAGATCTCTTTCTCTTTTGCATTGAGATCTCTAGGGTTATTCTTGAGTGGAACATCTTAGAAATTGGGTGTGATAGCACTTGATCTCACCATATCCACCATTTTCATTGGTTCAATTTTAATTAGTCTTCAATAAGGTATCCTAGGATATGATTTCATATTACAAGAGGGGTCCACCACCAATTTTAGACTTGGAAAAGATAATGAAATACAAGATGAAATGAAAAACCCTAATATGATGCAAACTTGATTTAAATGACCTAGAAATGCAAGAAAAACAAAACAAAAAGTTGTAAGTTGAAATGTGTGCACCTGGAAACTTATGGAGACTTGATAAAAGAGGCTATTTTAATAAAAAAACATTAGGGTTCCTATTTCACACTTGTTACACTCAAGGACACCTTATAGATCTCAATCCAATAAAAAATGGAGGGAGATATTTGACAATAAGGTATCCTAGGTTATGAGTTCATATTACAAGAGGGGTTCTCACCACCAAGTTTAGACTTGAAAAAACAAATGAAATGCAAGATGCAACTCTAAAACCTAGTTTAATGTGATACACTACAAAATGACCTAGAAAAGTGTGTAAAATAAAACAAAAAGTTAGAAAATAGAATGTGTGCACATGGAAACTTGCAGAGACTTGAATGAAGAATGAAATTTCTATAAATCCTAAAATTTTGGTCTACTAGGACTCATTCGCCAATCTAGGAAAATTAGTCCTAGATTAGGGTTTCTGCATAGGAACAAGTTTCAGACAAATAGGTATCCAAATCTACTAAAATCTCTAAAAAATTCCTACAATGGGACTCATTCACCACTTGTGGTTAATGATTCTAGTTTGGATTTTCTGGAATTTTAAGGTCTGAATCCAGTCTTCACTATTTTCTCTTTTTGCTTCCCTAGGTTTCTGGATCCAAAACCCTAATTTTGGGGTTGTTTATGACATTTTAGTGAAGATTATGACCTTGCAAATGGGGAGACAAATACAAAAATATTTTAACCTAATCTTCAATGATCTTCAAGTATTTAAATCACCTAGATTTGCAATCACATAAAGAGAAGGAGAAAAACTTGTTGATTGTTAGGGAATATGGGTTTGCCTTGGTCAAACCCCTTTAAGGTAATTAAACCAAATAATGAAACAATGAAACAAGGACATGAAACATGAATAATGATACCTTGAATGATTCCATTTTGATGATGTCTTCTAAATCTACAACCCAACATGAAATGGCCATGAAGGATGTAGATCTTGATCTTGACAATAGGTGTAGAACAATGCTTGATATTGGATCTGTTGTAAGAATGGAAGAGGAATGAAGTGTTGTCATTGATTTCAATCAATCAATTGGTTATCTACTAGTTTTTTTTTATTGTATATGTCGAGGATATTGAGAGAATTACATTAAAATAAGGTTGTTGGTTCTAGTGCTTGTGAACTATGTTTTTTTGTGTGTTGATTGAGGTTTGGGAGAATTGTTGCTGGTCCAAATTTCTCTTTGATGAATTCTTATGGTGTGTTGTTCAAGATTTGTGTTTCCCTAGTTCTACTAAAGTTGGTTTTTGAATTTGGAAGTATCGAGCTTAATTGATCTATGTTTTTTACACTAGTGTGGCATACCTTGTGTCAAGCACTACTTTTGAAGTTGATGTAGTGTGTTGGGTCTATTATGGGTCTTGATGAAGCATGTGTTTGGGTTTCCCTCATTCTAATTCCACCCTAGGATTTTTGGTACCAACCTAACTTTAATTTCAAGTTGGATGGATGACTTTGTATCTTTTCAAGGTTGGAGATAGTATAAATAAAAAATGTACTAGTGATGAAAATTGTACATAAGAAAAGAAGAAAAATAAGTGAAAGAGCAGAGGTGACTTTGATGCTATTCTTAAAGTGTGTGAGTTAAGTGTGAAGCTTAACACCGAGTTTTTAGATGTAGTGAGAAGAAGGCTAACTCTATCATTCATGCGAGTTGATCAATGATTGTGGTTGAATCTTCATTGCATTGGGATTGTTGTCTCTCTATAACAAGTCTTCTTTGTATTCTTTGTATATTTGAGGTTGTGAGCTCTCTAAGGTGTAGCCATGTGGATAGTGCGTCTAGAAAATGAGTCCTTATTTTAGGAAGTGAGCCTTATCTTAGGTAGTGAGCCTTTTTGTAATCAATTTTGATATTATCTATAGTGTGAGTTAATCCTTGCCATGGTTTTTACCTCATTGGGTTTTCCACATAAATCTAGTGTTATTATGTTTTTGCATTTTCATTTGATGGTTAATTGCTTAATTAGTTTATGTGTTAGTTCTGGTAATTGAATTAAAGGTTATAATCTGTGACAATTGAATCACCCCCCCTCTCAGTTCTCCTATACAACAATTGGTATTAGAGCTTAGTTCCATGGTGAAGAGCTTAACCACTTGAGGAAGGTCTGGGATGGCTAACAAAATGTTCTTCGATTATCCAAGGTTTGATGGAACTAATTATGGTATCTAGAAAGTATTGAGGGAAGAATATCTAGAGTATTGTGGATTTGATGTAGAGAAAGCTTATAAGAATCCCTACACTCCTCCTGCAAATGGTTCAAGTACACCTGAATAAATTAAAGCACATGAAGTGAATAAAAAGGAAAAGTTCATCTTGACGAATAGTTTGGTACATTCCAAGTTGATTAAGGTTCAAAATTTGAGGACAACTAAGGAAGTATGGGATGCTTTAGAAAGAGCGTACGATGGTGATGAAAGTGTAAAAGAGGAAAAACTACAAAATTTGGAAACATAGTTTGATCTTATAAATATGTCTAAAGATGAGAATGTTAAAGCCTATGTACAGAGATTGGATGAGGTAGTGGTTGGAATGCAATCTTTTGGAACTATTGTAGATGAAACCAAAATTTTAAAGAAGATTCTCAAAAGTCTTCCTGATGCTTACAATGAAAAGGTGAGTGCTATTGAGCAGACTATAGATTATCAGACTTGTACTAAGGATTTGTTGTTAGAATTTTTGACATCTTATGAAATGAGGAAGCCGAATCTAAGAAGTAGAGGCAAAACAAAGACTACTTTTAGAGTTACAAAAAATAAATATTTGGATGAAGAGAACTTTGAAGAAATTGAGACTAACTTTATAAGAAGATTGAGAAAAGGCTCTAGTAAGTATGAAGGAAAATTTCCCTTTAAATTCTTTAGTTGTGGAGAAATTGGTCACTATGTTGCAAAGTGTCATAAAAGAGCTAAAAGGAATAAACAAATATATGAGAATGAAAGGAAAGGAAAGAATATTAATAGAGCTTACTATGTTAATGTGAATGCTAGTATTTCAGATGAAGATTTAGAATATGAAGATCCAGATGAAAATGAATGCTTTATTTTTGGAAATTAAAGATGAATCTAATTCTACTAATTCAGAAAGACAGTCAAAGGAAAGTCCTCCAGAGAAGGAGAAGGAGAAAAATAAAGGTACAGTTATCTCTACCCTACATGCTAAATAAGAAAAGAATTTTTGGGTAGTTGACAATGGTTGTTCACATCACATGACTAGTGACAAGAGTAAGTTTGTAAAACTTGAAAAATATGATGGAGGCCTGGTTATGTTCGTAGATGATCAAATATGTGGGATAGGTTTAGTAAGTTTTGATGGCAAGCATCATACTTACAATGTCTACTATTTTAAGGGTTTAAGGCATAATTTTTTGAGCCTTGGTCAAATGTGCAGAAAGGGATATGATCTTGTGTTTAAGGATGAGAGCCTTGAGATCCATAAAGGATCTAAAACATTGATTGCTATAGGAAAGAAATCTAAAGGGAATATTTATTAGATTAAAGGTGTTGATGGACAATGTTTTATGACTCAGATAAATAACAGCTGGTTATGGCACAGGAGAATGTGTCACATGAATTTTGATAACTTGGAAAGGATCAGTACTATTCAAGCCTGAGAGATCTACCAAGAATTACAAAGCCTATAAATGCTATCTAAAGGAATTGCCAGTTCGGGAATCAGACAAGAAATCATTACAAATTAAGAGAACAATCTACTACTAGATTGTTGGATTTGGTTCATACAAATATGTGTGGTCCCATGAGAGTGCAAAGTCTACTTGGTGAAAGAGGTGGTGAATTCACCTCCCATGGGTTCAATATTTTTTGTGAAGTGAATGGAATAAAGAGACAAATATCTGCTCTAAGAACTCCTCAGTAGAATGGAGTTGTTGAAAGGAAAAACACAACAGTTCAAGAAGTTGCTAGGTCAATGATCACTGAAGCCAGATTACCAAAATTTTACTAGAAAGAAGCTATTCACACTACTATGTATGTATTCAATCGAGTTCAAGAAAGAGAAAATAATACAAAGAATCCCTATGAGCTATGGCACAGAAGAATTCTGACAGTTAAATATTTCAAGGTATTCAAAAGAAAATGCTATATTAGAAGAGATGAGGAAACATTGGGAAAGTTTGATGCAAGAAGTAATGAAGGAATATTTATTGGTTACTCTACTAAAAGCAAGGCATACAAATGTTTCAACAAAATATTGAGGAAGATTTTGGAGAGCTCGAATGTGAAGGTTGATGAAATAGTGAACAATTCTATTGATATTGATGGAAATGTGTTTGATGAACATGACTATGTAGGAATAGAAGAAATTGTGGAAGAAAAGGATAGAGATGAGTAGAAAGAGTAGAATGAAAGAGAAGAATATGCTCCACTAATGTCCCCTATAACATTGAAATATATGTACAGAGGAATCATTCATAATGTTAGATTATTGGAGACAAGAAAAAAGGTGTGTTGACTAGAAGTAAAGCTGCTACTGAAGTAAATTTGTGCTTATTCTTTGAAATTGAGCCAAAGTCAGTAAGTGAAGCCTATGAGGATGAACATTGGAAGGAAGCAATGAAAGAATAACTTTTGAATATTGAAAAGAATCAAACTTGGGAATTGGTCCCAAGACCGATAGACAAAAATATCATTGGATCAAAATGGGTATTCAAAAACAAGCTGAATGAGAATGGGAAAGGTGTCAGAAACAAATCAAGGCTTGTGTGTAAAGGCTACTCACAAGTGGAAGGTATATATTTTTAGGATACTTTTTCCCTGATAGAAAGAATGTAAGTTATAAGGATGTTCTCTACATTATCTACTTATAAATTTTTCAAATTCTATCAAGTGGATGCCAAGTCAACATTTTTGGATGGTGAACTAGATGAAGAGGTCTACATGGAACAACCATAAGGATTTCAATTAATAGATAAACCATATATGGTGTGCAGATTGAAGAAAGCTTTATATGGACTAAAGCAAGCTCCTAGAGCATGGAATTCAAGGTTAGATAAGTATTTGAATTAGCAAGGATTTAATAAAGGTATGACATAGTAATTTGTATTTCAAGACTAAAAATGATTAAATCTTGATTGTAGTTGTATATGTTGATGACATTATCTTTGGAGGAAATGAAAATATGTGCAAGATTTTTGTGGAAGAAATGTAGAAAGAATTTGAAATGTCTATGTTTGGTGAGAATAATTTCTTTCTTGAGCTACAAATTAACCAAATAGAGAAAGGAATTTTCATTTCACAATATAAGTATGTGCGAGAAATGTTGAGAAAATTTGGGATGGATGGTTCCAAACCAGTAAGTACTCCTATGGTAACTAGATGCAAGTTGGAAAAATATGACGATTCACCTAAAACTGATTAGAGCAAGTATAAATCTATGACTAGTGGACTATTATATTTGAGTTCTACTAGATCAGATATTATGCATGTAGTTTTTCTTGTAGCTAGATTTCAAGAAGATCCAAAGGAAACACATGTTACTACAATTAAAAGAATATTTAGATATTTGAAAGGCACTCTGGATTATGGATTATGGTATCCTAAAGATATTGATTTTACACTCAGTGCTTATACAGATGCAGATCGGGCCAGAAGTATAGATGACATAAAGAGTACAAGTGGTGGTGCATTCTTTCTTGGATGTAGATTGGTGGCATGGTTGAGTAAAAAGAAAGATTCAATCTCTTTGTCTATTGCTGAAGTTGAGTATATTGTTGTTGCATCATGTGGTACAAATATTTTATGGATGAAACAAACATTGAAAGATATCATAGTGCTACATGATGATCCTATTCATATATTTTGTGATAACACAAGTGTAATTAACATTTCAAAGAATCATGTGATGCACTCGAGAATGAAGCATTTATCTATTAGATATAATTTCTTAAGAGAGAAGGTCATGGAGAATGAAGTCAAGCTTGAGTATGTTTCAACAAAGGATCAGATTATGGATATATTTACAAAGGATATTCCTAAAGATACTTTTTAGTATCTCTAGGATAAGCTAGGGGTTATTGCCCCTCCTTTTACAAACCAAGATGCATTTGGAGATGCATCAGTCCAGTGGATTCATAGTTCTATCTCTTTGGACTAATGTTTTTAGGTGGCTACCCCTCAAGGGGAGTAGGAATATTTTCTAAGTGTTGTCATTATGAGTATTCTCTTTCATGTCAAAGGAAGTTTCAATAGACATTTATTTTTCCTTTTCCATTGATTTAAAAGGGGGAGAGAGAGCATGTGATAAAAAGGAAAAGAAGGAGAGATCATGTGAAAAGAAAAAGAAAGTAGGTAATGAGGAAGATGATCTTCTAAAAGGGGAGAAGCTGAAAGAAAAATATTGAGAAGTATTTTCAGAATAGGTATGGTGTCTTTGATGGTTTTTCACATCATGTGTTCCCATCAATGACGAAGGGGGAGATTGTTGCAATAATGGAAGAGGAATGAAGTGTTGTCATTTATATCAACTGATCAGCTGGTTATCTAGTAGTTTTTGTTTATTGTATATGTCGAGGATATTGAAAAAAATGTATTAAAAGAAGGTTGTTGATTCTAGTGCTTGTGAACTATGTTTTTCTATGTGTTGATTAAGGTTTGGGAGAAATTTTGTTGGTTCAAATTTCTCTTTGATGAAGTCTTATGGCATGTGGTTCAAGAGTTGTGTTTCCTTGATTCTATTGAAGTTGGTTTTGACATTTGGAAGTATCAAACTTAATTGATCTATGTGTTTTACACTGGTGTGGTCGATCATGTGTCAAGCACTATTTTTGAAGTTGATGGAGCATGTTGGATCTATTACGGGTCTTGGTGAAGCATGTGTTTGGATCTCCCTCATTCTAATTCCACCCTAGGATGTTTGGCACTGACCTAATTTGAATTTGAAGTTGGATAGAAAAATTTACATCTTTTCAAGGTTGGAGATAATATAAATACATAATAAACTAGTGATTAAAATTGTACATAAGAAAAGAAGGAAGATAAGTGAAAGAGAAGACATGACTTTGATGTTATTCTTAAAGTGTGTGGTTGTTCAATGTGAATCTTAACACCAATTTTTTGGATGCAGTGAGAAAAATCCTAACTCTATCATTCATGTGAGTTGATTAGTGATTGTGGTGGAATCTTTGTTGCATTGGGATTGTTGTCTCTCTATAACAAGTCTTCTTTGTATTCTTTGTATCCCTATGGCAGTGAGCCCTCCGAGTTGTAGCCTTGTGGATAGTGAGTCCTTATTTCAGGTAGTGAGCCTTATTGTAATCAATTTTGGTATTCTCTATACTGTGAGTTAATCCTCACCATTGTTTTTCCTTCATTAGGTTTTCCACATAAATATGGTTTTATTGTGTTTGTGCATTTTCATTTGATTGTTAATCACTTAATCAATTTATGTGTTAGTTCTGATAATTAAATTTAAGGTTATAATTTGTGACAATTGATTCACCTCCCCTCTCAGTTGTCCTATCCAACAAGATCTTCAATGCTACATCACAACACTAGCTCAATAACATCCTTGATGCTTGAAATCCTTAACATGATGATGGATCTTGAATTGTTGCAACAATGGATGAAGAATCCTACCCTTGAATTCCTTAAAAATAATCTTGAGTGCTATCTTGATGCCCTTACAAAGTCTTGGAATGTTTAACCCTTGAGTGCTTGACTTGATATCATGAATGCTTATGTTAAACAATGATTTGAGAGCTCATTTATATAGGAAATCCACTCAAATGACCATTAATTTGATCCCAAAGGCCAACATAGGAGAAATTTTAACTTGAAACCTAGTTTTTCTTGCTCAAACATTAAAAATAGCTCAAATGGGACTCATTTGCCAAGTTGGGTGAATGAGTCCCACCTGGATGGGACTCATTCACCCAAAGTGGTGAATGGGTTGCATAGGGGCTATTTTGCCAGCTAAAGTGTCGAGGAGTCAAGAAATTAAACTTATATTTTGATCTTGTCAGGTTTTTGATTGAAATATACCTTGGGATGCATAATATGGGGTCATGGGAGCCTATTAATGATGATATAAAGGTAATAAATTCTATAGGGCCCAAAATCCAATGTGAAAGTGTAAATAAATACACCTTACAACACTAAATTAAGGAAAAATTGGGTCTATTTAGCTTAAAAG
Organism: Sequoia sempervirens; assembly: GCA_007258455.2. Taxonomy (NCBI): domain Eukaryota; kingdom Viridiplantae; phylum Streptophyta; class Pinopsida; order Cupressales; family Cupressaceae; genus Sequoia; species Sequoia sempervirens. The sequence continues at coordinate 394,092,531 of VDFB02000003.1, forward strand.
GGCCCTAAATCCCATGTAAATGTGTAAAACACATTACAACACTAGATTAGGTCCACCTTAGTTTACAAGCCTCCTAATTTAATGTGAAAGTATAAATAAATACATTTTACAATATTAAATTAAGGAAAAGTTCTATTTATTTAGCTTTATAAAGGGCCAAGGACCTAATGTGGATGTGTAAAACTCATCACAACACTAGATCAAGTCCAATTTATCATTAAAAATTCCCAAATTAAGCAAGGGATACTTTTTTAGTGACTCTATTAGGTCTAAAAAATGCATGTTTTTAGATGATAAGAGGGTGCCAGTCTCTTAATACATTTTTTGCCAATGAAAAGGAAATTATGATTAATAACCTCTTGCTCTTTAGGCTTTGCTATACCTAGGTAGGTGGACTTGAGTGATAAAGAAGATTTAAGGTTTGAATGGGATCTCTAACTTAGGCGATATACTCACAATGGCACATGGGGGTGAAGTAGATGCAAGATTTGATGACTAATTCCTACCGTATGCTTTGAGAATAAAGTGTAAATAAATTTTAAATGAAATTGTTCCAAAATTGATCAATGCCTAATCTATTGGGTGAATGAAGTGAATGGATTGATTATCATGATGGAGATAGATTTGTAGGATTGGTAGATCTATTCCTCAGCTTAACTCTTACTATTGGGAACTTGGAATGTTTGTACCTTGTACAAATGTGTAGGTTTTTCAATTACTATACTCTTCTTTTAATGATCCCAGTGTTATTCCCTCAAATTACTATGATGCTATGAAAGGATTTTTAATTCTTAGTTTAAAGGGAAACCAATCAAATTAATTACTTTAAAAGGATTTTTAACCCCCAAGGGGACTAATTAAAATGAATTAACTAAAAGGATTTTAATTCTCTCACTAGAACCGAATCAAAAAAATCACACAATAACAACAAATGTGTCTTGCTAAATCTTATGAATTTAAATAACTCAAAGAAACCACTTTGGAGACAACACATCAACATATAAGCATGAAAATCAACACAACAATTGAACACTGAATATAAGTCACTAATTAAGAACAATCTTCTCTATTGTATTGCTTCAAAGTGATGTTACATTAATAGCAGAATTCATTTGATATGAGATGAATGAATGGAATGTGCTATATGAATGTAACCTACGACTACTAGTTGTGATAATGATGTGATGATTTTCAAAATTGGGCCTTGGTTTCCCTTTTTATATAGGAAGCAACAAGCTTCAGGCTGGTTCACAAAAATATTCTTTTCATACTTCTAATTAATTATAATTTTTTAAACATAAAGAAACTAACTTAACAAACTGTAATAGATAAAACACTCATTCTATTATTCAACATAGAGAACTCATGACCTCTCAGGATCTGGCAAAGTTCTCCTCTCCATAATGAAGTGCTCGATCTACGTAGAATTATCTCATGAAAATTATTTCTCCACATTTAAGGCCTCTTCAATTTTATAGATGAACAGGTGCATCTCTAACAAGTTTCATATGTAATCCTCTCTAATATGAATGTCAGTATTCAATAGAGATTCCCTCATGTTGTATTCCAAAGACATTATTCCTTCAAGTTGTTTGTGAGTGTTGTCCAATACTATCTCCTCATCATTGACCGCCTCAAGTGCTTGTGGTAATATCTAAAACAATTCATCCTTCCATTGATTCTTTTTGTTAAGTCATCTTTCATCATCGAAGGACATGGGAAATGGGATGTCTAATGGTTGATCAAATTCATCTAGATCAGCCCTAATTCTGGCACAAAAATCCTCATGTCGATTGACCAATTTATTGCACCTATGGAGGATCTGTTTGTCCATGACTTCCTTCCTGATCAATTATTCTTTTCTTTCTCCTATCTTTTCCTGCAACTTTCCATACTCTTGGAAGGTTGAGTGTACCTTTACAAAGAGGTCCCAATATTGACCAGCCTGATTTATTACCTTCTCAAATCTCCTTTTGATCATCTCAGAGACCATCTCAATTTTAATATTTTTGATCTTTTTCTCTAGCTCATTTCTCTTCTTCTAAACTATCTCATGGCAACATTTCCAATATATAACATCTACCATTGCATCCAATTCCATTTTTCCACATTTATGTTCAATTTTGTAGTTTCAATGGGATTAGTTTCCCCAACTATATGGACCATGAGATGCCAAAATACTTGACTTGGATTGGTGATAATGGTAGGCCTTTTGTCTTGATGGTATAATTCCCATATCAACAATGTGCTCTCATTTGGGTTGTATCCTGAGCCTAAATACATTTTGTCACTGGCTTCTTCTATCAGGTGTAGTGTATTATCTCCTCTTTTCCTAAAACTGTCAAATACTATGGCAGAGCTAATGTCCCATCAAGGTAAGAGCAAGACCCCAACTTATTGAAGTAGTTCTCTTCCTCTTTTAGGGGTGATGGATTCTAACTCTTGGTCGACTTCCCTTCTCAATTCTTCTAGGGTAGATGTTTCTTGTTCAGGAGTGATATTCTTCATTCTTTTTCTAAGTGCTCTACCCTTGTGTTCATAAACAAATGATTTTAATTTTTAAATTTTCATAGCCATTGTCAGAAAAAAAAACTCCTTTCTGGCTCTGACTCTCACATCATCTAAGAGTTCATTTGATGCTTCAAACTTGACAATGCTTTGTTCATTGAGTGGCTCATATGGTGTAATAGTAGGTGCACTTATTTTCTCAACTTCATCTTCTTCTTCATCACTATCTTATTTATCCCCTTCTTCATTAATGGTAGTATCAATAGAAAAACTGACTTCTGAAGTGAGTTGTGAGGGTATATAGCTAATGGGTTCCATATCTCCAGGTTTTATTTTGGAACAAGCTGCCACATTTATCTCAAAGACCGCAGGAGGCACATCTCTGGTTAGTTCTTCCTCATGCTTGATTAATTGTTCAACCCTTTCGAAAGGATCTTGTACATGGTCGAATGCTTTTGTGTATGAAGGGTTATTTTCCCTCTTCCAAGCCTCAGCTAACATAGCTTTTTTGTATTTCTCCATCCTTTGTGATGTTACAACTTCATCACAATTCCTCACTACATCATCCAAAGAGAATTGATGTTCATATCTGGATAATTTTTGTGATAGTTTTTCTTTATTTATGAATTATTCTGGATCAAAATTATTTCTTTCATCTCTCAATGGAAAGTTATAATGAACCAATTTCCTATCAAATTCTTCATACCCTTCACTAGAAACAATTGTGAAATCTCTAAAGCATAGAGTACTTGGCAAAATTGACTACTTACTATGCCCCTTAAGGTTCTCGGAATCTGATTTGGCCAATTGCCTTATAATTACCAAATAGGCCACTCTATCTGGAACTGTCTTTGGTAAAAAGTAAGGGGATCCTTCAAATCCATATGATCTAATCATAATGCAGTCAAAATATGTGTACCAATCTCCCTAGTCATGATTCACCTTCTTTCTAGGATCTTTCTCTTTAGTTCTAAGGAACCTTTGTACTTCAGGAGAAAAGTTATAATCACATGAATGCTCCAATAGCTTTAGCAAGGGTTTAACAAAATATTCTTCAAAGTATAGATAATGGGGTCTCCCATATCTACTATCCCATATTGATGTCCACATTTGGATTTGTTTGAAGTTTCTATCCTCATCCATATCTTTTATCCTCAATTCTTCTCCCCAAAACCCTCTATCTTTCCATTCATACAAGAGTAAGTGCACGAGAAGAGACTAGTGTTTGAAATTGATACATTCACTTTTTTTTTATTCTTTCTAATCACTAGTTTAAATTATTGGCTAAGTAGCCAGCATAATCAAATGCTCATGCATCTCAGCTCTACACATCTACTGCTAGGACCATTGGGGATATTGACATGAGGATCGGGGCTTCCACTCCCAATACTTGTCTTGCAGTATAATACGTGTATTGGAAATATTTCTCAAATAACTCTTCAATAAATGGAGGGTGTTCATTGTGAGAGAATTTCATAAGTTTATTTCCTTCCTCTCAGGGCCTATGTAAGGGAAATTTCCATCTTTTATGGCTAGTATGCATGTGGTGGTATTTTTCTATGAGGTCTTTTACTTTGAATGACACATTTAGGGTGCAATCTATATTGAAGATAGTGGAAATAAAGTCTTTGGAAATGAGAATAAGCTCAGACCCATCATGTAGTTGAACTACACATCACTTGGGTTGTATTTGTTAGCTAGTGCCTTAACCAACTATACATTGATGTACACATTAGCTACAATTACCTTCCCCAAGTTCATCTTCCATGGATTACAGACAGGTTGGAACCTATACTATTTTCTATAGTGATAGATGAATAGCTCATATCCTCTTTGTGGTATCCATACATCCCCTAGATCTTTGTGTTTATCCCATAACTTGTCTACAGAAGGATTCAATTGTGCACTCCTCTTGGGTCTTGGTCACAACCCTAGACACTATTCTATCAAATCCTGGTTTAAAAGCCTAAATTCTATCTTTTGTTTTTTGGCTTTTGGTGTCCCTGAACTTCCTTCTATCATTTAAGAAACCCTAACTTGTTTTTACAATTCTTTAAAGAAACTTCTTAGTTGGGCTTTGTATACTTACTTCTATCACACTTGTTTCCTTTATTTTAGATTGTGCAACAATGGGATACTTTGAACCTTTCTCCACTCCTTTCTACAGCTCCTCAAATTTTTTGATAACAAAATGAAATTAGTTTTAGGTATACACCACTTGGCTTTGGCTCATTAATTGCACACTTTCTCTATTTCATGTCATCAGGGAATCATTTAATTTTCAATATCTCTATGATATCATGTGCTGTCACATCAGTTGAAAACAATCATCATCATTGCATCAGTGGAACTATAAATTTACTTTTGTCGATGTCCACCTTTCCACTCAATGAACTTTGTGTCTTTAGTTTTCCTTGGGGTATTGGTAGGATGCTAGATAATTTCTCATCAATATATTTTAGTTCCACTGATCTCAATCCTTAGTTAATATTAATCATTTATGATGTCATCCTTCCTTTCACATATCATCAGTTTATCGAAGAAACCTCTATTTATGTCTGACCAATAATCTTTACTCATTCTGATACTCCCCTTTTTGATTGTTTTATCGCTATGTCGGGGGAACTGGATTCTTTGTCAACCTGATAGCATTTTCTCTCCTCGATACTACTAGCTGTTGTATACCTGTAAAAATACCTTTTTTATTTCCTATAGCAGGTCATTGGTAGGACACAATGTTATCTCTCCCCGATACACTTTAGTGTCTCTGATATGTCTTGCTCGGTCTATCAATGAGACAGTGAAGCATGTGTCTACTAATATGTAATACTTGCCTCGATGATTTCACCATAGTTATTTCTATTGTTCCATCGGGGAGACAATGCTATAAGTCCACCTGATAGAAGGTTTCCTTGCGGATAGTGTGTGTTCCATGGTCTTTCTCCATCGGTTCATTAGGGAGAATATGATGAGAGTTCCCTCAATGTGGAATTGTCATGTCGATATGTCTTGTATTGGGAATTACTTAAATAATACTTTAGAGACTTTATTTTATTTATGATGACATGGCCTAAGAGTTATATGCATTAGGGAAAATTCTATATATTATGCCAAATATAGTGAAACTTTGAGGCATAGTGGGGATCATGATGGAGATGAAATGAAAAACCAAGGTGGATTTTTAGTTTTGTAAATTGTTTTATTAGTGACTATTTGGAAGGATGAATGAATATGTACAAGGGGAATGATGATATTTTTATGGATCTTGTCACACAAATTTTTGCACTTCATGTAAAAATAAAGGAAATGGGTAATTTAATGCAAGCAGAATGTGGATGGAAAATTAAGGTTGTTGGATACTAAGGGAGAAATTTTCGCTCCAACAGTGGCTCAATTGGGGATGAATGAATGTAAGTTCATTGCAAGAATCTAGAAATGATATCTGGGAAGTAGACCATGGGTGAATGCTATGAAATGGGGTGGGGAATGGGATGGGAACCTAAAACTATTGTGCATGGAAAATCATTTTTTGAGAATAGAAGTATTTCAGGAATTGTCCATGCACTGGCAATTCTTGACCTTCTCCTAAAACTACTATGCATGGAAAGTTAGTTAAGAAAAGAAGTGTTTCAAGAATTTTCCATGCACTGGAAATTCTTGATCTTCTCCTAACATGTTTTGAAGATAATAAGAATCTTCACCACCTTTTCCTATAACAACAAATGGTCATATCCATAGAGCTTCAAACTTTCCATGTTTCCCTTTATCTTGACACCTTGCATTCCATAATAGGACCATGTCATTTACTTCAAACTTTATATCTTTCACCCTTTTTTCAAACAAGTACTTCATCTATGATTGCATTTTGTGTTCTTCTCCTAGGCTAAGCTTCTAATTTCATCAAGTTTTTCCAATTGCTCCATCCTATCCTTCATAGGTTTAGGGATATCCAAATTTTCTTGAAGCATGAACTTATACAAGGGTAAAAGGTTTTGCATAGGCATTCTAGTATATATTCCATAGACTAGTTCAAAAGGTTATTTTCCAATTGAATTCTTCATTGTGATCAAATCTACCCAGACTGCAATCTTTAACTTGGAATCCCAAGCCTTTTTGTTCTTTTCTAACATCCTCTTAATGATTTTTAGGATACTCTTGTTGCTTGATTTAGCTTGAACATTTGCTTATGGATGGTATGGGGATGCATATGAAATTGTTATGCCATATGTTTCAAAGAATCTTTTGAATTCCTCTGACCTGAAGCACATACCATTATCTATGATTATCCTTACAGGTGTCCCAAACCTTGTGATGATGTTTTCTATTAGAAAATTTATCACAACCTTACTAGTGGCTTGCTTCATTAGGATGAATTCTATCCATTTGTGACCTCCACTATATTTTTATAGTATTTCTCCAATAAAATTGATCCCCCATTGATGAAATGGAGCCTCAACCTGCATTGGTTTAAGTGGTAATTTTCCTTGGTATTTCATATTTCTAGAACTTTTGGCAGGATTCACACTTTCTTACATAAGTGAAAGAGTCATTGAAGACCCTAGGCCAATAGTATCCAACCCTCAAGATCTTGTGGGTAGTATTTTTGGCCAAAAAATGTCCTCCACAAACTCCTTCATGCATCTCCCTTAAGACATGCTTTTCTTGTGATTCATCCAGGTGTAATAATAGTACTCCATCTCTAATTTTCTAGTACAAGTCACTGGCCATGAAGACATATTTTGAGGCATGCAATTTCAAGGTTATCTTTTGATTTTCACTCAAATCTTTAGGACACTTCCGGTTTTTGAAGTAATACATTATATTAGTATACCATGAAGTGTGCTCAATACTATCAATCATATTTTCTTCTTCCCCTATGTTTCAGATCTGATATGCTTCAAGGTTTGATTCATACATTAGCTTTGCCAACCCTTGTCCTCTTACCAACTTAGTGATTTGGATATCAATATCAAATTATTGAATCCTATTAATCCATCTGCACCTTCTTCTTGTAACTTTAGTTTGTACAAATACATCCTTGATTGTGGCATTAGGAACATATGCAATTATTTTTTCTCCCACCAAATAAGGTTTGAAGGCTTTACTACTTTGGCAAGTGCATATTCCTACTTCTTTGTAACATCATAATTTAATTATGCTCCTTGAAGAGACTTACTAAATAATTATATAGGTTGCTCATATCCTTCATCATTCTTCAGTATCATCACTGCTGCAATGGTGTGGTATGATGCAAATAAAAAAATCTAAAAGGGTTTACTAAAATCAGGGGATTTTAACATTGGGGCTTCCTTGATTGTTCTTTTTATAGATATAATACATTGAGTGCTTTTGTAGTCCAATCAATCTTGGCCGATTTCTTCAACATCTTTGAGATAGGTTTGACAATATCAACAAAATTTGATATGAATCTTCTTACAAATTTTCTTTTTCTAAAGAAAGATTGAATGGCCTTTATAGTTTTAGGAATATGTATCATGTCTATAGCTTCTACCCTCTTTGGATCAATTCTAAATCCATCTTTGGACACTATGTGCCCCAACAACTTTCCCTCTGTTATAGCAAAATGACATTTCTTAGGGTTTAGGGAGATGCCATACTCTAGGTATTTGAGGAAGATTTTCTCAAGATGGCCAATATGGTCTTCTTCTTTCTTGAAATATGCAATGAGGTCATCTTGGTATACCACCATTATTGTATTAATTATATTAGAAAAAGCATCATTCATAGCTCTTTGGAATGTGGCAACAACATTTGTGAAGCCAAATTGCATCCTTACGTACACATATGTGCCCTAAGGTGTGGTAAACATAGTTTTATACTGCTTTGATTGTTTCACTTTCACCTGATTATACCCCAAAAATCCATCCATCATGGACAATAATTCACACCTAGTTACCCTTTGCAACATAGCCTCCATGTTTGGGAGTGGGTAGTTGTCTTTAAGAGAGGATACATTTAAATTTTGAAAATCTACACACAACCTTATGTCTCCATTCTTCTTCCTAGCAGGCACCAAGTTGGAGACCCATGTAGAATTCCTGATGGGTTTGATGATACCTTCTTCCTTGAGCTTCATAAGTTCCTCATGCATCTTGGGTTCTAGGTAGGATTTATTGGTCTCTATATTTTTCTAAAGGTTTTTGCATCAGGTTTTAATGGAATTTCATGTTGGAATAGATCTTCTTTGTATGCCTTAAGGTCATCATAGGACCATGCAAAGACATGATTTTATTTCCTCAACAATGTGATCAACATTTTCCTAATCATAGGGCTTATATTTTTCTTGATATACACTTTTTTTGGAGCTAATTCAGTCTCTAGATTGATCTCTTCAATGTATTTACTTATTATTGGTGTTTGCTTCATAACTACTCGATCATTCCCATCAAACACCATTTTTAGTGCCACTAATCCTTTAGGAATCTTATTTTTCTTGAGCTACACAATTTCCTAGCTAAATACAATTTTTTTACCATCTACTTCTTCCACAAATGCATTAAATCTCTTTGGCCTCATATTGATCATTGTTGTATAAGAAATTGATCAAATCTGTGTTGTCATTGAAAACCTGCCAATTGTAGATGTTGTTAGGAATTGTAGGCCTAGTTTTGAGCTCTACCTATGAGATCCCTGCCAAGGTAACACCATCTTTTTTCAAGGCCACATTTTCCAAGAATTCAACCATCAAGTGTTTGGATCTATCTACCCACTCAATGGAGAAAGCAACAAAGAGCTCAATAGTATCCCACACAAAATTTCGATATTTCTTCAATCTTTTGTTTTTGGTGGATTATTTTGATCTTACTTGTGAAACAACTAACTTAGAATCCCCAAGAATGGTTAACATTTTGATCCCATGTTTTGTGGCAATGTTTAGACCTAGCAACAAGGCTTCATATTCTACTATATTATTTGTGCATTCGAATGTTACCAGGAATGATTATTTAAATGTTGTGCCCTTAGGTGAAATGAAGATAATTCTAGCTCCATTCCCTTCTCTACTGTAGGCTTCATCAAAGTACATTTTCCATATGCCATGTTCATTCTTAGAGACATCCCTAGCAATTGGATGTGTGTTTAGTAAATTATGATTTGAATGTTCAATTCTAAAACTCCCCAGGTCTATATCACAAAAGCAATTCATTTGATTGGGATGAAAGAGCTCAATAACATGTTCAAATCTTGGCTCTCTATATAACTTGACTTTCCTTCTGTTCATAGGTATTGTGGCATAAGAAAAGTCCAGTTGAACATTCCCACCTACTGTTGCAGTCCATTTCCTTGATATTAATATCCCATAGTAAGGGGAAGTGTCTACCATAGTAATTTCTATCTTATATGTCACCTCAGGATATGATGCCAATTTTAATTCCACATCCCATATCACTCCAATTGTAGGGACTGATCTTTTATCCATGGCATAGCACTTCCCAAATGCAGTATTTACCCATAGACCTAATTCCTTCATGACAACTGAAGGCATGATGTTGATTGCTACCCCTGAGTCAATCATGCAAATTCTCACCAACTTGTTATTAATCACCAATGTGATGTAAAATGGATCCACCTGGGAGGGATTCTTTGCGAGTGTATCTCCCAGATATACTTTTGGTTTCTTTGTAATTTCCCGTTCTACGACATTAACCTCCTTTTGATCCTTCTGTTTGTGGGATGTGTTGGTAATCATCCTAAGGGTTGTGTCTCTGAACTCATAAATCTTCATCAGCTCCATCAAGGGGACTACCATCTTTGTCTGAGCCAGTGCTTGGGAAATGTCAAATGAAGGGGTAGTGATCCCTTGTCCAACCTTCTCAGTTTTAGTATCCTTTTTTCCTTTCATTTTGAACTTTATCATTATTTAGTGTTTTCTCAGATTCAATATATGTAGTCTCCTTTTGATTGAATTTTTGAGGCTTCTTTTTTTCACAATTATTTTGATTAGATGGGGTGTTCTCCTTGCTTTTCTATTCTTTTATGAACAATCTCCTTGGTGTTCCTTGGACCCCATCTATGGGTCTACTTCTCAACTTGTATTTTCTCTCTTTTGCCTCAGCCATAGCTTTTTCTATGATGGCCCTCTTCTCTTCCTTTGTTGGTGTTTTTAACTAAAATTATGTTGTGTTGTATGCATATGCTTCTTCTTGTATGTTTTTTCCTGATTAGAAAACACTTCTTACTCCATATTTATATTGTACTTCTGATTGTTAACATCATATTCATACCCATCTTCAAAGGAAGAGTACCCTTCATTATTCTAATGAGACCCCCATCTTAACATGTTTACAATCTGGCCATCTCTATCCTACTTTTATGACCACTCATCTTCCTGACAAGCTTGAGCCATTGCACAATGTTCAAGGGAATGGGGTCTATGACAAGGTGAGCACTAGGGTGTGGTTTCTACTACATGTGGTCCATTTTTTTTCAATAGATTAGGAGTCTCTTTCCAATTTGGTTTTGCTATTGGCTTTCCATCTTTCCAAGTAGTATTATAAGACATGTCATGCAGTCTTGGCATTTCATTTCTATAATGATTTTCTTGCCTATTCTAGGGATTGTTGGGATTTTGTGGGATCCTAAGGTTGTCCCTTTTTCTGATCATGCCAGTATCTTTCCTATTATTTTCTATGGTTAAGGCCACCTTTTGTGATTTAGTCAAACTTCTAGGGCACCCTTTTCTATGCTCATACCCTATTTTAGGGTCAAAGGCCTTTAAATAGATACTTAAAGTTGTTGGGTCAGCCAATTTGGATCCATGTGGTATCTTATTGTTGAGATTGGAGAATCTCTAATTAAAATCATAAACTAGTTCATTTTGATGTTTTTGGATACTTATTGATTCATGTAGAGAAAATTTAGGAGCACATTAATTCCCATATTGTTCTAGAAATTGATCTTGGAAGTCTATTGCATAGGTGATTGAGGCATGTGGAAAGCTATTGAACCAATCCCTTGCTTCTTCAGTTAGAGACATCATGAACAACCTCATAAGGACATCCTCCTGTTCCATGCCAAAATATTTCACAAAGGCTTTGAAGTTTCTTATGTGTTCTTTTGTTTTAATTGCACTATTCCCTGTGAAATTAGGGACAATATTTCTCCAGTTGCTATCAATGGGATATGGGTATAGTTGATATCCTATCAAGTCAAACTGTCTACTCATGCTTGTAGGGTTTTGCTGATAAGGGTTCTAAGATGGTGGATTAGGGTAATATTGGAATCCATGTGGAGGTTGGTGCACATTTTATTGGATGTTCTAGTGAGAATATATATTCTTTCGTGGCACATAATGTTGTCCTGGTGGTGGGTTGGACTATGGAATGTTGCTAGTGTTTTGTGGCTGGGATCTCTATGGTGGCATATTGTTTTGAGCATGTTGCTTTGGGTTACAAGATGTATTATGAGGTCCCTTTGAAGTACCCAGAGCACTTGTATTCTAAGATGAACCCTGTGTATTGTTGTTACCTCCTTCTTTATGGGGAGGGACATAATTTGGTGGTTTTGCTACATGAATATTTAATTGAGATATTTTTTGACTTAGATCTTGACTTAGTTTTATCAATTGCTATATTTTCCTAAGTTCCTCTTTCTGCCATTCCACATATTCTTCTATTTCTTGAGTAGTCATTTCATAATAATTTTCAACAGGGGCAGAGTGATCCATGAATCCATGCTGAGGCTCTTATCTTTCTTGTAATTACATCTTGTAGTCATACTCATTTTGTCTTTGGATTTGCTCTTCATCCATTTGAGCATAAAAATTCTTCATTTCCTAAGGATCTTCCTTCTAGTGAAAAACATGATGACTAGTGTTTTCTTTCTCATATGGGGTACGAGGAACCTTGCATGGATCATCATTATTATACTCTGATTCATGCAATGGGTCAAAGCTATTGTGCAATGCAAGAGATTGTTCTGGGATATTCTCAGAGTTGGTAAATGTAGTGTCTGACTATTTTGATACCCCTTTATTCTTATTTGTATCAACCTTTGAAGGGGGGATCCATGTTTATGTGTTCATCTACCGTTGTTCTTCTTTGGACTTTCTTGATGTAGAGATCTTTTTCTATTCATTTTGTAGGATGCTTTAATGCTTTGAACTATAGGGTTTGTTCTTGTTGATTTGTATTTTATCTTCCTAGTCACACACTTGTTGCTACAAGCTTGTTAGAGTCGCCACTCAATTTTATGAAAAGTGAGAAAAAGGTTTACAACTTCTTTACTTCTTTTCCTAGTGGATTCCTTTGTTATGATGGTTTTAAATGACTCTATGATGAAGGGCCTAGATTTAGAATTGACTAGGTCCCTAGTAGAGTCACCAATCTATTAGGTATCAAAATGGGAGGTTTTTAGACCATAAGAGGGTGTCAGTCTCTTAATACATTTTTGGCCAACAAATGAGGAAATTATGATTAATCACCTCTTACTCTTTAGGCTCTGCTAGACCTAAGCAAGTGTACCTACGTGATAAGATATATTTGAGGTTTGAATGTGATCTTTTACTTAGGAAAATTACTCACAATGGCACATGGGGGGAAGTCGATGCGATATTTGATGATTAATTCCTACTATATGCTTTGAGAGTAAAGTGTGTAAATAAAGTTTGTATGAAATTGTTCCAAGATTGACCAGTTCCTAATCTATTAGGTGAATGGAGTGAATGGATGGAGATATATTTGTAGGATTGGTAGATCTACTACTTATCTTAACTCTAACTGTTGGGCACTTGAAATGTTTCCACCTTGCACAAACGTGTAGGTATGCCAGTTACTATAGTCTTCTTTTAATGATCCCAGTGTTATTCCCTCAAATTACTATGATGTTATGAAAGGATTTTTAAGTCTTAGTTTAAAGGAAAAAAAATAAAACTAATCACATTAAAATGATTTTTAATCCCTAAGGGAACCAATTAATATGAATTAATTGAAAGTATTTTAATTCCCTCTCACCATAACCCAATCAAAACAATCACACAACAACAACAAATGTATCTTGATAAATATTATGGATTTAAATAACTCAAAGAAACCACTTTGGAGACAACATAACAACATATTAGCATGAAAATTGACACAACAATTGAACACTAAATATTGTTAGAATCCAAGATTAGACATGCAAACTAGAAAATACCTTCCACAAGAGAAAAATAGAAAGAGAGGGCAATTTGCATGAAGATAAAAGAAATGTATGCATAACCCTAAAAGGAAACCCTAGTGTGCACATTTAATAATTAATAAAAAATAATTATTAATGTGCCTAAGTTTAGCTTAAGTAACTAAAGTGATAAGTGACTTAATTAATTAACCAATATGATTAAATTAATTAAGTGTAATAACTTATTACTCTAACACCCCCCTTAAGATGAACTTAGGAAGTAGCTAAAACACTAAAGTAAAGATGCATGAAAGCATAGATGGGTCCTAGCAACAAGGCTTGATTAGGTACCCATGTACAAATGCAATGAATGAAAAAAGAGGAGAAAACCCTGTGGGACACAACCCCCCCTCAATGAGATGACCTACTGCAAACAAGCACTGAAAGAACACTGGTGGAGTAACAATGGAATCATGAATCTGGAAAGCAAGGAAAGATACCTCTATTTACAAGAAACCATATGAGAGTCACTAGAGGACTCATGAAAAATCATGATAATGCAACATCAGACCCGATGCCAAGGAACACTGGAAAACTCACAAACTGGAACAACCCTGGAATCTATGAAGCAATAGTAGATGAATAACTGATTCCCCCCATAAGAGGGAATGATATAATGAAAGAATCTAGAAGCTATGTGTATCTTGATGCCGATGCCAAAATTTGACTAAAACTAATCCATAGGAGCTGCAAGTACCATGAAGATTCTGGAACATTAACCATAAAATGAATGACCATCAAACTGAGATGTGACCTGATGTGAATCTGATGTGATTCAGGATCATTAACCATAGGCTCTCAATCTGAGATGTGAACTGATACAAACCAAAATGTGTCAAGCTATGAGCAAGATATGGTAGAAAGAAACTACATAATCGAAATACAACTCATACGATTTGTCATCAATATGGAGATGAGATCAAAGTGCATGCAATGCAACTACACTCTAATCAAATTATTATGCAAGAAACCCCCTGATGGAACTTTATATAAATTCATTTATTACAATACCCCATGATTGTAAAAGGAGAGAATGCAAAACATGCATAAATTAAAGAGAAAATGCAAACCTAGTGCATGAAAATAAAAAAGAGTGCATGCACAAACCAATGTTCACATCTGCCTCCATGATTAAAAATTGAGCTTCAGATCTATGTAGATGAAAAAATATGAAAAAATGGCCTACACCAATGTGAAGTGCTCACAACTAGCTTTCTTTCGATATCTCGTATGCCAAAAATGGACACCGTGGCCAAAAGTTATGAATTTTTCAAAAAAACTAAATTTAACTTATAGGAAATAGGTTTCTAGCAAAAAAAGTTTAATTCTAATTTGATTTTTGAAAAATATACTCACTCTTTGTAGACAATAACAAAAACCCAAAAATATTTTGATGCTAAGAACAAAACCCAGAAAATTTTTTTTGATCCAGTAAGCAGAAGATAAAAAAAATATTTTTTTTTAACCTTCAGCTAGTAGAAAAAAAGACACATGCCACTTTTTGTATAGAAATTTTTTCTAGGTTTGTGTAAGATATGAAAAATATAAAAGATACCCAGTTGATATTTCAACCCTGGCTACAAAACCCAGAAATCATTTTTCATACAACATAGTGAAAGATAGATTTTTGAAGCAAAAATGAAAAATGGCTTCAATAAAAACGGCTTGCATCTAACCCTTGATAAAATTTTGATGAAAAAAAAACCAATCATGACATTTTCCAGCACTCTAAATCCAATGGAGATGCCCACTTGATCCAAAACACTTCATAAATAAGCTCAAGGTATGAAACCCTCGAGGAACCCTGAAAGTGCTCTGCAATGAAATTCTCCAAAAAGCTGAGAAGGGGCTGCAAATCAAGGCTCTGATACTATGTTAGAATCCGAGATCAGATATGCAAACCAGAAAATACCTTCTACAAGAGAAAAACAAAAAGAGATAGAGCAATTTGCATGAAGATGTAGAAATGAATAATATTCAGGAATTGAGTAAATACTGTTAGAGTAAAGGTTTTTAACTTAATTGTGTTAATTAAGTTACCTTTATTCCTCTCTTAAGATTTCACTTTAGTTTGCATATTGTGACATTTAATAATTATATTAATTATTAAATGTCTACCTATTAGGGTTACTTTTAGGATTGCATGATCTCCTTTCTTAAGGATTGATCCATTCTAAATTTTTCATTCGATTGTTCTGTTAATACATCTTTCATATTATAGAACTTCAAACCCTCTCTTGCTTTTTTCTCCATTCTCTTCCTTGTGATGAAGTATCACTTTGCATGTAGATGTTTTTGGACTCTGAAGTTGGTTTTGAAAACTTCTACATGGTATCAGAGTGGACCTGCTGCAGCTTGTTCTTGTTTTGAAGAATTTGGAGCTACGAGGGTTGGATCTGGCTTTCACAAGTTTTTAGTTCAATTTTTTGTGGATCTGGCATACTTCATTCTTTGGTTTCATTTTGGGGCCAAACAAACCTTGCCGTTGGATTTGAACTACCTAAAACCCCCTATTTTCATATAAAGCTTGACCATTTTAGCCACAGTTGGCTCAAAAGGGAAAAAAATTTTGGCCTAGGGTTGTACAAGCCCTAGGGCACATTTCTTGAGGTGAAAAATGCAAAAAAAAATTAAAAAACCATTTTTTTGCATTTAAAAAAAGCGTTGGTCATTGAAAAGGGTTGCGCCACCCTTTGGCCACCCAATAACCACCGTTGGACTGCCAACAACCGAGCGGCCTCCCACCCGCCGCTAGCCAGCTGCTCCGTCAGAGCTCCGTCGGTGAACCACCGCCTCGCCACCCGCCTCTCAGTCGCCGTTCAAGCGCTGTCACTGCCCAGCCCCTGTAGCCCCCTAAGCCCCCATTGTGGTTTTATCAAGAACCAAGGGCTCCATTGCCAAGCCCTAGACCTTAGCCCCTGGTCATTGAGAGGACCAAGGGCCGAAAATTTTTAGCCCCCAGGGCTTTAATGGCCTATTTGATCATTCTGGAGGTGTTTTCAGTAAATCAAGTGTAAAATGGACGTTTTAACTCAGATTTTCAAATGAAAATAGGCATTGGAAAGCTGACTCCGAGCCTGTCGTGATGGTGTAGGATTTTTTCCCATAATTGTGTAGTTTGGTTTCCTTTTTTTGTAGTCAAAGTCAAATGATGCCTTTTGCACTCTGGGGGGCATAACTTGGTCATTTTTGCTCCGTTTTTTGAAAATGAATAGGCGTCAGAAAGATCTTCTTGTGCTCTATTCAGATATTTTGTTATTTTTTTAGAAAAATTACTAGGTACACAAGATTCAATCTGAAGCCTTTTTTTCTTTTTTCTTTCTTTTTCACTAAAATATCACTACTAGGGTTTGATTTTTTGCATTGTGGGGGGATTTTTTTCTTGCTTTCTGTCATTTACTTCAGAAAACCAGAAACTCTTCACATTAAGAATTCATTAAACCTCTCCAAACATGGCTGAAAAACCCTTCTTCTGTTGAACTTCTCACACCTCATAACTATCACACTTGGAAGGCATTCATGACACGTCTTCTCAGATCAAAGGGTTTGTGGTTCTATTTAGATATAGTTCAACCAGTTTTGACATGGCCATTTGAGGTTATCCAACATAGAAATAATATGGATGAGGCTATGTGTTTGATTTCCTTCATGTTTCAAATAGCTTGTTGTTTCATCTTGATGGGTGTAACAGTCCTCTTGAAATGTGGACCAAGTTCAATGATTTATTTGGTACCATCAATCAGTTTTGTGCAATAAAAATTGAGGCAGAGTTGACTTCACTTGTACTTGATTCTTTTCCCTCTATTGAGGACTTTCTAATGAAATTCAAACAATAAAGATCTCTTCTACAGGTTTGTGGTAAGAACAAAACAGATGAGTGTATTTACCTAATTCTTTCTAAGCTTCGAGGTCCTTTTTAGATATTCTCTTCGACATTTTATTCCACCATGGATGCATTGGGAAACCACTTTACCATGCCTAATTTTGAGGTGTTTTGTGATCAGTTGACATGATAGTAGGCCAAGATATCACAGTTGGATGCTCTCACAGGATCACAACACCAAGCATTGGTAGCATAATCATCTCAGGGGAACTAGAAGCAGAAGCATAACAAAAACCAAAGACCATAGAGCATTGGAAGGATTCCAGTTCATAGAACACCTCTAATTCACCTTCTCCTAAGGGGAAATCATCGAAGAAAGATAGACCTAAGTGTGCTTATTTTACTAAGCCAAGACATGATGAGTCCAAGTGTTATGAGAAGAAGATAGATGGATATGCAAAACATGTTTCAGTTTTGACAGCTCTTCTTGAGAGGAACAATATTCATCACTCTTCTTCATCTACATCAGGCAGCTCTTCTTCTTCACCATCATTCTAGACAGATGGTAAAACCCCACATAAGGGTCATGCATTATGTGCAACCACCAGTTAACATTCATCTCAAAGGCTATTGGATTCAGGTGCTTCACACCATATGGCATCTTCTCAGGACATGTTCTCATCTTTTGGGGTTGTGTCCTCACCACACATATTGATGGGTAATAACACTTATATGAGTGTATGTGGGAAATGTTCTATCGACATTGATGATGGTACATTCAATGATGTACTATGTGTACCATATTTATACACTAACCTTCTCTCCATCTATTATATTTCTCATAGTGGGACAGGGAAGACAGTTGAGTTCACACCTAATTCAATGCACATCAAAGACATTTAGACTAGCAACATTGTTGCAATAGTGACAGTTGATCATTCTTCCCAATTGTATGTATTAACACACTTTGGTCCACCATCTCCACTGTCTGAGTTTTCCTCTCTTTCTACGAGAGAGCATGTAGTATCTGAGGTGAAGTTTGGTCACTTGAACTTATGTGTTCTTCCATATTTTCATGAGACTAGTGTTGAGATCACATCTGTTCAACAAGATTCCTCTTCAGTTGTGATTGACATTGTAGCTCCACTCATCAAACCATCAAGTGCAGTTGTTGAGGCCATATCAGAGGATATTCCTTTCCTCATAGATGACAGTTTCAGCACACCTGTTATGCCATCTTCATTGGAGATTCCATTTCAGGATCATCTTGAGTTGCTTAATTCACCATCCTATTATTCAAACACTCATACTGCAGTTCAATTCTTCAGTGAGCACCATCCAGGACTTCCATTTTCACCTCACATCTAGGGATTTCCTCTTCCTCAACCATTGGATTTGTTTCTTCCTCTGAGGAGACACATTGGTTTGATCATTGGCATAAGGTTTCTCTCATTCTGGGAGGGCTTTGGAGTCTCTTCTCTCTCATATGGGGGGAACATATTTTGTACTTGTGTGATAGAAGTAGTTCTTGGGGGGTCATGTTGAGTCCTCCTTCTATCTCTCTTCTTTCACTCTTTTTTTTCATCTCTTTTTGGAGAGGAGTTTTTTCCCACTGGGTTTTCTCCTTTACTCTGCTTTACAAAGATTTGGTTGTATTCGGGTACCTGATCAGGCCTAGTTGTTAGGACCCATGTTTGCTTTCATGCATTGTAGTTACCTTCTCTTTCTTGCACATGTTTGTAGCTTCACTCTTGCTCATCTTAAGGGGGGGTGTTAGATTAAAGGTTTTTAACTTAATTATGTTAATTAAGTTATCTTTATTCCTCTCTTAAGATTTCACTTTAGTTTCCATATTGTGACATTTAATAATTATATTAATTATTAAATGTCTACCTATCAGGGTTACTTTTAGGTTTGCATGATCTCCTTTCTTAAGGATTGATCCATTGTATATTTTTCATTCGATTGTTCTATTAATACATCTCTCATATTACAAAGCTTCAAACCCTCTCTTGCTTTTTTCTCCATTCTCTTCCCTATGATAGGTATCTCTTTGCATCCAGGTGTTCTTGGACTCTAAAGTTGGTTTTGACAACTTCTACAAATACAAGAGATGAATTTCTTTATAAAAGTAATGTATGCATAACCCTAAAAGGAAACCCTAGTGTGGACACTTAATAATTAATAAACAATTGATTATTAATGTGCCTAAGTTTAGCTTAAGTAACTAAAGTGATAAGTGACTTAATTAATTAACCAATATGATTAAATTAATTAAGTGTAATAACTTATTACTCTATTAAATATAAGTCACCAATTAAGAACAATCTTCTCCATTGTATTGCTTCAAAGTGATGTTACATTAATAGCAGAAGTCATTTGATATGAGATGGATGAATGGAATGTGCTAAATGAATGTAACCTACTACTACTAGTGGTGCTAATGATATGATTTTCAAAATTGGGCCTTGGTTTCCCTTTTTATACAAGAAGAAACAAGATTTGGGCCTGTTCATGAAAAGATGTCTTTTCATACTTCTAACTAATTATAATTTTGTAAACATAAAGAAATTAACTTAAGAAACTACAACATAAAAAACTCGATCTGTTATTCAATGTAGAGAACTCGTGACCTCTCGAGATCTAGAAAAGTTATCCTCTCCATAATGAAGTGCCTGGTCTCCCCGCAATTCTCTCATGAAACTTATTTCTCCACATTCAAGGCCTCTTTAATTTTACTGATGAATAGGTGCATCTATGACAATTGAATGTAATCCTCTCTGATGTGAATATCAGTATTCAACAGAGATTCCCTCATGTTGTATTCTAGATACATTATTTCTTCAAGTTGTTTGTGAGTGTTTTCTAGTACCATCTCCTCATCATTGACCGCCTCAAGTGCTTGTGGTAATATATGAAATAGCTCATCTTTCCATTGATCCTTTTCTTTAATTCATTCTTCATCATCAAAGAACATGGGAAATGGGATGTCTAATGGTTGATCAAAGTCATCAAGATCATCCAATATTCTGGGATGAAACTCCTCATGTCAAAGATCTGTTCGTCCATGACTTCCTTCCTGATCAATTCTTCTTTTCTTTCTCCTATCTTTCCCTATAGCTTTCCATGCTCTTGGAAGGTTGAGTGCACCATTACAAAGAGGTCCCAATATTTATCAGCCTTATTTATTACCTTCTGAAATCTCCTTTTGATCATCTTAGAGACCATCTCAAATTTAATGGTTTTTATCTTTTTCTCTATCTCATTTCATTTCTTCTAAACTATCTCATGGCAACGTTTCTAATATATAACATTTGTGATTGAATCCAATAACATATTTTCACAATCTATCCATGGAGAATGCAATTTTGATGAAGAAGAAGAGGATATTTTGTCTTTGTAACTAGCTACCTCCTTTGCTTTTCATTATCTTTTATCAACTTTTCAACTTGATATTTATTAAATTTTTCCACATTTATGTTCAATTATGTAGTTTCAATGGGATTAGTTTCCCCAAATCTATGGACCATGAGATGCTCAAATACCTGACTTGGATTTTTGATAATGGCAGACATTTTTTCTTGAAGGTATAATTCCCATATCAACAATGTGCTCTCATCTAGGTTGTATCCTGACCTTGAATACATTTTATCACTAGCTTCTTTTGTCAAGTGTGGTGTCTTATCTCCTCTTTTCATGAAAATTTCAAATACTATGGTAGAGATAATGTCCCATCTAGGTAAGAGCAAGACCCCAACTTCTTGAAGTAGTTCTATTCTTCTTTCAGGGGTGATAGATTCTAACTCCTGGTCTACTTCCCTTCTTAGTTCTTCTAGGGTAGTTGTTTCTTTTTTAGGAGTGATATATTTCATTATTCTAACTGCTCTATCCTTGTGTTCATAAAAAAATGACTTGAATTTTGAAGTTTTCACAAATTCATTATCAGAACAAACTCTTGTCCAACCCTAACTCTCACATCATCTAAGAGTTCATTTGATGCTTCAAACTTGACAATGCTTTGTTCATTGAGTGGCTCTTATGGTGTAACAATAGGTGAACTTATCTTCTCAACTTCATCTTCTTCTTCATCCCCTTCTTCACTAATGGTAGTATCAATAAAGAAACTAACTTTTGGAGTGGGTTGTGAGGGTATATAGCTGAGGGGTTCCATATCTTCAACTTTCATTCTAGAACAAGCTACCACAATTATCTCAAAGACCACAGGAGGCACATCTCTGGTCAGTTCTTACTCATGCTTGATTAATTGTTCAACCCTTTCTAAAGGATCTTGTACATGGTTGAATGCTTTTGTGTATGAAGGGTTATTTTCCCTCTTCCAAGCCTCAGCTAACATAACCTTGTTGTATTTGACCATCCTTTGTGATGTTACAACTTCATCACAATTCCTCGCTACATTGTCCATAGAGAATTGATGTTCATATCTAGATAATTTTTGTGATAGTTTTGTTTTATTTATGAAGTTTTCTATATCAAAATTATTTCATCTCCCAATGGAAAGTTATAATGAACAAATTTTCTATCAACTTCTTCATACCCTTCACTAGAAATAATTGTGAAATCTCCAAAGCATAGAGTACTTGGCATAAATGACTTCTTACTATGCCTCTTAAGGTGCTTGGATTTGGACAATTGTCTTACAATTTTGAAATAGGCCACTCTATGTGGAACTATCTTTGGTAACAAGTGAGGAGCTCCATTGAATCCATATACTCTAATCATGGTGCATTCATAATATGTATACCAATCTCCCCAGTTATGATTCACCTTCTTTCTAGGATCTTTCTTTTTAGGTCTAAGGAACCTTTGTACTTCAGGAGATAATTTATAATCACATGAATGCCCCAATATCTGTACCAAGGGTTTAAAAAATTATTCCTCAAAGTATAGATAATGGGTTCTCCCATATTTGTTGTCCCATATTGACATCTACATTTGGATTGGTTTGAAGTTTCCATCTTGATCCACATCTTTTATCCTCAATTCTTCTCCCCAAAACCCTCTAGCTTTCCCTTCATATAAGATTAAGTGCATGAGTACAGAATGCCGTTTGAAATTAATACATTCACTATTATTTTTGGTTCTTTCCAATCCCTACTTTAAATTATTGGCTAAATATCCAACATAATCAAATTCTTGTGCATCTGGGCTCTACACATTTGTTGCTAGGACCATTGGGGCTATTGACATGAGGGTCAGGGCTTCCACTCCCAATACTTGTCCTATAGTATAATACATGTATTGGAAATATTGCTCAAATAACTATTCATGAAATGGAGGGTGTTCTTTGTGAGAGAATTTCTTAAGTTAATTTCCTTCCTCTCAGGGCATGTGTAAGGGAAATTTCCATCTCTTATTGCTGGTATCCATGTACTGGTATTCTGTTATGAGTTCTTTTACTATGAATGGTACATTTAGGGTGTAATCTAAATTGAAGATAGTGGAAATAAAGTCTTTGGAAATGATAATAAGCTTAGGCCCATCATGTAGTTGAACTGCACACTGCTTGGGGTTGTATTTATTAGCTAGTGTCTTAATCAAATCTACGTTGATGAACACATCAGGCACAATGCCTTTCCCCAAATTCATCTTCCATGGATTACAAGTAGGATGGAACCTATACTATTTTCAATAGTGATACATGAATAGCTCATATTCTCTCTGTGGCATCCATACATCCCCTAGATCTTTGCGTTTATCCCATAACTTGTCCATAGAAGGATTCAACTATGCACTCCTCTTGGGTTTCAGTCTAGACATTGGACACTAGTCTATCAAATCCTAGTTTAAAAGCATAACTTTTTTCTTTTTTTTTGGATTTTGGTGTCCTTGAACTTCATTCCATTGTTTAAGAAACCCTAACTTATTTTTACAATTCTTCAAAGAAACTTCTTAGCTGGGCTTTGTATACTTGTGTCACACTTGTTTCCTTGACTTCCAATTTTACAGCAATGGGATAATTTGAACCTTTTTCTCCACTTCTTTGTGGAGCTCCCAAAAATTTTTGATAACAAAATGAAATAAATTTGAGGTATACACTACTTGGCTCTAGCTCATTAATGGCACACTTGCTCTCTTTCATGTCATCGGGGGGTCATTTAATTTTGAATATCTTTATGATATCTTGGGATATTGCATTAGTCAAAAATAATCATCATCACTGCATTGGTGAAACTATAATTTTACTTCCACCGATGTCTACCTTTCCCCTTGATGCACTTTGTGTCTTTAGTTTTCCTTCGGGGTATCGGTGGGGCCTCAGATAATTTCTCATTGATATGTTTTAGTTCCACCAATCCCAATCCTTAGTTCATATTAATTTTTTATGATGTCATCCTTCCTTCAACATATCATGGGTTTATCGGGGAAACCTCTATTTATGTCTTGTTGATAATCCTAGCTCATTCAAATACTCCCCTTTTTTATTGTTTTATCATTGTGTCAGGGGAACTAGATTCTTTGTCAGTCTGATAGCATTTTATCTCCCTGGTACTACTATTTGTTGTATACTTGTAAAAATTCCTTTGTTAGGTCATGTATTGGCTCATTGGTAGGACAGAATGTTATCTCTCCCTGATACAATTTAGTGTCTATGATATATCTTGCTCGGTCTATCAGGGAGATAGTGAAGCATGTTCTACTGATATGTAATGCTTGCCCCAATGATTTCACCATAGTTATTTCTATCATTCCATCAGGGAGACAATGTTATAAGTCTATCTGATATAAGGTTTCCTTTCCAATAGTGTGTGTTCCATGGTCTATCTCCATCGATTCATCAGGGAGACTATGATGAGAGTTCCCCCGACATGACATTGTCATGCCGATATGTCTTATACTAGGAATTACTTAAAAAAATATTTGGAGAATTTATTTTATTTATGATGACATGGCCTGAGAGCTATATGCATTAGGGAAAAATTTGTATATTAATGCCAAATATAGTGAAACTTTGAGGGTAAGTGGGGATCATGATGGAGATGAAATGAAAACCAAGGTGGATTTTCAGTTCTGTAAATTATTTTATTAGTGACTATCTAGAAGGATGAATGGATATGCACAATGGGAATGATGATATTTTTATGGATCTTGTTACACAAATTGCTACACTTCATGTCAAATACAATGTAAAACTAAAGGAAATGGGTAATTTAATGTAAGCAAAATGTGGATGGAAAATGAAGAATGGTGGATACTGAGAGAGAATTTTTTGCTCCAACAAACTCCATTTAGTAATTTAGGACTAAAAGTAGTCCCTAATGTTTTTGATTAAAATAGCCTCTTCAATCAAGCCTCCATAAGTTTCTAGGTGCACACATTTCAACTTACAACTTTTTTGTTTTGTTTTGCTTGCATTTCTAGGTCATTTAAATCAAATTTGCATCATATTAGGGTTTTGTATTCCATCTTGTATTTTGTTGTCTTTTCCAAGTCTAAACTTAGTGGTGAACCCCTCTTGTAATTTGAAATCATATCCTAGGATACCTTATTGAAGACTAATTAAAATGGATCCAATTAAAATATTTACAATATATATGAGACTTGATTTCTTAATTTAGTGTTGTAAAGTGTTTTACACATTCACATGGGATTTAGGGCCCTTCTAAGCTAAATAGACCTAATTTTTCCTTAATTTAATGTTGTAAAATGTATTTATTTACACTTTCACATTGGATTTTGGGCTCCCTCTCATTTATGACCTTTATATCATCATTAATATGCCCCTATGACCCCATATTGTGCATCCCAAGGTATATTTCAATCAAAAACCTAACAAAATAAACATATAAGCTTAATTTCTTGACTCCTTGATACTTTAGATAGAAAAATAGCCCCTATGGGACCCATTTTCCACTTTGGGTGAATGATTCCCATCTAGGTGGGACTCATTTACCTAGCTTGGTGAATGAGTCTCATTTGAGCTATTTTCAAGGTTTGAGCAAGAAAATATGGGTTTTTAACTTCAAATTTATTCAATGACGGCCTTTGGGATTAAATTAACAATCATTTGAGTAGATTTCCTATATAAAAAAGCTTTCAAATCATTATTTCATATAAGCATTCCAATATTTCACAAGAGCATCTAGAGAGCATTCAAGATCATTTCTAAGGAATGTAAGGGTATAATTATTCATCGATTGTTGCATTAATTCAAGATTCATCATCATGTCAAGAATATCAAGCATCATGCATGTTATTGAGATAGTGTTGTGATGTAGCATTGGAGATCCAAGATCAAGCATTTTTCTACACCCATTGTCAAGATCAAGATCTACATCCTTCATGGCCATTTCATGTTGAGTTGAAAATTTACAAGACATCATTTGCAATACATCATACAAGGTATCATTGTCCATGATTCATGTTCTTTGTTTTATGTTTCATGCCTTCATTTCATTGTCTCATCATTTGGTTTAATTACCTTTAAGGGGTTTGACCAAGGCAAACCCTTATTTCCTAACAATCAACACTTTTTCTCTCTCTTTGTGTGATTGCAAATCTAGGTGCTTTGAAGACTTGAAAGATCATTGAAGATTAGGTTACAAGATTGTTGGAGTTGTCTCCCCATTTGCAAGGTCATAATTTTCACTAAAAGGTCATTTATAGTCCTAAAATCAGGGTCTCAGATCCAAAAACTTGGAGAAGTAGAAAGAGAAGATAGTGAAGACCAGATTTGGACCTTAAAGTTACAAAAAATGAAAACTAGAATAATTCACCACAAGTGGCGAATGAGACCCACTTAGGTGTTTTTAGGGATTTTTGCAGATTTGGATACCCATTTTCTCGAAACCTATTCTTGTGGAGAAATCCTAATCTGGGATTGATTCAACCAGATTGGTGAATGAGTCCCAATAGACCAAAATTTTAGGATTTTCAGAATTTCCAGTCTTCATTCAAGTCTCTAAAATTTTCCAGGCGCACACATTCTGTTTTGCAACTTTTCATTTCGCTTTACACACTTTTCTAGGTCATTTTGTAGTGCATTACATTAAACTAGGGTTTAGAGTTGAATCTTGCATTTCATTTATTTTTTCAAGTTTAGACTTGGTGGTGAACCCCTCATTCAACCTTAATTAATATCTAAACATATCCTAGGGTACCTTATTATCAGATCTCTCTCTCCATTCTTAATTGGATTGAGATCTCTAAGGTTTCCTTGAGTGTAGCAAGTATGAAATAAGAACCCTATCCTTGTTCTCTATTCCTCCAAGGTGGGGACTACAAAATCATGTCTATAATAGATGTTTAGATATTTTCAAAGATTTTTCAGATTTGGATACCCATTTTCCCAAAACTTGTGTTGCAACACAATGATCTATTGAGAGGCGGGTGAATCCGTAGATACTCAAAACTTTGGCTCTCAAAAACTTAATGGATACTACTTCCTTAGCTCCAAATACTTTGTGCAAATTTCTTTCTTAAACTATTGATGTGTATATTAAAAACTATAGATGCAAACACAAACATGCAATCAAAAAAAATGCCGCACAACACAAGATATACGTGGAAATACTAATATGGGAAAAACTACAATGAGAAATGTTGCTCGAGTCTACTGCTCAAATATAGCCTCACAATCCAAATCTCTATTTCAATGTTTAGGGATACAACCTAAGGATACTTCAACACCCTACTTTAGGAGCTACAACTCCAAGGAAGCAATAACTCCCTAATTTAGAAGTTACAACTTCAAGGATGCTACAACACCCTATTTTAGGAGCCACAGCTCCAAGGAGATGACTATCACCTAATCTGAGCTACAACTCAACACAATAAGGCTACCTCTGAAGAATTACAAATTTAAGTATGCATAAGATTGGTTCTAGAAAACCTGAGATGAATCAATACATACAATACATTGTTGCACTTTTGCAACTTACTTTATGTTGTTGAAACTACACTCTCAACAATACATTCTTGCTCTATACTCTCTTCTACACATAGAACAATCATTGTTTTTTCTTGCTGGACTCTACCTCTTTCCATTTCTGCAGTTTCTCACACATCTACATTCTCCTGAATGCAAACCTAGTTGATGTTCTGTTTTATAGTCTAGGACTTCTCAAATGCATTCACTACCTGCTACACTTCTCATTCATCACACTTTATTTTCTACATACTCATCTATGCATTACTTTGTTCAACCCTCTCTTCATTTGTAGACTACTCCAACTTTTCACTTACAAATAATGCAACAATATAGACAACTCTCTAATTGTCTTTTTTGTTTAACTCCGCCGATCTGTAATCTCTACGTCAAGATTCTCCCCAATGTCTAGATCCTCTCAAAACTTCTGCTAGGTTTTCCTTCACTTTCTAACTTCACCAACAAGCTTCCTTTACCTTGAGCCACACACACACCATTGTCTAGCTCATAATTAAAATATCTAATATAGTTTACCAAATATTTCCATATCTTGCATCGAGCCACCTAGCATTTAATTCTGTCATAGAGATTTTTCCAAAATTAGCTCTTTGTAAACCCTAGAATCTAATATGAATTCAATGCATTCTCCTATCCATTGAATCTGATTTGATCTTAATAATATCTACAATCTGAACTTCTGCTTAGTATATCATATTTTTACCAACATTGGTCACAAGTGTAGTTAGACCAATAAATTATTTCCTCTGAGTCAGTTACTAGTTGAGCCCCATTGACATGGACAAGATATTTGTAGATCTTCAAGTTTGAATACACGCCATTGATCTTCTCTTGTGCACCATGATCTTATGATCAACATCCACTATCGTGCCATTAGAATCTAATCATCGAATAAGAGGTCATTTAAATCTCCATCATCGATCATGTAGCATTCACTTATCATAATGTTGCTTTGTTAAAGAGACATTCACTACAATCTCACCAATGTCTACCATTCTCTTGAATCTATTGCTTGCTTGTCATATGAAGGGTCTACCGATTTCCACATAACTCACAACAAGGATGTGAGTTCTTCATTGATCTTTTCTACACCTGTGCTTTCTAGTGCTGAGAAAACATTCCCTTACTATGCCAATTCCCTCAGCTATATGTTCATGGTTTCACCATTGTCAACATTTTCGATTGACCAGAAGTTGTTTTGTAGGAAGGATGTAAAACAAAAAATCAATGATAACCAAATATCAAGGTGTTATTCACTTTCACTGTGCACGTCATTGGTTAATGCATTATGGATTATTTCTTACATGGTCAGTTATCATCTTCATCTTTCTATCAAAGGGACAAGCTCAAGAGTCCTATCAATGATAGTATGCCACTCTGATGAACCTTATATATCTTATCACTCTGTCAAAGAGACCCCAAGATAGGTCGCACCAATAAGCTTTTGTCATGCCAATAAAGTACTCCTTACTACTTATCATAGTGTCAAAGGGATATCCAAATGACTCCCACTGAAATGCAGTTGTTACACTAATGAGAATATTTTCACCAGCATCATCTAATCTACCTTCATTAACCTTATTTTCTTTCACCGTCAGATCAAAAATATAATCATTTAATCATCAATCATTTTTTTGCAATAGCATTGCAAAAATAATCCACTCAACACTTTCCACATATCACGATGTCAAGCACCTCTTGAATATCTTCATTGCTATAGGGTCCCATGAAGTAGCCTCCATGTATCACTATGTTGGGGGGGATAGAGTCACAGGTCCCGCCAATAACACACGCTCACGCTGATAAAGCTCTCCTTATTGTTCCATCAGAGAGATCCTTCAAACTCCTACTGATACACCAATGTCACACCAATGAGATAGCCATTATCTCACCATATGTCACCATCCAATATCACTTCTTGCCACATGTCATGCTTTTATTTTCTCTCTAACTATATCATCAACGCACGTCATCCTTACCTTATTGGGTCTCACTACCACATCCACTTTACTGGGTCCCACAGTCAGCATCATACTCTCTTATCATCATGTTGAATAGACATGTTCAATGTCCTGCCAAACTATTGATGTCTCACTGATGGAAAGGTCATCGGGTTGTTGAGCAGACATTCATGAAACTCCCTCCAATCTACATCTCTCTCTCCAATCAAGCACATATCAGAATATCGAAGAGACATCTAAACAAGTCTCACCGACGACCATCAGTCACAGTGATGAAATCCCTTGATGACATCACCTATCCACCTCATCACTAGGTCATTGCATCGTAATCCACAACAAGGAAGTGGATTACCATTCAGTCAATCCCATCATTCCATGTGTCATCTTCATCATCACTATCACCAACATCATTATGATTAAGTCCCACTTGGAGTGCTACCTTCTCATCGCCAAGTTAGAGAGACATTGAAAAAGGTCTCACCAACACCATACAATCTCACTGATAATGCTTCCATAATCCTTGTCACTCCATCAAAGAGACACACAAAGGACTCCCTTTGATGACCCAGTTTCTTGTTGATAAGAAAGTTATTGAGCAGTCAAAGTTGAGACTCCGGGATGAGTCCCACTGATATTGAACTATAACCCTGACCCATTGGATATGTGTAACCTTGAGCGCTAGATAGAGGGACCGATCTCCTTCATGATTTCAATGAAATAAGATTTAACTTATGTGATTGGTTACCTATTGTTGATAGTCAATGTCAAAATAGAAGAACATATTTAGGATGCCATGACTGTAAAAAACCTAGGGTTTAACTGATAAACCCTAAAACACCTGAAGATGAATATAATTCATTTTTGGGTGTATCCTTCACTTTTTAGACCTACAGAGCACATCATTGGAATGCTCTTGAAAAACCCATGTCGAATCTAGTACCTAATTTTCCATCAAACATCTGGAAGCAACTGTTGTAAAGAGGTGATAATATTTTGTCAATTATGTAACCTATTGAGTAACTTTCTCTTCTGCACCAACAACCAATCCACATACTTCTAGAACCAAGTTTACTGCTCTCACATTCATCCTCTAAGCTTCATAGCATTTAGGTACACCTTTGATCTATCATCATGCCAACATCTCCCTTGCATGATCAATTCCATTCTCCTTGGCATCAATGAAACTTTTCATTAATGCCAACATACTGATTAGGATCAAATCCATCCTCTTTATCTGATCCCCTTTTGACATCAATGACAACTATATGCCAACAATCTCCCCCTTTTCCATTGATGGAAAAAAATAAATGCTCAAACTACCAAAGGTCAGATACCAATGATGGATAACATCTGAGCTCTCAATTTTCCTTCTTTGAAATTCCTTTTCCTTATCTCATCCTTATGAGCATCTGCACAACTTTCTCTCTTGTGCTCTACCTTTTGCACCTTCCTCAGATACTTAAGCATTTACACAAATTTGTCCCCCTTTGGCATCAATGGAAAAGGGTCATAACTATCTCTTCTTCTTTTTCTTAAGTCACCATACTGTTGTAATGTGTATTCCTTCTTAGCAATGGAAAAAGGAATTGAACTCCCCCTTTGACTAATACCAATTGAAGATAACTTTTTGCTATCATGCCAATTTTTTCTCTCCATTTTACTATAATGTAAAATCCATATAGTTCAATTGCTATGTACCAATTACTAATATCTGATGTCAATTAAAGTGCCATGACATGCCTAGTTCCAATTAGGTTGATATCAATTATAGATGTACTACATGCTTCATACCAATTGATATCATATACTTGAAATCAATTGATGATAACATGTACTGAGACTACTTAACATTTTGAAGTACAATGTATCAAGTATAACACTGATTTGATACCAAAAGAAACTTCTCCATAGATAGCAATTGTATTTTTTCATATACCTTGCTTCATCCTTTTCTGCTGGCCTATTCATGCATTTTATTCATTCCAAGTTCTACATTTCATTTGTACCAGCTAATCTGATCATGAAATTGATCTGATATCTATAGCAACTCCCCTTGAGATCATGCAACAATTTCTTCTCAGCATGCTCGACCATTTGTTTCCTTTTGGGCTCTATACCAACTAGACTATTCTGAACCAATTTGTAGTGGTTTGATACCAATTTAAAAATAATATATACAAAATAGTTTCCTTTTAGCCATATCTCTTCTCCTTGTAGGCAAGAAACATTTCTTTTAATAGAGCATCTACACCACTTTTTCTTCAATAACTGATCCCAATTTTTTATATCAATTTCTGCAACAAACTATTCACTATTTGTTGATGTTCTTAACCTTTGATGAGCATTTCAAAGAGAAATAATTTGACCACACATCTGCAACTATCAATTCATTAGAACTTTGTAAAACATGTTTTACCTGACTTGATCTCTCTCTCCACTTCTAGGGATGAATAGAATACCAATGAAGCTCCCCATGGACTCATACCCCATCACTACAAACTAGTGATGTTAGGTAGAAACACCCACATTTGGTGCCTCTTGTTGAATTTTCATTCTCCACACCTTCTTCAGATTCTTCTCTATCTTGTCAGCCTTCTTACCAAGAATATGTGAACCATTGTTCACTTTGGGAGAAGTATCCTTGTATCCTTCCTCTTTCTCTATACTACAGGTCTTACAAGACCTAGTCTTTAGTCTTTAGATATGTGACCAAAGTTGTCACACTTGTAGCATACCACATACATATTCCTTACAAGAGAAAATGAATTTCTATTTACATATTTAGTGCTCCTTCTAAGTGTAGCTCTACATTCTCTATCCCTATGACTAAACTGATTACAAGTATAATAGTAACCATTAAAACATGGGGAGTATTTGGTCATAGTGTTCCTCTAAAAAGGATGAGGAGGTTTTCTTTGATTTGACTTCTTCATGTATCTTATCCTAGTAAATCCTCCTAAATGAGCTCCAATAATGTTTTGTCTTTTTCTTTGATTCCTTGGGATTGATTTCTCCATCTTCTCATTTGTTTTGGTCATCTTCCTCTGATAAGAAAGATTTGAATAATTATTCCTTTTCTTGTTTGTAGTAGGTCTCTTCTCTTCTTCAAATTTCTTATTCTCTATAGCTAGCTTCTTTTCTTCTTTTGTATTCTTCATCTCAGTAGTGCCTTTATCCGATTTTCCATTTCTAGAGGTACTTTCTCTAGAGCAACTTGTGTAGGCTTCCTCTTCCTTTGTGCAACATATTTCTTTTGCTTTAAATATGTCATACTAGTTTGCAGAAGTGCTAATAGAGGAACTCATTCCTTTCTCAAACCCAAGGCCAAACTTTTCTTTGGAATTTGATGGCTTTTGTGATTTCACTAATTCATCAAGTATCTTAGAGCCACCTTTTAGCTTTAGGCCTTTGCCAATATACTCCTTAGTTCTTTCTAACTGTTTTCTCAAGGCCACTATTTCTTCCTCCTACTTCATGAACCTTTCTACTTCAAGGTCTAGTTTGGACTTTATTACTTCACCTCATTTAGCCTCTTCAACTTGAAGTTTCAAATTTATCACCAATTGATTGGATTCCTTTAGCTCTTGAGTGAGATTATTAGTCTCCTTTTGAACATTCTTTTTCAACTTCTTGTTTTCATATGATTTAGACTGTGGTTTTGATTTAACTACATCTTTTTCTCTTCTTTCTTCTTCTACCTCAGTCTTCTAGATGATCACCATCTGATTAGATTCCTCAAGAATTTTGGTTAGCTTATCAATCTCTTTTTGTGTATGCAACTTTTTTTCTTCATTCTCCTTCAAACCTTTGATCTCATTTAGAGCACAGATGAGACTTCTTATGCCAACCTCTACTTCTTCATCACTGGACCAATTAGGCATTGTATCAAAATCCATGCACATGGATTCATTCCCATCAATCCTGCAGGAACTTATATGTTCATCATTTGATTTGCCAAAAACATCTGATAACTTAATTTCTCATTTTGTGTGTAGGTTCTTTTTAACACTTTTTTTACTTAAACATTTTCTGGAGCCTTTCTTATTAGCCATTTTGTGTTCACTTTGCTAGAATCTAGCCAAGCTAATTAAGCTTCTCCTAGGGAACCTAGGGCTCTAATACCAATTGTTGGAACATAATGATCTACTGAGAGGGGGGTGAATCAATAGATACTCAAAAAATTGGCTCTCAAAAACTTAATGGAAACTACTTCCTTCACTCTAAATACTTTGTGCAGATTTCTTTATTAAGCTATTGATGTGTAGATTGAAAACTATAGATGCAAGCACAAACATGAAATCAACACAAATTCCCACAACACCAGATATACGTGGAAAACCCAATATGGGAAAAACCATGGTGAGAAATGTTTCTTGAGTCTACTACTCAAATCCAACCTCACAATTGAAATCTTTGTTACAATGTTTAGGGATACAACCCAAGGATGCTTCAACACCTTGATTTAGGAGCTACAACTCCAAGGAAGAAACAACTCTCTACTTTAGAAGCTACAACTTCAACGATGCTACAACACCCTATTTTAGGAGCCACAACTGCAAGGAGATAACTATCACCTAATATGAGCTACAACTAAGTATAATGAGGTTACAACCTCTGAAGAATTACAAATTCAAGTATGGATAAGATTGGTTCTACAAAACCTAAGATGTATCAATACATACAATACATTGTTGCACTTACTGCAACTTACTTTATGTTGTTGAAACTACACTCTCAACAATACATCCCTACTTTGCACTCTCCTCTACACATCAAACAATCACTATTCTATCTTGTTGCACTCTACCTCTTTCCCTTTCTGCAGTGTATCACACATCTGCATTCTCCTAAATGAAAACCTAGATGATTTTTTGTATTACAATCCAGGACTTCTCAAATGCATTAATTTTTTGCTACACTTTTCACTCATCATAATTTATTTGTTGCATACTTAGCTATACATTACCTTGTTCAACCCTCTACATTTGTAAACTACTCCAAATTTTCACTTACAACTAATGCAACAACATAGATCTAACTCTCTAATTGTCTTTTTTGCCTAAATCCATAGATCTACAATCTCTACCTCAAGATTCTCCCCACCATCTAGATCCTCTCAAAACTTTTGCTAGGGTTTTTTCAACTTGCTAACTTCACCAGCAAGCTCCCTTTACCTCAAGCCATACACACACCACTATCTAGCTCATAATTAAAATATCTGATATAGTTTACTAGATATTACCATATCTTGCATCGAGCCACCCAACATTTAATTCTATCACAAATAATTTTCCCAAATTAGCTATCTATCAACCTTAAAATTTGATATGAATTCAATGAATTCTCCTATCCATTCAATCTGATTTGATCTTGATCATATCTGCAATCTAAAATGCCACTTAGTATATAAAATTTTCACTAACATTGGTCACAAGTGCAATTAGACCAATAAATTATTTCCTTTGAATCGGTTACTAGTCAAACCCCATTCACATGGACCAAAAAGTTGTAGATCTTCAAGTTCAAATACTGGACGTTGATCTTCTCTCTCGCATCATGATCCTATGATCACCATCCACTATCATGCCATTAGAATCTAACTAATGAATAAGAGTTCATTTAAATATCCATCATCTATCATGCAACATTCACTTATCACCATGTTGGTTTGTTGAAGACATTCACTACAGTCTCACCTACATCCACTATTCTCTTTGATCTACTACTTACTTATCATACGCAGGGTCTAGCGATTACCACACAACTCAAAACAAGGATGTGAGTTGTCCATTTATCTTGTCAGCACCTGTGTCTTCTTGCACATAGAAAACATTCCCTTACTATGTCAATTTCCTCTGCTATATGTTCAAGGTTTCACCATTGTCAACATTTTCGATTGACCAAGAGTTTTTTTGCAACAAAGATGTAAAACAATGAATCATCAATCACCAAATGTCAAGGTGTTATTCGCTTTCATTGCACACATCATTGGTCAATGCATTATGCATTATTTCTTACATGGTCAGTTATCATCTTCATTGTTTTATCGAAGGGACAAGCTCAAGAGTCCTACCGATGATAGTGTCACTCCGATGAACCTTAGCTCACTTATCACTCTATCAAAGAGACCCCAAGACAAGTCCCATCGATAATCCTTTTTCATGTTGGTAAAGTACTCCTTAGTCCTTATTGTAGTGTCAGAGGGACATCCAAATGACTCCCACCGAAATGTAGTTGTTACATTGATGAGCATCTTTTCACCAACATCATTTGATCTACCTTTGTTAACCTACACAGTTGAATGTTACTGTCTATCACCATTAGATTACAAATATAATCGTTTAATCATCAATCATTTTTTCGCAATAGCGATGCAAAAAAATTCCACTAAATGCTTACCATATATTGTCATGTCAAGCACCTTTTGAATATCTTTATTTCTACTAGGTCCCACCAAGTAGCCTCCATGTATCCCTATGTTGGGGGGATAGAGTCATAGGTCCTATCGATAACACACACTCACATTGATAAATATCTCCTTATCATTCCATCAAAGACAGATCTGTCAAACTCCTACTGATACACCAATGTCACACTAATGAGAAAGCCATCATGTCACCACATGTCACCATCTAATATCACTTCTTACCACAGTCATGCTTTCATTCACTCTCTGACTATATCATTGACACACGTGATCCTTACCTTACCGGGTCTCATTGCCACATCCACCTTACTAAGCCCCATAGTCGGCATCATACTCTCTTATCACCATGTCAAAGATACATGCTTCAAAGTCCTACCGAACTACTGGTGTATCATCGATGGAAAGGTCATTGAGTTGTAGATGAAACATCCATGAAACTCCCTCTGAACTGCATCTCTCTTTGATCAAGCACATATCATAATATTGAAGACATTTGAACAAGTCTCTTCGACAACCATCAATCACACTAATGAAAACCCTTGTTGATGTCACCTATCCACCTCATCACCATGTCACTACATCATAATCCACAACAATGATGTGGATTACCATTCACTCAATCCCATCATGCCACGTGTCATCTTCATCATCACTGTCACCCATGTGATTATGAGTGGGTCCCACTTGGAGTGCTACCTTCTCATCACCAAGTTAGAGAGACATTGACCAAGGTCTCACTGATACCATACAATCTCATTGATAATGCTTTTATAATCCTTGTCACTCCATTGAAGAGACACACAAAGGACTCCCTTTGATAACCCAGTGTTTCACCAATAAGAAACTTATCGGGCAGTCAAAGAGACTCTAGGATGAGTCCTGCCAATATTG
Organism: Sequoia sempervirens; assembly: GCA_007258455.2. Lineage (NCBI taxonomy): Eukaryota > Viridiplantae > Streptophyta > Pinopsida > Cupressales > Cupressaceae > Sequoia > Sequoia sempervirens. Next base: position 394,129,223 of record VDFB02000003.1, read on the forward strand.
AGCTATCACACCAACCTATTGGATATGTGTAACCTTGAGAACTAAGTAGAGGGGCTAGTCACCCTAATGGTTTCAATGACATAAGTTGTAACTTATGTGACTAGTTACCTATTGTTGACAATAAACATCAAAATAGAAGAACATATTGAGGATTCCATGACTATAAACAACCTAGGGTTTAATTGATAAGAACTAAAACAACTTAAGGTGAATATAATTCATTTATGGGCATATCTTTCACTTTCTAGACCTACAGAGAACATCACTGGAATTCTCTTAAAAAACCCATGTTGAATCTGGTACCTAATTTTCCATAAAACATCTGGAAGCAATTGTTGTGGAGAGGTGACAACATTTTTTCAACTATGCAACCTATTGAGTAACTTTCTCTTCTCCACATACTTCCATAACCAGGTTTACAGCTCTCACATTCATCCTCCAAGCTTCATAGCATTTAGGTACACCATTGATCTATCATCATGCCAACATCTCCCTTGCATGATCAATTCCATTATCCTTGACATCAATGACAGTTTTCATTAATACCAACACATTGATTAGGATCAGATCCATCCTCTTCATTTGATCCCCTTTTGACATCAATGACAATTATATGCCAACAACTTGTTTTTGTGCAAAAACCCTAATCTAGGATTGATTCACCTAGACTGGCGAATTAATCCTAGTAGACCAAAATTTTAAGATTTGAAAAATTTCTAGTCTTCATTTAAGTCTCTACAAGTTTCCAGGTGCACACATTCTATTTTGTAACTTTTCATTTCTTTTTACACACTTTTCTAGGTCATTTTGTAGTGCATTACATTAAACTAGGGTTTAAAGTTGCATCTTGCATTTCATTTTTTTTTCCAAGTCTAAACTTGGTGGTGAACCCTCTTGTAATCTGAAATAATATCATAGGTTACCTTATTGTCAGATCTCTTCCTCCATTCTTTATTGGATTAAAATCTCTAAGGTGTCCTTAAGTGTAGCAAGTGTGAAATAGGAACCCTATCCTTGTGCTCTATTCCTCCAAGGTGGGGACTACTATTTCTATTGACTAAATTTTGGTGAACATGCATTTAGAATGCCTTCTTTGTTGATTTGGAGTCCATCATCATCCTAGATCTAGCTTGCATTGACTTTGCATTAGGATTTGCTTTAGTTAATTGGCATTCTAGGGTTTCAAATTTTTGCATTAGTGAAAGTGCATATAGGTTGCATTTTTGCATCTCAAATCATTGAAAATCATCTAAAAATTGCATTTTCATTTAGTTTACACATTGTACAAACCAAAATGAATAAAAAAAATTTAAAAAATTCTATTTTTTTTGAAAAGAATCCCTATTGGGACTCATTTTCCACCTTGGGTGAATCAGTCCCAGTGCGCCCCTTAAACTACCTTTTACAAAATTGAAAACCTTATTTCTACACTTCTTTTTGCTTCCATTAACTATCCATTTAAGTTGGTTCAATTTCTATTACATGCATCTCACTAAATCTAGCTTAATTTAGTCCATTTCATTCAAAATTTGCATTTACAATATTTCACTTTTAGATTTTTACATAGTGTAATAAAAAAATTACCTTCTTTCAAATCTAAAAAATTGCATTTCAGTTTAGGTAATAGAATTGCACTTTATTTACTTTTCCATAATAGCATGTTTTCTTTCAAGAGATGTAGCTTTGATATGGTAAAAAATGGATTGCATAAGTACAACATCCCCTCTTACAAGTCCAATTTAGAATACAACAATGAGGTCATTAAGAAACATGTTAGTTATCCTTCTACTATCTTTAATAATTATGAGAAAATCCTAGAGCAAGTAGATCAAACCATTGACACAATCCTTAATATTACATTTCCCATTGGTGAGCATGGTAGTGTAGACAATCATAACAATCATACTTGTTCTTCTCTCGATACTTCTCCTCTTAGTGACGAAGGTATCTTGGTGAAATAAGATACAAGAATTGAGATTCTTGATTTTCCCTCTCCTCCTCCCCATTTCAAAGATATTAGAAAACAAGAAGATGAGATCATAGAAACATTTCTAAATATCACCTTACCTAGTCTCCATTCATACCTTGCTTGTGAGAATATTTTAGCGAAAGAGGATGATATCATAGATAGCCATGACAATCAAAATTTTACTTCTTCTAATATCCCTCAATGCGAAGAGGATAGATTGGTGTTAGAAGATGCACCTATTGAGATTCATGAGTATCTTTTTCCTCCCTTCCCTAATGCTCCTACCATTTGGAAAGATCTATTTGGTAAGGACAAAAATCATAGTTGTCCTTCTCTACATGCCTCCCCTACTTGTGAAGAAGCTACTTTACAAAATTTAACCATGAAATGTGATGAAAATCTTACAAGCTCTTCTATTAGGGTAGATAATATGGCACAAGATAATGAGACCTTCAAGAAAAAGGACAATCAAATAGAGCTTTCTCCTAATATCACCACTAATGATAAACAAGAAAATCCAACCATTGATAGCTCCCTTGAATGCGATGAAGTAATTTTAGAAGAACAAATCTTTGAATGTCATGAACATCTAGTTTGTAGTTCTCCTAAGAATTCTCCTCCTAGGGAGGATATCATGGTGTAAGAAAAGGAGAACATTGACAATAATGATATTGTGCCCTTAGAGGAAGATGATGAAGTATCATTAGACTCTCATTCACTAAGGGACATTAATATTATTGAACCTCAACTCATCCTTTACCCACCTTCACACAAACCTAAAACTCAAAACAAACCCAAAATTATCCTTTGCCCACCTAAGAATAATGTTTTACAACAGTCAAGTCATAATACCATTTCTCATACATATAACACTAGAAACAATCCACAACCAAGACAACCAACCCCAACATCCCTCCCATTGCCTAATCCTATCTTTCCTAGTCCTCCTTTTTTTCCTACACAAATTGGAAAGGAGTATGATATTTTTGAACAACTTAAGAATAATCCTTCTAAGATATCCTTATGGGACCTAGTTAAAAATTCACTTAATTATCACACTATGCTTCAAACAGCCTTACAAAAAGTTTATATCCCTTCTAATGTGCAACTGAATGATATAGCAACCATGATTCAAGGATTGAATGCTAACATTGTTTTCTACCAAAGTGAGCTCCCTCCTTTGTATGTGCAAAAAAAAATGAAGCTTTCATAATAATATCTTAGTACAAAAGAAAAGGGATAAAGAGAACCCTTGTGGATAATGGCTCCACCCTTAATCTATGTAGTGTGACCCTTTTGGATAGGCTTAGCATCAATAAATCAAACATTCAACCTGACTCTTTATCTATTAAGGGATTTGATAATGTAGGAAAAAAACCGCTTGGTGTGATCACTTTACCTATTATAGCTAGAAAGACCACATTAGAAACACCGATCCATGTTATGACTCATGATATTACGTATAATATTATTTTAGGAGGGCCATGGATTCATGCAATGAATGGGGTGCTTTCTACTCTTTATTCGTAAAATGAAATGCATCTACAACAACAAAGTGTACCACTCAAAGCCAACCCTGACCCAAATAGTTGTTTAAACATTGTTGAAAACAAAGAAGAGTCCTTTGGCAACATTAACACCAACTATGCAAGTCGAACCTGTACAAGAAGACAAAGAAAAACATATTGAAGAAGTCATGAATCTATTAGAAAATTATTTGTGTTCCTTATATTTCACACCAACATTCATGGGAGAATACAAGTTCATACACAAAGAATCTAAAAAGAGAAAAGAAAAAGAAGTAATGGCAATGCAAAACTTAGAAGACCCTTCAAAAGCATCCACCTCAACCACTTTAGAACAAAAAACAACAAATTACATAACAACATTTGAAGAAGATGATTACAAACAACCACTAGATCCAAAAGAAATAGAAAATATTTATGGAAAAGGCTATGAACTTATGAAACAACATGGGTATAGTCAAAAAGGATGCAGCGCTAGAGAACAACATACCAGTAAGCCTATAGAGCCTAACATGAAAGAAATAACTCATGGTATTGGTTATTGTCCTTTGATAGAAATAAATAAGCATTCACTTGATACCAACACTATTACAAAACATCCTTCTAATCTTAATTTAATAGTAGTGCATCCTAAATTGACAGACACTAGTGGTCTTGATTGTTACCCTTTGTAAGAAATGAAACAAAAAAAGAAATCTTTGCTTAATGTCAATGTCATCATGCAAAACACTAATTATTTGAATTTGTTATATTTTACACCCTCCTATAAAGGAGAGAACAAAATCTCACAATCTAAAGAGTCTTGTGTAGGTATGGCATCTTATACTAAGCAAGTGATATCTTTGTCACGAAATAAAGGACCATCTTCTACTATTGATCAAGAAGGTATCTTTTTGAGACTCCTCAAAGATCATTTGATATCCCTCCCTTTGAGAACACAATTTTTTTTTACTACAAATATTCATTTTATGCATATCATAGAGTTCATGGCCATTCTACTAATGAATGTAAGGCTTTGACAAAAAAAATTCAATATCTTAAGGATTGTGGTGCTCTCCCTTGGGTTGAAGCATCTAGTTCCTCTTTTCATTTTGGCTCATCCTTCTCTTGCACTAAGTGCAGGCAAGGGTTTAGTTAGCCTTATCCATGTATATCACTTGTCATTGTCTCTTTTGTCTAGTTGGTCGCCTGCCATGTACATATAAGAGCAAGCTTGGGATGTGGATGACATGCCCTAAGTTGAATCGCATGTGACATACACATTCATGATATAGTTTGATTCAGAAACATATGACTTGGCATAGGGATTTTTTGAATAAGCTCCCATGTCTTCTTCTCCTTCAAAGCAATTGCTCACAACAATGGTGTTAGCAATTGCTTTAAATTGGGGGCATACATCGACACTCATGTTTCACTATGTGATTTTCTTTCTTGCAATGTGTCCTTTTCTTGGTGGTGTCATTGGGTTTGATTTCCTTTGAGAGTGATATATCTTTGAATTGTCCTCTCTTGGAGAAATTAAGCATAATGTTCCCTAAGAAGAAACCTTGCACGAATTAAGAAAAATCCATTTGAAAAAACCTTACACTATTTTGCATTTACAATGTCTATGAGTTTCAAGCATACACAGTTTTGTTTGCCTCATGGAACTCGAAGATCATTTTTTGTGTGACACCTTATCAAATTTATTTGGAGGTATAACTTTGGTATGAATTGAGTAGGAAGCTCAACCGAGGCATGAATTTCCCCATAGCCACTCACGCATGTGTGTGAATGCATACTAGCCATGAGTGTATGTTGCTCACCTTTTTGGAACTCTCACCTAGTGTATAGCCAAGAGTTCCATTGCAATAGAGTGAGTGTGCATTTTTGGACAAACAACTTAGATCTGATCCACATCGTGTTGGACAAATGGTCGAGGCTTTTCTTATTTTTGCTTATTTTTATATTTATTTCTTTTAGTTATTGACATTGCATGTTTGCATATCTTGTCTTTTTGTAGATATTACATCTTGTGCATGTCCTTTCATGCTTATGTCGATTTGACATAGGGTTTTGGATCCTGGGGGCTTGATTGTGTTGATGGTGTTTTTATGCACTTTTCAACACAGGCAGTGCATAAATGCATTACCTCTCTTGAAAGACAATATTCCACAATCAAATTGCAGAACACTATCCCAAGGTCTCTAATGTGAGGTCTTGACAGTGCTTGGAATATTTCAGTGGTTTGATGTGATTTGCTGGAATCACAAGGAGGTCTTACGCAGGAAATGCAAAGCATGGATACAAAGCATGGAAGTTGGATCTTGAAATGGAGTTCTTAGTATGAAAGTTGTTATGCATTGGCTGTAGGTTCAAACAACGGTCTTGGACTCCATTTTGTTGTTGGATTTGGCTTTACAATGTGCAATGAACCTTAACATAGGTCAGTTATTAAAAAAAAGGAAAAGAAGTCAAGGAAGAGGGAAAGTTCCTAAGTCTGCAACTAGCTATGAATAGTGACAATGGAGTTCCTGCAATGGACAATTTCTCAAAACAATATCCCACTTAACCAGGGATTTCACAGTATCATGGAAATTGTGCTATCTTCTAAGGTCTACAGATATTTTATCCTTCATCCACCACATACATGCATGAATCAAAGATAAATGTTTTGGAGCAGCTTTGAAATCAAGTCCAGGCTAACTTTGCACAGCTATCTACCATCAGCAAACAACAAAAAGTATGGACAAAGAAATCATCAACATGGCAGGAATTTTCATAATCACAGAACAAAATTCCTAAAATCTATCCAAAGAAAGAAAATAGCTAACTAGAACAGCAGTAAAACCTAAGTCGAATATCTAACATTGGAGATTGAATCAAGTAACATGGGAGAAACTAAGAAAATACATCAAGTCAATGCCTTTTCCTTATAAATTTCTACAGCATGTCTTTACAACAACTCAACTCTCTCCTTGCAAATGAGAGGAGAGCCCTATTTATAGTTTTCCAAAAGTTTGATGAATGGCCAAGATTCATTACAAAATAGGGTTTCACCTACCCCCCAATATCCAACAATTTAAAAATTACATTTTGTCTTTACCCTATTTCATCCTCTTGCTAATGGCACTGTAGCTCTTTTGTCATTTAGCAGATTGCTATTTTTACTGTAGCTACTCTTCAGAAAGTTCTTCATCTTTAGCCGAACTGTCCTCCTATCCCTCAGAAGCTATGTATTCTATGAAGTTGAGGATGACCGCCTGGAGTTTGTCTATTTCGATGATTTCACATCGCAGCGCCTGGTAGCTCCACTCCTTTGCATTTTCTTCTAGCCTTTTCCAATCCTCATCATATTTTGATCCTTGGTCTCTGAACAGCTCCGATTGATCGAAGGCACGGGCAACAAAACTTAGAAACTCCATTGTGATATCTCCAGCCATCCCGTTCTTCATCCTCTCCTGGAAGTAGGGTTTTATCTTTTTGGGATCCATTTGTGCCATAGACATATCATAGTCTGTCATCAACTTAAGGTATCGGGTGCATTCTACCTGGATTTCTTTGATCCATTCAATGTTTGGATCTACCTTGCTCATTATTTGCTCTAGCCTCTCCTTCCAGTTGTCAAAGTCTCGGTGCCACACATCCATCAGCTAGTGATCTTCTTTCTTAAATGTGAGCTTCTTCTCCCACGTAGCTTCAGATAGCTAAAGGATAGCCTCGATCCTTGGGAAGGTGGAGTCATAGGTAGTGGGGAAGTTGGTGTAGAGCTTTCTTGTGCTCTCCAGAGACTACATTACATCCAAGAACTTGTTGGCTCTTTGTACAGCCTAGCTAATTCCCATGTTTCTGACGTATGAGACTTGTCAGAACCAGTCCTCTATGGTTTTTTCCTCTCCATTTTATCAATCTGCTCCTTGGAAAGAAGCTGAGGTGTGGCCGTGGATGTGGTAGGTAGGTCGTCTACCGAAGACCATTGTTGTATGTAATCCGTTAGTGCTGCGACCTGCGCCTTGAGCTCATCCTTCAAGATTTTATCTTGTTTTATTAGGTGCACCATTGTAGCCACTGACTCCTCAAGGTGCCCAAACTTCTGTTTTATGGTTGCGGTCCCCAAGTCAATGGTGGAGACATTATAGCTTACCCCAACTTGGCCAATCATGGGCATTACAATTTGTGCCACTCGAGAGCTGGAAGCATCCATGGTTACTCTGGATCAGACCTTGAGCTTCTTCTCCTTCTTCGTCGTGATTTGGGCTCGAGCCAAGATGGCCTCTAACCTCACCCTTGGGTCCTTCAACACAGGGGTCGTTCTTTCAAGTTGCTTCTCCAACCATTCAGGCATAGTAGACTTTCCTTTGGGTGAATCGTGGTCACCCTCCTTCTCGGTCAATGCCAAGATTTCTACCTCCTTTTCTTTTGGGGATTCTCCTTTCTCTTTGGCAGTGTCCTCCTCCTCCTCATCAAAGTCATGGACAAATACGAGGCATTTGATTGGCAGCCTGGTGGGTGGTTGTCGAATGGGACTTTCTTCTCTTACTATTTCTTCTTCCTTCTTTTCCTCAGTACCCTCATCCTCGGGGCTTTTGACAATATGGGTTTTAGCCTCAGTCAAATCCTTTAGCTGCTATTCTTCTGGTGGTTATCCTTCTTCATCATGTGGCGACCCTTCTTTTTTTGCCCCAATGTCCTTCAACGATTGTGCCATTTCCTCCTCAAGGTCATCATCAAAGGTCTGAATGATTTCCTTAGCATCTGAGCCACCTTCTTCATCCCCACTCTCAGAAGAGCCCGTCTCCTCCTCCTCATAAACCACCCTGTCGATGGTTCAGTGCTCGTACTCTGGGTGCTCATGATACTCATCAGCCTCCTCCTTGATAGACTTCGAGGCTTCCTGCTCTCATTCCTCCAATTCCTTTGAGATTAGCATTGTGGCCTCCATAGCTGGTGGCCCTGTCGGTGGTTGTGAAGGTTGAGCAGTTGCAAGGACCTGCGCAAGGGCCACTTGGAGAGTTGGTTCCATTAAGATCTAGGAGAGCTCTGGGGGAAGGTTTTGCATGTGCCTTGAAAGAGCCTTAGGCATAGTGGCAAGGGGAACAGGTGATGTTATTGTTGCCAGAGGGAGTGATGTGATTGGCAACATAGCAGCAGAGGAGGGGGGAGAAGTCATGGCGGAAGAGGAGTCAATAACTATTATAGACTCGACCAGAGGCGAAGGGGTAAGATGGATAGAAATGTCCACTTCCGGCGGGGATGCAGCGACCATAGCTAGGGAAGTGGGTGGCGCAACAGGAGGGGTAGAGAGAGCCAAGGGAGGCTGCAATTCTGTCACACCTACTGATTCCTTCTCTTGGGTTGAAGGTTGTTCTACAGTACTCCCTGCCTGTTTGAGCTTTTTGGGAGATGAGCCTCCCGTTTCTTTCTTTGTATGGGTCTTGGGGTTTGGGGATTTCTTAGTCTCTATTCCTTTTCCTTTTCCTAGATTTGGTGACCATAGGAGACTTGGGGGTCCCGCCAATTGAGGTGGTGGCAGCAACATCCTCTGTGGCACTAGGCTTGCTTTTGAGCCCTTCATAGGTCAATACTACTCCTTGTCACTTTAGATGAGTCACCTGCCCATTGATCCACTCCTTAGTAAGGGTCAAGATTGGCTGGGTTATGGTGTCTAGGTTGTCGACCTCTTGTTTGTCCCAGTCAATTGACGGTATTGGAAAGTTGGCAACCGCAGGGTACCTTAGATGCATGATAGTGGACTCATCCTCCTTGACTTGGTCCAGTACGGGAAATGGCTGCACCCTTCTTAGGAACTACGCAGTCATTCGCATGTAGTGCCTTGTGCACACTTCTTTGTCATCTTGGTAGTCAGCCCAGAAATCCTCAATGTGGTGAAGATGGGCATATGTCAGCCCCAACACTTTCCTGACATGACCTTGTGGGTCCATCCGTGGGCGAGCAGTGTGTAGGTAAAAATGGTAATCCTTCAGTTCTTTTTTGGAATTACCAGCACACTGGGAGGTTTGCAATTGGTACATGCCCTAGCCAAGGGTCATGGGATAGGAGATCCCTGTTATATGCTTGTTATTGAAGATTGCTTGCAAGTGCTGGAGTTGCTGAGAGAGCTCCAAGAGGATGATTTGATCATTGGGATATCGAGGCAATCTATTCAGCCTTTCAGTGAAGCGCTAGGCACGGATATACGTGAACTTTGGGTATTGAATATAGAGGAAGGCGTATTGCTTCAAAAGCACTCTGGCACTATGGGAGACCCTCCTCTCAAAGTCTCCGGCAATCAATCTGATGACATGACCAATGAAGGCATCATTAACCCTGCAGTAATCCCTCTTGAGGTTCTGGTACTGGAGTTGTGGATATTTATCAAAGGCTTTGAGTCCCCGCTTCTGCCCCTGATCATGTGCCACAAACAACCCGTTGTACTATCTTTGATCTGCCAAGGAATAGACAAGGTAGGAAGTCATATAGAATTTGGAGCTCTTTTTTACGTTGACAAACTACTCATGGAAGCAGTTGCTTATGATCTGTCCCTAATAGAATGAAACCTTTGTTGTGACGTCCTCGTTTCCACGCAAGATCTGTTCAATGAAATATACCATCCACTCTTGAAAGTAGGTGGCCATAGGAAGACCCATAACCCTGCTCAACATGGTTACCAGGTCATGGTAATCCTCATGGAAATCGCTATGGAAGAGCTCCTAAGGAACCTTCGCAGCGCTGCCCCGTCTTTCCTTGAGCCAATGCAGATTAATTAACTTCTTGCATCCCATTGGATTATCATCCCACACCGCCTGGCATTCTTCTAAGGTGGGGACCTCCATCTGTTGGAATGTGGGAATGTGGAAGGTCTTGGTGATCCCTTCTGGTGACATGTCAGCGAGAATGTTGCCCTCCTTATCAACAATTGTCCTTGTGTTGGTTTGGTATGCTTCCCGACAAGCCATGACCAATTCAGGCGCCATGAGGGATGGAGGGAAATAGGTAGCCTTAGGTATTCCACTCTGCCTTATCAATCTGGCATTCTTTATTGTCGGGTTGACCCTGACCCTTTGCGTCAATTCATCGATATCCACCTGGCCAATGTAGGTGTTCGTGATCTCCTTCCAGTCTGTGGTGACCTTTGAGTGGAGAGGCTCACCCTGGAATTGGTACTTCATCTGGTGTTTGTCCTCTTTCCCTCAAGGGGTCCTTCCTAACTTCTTCCCCTTGTCCCCTTCGGCGGATGCCCCTGAAGTTCCTACACCCGATTCCATATATTCTGCAAGCAAGGACAAAGTTAGTACAATAGATCATCAAAAGCAATCATGTTAGTCAACATCTTGAAAATAATATCTATTTTGAACAATCAACTAAGCATGTCATGATATTTTATCTCTAGATGTTATTGATTTTTTGATTAAGGGCATTTGGACAATCCGGGCCTGGAGGGCTGGACTTCCCCAGCAGGAATGCTGTCTGGAAGGGAAAACACGATGGAAGGCCCCAAGAGACTTTTTTTGGTCAAATTTTAATATTTCAAGAGGTTGGCAATGAAGAGGACCAAAATTTAGCATGTGGGTCAAAGTTAGATTCCAGATTTGGGCTCATTTGGATCAATTTAGGAGAGTTTGAAAGTCTCAAGCCGGAAAGCTGTCAGGAGATAGCAATTTGGGACGATAGAATCATCACGAAAATCTGAAGACGAAACTCTAGGGTCTAGGGCCCAAAGGGCCAAAGGGCGGCTGGCAATATGTCATTTCATTTCTAAAGGTTCGGTTGGCGGCATCGGGAAGGCACCCAAAATTCACCATTTGGGACAGCAAATGTCAGACAGAAGTCTGGGGGGAGCAGCCCGGCGGTAAGGGCTCGACGTTATGAGTTTTCGCTTTGAATTCAGTGGCCATCGATAGGGCGGAGCCTGGAGGTCAGGACGCCAGGTGGGATTTTCTCGTTTGCAACGACGGGCAAGGATGGGAGTTCTGGGCCACGGAGCCCGGCGAGCAGAAGGCCGCTAATAGTTCATGTGGCATCCAGCGGCAGACAGGAGCTCGGGGCACGACGATTAGATGGAAGGGGTGAAACGACCCGACAACGAGAGAAAGGCAGACTTCTGGGAACGGATGTATGGACACCGGGACCCGAGAGATCCAAAGGACGCCACTTGAAAAGAAAGGCCAACAGTGGGGAGAAGGGTGGAGCTCGGAGCACGGAGGGCATCAAAGAGTTCACTGTGAGGTCGGCAGAAAAGGAAGCAAGGACAACCAGCATCCAGAGCCCAGAGGTGATAATGAGTAACAATTTTAAATCACCCGGCAGTAGCAAATAGGAGGGCGGAGCTAGCAGATCGGGACGCTGGATGAGTTTCACCGTGGAAGACGACAAAACACCCGCAGAACCCTGGAGGAGGAACTCCAAGGTCTGGGGTCCGAGAGGCCCAAAGGACATACATTTACTATGAGGTTCTTACGGCAAGGAGGAGGGCGAGTTCCGATGGCCGGGAGGCAGGGGTCATTTTGTAGCTTCAAACGGCGAAACCCAAGGTGACTTCCGAATGGGGAAGTCCGACGAATCGGGCCCGAAAGGTGACATTGCCGTTGGCAGGATTGTTCGAAGGTTTATTAACAGACGGCAAAGGCGGGTCTCGGGCCCGAGGAGGAAGTTTTCCCTACGTGAGGAACAGCCGCAACAAGGAGAAACTCCGGATCAGCGAGGAGGGCTTCCTAGAGGTTTTTTTTGATTTTCTAATACATGGGTTTTGTGCGCAATTTCATGTTTTACTACCCTATTCCCTTTTAATGATTGTTTATTCATTTAAATATCTCAAAATCATGAAACAAAGCTCAGGAAGGGCAAACGGATGGCCTACCTCAAACACGCTATGCGGGGAGACGTGGGATCCACCTACAATCGACGGAATGATGTTGAGGGTGGTGAGTGCGATGATGTCGAACATGGTGGGCTCTAAATGGCAAGTTGTTCGATCGCTCTGCAATCATGTGGGATGAAAATGATGGGTCAGATTGGGTATTTTATACCCCTAACTGCCATTAATGTTTGTATTTAATGTAGGTACGGTGGCAAAAAAGTTGGTGGATTCAAATGTCGGTGACGGCGGCGGGAGAACTGGGACCCAATGGCCGGGGAGACACAGGATGGCGGTCGCTTTAAGTTTTAACCTAGTTGAACAGCATCGGCGAGGAGCGGGTCGAGGTTCGAAGGGCAGAGTTCCGCCAAAGATCCGCCATCAGGGACGGTGGAATTCTGGACACGAAATTCTAGATGGTCGGGCCCGGAATGTCTAACGACAGTTAGGGACCCCCGAAGATTTTAGTCAGCGAAAAGGTTGGCGAGACCTAGGGGCAGGACACCAAAGGAAGTCCACCGTCGCGGACAGCGAAACATAGACGGAACCCCAGAAGCGGACCTCCGGGGTCTGGAGCCCAGAGGGCAGGGCACCGCAGGAAAATTTCAACAAGTTTTGTAGACGGCAGACGGGGATTTGGACCCCAAGGTCCGGAAGGACGCGGAACGGATGCCGTCAGGAACGACAGTTCCAGCGGGGAAACCTGGAGAGAGAATCCCGAATGGCCAGGCCCGGAGCCGTTGGCAGGGACAAACTACCAGAGGGATTCCACGAGGCACCAGAATGTAGCAAAATTAAAAAGGGGAAGGCATGGTCAATTTATGGTGGGACTTTGAAGCAACATTGACCATCAGAGACATCAAAAAGGGAGGCATGCAAAATGAGGCAGTGACAAAATGACCTGACTAGGTGAAAGAAAAGAGGGTCCCCGTTTCGAACAGGGCGTGTGTGCTAAGGGAACAATAGATTACTTCCTTGATCTTTGTTATCCTAGACCATCTGCATCGGTACACTCAGACCCCTCTTGAATGTCTACTTTAGTGCAAGTTTGAAGAAAGTTCATCTTCTCACTAAAGTGGGGGCTAAATGGAGTCACTGAAGAATTATCCCTTGCTTAATTTGGGAGTTTTTAATGACAAATTAGACTTGATCTATTGTTTTGATGAGTTTTACACATCCACATTAGGTCTTGGGCCCTTTCTAAAGCTAAATAAATGTAACTCTTCCTTAATTTAACATTGTAAAACTTATTTATTTACACTTTCACATTAAACTTAGGAGGCTTGTAAATTAAGGTGGCCCTAATCTAGTGTTCTAATGTGTTTTACACATTCACATGGGATTTAGGGCCTTTCTAAGCTACATAGACCCAATTTTTCCTTAATTTAGTGTTGTAAAGTGCATTTTTTTACACTTACATATTGGATTTTGGACCCTATGGAATTTATGACCTTTATGTCATCATTAATAGGCCCCTATGACCCCATATTGTGCATCCCAAGGTATATTTCAATCAAAAACGTGACAAGATCAACATATAAGCTTAATTTCTTGACTCCCTAACACTTTAGCTAGAAAAATAGCCCTTGTGGGACCCATTCACTACTTTGGGTGAATGAGTCCCATCCAGGTGGGACTCATTCACCCAGCTTAGCAAATGAGTCCCATTTGAGAAATTTTCAAGGTTTTAATGGGAAAATTTGGGTTTTAAGTTCAAATTTCTCCTATGTAAGCCTTTGGGATCAAATTAATAGTTATTTGAGTAGATTTCCTATATAAACAAGCTCTCAAATCATTATTTAACATAAGAATTCATGATATCAAGTCAAGCATTCAAGGGCATCAAGATAGCACTTAAGATCATTTTAAGGAATTCAAGGGTAGAATTCTCCATCCATTATTGCAGCAATTCAAGATCCATCATCATGTCAAGGATTTTAAACATCAAGCATGTTATTGAGCTAGTATTGTGACGTAGCATTGAATATCAAAGATCAAGCATTGTTCTACACCTATTGTCAAGATCAAGATCTACATCCTTCATGGCCATTTCATGTTGAGTTATAGATTTACAAGACATTATCAATAAGGAATAATTCAAGGTATCATTTTTCATGTTTCATGTCCTTGTTTCATTGTTTCATCATTTGGTTTAATTACCTTAAAGGGGTTTTACCAAGGGAAACCCCTATTCCCTTGCAATCAACAAGTTTCTCTCTCTCTCTCTCTCTCTTTGTGTGATTGGAGGTCTAGGTGCTTTGAATACTTGAAGATCATTGAAGATTATGTTAAAATATTATTGGATTTGTCTCCCCATTTGCAAAGTCATAATCTTCATTAAAAGGTCATCTACAACCCCGAAATCAGGGTTTTGGATCTGGAAACTTGGAGAAGCAGAAAGAGCAGACAATGAAGATTAGATTCGAACCTTGAAGTTTTAGAAAATCCAAATTGGACTCATTCACCACAAGTGGTGAATGAGTCCCACTATAGGTTTTTTAAAGATATTTTTGCAAATTTGGATACCCATTTTCCTAAAATTTGTTCCTAGGTAGAAACCCTGATCTAGGACTGATTTTCCTACATTGGTGAATGAGTTCCAATAGACCAAAATTTTAGGATTTGTAGAATTTCCTATTTTCATTCAAGTCTCTACAATTTTCCAAGTGCACACATTCTATTTTTCAACTTTCCATTTTTTTACACACTTTTCTAGGTAATTTTGTAGTGCATTACATTAAACTAGGGTTTAGAGTTAAACCTTGCATTTTACTTCTTTTTTTTCAATCTAAACTTGGTGGTGAAGCCCTCTTGTAATATAAAATCATATCCTAGGATACCTTATTTTCAAATATCTCCCTCCATTCTTTATCAGATTGAGATCTCTAAGGTGTTCCTGAGTGTAGCAAGTGTGAATAGGAACCCTATCCTTGTGCTCTATTCCTCCAAGGTGGGGACTACTATTTCCATTGACAACACATAATGATCAAGAATAATAATACTACTACTCATCCAAAGGAGATGAACTCTAAGGATCCTAGCTAGGGTGGGGAGAATGACATGGCTAATTAGGCTATCTAATGAAGTGCCCATCTAACTCGACACCCATAGCAATACTCAACTCTCTGAAGCATGGTTGTCACTAAGCTCTAGTAATTAAGGTATCATATACAGTCTAATAATATTTGGTCTCTTTCATGTATTGATCTCACTCTACACGAAGGGAATCACACTCTACTCTAAGGGTATCCCTCTCAGTTGTAGTCACCTAAACTTGGGCCTCCATGACATGGTGTTTCCTGCTCTTGGTGTCTCACTCCGCCCTCAAGTTTTCCCTCTCTGCCATCAAGGTAGCAATCTAACCCTCCATGTCCTATCACCTCATTACCTCTACATCCCTCTCACCTATCATTTGCACTAACTGCACTACTCCATCACTAGGTGGTGGAGGAGAACCCAACACCTATCCTTGATCTTGCTACATTGGATTATCCTATCCACCTACCCATCATCCTATCAGGCTCTATCCAACTAGACTCAACAACAATCTATACACATTGTTGCACACCATGGTGACTAGTAATACCTACTCTACCCACTGTAGGAACACCAGCAGGATTTGTAAACCTCAATAGAATATTCCTAGCCCACCACTAATTATAGTCTATTTTAGTCCCAGGATTCACCTAACCAACTAGTCATCCCCACCTGAATGGGGCAAGTATTCTGGAATCTACACCAATAGCATAATGATTGGATTACAAACCCCATACATGTACCTCTCTAGTAGTATTTCCAAAATGAGCCTCACAACCATCTACAAAATGGCCTAGCCTCTCTCTAAACTGTTGAAAAATAAAATTAGGGAGATATCTCTCTAGAAAAGAGTGAACATGACCAATGACCTATCAAGTCTATCTACAATATGGTAACTAATCTTGATCATCGTTCCATACCCTGCAACCCAAATATGGCCTCCATACAAAACCTAACATATCATGTAAAATACGATGCTAGTAAGGAAGCTATCTAGGTCAGGTGTACTAGAGAAAATCATGATAATGATAAGAATATGGATCCTCTGAATTTTGATCCAAAATACCATCAAGCTGAGTAATTGGGATGTGTTCCCAATCCCATACATATATTAGAGAGACACCAGTATAAATAGATCTAACTCCTCGATAGGCGACCTTGAGCATATCTCTATACAAATGTGCAAGGATACATGGGGCCCATGCATATCTAGTGCCATGATCAAAGATCTACTTGATGCACACATCCCAGCCAACTAGGAACTATCTACCTCACCTATCTAGAATGACGAGCCCCATGTCCAAATGACATAGAAAAAAGGAAATTGGATCCATGCTACCAACAAATTAGATAAGTCTATCTCTACCTCGTAAAACCTGAAGATGTCTCACACCAAGTACTCAACACATAGTGTGTGTACCCCATCAAATAGAATAAGTAACAAGTTCTCCATGAATAGGAACATGGAGGATCCTCCACACATCGTCTAGGGTGATGGTGGCCTCCCATGTAGGTAAATGAAAGGATAGGGTCTTTGAGTGCCACCTCTCCAAATGAGTGGTCATCATCGCTCTGTGACAACTGATAGTCAACATGTAGCAAATGTGTCACAACCCAACAACATCTAAAACATCTAGCTCCAAATCCCAAATCCCATCAATCAAATTGAACAAATCACATGTTCATCGCTCTCTCAACATAAGTGGATTGAGAATTGCCTCCAACCATTCAACCCACGATGTTAAGAATTTAATACAAAAATGTGAAATGAACCTCAAATTGCAAACAAACTAACTCAAAAACCTATGCAAAGAAAAAGTGATAATTTCTTTTCAAAAGCAGGTACTTTTTTGTCAAAAGTGTTAAAAATAGGTGAAAATAGTAACTGTTTTGTCAAAAATGACAAAGAAAGGAAACTGTGATAAAATTCAAAAGCACATATGCATATCAAAAGAAAATTTTTATCACAAGGGTGTGCAAAATGAAACAAGAGAGTCAAAAGAGAAAAAATAAAAAGATGCAAAAAAAGATGCAAACATTTAGGTCAAATGTGAACATCTAAGGCAAGTGTAAATGAAAAAATCATAAGTGGCCCATTGACAAACAACAAAAGAACTAAAAACAACTCAAAAGTGAAAAAACATGAAATTAACACTATCAACTACTTTGATTCATCAATTATTTAATCAACATTGATGGCAACACATGATGTGAAAAAAACCATCAACCCATCTCTCAATCAACACTTACTCCCCCTTAGATTCCGACTCTATTTCCTTAACCTCTTCTACATGGTCTTCTCCCACAAGGCTCTTCTCCCTAGATAAGCAACAATTTTTCACATGACTCTTCTCCCCCTTTGAAATCAATGGCAAAGATAAGCATTATATTTCCACATACAAGCTTTGAACCACATATCTACAAATCTAACTACTCCCCCTGAGTAGTAGCCATGAAAACATCAATCTAGATCAAGAAATATCTATGAAGTACACGGATTGATGCAAATAAATGCATCTTTAGTTCATATCAGGATGGGTAATCACCCCTAGCATCCCTCTAAGATACTCAAAATTATCCTTCAACAAAATCTTAGTGAAAATGTCTGCAATTTATTCTTTGGTAGGCACATACTCTAGTCTAACTTCTTTCTCATTCACTTTCTCCCTCAAGAAGTGACTTGATTGATATATGCTTGGTCTTAGAGTGTAGCACCAAATTCTTTGATATGTTAATTGCACTTGAGTTGTCACAGTATATGGCAATAGATTCATCATATACTACTCTAATATCCTTCAACATTTGCTTCATCCACATCACTTGAGTACAATTATTTGCAGCAACAATATACTCTACCTCAGCAGTAGATAGAGAAATGGAATTCTGGTTTTTTCTCAACCAAGACACCAACTTCTTCCCTGGGAAGAAGGAACCACTACTAGTACTCTTCCTATCATCTACATCTCTTGTCTAATCCACATTAGTATATGCATTCAAAGTAAGATCATCATCCTTAGGATACCAAAGCCCAAAATCAAATTTTCCTTTTACATACCTGAAGATTCTCTTTACAGTAGTCACATGAGATTCTTTTGGATCAGCCTGAAATCTAGCAACCATACATCTAGCATTCATAATCTCTGGTCTGGTCTGAGTTAAGTAGAGCAATCCACTAATCATTGACATGTATCTTGTTTGATTTTCCTTAGGAGAATCATCATTCTATGTTAACTTGCATCTAGTTACCATGGACTACCAACAGGTTTTGAGTCTTCCATGCCAAACTTCTTTAGTAGCTCTCTCACATATTTGGATTGAGATATGAAGATTCCCTTATCTAACTGAGTAACTTGCAATCATAGAAAGAACTTCATCTCTCCAATCATACTCATCTCAAATTCATTCTTCATTTCATCAACAAACTTCATACATAGATTATCATCTCCTCTAAAAATAATGTCATCAACAAAGACCTCAATAATTAACTCTTTGTCATGATCCAATTTGAAATACAAGTTGCTCTCAGTAGTACCTTTATTGAATCCAAGCTTTAATAATTATTTTTCCAATCTAGCATACTAGGCTCTGGGGGCTTTCTTGAGTCCATATAGAACTTTCTTCAATCGGAAAACCATGTTTTCCTTATCAGTCAGTTGAAATCCATCTAGCTGTTCAATATATACTTCTTCTTCTAGCTCACCATTCAAAAAAGCTGACTTCACATCCATTTGATAGACTTTATAGTTCTTATATGCAACATAAGCAAGAAATAATCCAACAACTTCAATTCTAGAAATAGGGGAAAAGGTTTCTTCAAAATCAATACCTTCCATTTGTGAATACCCTTTACATACTAGTCTTGATTTATTTTGGACCACTTCACGTTGTTCATTCAGCTTATTCTGAAAGACCCATTTAGTACCAATCACATTTTTATCTTTAGGTCTGGGAACAAGTATCCATGTATCATTCTTTTCAGTCTACATCAGTTCTTCTTTCATAGCTTCCATCCAATGTTCATCATTGCAAGCTTCATTGACATCTTTAGGCTCAATCTTGGAAATTAGGCAATACTCTTCTGCAATCTTTCTTCTTGTTTGCACACCTTTATTCTTGTCTCCTATAATTTGATTTTCAGAATGATTTATCTTTACATGCCTCGGAGTTTTAGGAGTCTCTTGAACTTCTGGTTCTTATATTCTTTCTTCTGCACTTGCACTTGTCTTTGCTTCCTGACTACCTTGATTTACCAAAACAAATGGAAGTTGTTTTACCAAAACATATGGCACAATTTGAAGTTCATTATATGTCTGAGTATTCTTCCCTTTGTTTGTGCTATCTTCCTAGTCATATAAATCATATCCATAGTATTTGGATGATTTAGCAGAATCCTCATCAACTCTGACATTTGCAGTCTCAACCATTTTTCTTAATCTTCTATTATAGCACTGGTAGGCCTTGCTTTTAGTAGAGTAACCTAGAAAGATTCCTTCATTACTTCTTGCATCAAACTTTCCTATATCCTCATCTCTCTTGATATAACACTTGCTTCCAAAGATCTTGAAATATCTAACAGTAGGCTTATAACTAAACCATAGTTCAAAAGGAGTGTTACTAGAATTACTATTTACATTTACTTGGTTCAAAGTGTACACAATAGTGCTGACAGCTTCACTCCAATAGATGTGAGGCACATTTCCTTCTATCATCATTGTTCTAGCAACATCCATAATTATTTTGTTCTTTCTTTCTGCAACTCCATTCTATTGAGGGGTTTGGGGAGCAGATAAGTATCTTTTGATTCCATGCTCTTCACAAAAATAATTGAACTCCCTAGAGGTGAACTCACCACCTCTATTTGACCTTAAGCATTTTATTTTCAGAGTTTTTTCATTTTTTTCCATGGCCTTGAAACTTTTGAACTTTTCTAATGCTTCACATTTTTCTCCTAAGAAAGCAACCCATATCATCCTAGAATAATCATCAATAAGTAGCATAAAGTACCTTTATCCATGAAGAATTCTAACTCTGGAGGGACCACATAGATCAGTATGTACCGGCTCCAGTAATCCATTTAAATGATGTTGTTTGCTCTAAAAAGAAACTCTAGTCTATTTTCCCATCTAACATTCCTTGTAAATTGTGTTAGTAGGCTTCACTAGTTTAGGTAGATCTCTTACTGCTTGAGTGGAACTTTGACAATGTTATCAAAATTCACATGACATAACCTCCTATGCCATAACCAACTTTCATCTACTCGAGAAATTAAACAACTTTCACTAGCATCATTCATGTGAAAAATATCACCTTCTATCTTTTTACCTGAAGCAATTACTTTTCTAGATCTTCCAAGTATCCTGCATCTTCGATCTTTGAACTAAAGATCATAACCCTTTTCCACCATCTTTCCAACATTCAGCAAGTTGTGCTTCAAGCCTTCAACATAAAGAACATCATTAGTGTTATGCTTACCACAAAAAAAAGAGATCCTCTACCACAAATCACACCAACATTGTTATCTCCAAATATTACAACCCCACCGTCATACTTCTCAAGACTTACAAATTTTATTTTTTCACCAGTAATATGATGTGAGCAACCGTTGTCAATAACCCACTCATCTTTTTCTTCAATTTGGGTTGCAAGAGATTTTTCAACTTTAGAAGATTAAGTAGCCACGAGATATTTTTCTTAATAGCAAGAAACACCCATTCATCTTCATTTCCATTATCTTTATCAGACTCATCATCAATCACTCCTTCTGCATAGTAACGTTTCTTTTGAAATCTAGATTTGTAAGGATTATATCTAGGAACTCTTTTATGACACCTTAATGCAAAATGACCTATTTTACTGGAAGAAAAACATTTAATAGGAAACTTTCCTTTATACTTACCTTGTCCTCTACCTTCTTTCTTCACAATCAGTGCTTCCAATTCTTCTACTTCTCTTTCTTCATCTTCAAGATGTTTCATTTCTTCCTCATACTTGAATGACTTCCTAGAACACTCTCTCAGATCATATATTTGCTTGTTTCTTCCGGATACAATAGCCTTAAATGAAGTTTTAGTTTTAGGAATAGATTCACCAAATTTGCTCAACTCAAAGGCAACAAGTTTACCAATCAGTGTATCTCTTGTCATGTCTGTCAATGATTTG
Source organism: Sequoia sempervirens (assembly GCA_007258455.2). Taxonomy (NCBI): domain Eukaryota; kingdom Viridiplantae; phylum Streptophyta; class Pinopsida; order Cupressales; family Cupressaceae; genus Sequoia; species Sequoia sempervirens. Next base: position 394,150,746 of record VDFB02000003.1, read on the forward strand.
GTTTCTTCAATAGCATGAGCCTTTGCTTTGTAGGAGGGAGGAAATGATCTGAGCACTTTAGCTACAATTTCTTCCTCATCCAGGGTACCACTGACACATCTAATACCCATCACTATTTCATTTAATCTTTGCATAAAATAAGAAATGTTTTCATCTTCACCCATCTTCAAATTTCCATACTTGCCTCTCAAACTCTGTAGCTTAGCCATCTTCACATGCACATCACCTTCATACATAGTTTCCATCTTTGTCCAAATCTCATGAGATATTTTCAAACCTATCACATTTGTCATTTCTGAATCTGTTAGAGAACTCAACAAAGCTTCCATAGCCCTGACATTATTCTCAACTTCTTTAATCTCATAAGCAGCAGAAGGACCATTTTGAGGAATAACATATGGATTATTTGTAATATTCTAGAAGGGTTCACCAATACACCTCAAATGACACTCCATCCTAGCTATCCACAATGAGTAGTTTTTTCTATCAAGTCTAGGACTATCCTTCTTGTATGATGCCATCTCGGATCACCTCAAGCTTTTAAAATTCTTTAGAGGAACCTTCTCTGATACCAATTATTGGAAAAACAAGGACAAACAATTGAGAGGGGGGTGAATCAGTTGTCACATAATATTTAAACTTTTTAAGATTAACTTAATCTTAGATCTGATGAATGAATAATAAACCATAAACAATCAACACATCAAAAAAAATGAGAACACCAAGATTTTTTACGTGGAAACCCTATTAGGGGAAAAACCATGGTGGATGTTAGTCCACAATATTATACCCTGTTAAAATTATAATGAAAAATAATGAGAATGCACATGCATCCAGGCACACTACCTAGAGCTCACTACTCAAATACAAGAGGGCTCACTGCCCAAAAATACACAACAATTTGGATTAGATCCATAAGGTATGAACTGAGAAAATAGCTTCTACACAAGCTTGATTACAATTCCAATTAAGCATAGAAAACCTTCTTCACACTTCACTCAAACTTCTTCTCACTCTGCTCTGTAATCAAATGATTAGAACACTATTCACACATCTGCACTTTCTCTAGCATACATTCACTCTCTTATGCACACTAACTTCACTCAAACAATCACTCTTATATATCTACAACATGGAATTACATCAACAACCTTGTCAGCCAAAAAATATAAAACATATTTACAATGTAGGCCCAAATTTAAAAATAAATTTTCAATTTGGATCAAACATTGTCAGCTAATATTATGATATGGCCTAAAAATAATATCTTCAAGTGCACCAAACATCCAAATTTAAATCTTCAAGTTTCTGTAACATGTTACAACCATCATGTCGGCCAAGAATATGAAAACCCTATCATAGCAAGAAAAATCTTCAACCAAGAGCACACCGATCAACGTGGACATACAACAAGAATAGAGAATGATCTAGAAGCATCCAAAAACAACAAGAACTAATAGAGAATCATCTGTAGTGACAAAAATTACTAGAATCACATAAACTTCAATCAGGAACACTGACAGAACCCACCGAAATACTGTCAGAACACAATTGTTCATAGCACAATCAAATCTTCATATGGACCTCTAAAACTTCTGGTAGATGATCTAGATACTCTCAGAAATAAACCCTTTAGTCCACAATAACTGATCTTCAATGTACAAAACAAGACACCTTCATGACCTTCACTATTCCACTAGCAACCTGCAACTCTTCTTTTAACAATTTTCTCAATATCCTCAACATATACAACCTTCAATACAATAATGCTTATAGTGTTGACATCAATGATAACCAAATATCAACAACACAACCACAACATCCAACAAATCCCACTAAACACTCAAAAGGATTTCTTTAATCACACTGATTATTCCCATCTAAATCCTCTCAATGGTCTTGAATTGTTGATCAAAATATTCTACTACATGATCTCGAGTGTTCATTTCAAAACACAAATTCTATATAACAATCATTTTTCTTCTAAAAAATGATTGGAGAATCAACATATTTTACACAATGAAATAATGCTGAAATTATAATTAATTTCTTGAGAACTTCAACACATATCTTCGATCAACACACAAAAACTTTAAAGCTTTTTCTACGCACAAATGGAGGCTTCACATTGATACAACAAACAATCCAACATCATTGCAAACAAAATTTGACATGGGATGGGTAACTTTGCAATGTATTGAATTCATTGTTCTTTTTTTGTTTCAATTACATTCTTGAGTTCATTGTTCTTGTATTCTTTATTTCATAAGTAATGGTCATGAATCTTTATCATTGTTTTGAATTAGATTAGTTTCTATTCATTCATGTTTCATCTTATTGTAGTTCTCAATTTCCCCCTTACGCAATACCTATTCCATATAGTCCACATACTTACATTTAAATTCTTAAATGCATGTCCATTTTTTATCCACTAATTATCTCACAATCATATTGAGGAAGAATATTTTCTTCATCAAATAACAAAAATAATTTTTGATATTTAGAGTTTTCAGTTTATCATTTAGATAATTTTGCATTACATCAATCCATAATTGCATGTGCAGATCTAAACTTGATTGCATCCTCAAATTTCAGTTGCTCCCTAGAAAGAACTATTTTCACATATGCTATGGCTCCATCATTATCTCCTTTACCATGTCCAAATTTAAAGAAACTATGTATATGTTGGATATTATTTCATTTATGGACCTTACATATCCAATGAAATTTTCGTAATTAATTTGTACAATTGTTTGACAATATGAGATATTATGCCGGTTGAATTTATCTTTATCTTAAATTTTCATAAAATATTTTGAAACAATATTCCGCAAACTCTGGTTAGTGTAACTAGTTATCACTCAAATAGAAATTATACTTCTTCAAAAAATATTATCTTCTATACTATCATCTACATTGTTTTTTACAATATGAACAAAGATGACCACTTGTACTAAATTGAAATATTGAGACTAAATTTCCTCTTACGAAGTAAGACTATGGTTTCCTATAAAGTCAACCACTAAAATTATAGTTCGAATTGGAATTTCTTTTAATGTATGTGAAATTTTTCATCAAGTAACCAAGCATATTGGGATTGTTCCACATATTTAGATACAATATTATAATTGAATTCTCTGATGAATTCATGCACACTAGTTTGTTTTGTGAATAGCTCACAATGCTTTCCAATTTTTTTGTCCTTTAACAAATACTAAATAATGATGAATCCTTTGGCATCCAATAATTGTTGTCCAAAATAATTTGAAAAAATTTAATGCATACATTCTCCTAGAAAATAAATGTTATCAGATCTATTTCATTGTCCAAAAATACATTCTTTTGAATAAAATAATTATTTGTTATGTGTTTCACAACATAAAATTTCTATAAACTCATTAGTTATTCTTCATGGTATGCTAATACTACATTCCTAGATAATTTGGTTAGTATACAAAGTAAAATGTATATATATATAAATATATATATAAATTATAATATTAATGGAATTACACATGACGTTTACAATAAGGGATTTGTTGTTTATTAATTTTCACATACCAAGGCTTACATTTCTGAAATGATCTTTGATTCAATCTAAAAATTTATATAATGGAATTATCTAAAAACTCTAAAATTAGGTTTGAGCAATCTCTACTATAGTTTTTGGATGAGGAATACAAATTTTTGATCCCACTCTTAATTTTAAAAGATATATAGCATTAAATAATACAATTGTATTATCATGTCAACATTTTTTAATTAAATATTTGACTCCATTATTAAATTTCATGTCAAACCTTGGGAGTCTACCACTAAAATTATAACATTGGTTAATTGGATCATATTCAATACTTTATCTCCTCTTTTTTTTTTTTTTTGAAGTCTTATCATTCACATTTGAAAATTCACTTATCTTACTTATCATTTTATACTCAAAATTAGTTTCTTAATTAAGGCAATTGTTATAGCTCATCATGTCGCATTCCTATATTTAGATCAATTTTTTTTACGAATAGAATCATTAGAATTAGAAACACTAGGCATAGCTTGTATCTTGATATTTTTTTATATTTTTCAAAAAATTCCCAATTTTTCATTACTCATCTTTTTAAAATTTTGATTAATTTCATTAGTTTTTTCATTAAGATGAGTAAATGCTTTCGACTCGGAGCTATGAACTGTTGAGGTCACAAATTGATGACCTTATCACCAATATAAATTATCAATAATTACAACCCAATGGGGCTTGAACCTTGATGGGAAGAATAACAACACAAAAAATTAACCATCACACCATGTCACTATTGGTTGATTAATTTCATTATTAGTCAATTGAAATCCTAGATTTTTCCATTAAAAATAGTTTGTATAATAATTTTTAAGGGTTTTAATCTGAATCAAATAAATATTCCCATAAATATTATCCAAGACATTATGTCATTTTTAAAAATTTATTTTCACTCATACAAGGAATTTAATTTAATTTTTTTATTTTTCATGTTTCCAAGAGTAAAATTTAGATGAACATTATCATATCCAAATTAATTTAAATAACTAATATGATTACTATTGATTTAAATTGAGAACCTACATAGATTTACTTATATAATCACATTTTTCATTTTAATGGCATAAAATTGCACCCTGGTGCAATTTCCCATTATATACCCCTACCTTAGCCTTTTAAACTTGATAATTCAAAATCTACCACATTTTCCTTGTTTCTCACACATGTCTATTATTATTTTATGTTTGTGAGGGAACTTTCTCATGGATGCCTATACTCCACGTAGATGTCTGTGTGCCACACTATAATCCTGATGAAATCCCCGCATTAGGAGACATTGTAGATGTTACATTTTTTCCACCCTACAAATGTAACACCTCTCTTTGAATCTTGACGACCCAAAAATTTCTATTTCGTTCCAAAAATACCTTTTCAACATATCTCTTACAATTCCATTCATTATCTCTACCTTATTTTAGTCCATTCTTGCATTCTCTCAACTTGCTTCACTCTTGCTTCACACTCTACAGCATTGTTGTTTCTTCTACACCATTTTCTATTGCATCCTATCAAGCTCTGCACTATCAACATGGTTGTCTTGCTCTCTCCCTTCCTCTCTCAGTTTCACCAAGCACGTAGAAAGGAGGGTAACATATTTGTTTACTTGCACTGTCTTGTTTATAGAATATTATCTAGATTATCTTTCCATTCTATAAATTGTGTCTATTTCCTTTCTTTGAAATATCTCTCTATCATTGAATATTGGCTGTCCATAGAGGTGGAAACACAAAAATGAGGGCTTGACTTAGGAAAGCTCCAAAACATAGCCATAACACATTTTTTCGTCGTGTGTGTAGGTTCAATGCACTTGTGAGGAGCTTGTGGGAGGCTGGACCTTTGGTGAGTTTGGTTTCTTCTTCCTTTCCCTTGTCATTTCATTATTAGCTAGTTTATATTTTTATATTGTAGTATTCTTCCTGTTGCTTCCTTTTATTTCATACATTTCTTCATATTTGTTAAACTATTAGATTAAAACTCTTAGGTTGTTAGCACACCTTATGAATTTTAGTGTATGGACCCAGCTCTCCATCTATACAACATGCCAATGCACCTCTAAGATGATAGCATGGTACACTGACATCCATTTCATGTGCTAGCATCCTCTGTTTGAGAGCCAATTAGTTCACACTCTGAGACCTTTTTGGTCTACTCACCCATTTCCTAAAAACCTCCATAAGAAAACATAAATAAAATAGAGCTTAATTTTGCATTTATTTTCATCCTATTTAGTCTTTAGGTAGTTGAGGTAAGTTTTCTCCCTTTAGGCTCTTCTATGTCCTAGAAAATTGGGAGTAGTGAATCCCCTCCTCTACATTTTGATGAACCCGATGTGAACTTTCTCTTTTTTATTTCTTTGTGTCATTTTTTTTCCTTGTGTCTTGGGTGTTTTATAGATTAGTGTGTCATAAAGCTTTTATGAGCTTTACGACCTAATCTAAAACCTCCAAATTCATTTTCAGAAGAAGTCTTCGACATACAAGAATGGAACCTAGAAAGGTCACCTCTGGTCAAACTAGTCCCTCTTTTGAGTAAATGGTTTTAGGGATGTCTACTATATTTTCTAGCCCCTTTGGGGAAGCTACTACTCATATTCCTACCCACTACTTCTTCTACTTCTTCTATGGAGGAAGACAATGATCTTGAGGTTCTGGTGGAGTAGATTATTTACTTAGATAGAAGGATTGGAGAGTTTGGGTGGTAATTTTAAATGGGTAGTAGTCTTGCCAAAGTGGTTATTATTGTCAATAGATAAAGAAGAATGTTGGACAGGGACCGAAGATGTATAGAATTTTTTTGAGGTCTCATAGACATTTTGGATACCCATTTTCTATCCTATAACTCTAACTTGGGTGTTACCCAAGATGTTGGCTCTAAGACTGCTACAAAAAAGTTGGAAGTCTTGATGCCCGAAGTATGAGTGTATATGGTTGAGATGGGTCCTTATGTCAATACTACCTTTGTGCCTGAGTGGACCCACACTTTCAAATTAAACAAGTTACCTCTAGGCTTCCATTCATTTTCCCCTAAGGTTTCTACTTTTGGTGATAATACTAGTGTCCCTACTCATCATGGTATTGGAAACTCTACAAGTGTTGGGGTTGGTGGCTCTAGTGGTAGTTCCTTTGGTCCTCTTTCATTAGTTTATCCTATCTTAAATGCATTGTTCCAAAAGAAGGGGAAAATGTAGAATAAGCTAGTGAATCTAGCCAATTGTTCTTTATCTCAACCTATGTTCCAACCTTTATTTCATCATAGTCCTTTATCTATTGCTATCTTAATCACTTCTATCTGTTAGGGGATGAAGATTCCCAATTCTAAGATGTATAGTAGTTGTGGAGACCCTCAGATGCATGTGTCCACCTTCAATGCCATGTGCACTAAATTTTTCCACCATGATGCTATGATGTTGAACTTATTTCTACATCCCCTTAAGGACATTGCATTGGATTGGTATTGTAATTTTCCAGATAATTTTGTTTTATCATTTGATCAACTAGTAAATCAATTCCTTTGATAGTTTCAAGCCAACATTATGCCGAAGATGGCATTTTTCAATCCCATTCAATGTAAGTAGGGAGACCATGAAAAGGTTACTGCTTTCATTTCTCACTATCAGACTCTATTTTCTTACATATCTTACCCATTACCTAATTCAGATGTCCAAAAGGTTTTATTGGGAACTTGTCATGATCATTGCAAGAGAAATTTTCCCTAATGAAGTACCCTTCTTTTGCACATATATGTGTAGCTTTGTGTAAGCATCAATAGATGGTTGCACAGTTTAGGGATTCATCCTCACACTCTCATTTGGATAGTTAGTTAGTAGTGTCAATTTTTGGTGATTCAAGAAAGAACAAGGCCATAGTGAATGTGGTATATGTTCTTAAGAACAAAGGCCTAGGACATGATAGAAATTTTATAAAAAAATTAGAGTCATATGGAAATATCTTGCAAAAATTGTTAAAGAATAAAATTGGGTATGTGCAGGATCATGATGGGCCAAAAAGTGGCAATATGATGGGTATGTGGCTAATGACTTTTTTTTAACCCAAAATTGATGAAACGAAAAGGGTTTTTAAAGGATATTCTCAACTTTCCACCAATATAAATTATGCTTTATTTTGAATTTAATAAGTAATTATTATTCATTTTCTATTTGAATTACGACTAAAGTCCTGATTGATAGGTTGATTGAAAAACATCTATAGCTTTCAAACAATATCACATTTTTTGAATCCAAAACATGTGTCACATTCTATATTTTGTATACTATAGGATTAAAAAAATAAAAATTGAATTTCATGAAGTTTTGACCAAGTTAAGGTGGTTAGACATACAATTTTTTATATTTTTTAAAAGTTGTAATAAAAAGTTCATAATTAATTATTTACTTGGAAAAAAATTACAAAAAAATATGCATCACATCGGGACATGAGGCCTCTACTTATATCTAAAATATTATAAATTTTTTTAATTATTGTATTGTGGTTAGGGTGGTCAGACAAACACCTACTTCTTATTTTTTCCTTGAAATTTAAGTACTACTGCATTGAAATTTCACCACCAAATAGATTTTTTTTTTTAAAACAAGCCTAGTAGTTTAGAAACTACATTCAATTTTTTATAGATTCTATTCTTACATATTTTTGAAATAATATAGATAACTTATTCAAATTTTTATGTCAAGTTTCCTAACTTTTATTTTTTGAATTTTTTGCCACTTAAGGGCCTATTTTTTCCATGATGATCCTGCAAATACCCAATTACAACATTATGAAAAGTCCAACCTCTTTCCAAGCCATATCTACAATGGTATGACATGTAAAAAAAATTTCAGTTTCATCAAGTACATGGACATGATACTAAGTGATGTGTCCACCTGCATCATGAGATTTAGGATCACATTAATGATGGGACTATCTATCTAGATGGAAGGAAGTAAAACTATACTAAATATGTGGCTAAGCTTAGTAGTAAACTAAAAATATACAAAGATCCATTTCCTTATGATTTTACTAACTTGGTTATGTAGTGGTTTTCTTCTTCTGATCTTGTCTCATCTAAGTATGTGAACGTGGTCTCATTCACTCGCATGCCTCCTATAGAGAATGTGAGTGTTGTTCTTGATATAGGCTTCACATGACATGATCTTCCCCTTAAAAAGGATCATTCTTTGTTGTATGTTCCTTCGTAGATTATGATGAGACCATAAATTGTCTCATATTTTATTAAAGAAAATCATCTATTTCTTCCTAATGTATTAGTGTTAAAGTGGATTTGAGTAATGATTGAAAGTTCTTTAGTTGTTTAAGGTAGAATGTAAAGTGAATATTTTATTTATTTTTAGTAATTAAATGTGATCAAAATTTCCTCTAATATGACTCCATGAGGTTTTTAAGATGATATAATGCAGATAAATGAGTTATTAAATAACTCATGGTAAGAAGAAGCTTGATAGACACTTGCAGGAGAGAGCTCTAGGTACTTGAAGCAGTTAACTCCTGAAATATTTAGAAGGCTTTGAAGAAATAATGAGAAGATAGAGAAGACTCTCAACACACTCTTACATTCATTCAAAATCATGGAGCATCATTCATTCCTAAATTAATGGGATGAGTATTTGTTTCATGTTGAGTTTTAAGATCTCTCACAGTTATTAAATTTCATGCTTCCTTCTTCCAACCAAAGATAACTCAAGTTACCACATCACTCAAATGTTGTTGCATGATTATAGCATGTTATTAATTCTCAAGATAAATTATTTGGTCGACTAAACTAAAGAATAATTCCATCATTCACGTTCAACATTTGAAGACTTCCTAAAAATCATGCACCTAGAAATTGTGAAAAATGTAGTCTAAGTAAAACAGCGATATCTCTCTCATTTCTCAATGAAATTCAAAAATTTAAAATGATATGGAAAGTATATTTGAAGGGATAAAACCCGTTTTGATAATTTGGTGTGATTTATAGTAGGGAAGGAGTAGTATGTGTTAGAAAATGACTAAGACAAAAGTGGCATGATGGAGGACAACAACTTCAATTTTCTTAAAGTTTTGTAAATGACCCCTAAAACTAGGATCTTGGATCCACATTCTTAGTGGATAGATATATAATATGAATTATATAAATACAATTTAATCGTTTGATCAAAAGGAGGGGATTAGAAAGGCTTGTTTCAACTTGAGGAAATACGATAGATCTAGTTTCATTTTCCAACAATGTATTTCCAACTTTCTAGGGTAAATTTGAATTCAAGAAAGCTTTTCATTTCCAGCAAGTGTGAAGTAGTTTATCCTTTTAAAATTCTTGCAATTTTTCCTTAGATTAGTTCCCTTTCATGAAAATTTCCTTTCATGCAAATAGGATTTATTTCTACAAGTAGAATAGACTATCAAGCAAGTTTTCTACTTTCTCTTTTGCATACAACCATGGACACTACCTTAGATTGATAAATTAAATGATGAGGATTACAATGACCCCATCATTTTTGGCACCATTTCTGGGGATAGGTGTCATTAGGGAAGGGAGAAAATTAGTTTGGCAGCCTTTTAGATTTAGAACTCCCTCAAGAAAGATTTGTCTCTCAAAACCCCCCCAAAATACCAGCTCTAAAGAGAAACCCCCTATCTATTTCAAAATATCCTTAGTTGGAGGACCATCACTCCAAATCCTAACAAAGGATATTTATTTAAGGAAAGAATTGATGGATTATTGTTTGAAAGAGGTGCAAAATACAATGAAGAGATCTTATCTTCATTACAAAAGCTTGCAAAAAAGAGACTTATTTGGAGACCTTCAAAATCCAAGAATGGCTACCCAATCAAATTTTTGAAGTCAAACGAGGGTTGCCCAATCAGAGATTTGAAGAACAAGGAGTTGTTTCTAGTCATGCATGCAATAGATCAGAAGGAAGGATTGCAAGATCTCTCCAATCAGCCCTTGTATTTGCTAGAATTAGAAATCATGGAGAAGGTTTCCACTTCAAAGGAAGGTGAAGCATTGAGTTTCAAATTTTTTGACATCTTCTTTTCATTCTCTTCTCTCAAAAAATTGAATGCATGGAAACATACTTTGAGAAAGGGAAGATATTTTTTAGAACTAGTTAATGGTTATGTATAACCTCTCTACATCATTAAGTAGATTAGGTTAGGGTAGGTTTTATTTTTTACAAATAAGTCCTTTGCACATGCTATTTCCTCTTCTCTAAGGCTGTAAGCATGTAATTTCCTATACAAGTTTCTGCTCTAAAAACTTGTAGAAGATATTTTGTCATTATGGATGACTAGTTACTGCAGCAAAAATAATGATGAAACAATTTGAGTTGGTATTCAATGTAAAAGATCAAGTTGTAGCTCTCAAAAGTTGAAGAAATTCTTTGCATGCAACATGGAGAAAGTGAACAACTCATCATGATGGTTGCATGGAAAACTAAGATAAAATTAGGTATTTACTTAATTATTTTACTCTTATTCAACTTAAGTTTCTTTCATTTTACTCAATCCACTCAAAAAGAAGAAGAAAAAGTACCTAAAAGCATATCTTGAGATTTGTGGACTGTTTAGGAGATATTTGGAGCTAACAAACAAAAAAACACATCTAAAAGAAATTCTAAGATTTAAGGAGAAATTTGAACCTATCTAGAGCTATTTTGGAACTGTTCAGGAGTTGCTAGGAACTATTCAGGAGCTGTCAAGAACTATTCAGGAGCTATAAGGAGCTATCTGAAGCAACTACTAAAAAATGAATTTACTGAATTTGGAGGCTCATTATGAGTTGCAGAGGGACCTGCAACATTTTAGGTGTGGGGGAAATGACGAGACCATAAATTGTCTCATATTTTATTAAAGAAAATCATCTATTTTTTCCTAATGTATTAATGTTAAAGTGGATTTGAGTAATGATTGAAAGTTCTTTAGTTGTTTAAGGTAGAATGTAAAGTGAATATTTGATTTATTTTTAGTAATTAAATGTGATCCAAATTGCATCTAATATGTCTCCATGAAGTGTTTACAATGATATAATGTAGATAAATGAGTTATTAAATAACTCATGTAAAAAAGAAGCTTGATAGACACATGCAGTAGAGAGATCTAGACACTTAAAACAGTTAAATCTTGAAAGCTTTAGAAGGATTTGAAGAAATAATGAGAAGATAGAGAATAATCCTAGCACACTCCTGTACATTCATGCAAAATCATGGAGCATCATTCATTCCTAAATTAATGGCATGAGTATTTGTTTCATGTTGAGTTTTAAGATCTCTCACAATTATTAAATGTTGTTTTAAGTTCTCTCACAATTCATGCTTCATTCTTCCAACCAAAGATAACTCAAATTACCACATCACTAAAATGTTGTTGCATGATTATAGCATATTATTCATGCTAAGGATCAATGATTTGGTCAAATGAACTAAAGAATAATTCCTCCATTCATGTTAAAAATTTGAAGACTTCCTAAAAATCAAGCACCCAGAGATTGTGAAAAATGCAGTCTCAGTAAAATAGTGAAATCTCCCCCGTTTCTCAACAAAATTCAAAAATTCAAGATGATATGGAAAGCATATTTGAAGGTTTAAAACCCCTTTTGAGAATTTGGCATGATTTGTAGTAGGGAAGGAGCAGTATGTGTCAGAAAATGACTGAGACAAAAGTGGCGTTATGGAGAACAACAACTTCAAATTTCTTAAAGTTTTGTAAATGACCCCTCAAAAATAGGATCTTGGATCCAAATTCTTAGTGGATTGGTTTGATAGATATATAATATGAATTATATAAATAAAATGTAATAATTTGATCAGAAGGAGGGGAATAGAAAGGCTTATTTCAGCCTGAGGAAATAGGATAGATCTAGTTTCATTTTCCAACAATGTATTTCCAACTTTCTAAAGTAAATTTGAATTCAAGAGAGCTTTTCATTTCCAACAATTGTGAAGTAGTTTATCATTTTAAATTATTGCAAGTGTTCCTTATATAATTTCCCTTTCATGCAAATAGGATTTATTTCTGCAAGTAGAATAGACTGTCAAGCAAGTTTACTACTTTCTCTTTTGCATACAACCATGGACTCCACCTTGGATTGATAAATTAAATGATGAGGATTACAATGAACCAATCAGATTAATGGTAACTTTGAGACTGGTGTTATGTTCAATCCATTGAGCCAAGTGAATTTGATCATGGAGGAGGCCTTATTTATTAATAATATTCACCAAGAGAAGTATGATGGTTCATAGGTCACTCTTTGCACTTATGACATGTTTTCTATTGCCCCTATGGGTAATATCTCTTTGGCAGTCCTTGTTCAACCCAAGGCTTTAGATGTATCATTTATAGTGATTTCTAAATCTGACCTATTTAGGGTGAAGCTATGAATTTCTTTGTTAGCTTCCATGAATGTTGTCGACTCTATTATTCACAGATGTTTGATATTTTCCCCATGAGGGTACAATACATTTCATTTATGAAACTAGGTATGAGCCACTGGTATCACATGGGGCCTTTTCTTTGGATCACTTTTGGACCACCTCTATTATACCCTTCCCTCCTAAGGGTATCTCTTATGTCACTCATATTGTAGGAATAAGACTAGGGGTTCAACACCGAAGGGTGGTTTTCCTCCATCACCTTATGCTATGTCTTTAAAGGCTTGCTTATGTTCATAACAATAAGCTTCATCCTCTCCTCCTACAAAAGGGAAGGCCAAGCATAATATTTCCCTCAAGCCTTCCCCTTCTATTTATTCTTTTGGACCTCTTGCTTCTGCTTCTCAACCTTTGGTGGCATCCTTTGTTCCTAGTCATTTTCCTAGCACGAGAAAGGGAAAATCACCTATGTTGCCGAAGTTGAAGCCACAAGTTTTGAGCTTCATGTTCTTCCCACAATTCCCCTACCCATCCTATATGGGAAGGGAAAGTTTTTCCATGGGGTTTATCTTGTATTTCAGCCTCCATAGCCTCCACATGTCCTTCCTCCTTCCCATAGGGCAAGGCATGGGAAGAGGCTCAGTACCAAGACTCCTCACTCTATTTCTCCTAATTTTTTTGCTCCTCCTGCTCCTCCTAAGGAATATCCCCTTCCACTGATAATTGTTGTGGAGGTCCCTCTTATAGTAGAGTAGGATCCCTTGGTTTCTTCTTAGGTTGCACCTTTGAGTTCCCATAGACAATGTAACCGGATTATGTGTGAGCATAAGCACTAGTAAAAGGCTCTATCCAAGGAGAATCAATAGAATGTCGAGGAGTTTTTTACTCCTATTTTTGCTTATACTTCCTTTGTGATTTCCTTAGATTATTCTATATCTTCCACTTCAGTTCTCATTACCTTTGTTCTTCTTTCAGATTCATCGCTCCTTTGGTAGAGCCTCCCCTTCTCCTGTATCATCTTGATAATCCACAATTTTCATAGCCCTTAGACATGCCTCATATAAAGGTTGTGTCATCTATGGCTCCTTTTATTTCTTCCTCCAATTTTTATTCCTCTATATGGATTCATCATCCTTTGTTGAACTACAAGTTGGAGGATGACCTCACCTCAAGTGATGGTCATAAGAAGGTTCATCTTCACTAGAGTCTAGTTTTTTTTTGGCTTGCATTTTCCTTGTGACAGAGGCAGCCCCCGCATTCTCAAAAATTTTCACTCCCCCTTTTAATGATATTGGTAGTGAATCTTGGATGTCTTGTACTCCTCTCTCTATTGATACATGGCACTCCTGAGAAGTGCATGTTCAACTTGATCAAGGATATCCCAAATCTATCTTTATTTTTTTTTAAATTGATGACCTTCACCACATATGAACTTACTGAAGAAGACCTTGAGGGGCCTTCTTACTTAGCTCTTGTTGTAGGGGAGTCAAAGGGAATTTCTCTTGTTATCCCTCCCTTATAAGATCATCCCCCTTCCCAATATATTGATCTATATTGGGAATAGGATTCAACCTATTGGTTGAGGAGGACTAGGGTGGTACCTCCCTCTACATCTATAGTTTAGATTTTTCTATTTGTTTGTGTTCCCCTGTACTTTATATTTTAATGTTTTGTGATCCTTCTTGGAGGACCCTTGCTACCATTGTAGGTACTTGGATATAAGAATAGAAATATCACACACTTATTCTATTTGTATCATTCTTCTATATGTTGTACATTTTCTTTTCGATATCAAGGATGATGCAAAGTGTTGGGGCATTTAGGCTTTCTTCCATGTTGACACAATTTTTATTTTTAATTTGTCTTCATGTGTTATATTTCATGTTCTAAAAATTTTGGGGATTGATGGAAGTTCATACATATACTATATTATATCTATCAATTTATATCTATGGACAACTCTAACCCTAAATTTTTAGATTGCCATGTCTCTTGATTTCTTCATCTCTGCTTGTCTCCTTCTTAATGTTGTGGTTCTTATGTGTTTTTCCTCATGTTTGTGACAACTTTCCATGGATACATCTCACCATGTATTTTGTTCCACAATGTCTCTTGTTTTTATCTTCTCCTTAGGATGACATGTGTTCCTTTGCATAACACACATCATCCTAAGGGGGCTATCATACTTGTCTAATTTTTAACAAGGAAAATCCTTTCAAAATGATTCCTTGGCATAGAATTATTTACAACGAATTCATTAACAAATGAATCCCTTTTTGAAAACCTCATTTTCCAAAATGGTGTATTCTTTCAACAAGAATTCCTTCGTTAAAAATTATTTCAAAAAGATCCCTTGGCAAAAGAATTTGGAAACTTTCCTTTCAAAAATGTGAATTCTTTCCAAAGGATTCCTTGATGAAAGTTCTTTCAAAATAATTCCTTGATGATAGAATCCCTTGAAAAAAATATCATGTCTTTCAAAAGGAGCATCCTTTCAAAAGGGTTCTTTGGTTTTTTGATGTGTTATGAAAAGGATTCTAGATGAAAGAACCCCTTTGTGAAAGCCTTCTTTTCAAATGGATTCCTTTGTGTCTCATGATTGTTTCTTGTGTCTATTATTTGACATCTTGTGTCTTGGTGTCTACATGTCTTATATCTTGGCATCTATCTTAAGGGAAACTTGACTAGACTTGTCTTTTCTGTGACTATTTTCCAATGTAATTTATAGCAGTCATAGATTCAATCGTAGTGTCTTATTATGTCTTATAATGGTATCTATTACTTTTAAAAAATTTCAGCTAACATGTTTTTTTGGAGCTAACATGGTTTTGGTGAGATTGTAGCTTTCTTCCCAGGATTGAAGACTCGTGTCCTCTTTGCATTCTAGTGAAGTGTGTTTTATGTCATGTATACTAGATCAAAGGACTGCTTCCTCTATGTTTTAGTATATTCTCTTCAATATCTTTCTACTTTAGCTTGCACATGCTTAGACACATATGTTCACTAAAGTAGGGGAAAAATGTAATGTTGTAAGATTGCACCCTAATACAATTTCCCATTATATACCCTTATCTTATCCTTATAATCTTGACAATGCAAAATCCACCACCTTTTCCTTATTTTTTGTGTGTTCCTTTTATCATTTTATGTCGATGAGGTAATTTTTTTTGTGGATGCCTAAACATAGTGCAGACATGTGTGTGTTTTACTAGCTTCCTAAGGATATTCCCCTATCAGGAGATGTTGGAGATGTTATATTTTCTATCACCCTACAAATGTAACACCACTCTTTCAATCTTGACCACCTAAAAATGTCTATTTAGCTCCAAAAAACCCTTTTGAACATATCTCTTGCAATTCTCTCTACCTTATTTCACTTCATTCTTTCATTCTCTTGACTTGCTTCACTCTTTCTTCACACTCTACACAACTTTTGTTGCGTATACACCATTTTATATTATAGGTTTTCAAGCTCTACACTATCAATGCGGTTGTATTTCTCTCTCCCTTCCTCTCCTAGCTTCACCAAGAATGTAGAGAGGAGGTTAACATATTTGTTTACTTGCATTGTCTTGTTTATAGAATAACATTTAGATTGTCTTTGCATTCTATAAATTATGTCTATTTCCTATCTTTATCATTTCTCTCTATTGTTGCATATTGGCTATCCATGGAGGTGGAAAGAAAAACCAAAATAGGGGCTTGACTTAGGCAATCTCCAAAAAATATCCAAAACACTTTTTCATCGTCATGTGTGTAGGTTCATTACATTCATGAGGAGCTTGTGGGAGGCTAGACCTTTGGTGAGTTTAGTTTTTTCTTCCTTTCCATTGTCATTTCATTATTAGATAGTTTATCTTTTTAAGTTATAATATTGTTCTTATTGTTTCCTTTTGTTTCATGCATTTCTTCATATTCATTAAATTATTAGATTAAAATTCTTGAGTTGTTAGCATGCCCTATGAGTTTCAATCTATAGACTTAGCTCTCTATCCATATGAGACACTACCACACCTCTAAGATGATAATGTGATGTTTTTGTATCCATCTCACGCATTAGAATCCTCTGGTTGAGATCCAGTTAATTCAAATTCTGAGACCTCTATGGTCTACTCACCTATTTCTCTAAAACCTCCATAAAAAAAACATAAAGAAAATAGAGCTTAATTTTTCCTTTCTTTTCAACATATTTAGTCTTGAGGTAGTTGAGGGAAATTCACTCCCTTTAGACTCTTCTGTGTCCTAGAGACTTGGTAGTAGTGAATCCCCTCCTCTACATTCATATTATTGAACTCTTCCACATTCATCATTTCCATACTTTCATAATCTATTTTCACCTCATACATGTGTTAGTATCTTCAACATTCTCTTCTTTAATAGTCATCAAAATGGATGCTTCAATATTATTCATTCTTGAATCTTCATTCTCCTATATCTTTGTCATTTTCGCTCCTCTCAATGTGATTCAATTTCTTCAAGTTTTAGTAGATTTTCTTTTTTAAAAAACTTATTTTATTTTCAAGTGGTTTTTAACCAAAAAAATGGGGGAAGCAGTTGCTTTTCTTTATTTGCATTGAGAAATGTGATTTTTTCCAAAATAAGTAGAAATAATTTTATTTTATTTTTAGGTTTTTCTTGTCCATCTAGACCATGTCTAGTTCACTTAGGTTTCCTTGTAAGGTCTTGAACTATTGGAAGTCCCAGAAAAAAGATAAAAAGGGAAGAAAATAACTAAGTTAAAATTTTGTGGGAACTCAACTTCTAAGTGGACTTCCATTTTAAAGTTTTTGTATCCATTTAGTTGCATTTTTCAAATTTCTATTTCCCTCCAAGGTGTTCACATGATTAAAAGTCCTTTTGTGGGATCCCAACAACCATATGAACTGTACCTTTTAAAATTTCTAAAACAAGTTCACTTGGATTTCCCCACACCCAATAATTCATAAGTCAAAATTAAATGTTCATGGAAGTCTTGTTCTGGTTTTAACCTAGTTGATTTCACTTAATTTTTTCCATGTGAATACCTTTTTGAGAATTTTCCCTCCATCTTAACTTCCCGATTTCAAGGTGAAGTATCTAGTTCTCTTCATTTTTTATGTGTTTGACCTATTATAAAGCCAAATATGAATGTTGTATAATTCTTTTTGGTGTGCATCTTAACCTTATTGTTTAAAACTATATTTTTTCTAGCTCACTTTGAAAGTTCCACATACCATACCTTTCTAATGTCATAAATACATCACCTTTGCATCCTCACCCCTTTTCCAAAAATTCCATATCCAAATTAACTAAACCTTTTAAAACTCACATGTTCTTATCTAGTTCTATAGGTCTCCCCTAGAAAACTAGTACACTTACATTCATGTCATCCTTTGTTGACATCACCATCTCTTTTTCAATGTCATCCCACCCTACTAACATCATCATGATGGCATCCCATTTGAAGCACCCTCAGTCCATGATGATTTCATTATTATGTCATGGTGACATCATTCTATAATTTTTTATGTCATCATCAAAACTTTTCATCTAAAATAGACACTAAAATTAGACGTTAAGTTAGTTGATTTAGTTGTTCTTCATCACAAGCACAATTCCAATGATTTTTTAAAAATTTGGCTAACTAGGAAGATCTCACAAATGGTTTTCTTATACTCATGAACCCCACAAAACCTCATTCTGAAATGTAGAAGTTCTCTAATGGTTCCAAAACATTAAAAATTATATCATTAATTCCCTTCCCACCCATTAGGGAATTAAATGAATATATTTTTTAAGATGTATTTGGGTACCAAAGACTTAACACATGGGTCTGGTTTTAGCTACTCACAATTATTGTACAATTGTCACCTAGCTACCATAAATCAATGCTCAACCAACCAGAGGTTATCGCTCAACTCTTCTTTGAATTTGTGACATCCATTTTGAGTGTGATTGATCCTTGGCCATAAATTTTGTATTTCTATAGTGCCACATGTTAGGGTTTTGATTCAATAATCATATTTTGATGTTTTTAACTCTATGCAAAGTGTTGGTTGATGAATTCTAGGGTTCAAATTATTGAAAATTAGTTGTAGGAGGAAATTGAAGGTTGTTGACATATATGAAGGTATTATGATAGATTTTTTTGTAAATGTATTGTCTCCAAAATATTAGATACTTGTTTTAGGGTTACTTTTAGTACAATAGAGTTTCTTCTCAACACATTTGGTGTTGTGAATGTAAAATTTGTTGGAGAATGCAACAAAATTTTAAAACATTTGTAATCATTATAGTGATATTTCATTATTTATGTGTGGACTTGTGTAGTTTCATTATGGATAACTAAGTATGTTTAGTGTGTAGCACTCTCATTTTGATGCATTATTATGATTGGATCAATTGTTCAATATTTATTCTTTCATTAAATATCTCCATGTCAACTTGAATCTATTACCCATAAATAGGCACTAGTCTAGGATTAATTAGACTCAACCACTAAAAATAAAAATAAATCATAAACTTTTTTTGTTTAGTTTCATTTCATGATTTCACTATATTTACAAGGAATAGTGTATACAAGATTTTTTGAATTATTTATCTTTATTTCACCTTGAATTTATTGTAATGGTATTTATTTTTTGTAGAGAGGTAGTCGGGTAAATAGTTTCTCTCATGCTTAGTGAAAAATATTTGGAGTTGTCTTAGTAGTAGAGGTTTAGTTACCATTGTTTCTAACAATTTATTTATTTACACAAGACTCTAAGAACAATCTCCTAAGTCTAAACCAAGCTCAAAATGCAAGTGATAAAACTCACTCTTGTAGAGTTGGCAATGAAATTGCCATATTTTTGTTGATGAATTTTTTTCACTTACTAGATGACAACGTCAATCTTGTGAGTGCAATTTTGTACTAGAAACGAGAGAAATAGTTTTGGGACTGAACAAATCCCATAACTACCAAACCCTCTTGAGAAAATTAATATATGATATTTAATAAATTTTTAGATCGGTCCCTCAAGCTTTATAAAGTTCAAGTAGATATAGATCATTTATTAAATATATCACATATGCTTGATTCCTCTAAAAATTAGCTCATATACTTGATTTCACTTGAAAATGTTTCTTATGATTGAATATTTTTAAAAATTCAGTATAATATTATTTTTTAAGAGATTTTAAGAGAAAATTATGTAAAAAAAATCAGATTAGTCATTATCAAAAAATATTGTTAAAATAAAAGTTATAGAAATGTAGTGATGGGAAATTTTACTAAAAATATATCAAATTTTTTTTTTTGGTTATTTTGTTTGCAATCCACTTTTCTGGTATCAATGAAATAGTGAAGTTGTTTATCCAAGAGCCATCTTCAGAGTCTACTCTTGCTCGAATTTGTTGCATACCAACATGTTATGACTAAATTTTGTATTGTAATTCTTCCCATCTGCATTATAATTAAAAGTGATTATCTGAAAGGTATATTGGGGAGCGATATAGGATTTTGCCTTATCAGATATAAACTCTATGTACAATCTTTTTATAATATATATTTATATGTATGGCAAGTGCCATATATATATATATATGGGTACCCTTTTTAAAATGATTACATCTTATAAAATGGTTGCCCATTTTAAAAAAGGTACCCATTTCTAACATTTCTATTATTTTTCTATTTTTAGTAAAAATTACTATCACTACATCTCTACAACTTTTAAAATGGGTATACATTCTAAAAATGAATGGAGACTCATTCATTTTTTGAATATGCACCCATCCATATTTATAATGGGTACCTATTTTAAAGAATATGTGTTCTATAAAATTTAAAATTTGAAACCACCCTTTTGACTTGGTCTTAGTCTTGGAAACCCAACTCTTAGCCTTGGACTTGCAAGTACAATGTCATGCTAATAGAAGAAGTAAAAGTTGACTTTAGCAATATGGTTGATGACTTTTTGTTTAGAAAATTTGGACCAAAATAAAGCATACTATAGATGACAACGTCTAATTTTCAAATATGTATTTTTTACTATTGGACATATTTTTCTATTTATTTATTATTTTTAAGGAAATGGTTCAAAAACTTGAAATGGCATGTATTACTATTTTTTAATAAATTTTGAGTTTTAAACTTTTATAAAGACAAATTAATGGCTTTAACCTATCTAGGCATCATTTTCTACACAATAAAAAGAATAGTTATAATTATTTTAGTTTGAATTATATTGGTCATGGACAAGGGGCTTTAAAAAGTAGAAATTATAGTCAATTAAATTTTAAAAAATATATATATAAAAATATCCTAACCAAAATTCACAATAATACAAATATTTCCATAAAATAAATTAGAAGAATACTTTTATTTAAGTCAAATTATGTTCATCATACACATGCATGTTTTGGCTCAAAACATAAGATTTTAAAAAGGCTACTTTTGTACATCCTATACAGAACCAACTTTTATTATCTGGGTATTAGAATAAGTTATATTTTAAAACTAGACATATAATCCTAGAATTTATATTTTTACACCATGTTAATATTCAATGTATAACTACTCCATATTTTTACTCCAACTATGAAAAGCTTTGATTTTTAGGAAGAAAACTTCCACTTTTAGGCCAAAAAGTGGATCCATCTTCTTACACTTAACCTTTCATTAAATATCAATGAGATATATTAGCTTGAACGTATTGTGTGGTCTCACATCACACCCCATTTTTCCCTTTGCAAAAATGTGGACCACCTTTTTCGCTACTTTTAGAAATGATAAAATGCTATTGTCTTGATCCACCTTGCCCATCCCTTGCTAAGTTCATGTTTCCTTAGACATGAAGTGTTTGCAAAGTATTTTCCTGATGTTATTCTCCAACTAGATACCTAGGTCTCAGGTATTGGGTGTCATTTCTCTAAGGATGGTTTATCTCTTGCTAGTCGATGCGCTCGGTAAGTTTTCACCCAAGTAAAATTATCTCGAGTGTTTACCTGTCATCCCTTTTCCCTGGTTAGCATGGTAGTGGATTTTATTTTCATCAGAACTGGACATCAATTTTTTTTTCACAAATCTCATTTCAAACCAAACTGTCTCATTTGCATCGGTTCTCATATACCTACTAAGTAAAAGTCCTGAATCCTAGTAATTCTTCAAAGCCCGATGTCGGATTATTGAAACCTCATTAATGGTCAACCATTTAGCATCCAAGTTGGATGCTTCCTCTAAGGCCTTTTTCTTATTAATAATTAAAGTGACATGCAAGCATGTCATGATGGCCACCTGTGCCACTTTCCTCTCAAAAGTTGGGCCCATGCATAAGAATCAAGGAGTTCATAGTTTGAACCCTAATTCACCATGATTGCACATTTACTCTAGGTAGTTAATGAGTAGTAAAATAAATTAATGAACATGGAAAAGAACACATGTACTCGATACCACCTTGAGCATGTAGTTGTTTCCATAACACACTACCTTGAACTAGTTCACTTGTATAGATATCAAAGAATTAAAACCAAGATTGTGGTGCTCAAAGAAGGGTAAGCTTTAGAATACTAAAGAACATGACTATTAGGGTTTTAACCCATGTCTATTCAATCATATTATTATAAAAACAAGGTACTCTTCTCACAACTGAATTTATGTTAATTCTTTTATGCATGCATGACTCAATTCAAAAATATTACCTCTAGTTAGGTCATTAAAACACTGATTATTTTTAAAGAATTTAACCTAATTACAGACTATAAATTTTGTGAGTAAAGAGATTTCACGAATTATTGAAAATGTATGATTAATATTATCCCTAACCTACACATAGAGCACACATTTGCTAATAATATAGGAAATTAAGAAATAAATGAGGAATTCAAATTCCCTTCTTCACAACTCGTATTAGTTGGTGGGATGGTTATAGATACCCATCCAATAGGCTTCAATGAGTATGAATTCATTATGAGAACTCAACAAGAAGATGCCTCTCAATGCACCTAAAATATTGTTGCAAGTGGACTACATTTTGTAGGAGGGTTTCTGGCATTGTCAATTGGTGCCCTTGAAAGAAGAGTATATGCAAACCTCTCCACAAAGGGAATTGTATGCACATTTGGGCTCCCTATGTTCATATAAATGAGTCCATTAGATACACAGGTTCTTGCCATAACATACCTAGATGCAGAACAACAAAATAGGAAGTTTATGATTTTGACATGGTTTTAGAAAAAGTCAACAAAGTTTATGAAGAAAATATTGAGTTCATCATTTATTCAAGAGGTTTAGGATATATTAACCCTATTGAGAAGGATAGTTGGATGAAAATATTCCAACAAATTCTAACCCTAAATGTTCAGGATTATAATGAAAATGATGAAGGCCCTATGCAGAAGCATTGGGGAAATTTTATCAATGACAAGCTACCTGAACAAATACTAACATTCTTAGACACCCAATTGTTCTCCATGTCTTCATATGTCATCTATTCCTATGCCCTAAGGGAAAATATTCAAATATGAATAGATTTGGTGCCTTGGGTAGAGAACCAGGGAATAATTTGATTTATATTCACTTTCCCTAGATTACTATTCACCAATACCAAGAGCAATACCAGAGGGTAAATGACATGTTTTCTATGAAACTGGTAAGATTGATGGAAGGGGACAAGGCCAAGAGATTATATCTAGAAGCAGAGAGTGTTATCAAGTCTATTGGGGGATGGTATATTCAATTCCATACTTTCACTTATATCAGGGTCGAAGGATTTATAAAATACCCCTTCATACTACTCAGGTACCCAATAGACAAAATGTTGTTACTAGAACTTGTGAGATAGGTGCAACCGTCTCATGCTCTTTTTTCACAAGAACGTGAGAAATTCCTATTACATTCCCTATCACCATTTGGAATTATAAATTTATTGTAGCCAAAAGTGTTGATATGTGTGAGGATGAGTTCAAACTCTATTGTTTAGAGTTCTTCACAATCTAAAGGGAAAACTATGATCTAGTAGAGAGCCTCACTAAGAAAATAAGCAAGAAGTATACTCATATTTATCATTTGGAAGACTTTTAGCATAATTGTTATGATGATCATAATGTGAGGAAGAAGTCATACAAGAGGTTGACACTAGGAGCAACAAGGATTCTTAGAATTCATGATGTTCAAAAATAATTGGATACTAATAATGGAGAGGTGTTGAATCTAGTTTATGATTCATATAAATTTTTTGATGAACCCATCCTAGACCGAGACTATACAAAGAAAGAGGTAGTAATAATTGAAGAAATTTTTAAGCAATTATTGACATATACTCAATAATAGATTAATGTTTGCATCAAGAAATTGAAGGAAGCTAGGATATAACCCACATACCTGCATAATGTTAAGAGAAAACAAAAGTTGGTGAATGTATTAGGATATGATGGGAGTTCTGAAAAGAGAAGAAAGGTTGTAGAAATAAGGGTAGCTGAGCAAGGTGGGGAGCAAACTCTCGATACTTCAAGATAGGGAATTTCAATGGCGTCACAGCTAGATAGCATATGCAAAGAAACTATCACCACTCTAGCCAATGTAATGGAAATTCCAAAGATAGAATTCTCTTCCACAAAAAACCCAAGATCTTAGCTTTTGGCTGGCGAGGATGTGGAAATGAGAACACAAGTACATGTTAAAAAAAAGTCTACATCGTAGAAGGAAACAAATATATTTAATTCTCCACCCTTGGTCAATACGATAGAAATAAGACAAGCCTTGGGAGGGACTCCTATAATGTAAGAGGAAGATCCTAACCTAACTGAAGAACAAGTTAGGGAGCAACTTGAGAAATTGACTGCTAAGATGAAACAATTTAAGAAAAAATGATCCAAAGGAGATCCAATAATGTAGCCAGTAGTGGAATAAGTGTCAGATACAGGGTCATATCTAGAAAGTAGAGAAGAAGATTTTATAATAGGATCACTCACTTAAGAGGTGAGAAACCACCAAGAAATAAATGTAATAGAAATGGGGAGCACTAATGTTGAAATCCCTATTCCTATTATTGATAAATAAGATTTAATTGATGAGCATAATATTGAGGATAAATTTCCACAAGGAAGAGTTGAAAAGACTATTAACCAACCACAAACTTTGAAAGGACTAGGAGAAATCTAGGATAAGAACAAAGGTATAGAGTCCTCAAAGACCTTGGATGATGAACTAAGAAATTATGAGAATCTTGATGTTTTAGGATAACAAGAAAAGACTATACTCTAAGGGATGATGTTTAAAATATGGCAAGATAGGAAAATTTAGGTCTTACAGAGTGTTGGAACTATAAAAATCTAATGTTTTCACATGTTGGTTTTACTCATAAACTTCCAGATTTGGTCCTACTGTGTGCATATTTCACTCATATTTTTCCATATTGCCCCATTGAATCCTTTGAGTCATGCATTTTTTTTGCATTCTGGTTCTTATCGGCGTGAGATGGTCAAGGTCTCCCCGACCCATGTTGCATTTTCTACTAGAAAACGTCTATGTTGCCTATCGGCAAGATGTTTCTGATGTCTTGGCGACTAGAATTTACTTACTGGCAGTTATCGGCGAGATATTCACATGGTTTCGGTGACTGAAATGATTCATATCAGCATAAGTTATACTATCGATGAAAGGTCATAGCAAACGTTATATGTCTTACCAATTTTCTCATGTGGATCTACTTCGGCCAGAGTCATAGTGTTTGGCAGAGTGTCTTGGCGAGGTCTTCTTGTCTTGTTGAATGGCGGTGGAAGGATACAACATATTAGCGTAAGTTAAGGTATGTGGCAGGAAGTCATAGCGAAGCATGTATGTCTCACCGATGGGTTACTAAAGGTTTCTATTGAACGGATTTTGGCGAGAGGTTTGTGTTGTCTTGGTGAACAGGTGTGAGTTTGGGCTTTCAGTATAACTCTATAATCCGCGGGACCTCTCATCGACATCATAAGGTCACAGTGACATACATAAGATAGATGGACTCATCGGCAAGAAAAAAAAAGTGTCACGACGACCTTAGAATGGATGAGGACTTTTGGTGAGACATATAATCTACAAGAGGTCTTCCCAACATCATAAGGCTATAGCGAAGTGGATGAAGCGAAGGGGGGATATTTCAGTAAGAATCTTCCTATGTCTTAGCAAATGGAAAACACGTAAAGATATGTAATTCGGTAACACTTGGGGTGGTCTACAGGAGGCTTCCACGATATCATAGGGTTATAGCGAAACACAAAGGGGACAAATGGATTCTTCATGACTTCGGCATAGCGAATAGATGGTCACGGCGAAAGTGAATAACGTGATGAACAGGGGAACATGGGAAGACAATGATAAGTGATATTTTGCCTTTGGCATATTTTCAACACTGTCCTAGCAATTGTTCCATTGGTGATTAACTATTTTCAAATGTTGTGGGCTGACATAAATGAATTTCTAAATACCGTTGATGGCCAACATGATTTGGGCCTGATTTCCATGATGGGATGACACTAATTTGAAGTGATATGATTCTTGATGCTGGTGTATAAATATGCACTCCCGATTGTAATTGAAGGATGAGATTTTAGATCAAATTTTAGATTAGAGGCATTAGGTAGAAATGGATACAGTAGAATAAATTTCTTAGAACAGAGGCTATGTTGCATGTTTTCAAATGGCGATTTCAATGAAATTCAACTGGTGTGGTAGTTTATTTTCTGGTGTCAATTGTATGTTGAGTTTATTGAAAAGTATTGCTGAGCTGTCTCCAAGTTGATTCTTTCTGGTTATTTAAATTGAAGTAACAAGCTTATTTTTAGTTTATCAGTGCACATTTGTTGTATCTGTGTGATTAATCTATTAGTTCTCTCAAGCAGAGATTAAATCCTTTTTGTTGATCACAGTAATAAGGGGGAATTCATCTAGATTATTAAAGTAAAGCTTAGTGGTCAAAATCTTGCATGTTTATACAAGTTATAAACATATCATATGCCATCAATTCGATTTTCTGCCAGAATAAGTTGTCCACTTCTATTTCTTTTGACTCCGCATACCCAATAAGGCATTGGTTTCTGCATTTCATCATTTGATTCATTCAGTTTCTTTATATCTATTAATTAAGCATTTTAGGATTTAGATCAGAAGATTGCTATTGCTATCAGGTTTGATTTCATTTGTTCACTTCCATTTTCCATTGTGGACAAATCATTGCAAGAAAGACAATCATAAGTCAAGTCTTCTTTATTCAGAAAGGTACACCCGCCTAGGTTAGAAGGTTGAGTTCTCTTGACCTTGTCTGTTACCCTAAAACGTACCAAGAGATTGGCAGCCTCTTGAGGTATCTTTACCTACATTTTTGAGAGCTAACAAATTGGCGACTCTACTGGGGATTACATTAGAAAATTTGGTTGAAGACCACATTATAGAGTCATTGAAGAAAATATTTCTAATTTGAGAAGTTTTCGAAAAGGCGATTCCACTAGGAAAAGATCAGAAATAATGATTTTCCTACTTTTGGAAAAGTAGGTGGCGACTCTGAAAGAAATATTGCATTTGTTCAAACATGAATGGAAGAGGATCTCAGTTCAGGGGAGGTCATGCTAGAGCTTCTCATGGTTAGCAGTATGTGCCATATTATCATACACAATGCAATGGTCCATCGTACCAGTATCAGTACCCACCTAGCACCCCTCCTCATCAATACACAACAATGATCAGACAGTTTGATTTGGCAGGGATTCAATTATCCCCTTATCCAATGGATAGCAGTTGGAGAAGTATTGTTCCAAAGTTTACAGGGAGTGATGCGATTACTGTTGAAGAGCATTTAAGAAGTTTCAATGCTTTCATCCAAGATTTGGGTGTGCCTTATGAAGATTTACACATGAGGCTATTCCTAATATCACTTATTGAAGATGCCAGGGATTGGTTCAATAGCCTACCAACAATCTCTATTGATTCTCTCCAATGATTTTAGGATCAATTCCTCGAGCAATATGGGAATCCAAGTGTACTAGATGCTGCTCTTCATGAATTAATACAGATTCAGAAAGATCAAAGTGACACAATTTATGATTTTAATCGAAGGTTCAATAAGTTGCAGAATAAAATACCTCCTGGATCAAAGTTGCCAGATTTTGTAGCATTGAGTATTTATTTAAATGCTTTTGATCCTAAAACTGGGTATGAATTGAGAAATAGATTCCCAAGAGATCTGGTTGAGTCTCAAAAGATAGCATTGACAATTGAAAACAATAGGAGGGTTGCATGGATAATTGATAAAAGAGACAATCCTAGGGTTCCTCAGCAAAGTAGTAATTATCAGCACAAGCAGGAGAACACATACAGGAACGAAAGGCCGAGGTTGCATGGCATGCCTTATAATACAAACTGGAAGGACAAAAAACCTATAATAGCTAGGCCTAGAAACCAAGAAGCTCCTGATCCATTGAGCAAGAAGGGAACCTATATGGTAAGTAACAATTACTTTTGTGAATTTTGTGATAAGCCACATTCCCTAGATTATTGTGTTGTACCCCAAAGAATGCAAGAAGAGGGAATGCTGATGGGAAATAATGAAGAAGATCACATAGTATATTTGGCTTAAAATACTTTTCACCATGTTGAGGAAGATGAAGGTACAAGAGTTTTCTCTTGCATAACAGATTGTCACAGGGAAAGCAATGCATGTTGTGAGAAATCCAGTGAGTATTATGGTGATGAACCTGAGGATTTTGATCTGTAGTCAAGGGATTCTTCTACCTCTATGAAAATCTTGATGAAGAGGCAATGGGAAATGTTGATTCATCTGATAGTAATTATATAATACCTCTGGCTATAGTTGAAAGTTATGAAGATGCATTTGATCATGATGAGGTTTGTACATCTGAAAATGATTTCCAATCTTTTTCAAACCCATTGTATGATGAAGAGTTAAATGAAGATCATATGATATTTTGCGGAGGTATGCCCATGAATGAACTTCAGGTTTTTTCAAATCCACTTTATGAAAGAGAGGAGATAATTTCAAACAAGCAAAATGATGGAATAAATGACTGTGTTGATAATGTTTTTGATTTCCCATTCTCTGATGGTCTTGGATTTCTTTTTGATGATGAAAAAAGTGAAGATTATTACTGTAGTGATGAAAATGTTGAGACTTGTTCACTCAACGATGGGCATATTTTAGATTTGTTAATTCCTAAATACCATGGATGTGCACATGAGGGTGATCTTGAAGATTTGTGTCTAGCTTGCATTTTTTTTGACAGTGAGAGATCTTTGTGTAAAGATTCTTATGATTCCCTATGCATTTCTTGGAATGATGGTGAAACCTTTGGTGTTGATCAAAAGTTTGTTTCCTTTTAGGATGAGGTATGTGATTTTGAAATTTCTAATTCATGTGAAGAAGATGTTTATTTGCATGCCAAGGATGATAGAGGTCCAGATTTGATTGGTTCACATATGCTTGATATTGAAGATATGAGTCATGATCTAGTGTTGTCTTCGAATAGAGATACTGAGAAGGTGCAAAAGGTTTCAGATTTGTTTGTTTCAAACAGTGTTGATATAACCAAATTTTTTGTTTCTCAAGAGAAGCACTTTGATTGTGAATTTTCAATACGGCTGGGAGGGTGTTTCATAATACATAACCGTGAGAAAGATAATGAGGAATTTTGCATTGAATATATTTGCATTTTGTATGTTGAGAATAACAGGGGTTTGTCTGATGATGAAGAATATAAATTACAGAATGATGTAGGAAATTTGAGCCAAACTAAGCATAGTGATTCTCTAAAAACTTTCAGTGACAGGGAAGATTGCATATGTGTCTTCAAGAGGAATCTAATGAACTCAAGGAAAAACCAGGTATTTGACAGGGGAAAGTATGATTTGAGTTTCTGATTGTAACAGCACAAAATAGGTGAAGTGGAAACATAGAGGATTAAGGGTTGCTAGTGCATGGACAACTCTCGCTTATCCTCTTTAAAATTATTTTCCATGCACAGTAGTTTAGGGTTTTGGTTCACCTCCATCTTGCATTCATTTTGCATTCATTCCATCATGCTATTTTCCCATTTCCATTTTGCTCATTTTGTGTCTAGTCTACTCACCCAAAGATTTTGGATCCTTGCAATGATCTCACTATCATTCTTCCCCACATGGAGCCACTGTTGGAACTGTAAAAATATGATGTTTTCACATGTTGGTTTTACTCATAAACTTCCAGATTTGGTCCTACTATGTGCATATTTCACTCATATTTTTCCATATTGCCCCATTGAATCCTTTGAGTCATGCATTTTTTTTGCATTCTGGTTATTATCGGCATGAGATGGTCAAGGTCTCCTTGACCCATGTTGTGTTTTCTGCTAGCAAATTTCTATGTTTCTTATCGAAAAGACATTTTTGATGTCTTGGCGACTAGAATTTACTTACTGGCAGTTATTGGCAAGATATTCACATGGTTTCGGTGACAGAAATGATTCATATCAGCATAAGTTATACCGTCGATGAAAGGTCATAGTGAACATGATATGTCTTACCGATTTTCTCTTATGGATCTACTTCGGCCAGAGTCATAGTGCTCGGCAAAGTGTCTTGGCGAGGTTTTCTTGTCTTGTCGAATGGCGGTGGAAGGATACAACATATCGGCATAAGTTAAGGTCTGCAGCAGGAAGTCATAGTGAAGCATGTATGTCTCACCGATGGGTTACTAAAGGTTTCTACTGAACAACTTTCGGTGAGAGGTTTGTGTCGTCTTGGCGAACAAGTGTGAGTTTGGGCTTTCAGTATAACTCTATAATCTGCGGGACCTCTCACTGACATCATAAGGTCACAGCAACATACATAAGACAGATGGACTCATCGGTAGGAAAAAAAATGTGTCACAGTGACTCAGAATGGATGAGGAATTTCGGTGAGACATAATAATCTGCAAGAGGTCTTCCCGACATCATAAGGCTATAGCGAAGCAGATGAAGCGAAGGGGGGATATTTCGGTAAGAATCTTCCTGTGTCTTAGTGAATGGAAAGCACGTAAAGATATGTAATTCGGTAACACTTGGGGTGGTCTACGGGAGGTTTCACCGATATCACAGGGCTATAGCGAAACACAAAGGGGACAAATGGATTCTTCATGACTTCAGCATAGTGAACAGATGGTGACGGCGAAAGCGAATAATGCGATGAACAGGGGAACATGGGCAGACAACGATAAGCGATATTTTTCCTTTGGCATTCTTTCAACACTGTCCTGGTGACTGTTCCATTGGTGATTAACTATTTTCAAATGTTGTGGGCCGACATAAATGAATTTCTAAATACTGTTGATGTTCGACATGATTTGGGCCCGATTTCCATAGTGGGCCAACATGAATTTGAAGCGATATGATTCTTGATGCTGGTGTATAAATATGCACTCCCGATTGTAATTGAAGGATGAGATTTTAGATCAGATTTTAGATTAGAGGTAGTAGGTAGAAATGGATACAGTAGAATAAATTTCTTAGAACAGAGGCTATGTTGCATGTTTTCAAATGGCAATTTCAATGAAATTCAGCTGGTGTGGTATTTTATTTTCTGGTGTCAATTGTATGTTGAGTTTATTGAAAAGTATTGCTAAGTTGTCTCCAAGTTGATTCTTTCTGGTTATTTAAATTGAAGTAACAATCTTATTTTTAGTTTATCAGTGCACATTTGTTGTATCTGTGTAATTAATCTATTGGTTCTCTCAAGCAGAGATTAAATCCTTTTTGTTGATCACAGTAATTAGGGGGAATTCATCTGGATTATTAAAGTAGAGATTAGTGGTCAAAATCTTGCATGTTTATACAAGTTATAAATAGATCATATGCCATCAATTTGATTTTCTGCTAGAATAAGTTGCCCACTTTTGTTTCTTTTGACTCCGCATACCCAATAAGGCACTGGTCTCTGCATTTCATCATTTAATTCATTCAGTTTCTTTATATCTGTTAATTAATCATTTTAGGATTTAGATCAGAAGATTGCTATTGCTATCAGTTTTGATTTCATTTGTTCACTTCCATTTGCCATTTTGGACAAATCATTGCAAGAAAGATAATCATAAGTCAAGTCTGCTTTATTCAGAAAGGTACACCCGCCTAGGTTCAATAGCACCTAAAGAGTAGAAGGTTGAGTTCTCTTGACCTTGTTTGTTACCCTAAAATGTACCAAGAGATTGGTAGCCTCTTGAGGTATCTTTACCTACATTTTTGAGAGCTAACAAAGAGAAAGAGAATCCATGCTAATGAAGGTAATCTAATGAAGAATCCATGCTAATGAGGATAGAGAATGTTAAAGTTCTGGAGGTTGTGATGAGAAATGTTGAAAGTTAAGAGAGGAAGTTTCTGAACATGTCAATCATCAGGAAGGAGGTAATACTAAAGAGGTGAGATAGAATGAAGAAGCCACTGACTAGCTAGTCAGACAATTGGCTCCTTTGTTGGATGTGGAATTGGTGCCTCTTGATTTCAAAAGTTGAATACAAGGAATACGTGAATAAATATTCAGCAAGCTCCCTTCGGGTATATTTTGGTTTAAGTATCGGCCTGCGCATAGCAAATGATCCACTAGACCTTTTTTTGTCAAACTCTGTTACCCACTCCACATGTGTACTCTATGCTCCCCAAAAATTTTCCTTCCTTCACATTTAAATGAGGCCCCACTATGCTGCCACGTATCATTGCTACACATAATTGATGACTGCTTCCCTTCACTTTTGATTAGAGCTCCACCCTCATGCCACATGTCACCTTAGCGCAAGCTTTCAATGATGAAAGATAAAGACTCACACAGGCTGCACTATACTGCCACATGTTTCTTCAATGGGTTTTGTATTTGGGTGATGGATGAAGCAAAACAAACACTACGATTGGCCACCGCATGTCATAATTTCTTTCTCTTTACAGGGTGATGAAACTTGCCTGCTTGACCTCACCAGGACCACTGCCATCATTTGCAGAGGATGCCCTTAAGCTTGGAATGACCAGATGCTTGGTTTTGAATCTTTTATGGTGCAACAACCTAGAGGAATACTCAATTCTGCATCATTTCTAGGGATCGTAAAATCTTTTTTGTTATTTGCTCGCCAAGGTGGTGGGAGTTTCAACTATATATACTTCTCTCTGTTTTGAGGGAAGGTTCTAGATTTTTAGAAGAACATTGATTTTAGAAAAGATTCCAGGCCTTTATTATTATTTTTAATTATTGCAAAGACTCTCAGATTGTTCCAATTGTTTGTCCTTTCTGTTCTTTTATGATATTTGATTAACTTTAGACTATGCTACTATTGTCTGGATATTTCATTTGAGAACTTCTATAAATTAAATGCAAGTTTGTTGTTCTAGATCATGTCTTATGACTATTCTTAACAATAGGAATGTATGCAATGTTATTTTATGTCAATGAATGGATTATCTATACTTTAATCTTTAGTTTCCTCCTTTCTGGGACATTACAAATACCAATCGGGCCCTTAGATCTATGATTTATCATGCCTATTATTAAGTCTTGGCACATTGCCTTAGATTAGACTTTATTTTTTATATATTTGTTAGCTTTTTCCTTTCCAAACCCCCATTATAGAAGAAGTTGACTTCTTTAAAAATCTAGAGGTCACTTAGTTTAGCACAAAAGGTCCCCCATAAACTGAGTTTCCCATAAGACACTATTCCCTTGTCAATTTTTGGCAGCAACAGTTTGATCATTTTTTGGCACACCCGATGGGACAAAACTTAAATTAATTTGTGCTTTAAAAGGGTGTATGAGCCATCAGCCTATAACTAGATCCCAAATTGCAAAAAACCCCAGTTTACTAGTACCACCACTAGGAACAGTGCAGGCCACAAACCAGCTAGTAATAGTTCTACTTCTTCTGCCCATTCCTCTAACCATGTTGCTAGGTGCCAATAGAAATTACATGACATGTGATATTGGAAGTCCCCTAGCAATGCCAATAGCACCTGCTATCTAGGCTGCTATCCCAGTCTCAACTATGAAAGCTATACCCAAGTTTACCAGAGATGGCTCAAGAACACCCACATAAAATTTGCAAGATGTGGAGGATGTGTGTTTGGTCCATGGGATCACCACACATAATGTAGCATTGAGGCTCCTCGCTGCATCTTTCAAAGGCAAGGCACTGGATTGGTACCGAACATTGCCAGCTAGCACTATTTGTACCTAGGATGAGCTTAGAGACCTATTTTGTGAGAGTTTTTCAAATGACAGAGATCGCTCCTCACTATACTATCAACTATCTATCATTAAACGAGCTCCCCAAGAGGCTATTGTGGACTTCAATGCCCAATTCCATAGAAACTGGTAGATGATCCTTGTTTCTATCCACTCGACTCCTGAGTTGGCATTCATATTCTACCTAAAGTCTATCAATCCCAACATTTCTATGATGATTAAGTCTTTGGGAGGGGCCACTCTACCAGATGCTTACAACATTGTCGTTAAAGTGGAGAATCATTTGATAGATTGTGGAAAGTTGCATCCTTGGCCTAGCATGCCAATATTTCCCAAAATCTCAGTGCATGCCTAGGAAGTTGCATCAATTAGTGTGCCCGCACCTCCCCATTCAATGTACACATATGCGGCAATGCTGCAAAATGTTGCCTCTACATTCGGTTCTTCCTGCCTATGGAAATGATGAAATGAGAAATCTGAAAGAAATGTTGCGGACTATGGAAAATGACATAACCACCCTCAAGTGAAACCAACCAATGCCTTTGAAGCCTGCCTATCAGAATTATCAAGGTGAATGGTCTTCATATCAACAAAATCAGTACCAAGGCAGTCCCTGCACTAACCCACTTGCTCGAACAACCAACCAAATAATGTTGGTACTTACTCCACTGACAAGTGCTTCAGCAAAATCGAGTAGGGAATTAACTGTGGGACAAAAAAACTTGTCGATGATATCAATATGTGGTGCTTCCCTTGCAGCGACGTGCACATGCCTCAAAACTATCCGTGTGGCAACTTACAACAAAATGTGGTGGAACAACACAACAAAGGCACAACTTTGGACCATGGAGGTTATGTATATGCCTCACCAAAAATGGAGAGTGTGGTTCTTACCACACAAATGCAAGGTATGTCCCTAGAACAAGAATCCGACATCGCTCCTAATCACATGCTCTTCTCATGGATGGAAGAGGAAGAGGCAGTGTTCGCAAACGATCCTTCTACATCAAAAACACCATAAGTTTATTCTAATTATAACACTCACTCTAAGTGAAGGCTTACGGGTGAACCAGTCACACCACAAAATAGGAGTGCCTCTGATCAATCTTCTAGCATCACCACAGTCGCACCACCATTCCAAACATGGAAAGAAATTGTGATGACAAAAACCAAGGAACATAAATCCTTGAACCCGCCACCGTTCAATGTGGTGGAACAATTAAAGAAATCCTCTACCAATGTGTCCCTATGGGACATCCTAGCAATTCCAGAGTAGAAAACATTGCTTCAAAAGGCTCTCCAAGAAGATGCTAGCTCTAATCCAACGTAGCAATTTCCAAAAGAAAAGGCCATAGATCTAATGCCTCAAGCCAAAGTTCTCTAAAATAATTTAGAGGAACCCCTTGCAGAAGTTAAAGGTAAGCCAAAACCATTCTTCCTAACCCTTATCATGGGTAATATACTGTTCAACAATTTGATGATCAATTTAGGTGCTAGTACCACAGTCATGCCCAAACAAATAGCTGAAGCCTTGAGACTTAGCTATGAACCCATGAAGAAGGGAGTTATGCAACTTGACATAAACAAGTTTGAAATAGTGGGGATCATTAAGGATATTCCCTTAACTCTCTTCAACTATCCTAGCATCACCGTGCCTCAAGACACTATCATCATTGATGTCCCGCCTATGTTTGGTCTTTTCCTATCTCAGGAATTTACTGCTAAAATAGGGGGATACTTATTGTTGGATTGGACACACGTAATTGTCCAAACCAAGCACAGGGCTAAGCTAAATTTATTTTCTGAACCACTGCATGCACACCATGTTGTGGATGAGGTTATGATCAACTTTGAAGCCACCCATACCTCCATTACCAAAGATGAGATGTACTATGTTGAATTGCTAGAGGATGAGGAGGTGACCAGGGATTGAAGTGAAAAGGATGAAGCTCTTCTAAATGAGTTCATCGACATGGATCCTTTTGGAAATTACCATGCCACTGGTTTGTTCACATAAGTCATTTATGACTAGGAGCAAGAGATTTTGGAGGTCACAGATGAACCTATAAGTAGTGTAGCCTCTGATCTATGGATGTTGTACTTTGATGGAGCAAGATGCAGAGTAGGCACCAGAGTGGGGGTATGTTTGGTATCCCCACAAAATCAAAAAATACTAAGGTCTTCCTGCTTCTAGTTCACTTGTTCAAACAATGAAGTTGAATATGAAGGACTAGTACAAGGTTTAAGCCTTGCAAAGTGAATGGTCATCAAGCAATTAATGGTGTTCAAAGAATCAGAACTGGTGGTCAACCAAGTCTAGAGAATTTTTGTGGCAAGGAATGTCCACATGAGATCCTATAGGCACTGATTCTAGGACCTGGATGATGATTTTGAAGCCTTCAACATCCATACTATTCCCTAAGAACAAAATGGCGATGCAGATCACATGGTAGCAATCAGATCCCAATTTGATCCTGCCTCTGACCTTATACATAACAAACACTCTGTACAAGTAATAGTACGATGAATGATTCCCAATAATGATCAAAGTTGGAAGGAGTTTGAAAGTGATGAACACATTGCCTCATTCATCCAGCAGTCAGGGGAATTCACCGATCATCTCCAACCAGAGATCGCTGAGGCTTACGAAGGACAGATCATGCAACTCAAATCTAACAAGCTTCCAAAAGGATTGTTTATTCTCGAAAAACTTTTTGATCATGATGATGCAAGGAATGATAAAAGGAATTTTGTGGTAGACAAAATCAACTATATAGACCTTCAGGTCTTAGATGACAGAAACCTTGGAGTCAGGAAAGATGTCCCGCATCATGATAAACAAAGGCTCATCAATTTCTATGAGAAATATAATATGAAGGGTTAGTGGCTTGGCCCTATGGTGACTTGAAGGGATATAATCCCGACATCATCCAACACATAATCGAGCTAGCGGAGGGTGCAAAACTAGTCTGACAAAAGCATAGGCTAGTGAACCCCAAAATTGAAGCACTAATGGCACAAGAGCTAACAAAGCTAATCAAGTCGCGAATTACCTTCTTAATCAAGTATACCACATGGGTATCCAATCTGGTCCTAATCCAAAAGAAGAATGGAGATATCCACTTGTGTGTGGAATTCTAAGACCTAAACAAAACATCCCTGAAGGATCATTATTCATTGCCTTCTATGGAGTCAATCTTGCAAACAGTAGCAGGATCATAAATGTTTTCCCTACTTGATGGCTTGCCTGGTTATAATCAGATCTAAGTTAAAGAAGAGGATCAACACAAGACTACATTCACTACAAAGTGGGGAAAATTCGCATATGCTAAAATGCCTTTTGGTTTATCCAACGCAAGGGAAAAATTCCAACGAACAATGGACATCGCTTTCAGCGAGTTGATCAATAAGATTATCCTATTTTATTTGGATGATCTTACTATGTTTTCTAAGTCTAAGAATGATCATTCTAATCACTTAGAAATGGTTTTTCAAAAATGCTAGGAGTTCGGGGTTTCCCTGAATCCAAAAAAATGTGTATTCAGAGTGTCGTAAGGCAAGCTATTGGGACATGCGGTGTCCAAAGAAGGAGTTTCAATCGACCCCAAGTGGGTGAAATCCATTAAGGAACTCCCCCTTCTGGTTAACAAGAAAGGCATTCAATCCTTCCTAAGAAAGGTAAATTTTGTTAGCAGGTTTATTTCCAACTTCGTAGGAATAATTAAGTCAATCACCTTGATGCTTAAAAGGGATCAAGCATTTAAGTGGACAAAAGAAGCCAAAGAAGCCTTTGCAAAAGTTAAGGATGCTATTTCCTCAGCTCCGGTACTGGTTAATCCAAACTTATCTAAGGACTTTATAATGTATGTGTTCAGTACCAAGTCCAGTATTGCTATTCTCTTGACTCAAAAGGATAATGAAGGAAAAGGAGAACATTTGGTGGCATTCTACTCCTGGACCCTGAAGGAATATGAGATGAACTATAATTTTGTTGAAAGACAAGCCTTTGCAATAGTAAAGGGACTTAAAAAAATCTGTCATCTAATTTCTTGCAACAAAGTGACTATCTATGTCGCACATTCTAGTGCACACGAATATATCATGGAGGGAGAAATCAGAGAAAAAAGAGCTAATTGGATCACCAAGATCCTTGAATATGAAATCGAGGTCAAACCCACCAAAACCATCCATGGAAGAGGACTGTGTGAATACATGGCACATGACGAAGAGATACCCGCCGAAGAAGAGCAACTGAAGCTTTTTCTGATGAATGAGCCAAAGTCTGAGGGCTACTGGCTAACGAATAGAGTAAGGTTTATCCAAATAAGAAAGTATCTGCTAGGTCTTTCCTCACAAAAGAGGAGATACTATCAGCTGCAGAATTATAGATATGCGCTAGTGGAAGGGGTCCTTTTAAAAAATAATTTCAATGGTCTCCTCCTACGATACGTTACGACAAAGCAATCAAAAAGAGTCCCCAACACTTTCCACAACAATGCTATGGCTAGACACTTCTCTGCTAAGACCACCACCATCAAAATTATGTGCACAAGTTACTATTGGCCCAGACTTTTCAATGACTCGCACTCCTTAGTGAAATCTTGCAAGGAATGCTAGATATTTACATGAAGAAAGAAGAATTTTGCAATGCCTCTCAAGCCTATAGTGGCGGACAAACCATTTTCATAATGGGGCCTAGACTTCACTGGGATGTTCAATCCTACTTCTAGAGTTGGACACAAGCGGATTCTGATGGCTACAGATTACTTCACAAGGTGGATAGACGTCGCTCTGCTTAAAAATGCAACAGAGGTAGAGATAGTGGATTTCCTCGAAGAGCTAGTGACAAGGTTCAACCCTCCAAAGACTATCATTTTCGATAATTCCGGAGCTTTCCTAGGCACAAAGGTATGTCACTTTGCATTAAAAAATGGAATATTCCTTAAGACATCATCAAATTATTAACCACAGGGAAACAACCTAGTTGAGTCAACAAACAAGAACCTGGTCTGACTCCTTAAAAGAATTGTTTTAGAGAACCAAAGAGAATGGCACAAAAACCTCTAAGTGGCAGTTTGGGTAGACAACATAACTCTTAAGAAAGTCCTTAAGACTTCACCTTATGAGTTGGTATATGGAAAAGAGGCACTATTGCCTATATCCATGGAGATTCCAACGCTTCAATTGTTGATATCCCTTGAGATAGAACAAAATGGCACCATGGAGGTTCGGCTTGCAGAACTATTATAAGTACAAGAAAAAAGGGGGAAGTCCCTAATAGCCATGACAAACCACCAACAATTGGTCAAGGGATGGTTTGATAAGAGGGTGTCTGACCAAGGCTTAAAGTGCAGAGACTTAGTGCTAAAATTTAATGAAAGGGCTGTGAAGCCAAGTTAGCACAAAAAATTTGATAGCCTTTGGGAGGGTCTATTTAAAATCATTAAGTGCAAAGAGCATAATGCTTTCGAATTGGAAAGCATGGAACAGGAAGCCTTGGGAATTCCAGTCAACAGGATTCATCTTAAGTTGTTCCATAGAGTGGCAAATTTTACTATTGTACATACGTTAATAATTCTTTTATTTTCTTTCTCTTTTTTTTCTGTTGGCCAGTATTTTTTAGAATTAATTCATGTTTTAGTGGAAAATCAACCCATCATTACAAAGAATAGGGTAGGAAAAATGCTTTGCAAGAAAAATAAAGAAAAACAACCATATGCAAAGGAAATCAACAAATATGCTGAAAGAAAAGAAACCCATATGATAGAATGCCAAAAGAAAAAGAGCCATAGATTTTATAAAGCTATATTTCATTATATATATATATGCTTTCATTTTTACATGGCGAAAATGGCTAGAGATCCATAATTCAAAAAAAATATGATTATACATGGTTTTCTTTACATATATATACTATGTATGGCCTTTTCAGTCATATATGAAAAAACTAGACAATGGGTGGTGTATTCCTAAAAGCAAAAAACAAGAAGTCCAGGAGTCATTTCATCAAACGGAATAAGCAACAACTATCAACGCATCAATGGAAACATCTACCACATCCTCATTAGTAGGCACACTAGCAGTAGAAGCGGCATCATCTGGAACAACATCCATTGGCAGAGGAAACACAAGGTTCCTGAAGTCAGTGTACCAATCAATATTGTAGAATGGCACTACATTCTAAATGAGGAAGAGAAAGTGCAAGGCCTAGGTAACTCTCTGTTGGTGCTCATCGTGTGTTTGGAGGCGGAATCCTTTAAGAAATGACAACCATGGGACAACTGCTTCTTCCTCAATATAGCACTTGAGGTCATTAGTTGTTGGCAAGCCTACCCCATACGCAGCATGAGCAATGACCTCACCTAGACCATTCAGGTACTTTTTGGGAAAGATTTCTTTGAATAATTTCAGAATCAGGGGCCTGGGGACACCAATATCCAACATAGACACAACAAAGTGTGAGCAAATGTCAGTATTGACATGGTATTTGTCTTTGTACTCGAGACAGTCCTGACCCAGCACCCACTTTATGTCTATCAAAGCCAGGGAGTGTTTTTTTTCGTCATCCTCTTTAAAAGCCTAGTAGAAACCTCATCAAGGAAAGATGTCTATGACTTATATGACACTAGCCTAATTGGAGTATCCATGGTACTGACACACTACTATTGCCTGCTAACTATTTATGAAACTCTCCTACAACCTAGCCTATGAGAACCTTGCTAATAATAAAGCCAAATACTAGGCCAATGACCTATTGCTAAAAATTTCCCAAATGCTAAGTGTGATTTTCTCACTACTTAGAGGCCTAGTTATAGAAAAAATGAGGAAAAGCATGCTAATCGGCTTCTAAAAAATGTGATGATAACCATGTTCCAACTTGAAAAGAATGTTTGGGTTTACTTGAATTTCCTAACCAGTTGCATCTACTAAAGTACAACTCAATGCGTGTAGAGTTAATGAGAGATAATTAATTAGCTTAAAAATGGTGGCGCTCATCGACAGTGAACTGCACGGTCCAAAGGCTATTATGTCACCTCACAAGAATTTCATAGAACCCAAGGAAAGATTCATATATGTTCAAGTGTTGATTATTGCTTTGGCTTAATCATTTTGTTAGGGATATTAGTTGCCAATGCATACGAATGCAAGGCTAGAAGGAAAATCACCGGCTCAAGTTGCAAGGAAATCACATCATATCACATGATTTCCAAATGCAATAATGAATTCTTGTCACTCTGAAATGGCAAGTAATTCATTTTCGCACGAGCCAAGGAGTTGGTGATACATGCCAAATTAAATGAAAAAAACCCACTTTGTTCTATTGCCTTGAGAAAAAGATAGCTAAAATATTGCATGCAAAACTTTTAATGCTTAAATGTCTTTTGAAATATGCTAAGCCAAGTGAAAAAAATTTTTGGCATATCCAAAACCGAGTGATCGTTGTAGAGAATTCAAGCCCTATAAAAGCTTTCATCTAAGGTGAAAAATGGTAGAGGGTTCATCACAACAAATTCAAGAGGAAGCTAACGAACCCTTGCTTAGGCTATACGGTTGTCAAAGGTTATTTACATCTATTAAGATATATCATATGCTATGGCTGGTATACCAGGCAAGCTGAAATGGGTGAATACAATGGAGCTAAATAGGCCCAAAGATTATAGAAACAAAAAATGGGTCCATGAGGAATGGGACAAT
The DNA here is from genome assembly GCA_007258455.2 of Sequoia sempervirens. NCBI lineage: Eukaryota > Viridiplantae > Streptophyta > Pinopsida > Cupressales > Cupressaceae > Sequoia > Sequoia sempervirens. The sequence goes on from VDFB02000003.1 coordinate 394,192,563, forward strand.
ATTCATGACCCACACCTCATGAAAAACACTAAGTCTTTTAAGAGAAGCAGCCTATGCAAGGATGAAGACATCCAAAAAAGAAATGTCAACAACAAAAAGGTATGGTATAGAAGGCTTTCACAGTACATAGTCCCACTAGTACATTATTGCCCAGAGCTAGTTGATGCAACCATTTAGTGTTATAACCCGAGCACCCACAACATCGAAGGCTAAAACTTAAATGTTAATATCAACCCAGCAGCCATTTGGAACATGCTATGTATCCTAGACCCAAGTTCCAGAAAGAAGAAAATTGAGTCCTTCACTCCTGCTAAAGGAGAAAACACATGGAAGGGGATGAAAAAGAGCCCAGATTTCCTAATTGAGGAGATTGGAAAGAAGGGAATCACAAGCGCTTAGCTACCATGTATCCCATTATTGCATAATTCATTTGTTGAAGACATGCAGGATGCCTTTTCAATCCTAGCATTTGTGTGTGGCCTAGACTCCGACGAGATGGTGTATGCATTTCAATTAGGGCCAAGTTTCCAATTCTACATGTAGCACACTTTTTTTTGGTACGATTTTGCCAAATTCCTTGAGGAAATGATAAGGCAAATAGAGAATTACATGGTAGAAGGGAAGTTCAAATTTCTCTCTTTCCTGGTTCATATATTTTTGCATCAAAATCTGGATTTCTTCAACAAATATTTTCAATTGTCTATTTTTGAGGAAAAGCAGAGAAGGAAGCCAGTATCCACATGGACACCTTTTATTTCCATGACATATGACTACTGTGCATTTTTAGATTACTTTATAACTCTTGTTTTGTAAGATTTACAAGGACGAGGTGACATGATCTGGCTCAACATAGATCAAATAGGATATATGCAGAGTTTCACTCCTACTTATGATTCGTTCTTCGATGTGGATTTCACAATCCTTCGGATGTGGGGCTTCATTGATCAACTCCCAACCTGTGTCACAAATAGAGTGCTCATGCTTGAAATGTATCTATAGGTGTGCATTATTTATTATACCTTCTACAATAGCCAAAGCGTCAAGATGAAAGGATTCTTCACTTGTCCAAAGAGTTTCAAAAGAGTGGCCCTGGCAAAGAAACAGTCATACCAATTATTGCAGGATAAAATGCCTCACTTATGGTTGGTTTTGATATGTGATAAATGGGATTACAATCCTTTCAATGATCTGTCAAGCCACACATGAAGGTTATTCACACTCCTCGACCCTACTAGGAAAAGAGGCACAACTATAATGCTCAAAAGATGATGTTCATTTAACCACATAAGTTGCCATATCTCATTACATTTCAAGTATGATCAAAGTAAAGGATGCATAGATAAAAATCTTTACATAAATGCTCAAAAGGAAAATTCAGTAATAAATTTCATTCCATGTATGCAAAAGAGGTAAATTGCATTAACAACAAGGATCTTTGCAATGATGCATATGTAAATGCCATTTGCATATCAATGATTTTCCAAAAATTCATTCATGTTCCAATTCCATCATTAACTTTCAATCAATATATCTATTTCAATGTTACATCAAAGCTTTCATTCTGATACATCTATTTCAATGTTACAATACTAAATTTCAAATAGAGTTACATTTACAAGTGGGATTTACAAGCCATTCAAAATAATACATGAATACATTTATAGCATGTGAACCTCTGAACCTCAACCACCATGACACCACTGGTCTTCTTGCAAGCTGGGGTCAAGAGTGTCATTAAGGTGCCTTTTCCACCCAACCATGAAGTACAAGACTTCCCTGGGTTTCTTCCTAACTCGAAGAAATCCCCGATGCTACATGAGGAGCCTAGCAACCTAAAACAACAAAGCAGGAGGGAACTCTCGATGCAAGCCCGATGCCTATATGCATTCCTAACATGAGAATCACATATTGCTTGCAAATAGGAGGTGGCAGAGACCTATATACATTTAATTCTAGGCTTTTAAATTCCATCTAGATTTAAATGGTGCATGTGCTTGGCCAAGGATAAATAAATAATTGATAGTTTTAGAAAAGGTAAAACTACCATTTCTATGGGTCCACCTTCAACATCCTATCCTAGAAGTTTCACACAAGAACAATAAATAATACATTTTCCATCTAAGTTTTCATTCTATTTTACACATCTCAACTTCAAAGGAATTCCAACAATTACAAAGTTCACACAAGATTCACAAATAACTATACATTAATACACTAACTTAAGTGAAAAATTGGTCACAAGTTGGTTTTGCAACTCAATCCCTATTCTTTCAAAATGATCTAAGTTTGGTCTTTTGAAATGAGCATGTATGAATTCACAAGTTCTAACTTTTATTTGAATAATTTGTCCAAAATAACAAATTTATATAAATTTAAAAAGAAACTACACAAATCAGCCTTATAAGTATGCAATGGAATACATAGATTTACCACATTTATTAATGGAGGTATAAATGGAGGTATATCTAGAAATATATGCAAAGGATACTAAGTCAATTTTTAGGAGAAAAAGAAAAAGAATAATTCTAGCACAAAATTTTTCCAATTCATAGTCAGATTCTAAAATTTCGTATATCAAATTTGACAACTAAAGTCCCATTGAATGTATGAGATTAAAATGTTAAGTGTTAAAAACCATATTAATATTCATTCATATAAATATATTTTTCAATATGTTTATGTACATAAATTTGTGCTTATATTCAGAAAAAGCCAAGTCTAGGACAATATGCATGGTTTCAGCCTGATTTTATTATAAAAACAATCCATATAAATGCCCAGATTTACATATGAATATATATATTTACTAAGGTAGACAAATATTCATACATGTATATATTTTCATATAATTGTATTTTTATATATTTTACATTTAAATGTGTATAAGTATTTCATTTCCCAAGTAATCATATTATGTGTATATATTTATAGCTCAGGAAACTTTTACAAAAAAAAAAAAATTCTCCAGAAAGAAATGATTTTCACGACTCATTATTCCTATTGTTTGTATGTGTGTGTATATATATATAAATGTAGCATATAAACATATATATACATATATATATACAACATATGTATATATATCAAAATTGTGCAATCTATATTTCCATAAAAAATTCTACAGGCAAGATGTTTCAAAGTTCTTCATATAGTTTTAAAAGAGGGAATATAATATACATAGGGCTTATCCCCCCCCCATATGGGGAGGTGCTTCCTCTGGAAGCAACAATTGCTCCACAGGCTATGGCCTGTGGAGGGAGCGCTGTCTCCCACAGTGCCGCCCTTCCCTTATGGGGAGGGAACAAGTGGAAAAACCCAGTCACCCATTTCCTTTCATAAATAATCCACAAAAAAAATTAAAAAAAATACAGACATAGGTTCACCATACATAAAATTTGAATTCCATTTTAATACAGAAGCATCCCATTCAACACAATTATCAATATATGTATATATATATATTTATATATATTTTAAACATATATATATATATATAAATATAAATATGTATAATAATCAAACAATCTAGCATTAGATTGTTCTAAGAGATTTATTCAAAAAGAAATGATATTTCTGAATGAGACACTGAGAAACAAAATTGTCTTTAAAATTTAGAAAGACTTTTGAAAAGAATGTACAGATTTCACCATAATATTTTGCACAACAAATAGAGGGGTTTTGCACAATCAATTCTTTGCACACACAACAAATTTCTTTCCTCTTATTCGGAAACTTAATACAATAAAAGAGAATTATGAAGAAGAACCTGGATAATTCGTTGTCAGCTGAAGAAGCCTCCTTGCCACTTCCTCTTCCTATTTTCTCTGAGATTTCCTTCCTACAAGACCTCCCTCTTCTCCTTTATTTTCTTATTTTCTTCTATTATGTATTCTATTAGAACTAAAAACAAAAGCAAGATACTATCCAAAAGCCATGAAAAATAAAGTTGCAGAGCAATTCTTGAATACTTCAAGAAAGGTTGGTTTTTCCGTTACCCCTCTTTTCATTTTAAAGTTTTATTTTTTCTTTATTTCCCCAAACCAGATCTTGAAAATAATAGATTTTAAAATAAGAATAATATTTAATTTAATTGCATGTAAATTCCCTTTTGAAAATATTTACCCAATACTAAAATAAATATCTTCTAACTATTAGTTAACTTATTAACTCAAAACTTAACACAAGTTAAAGGAAAAATAGAATGCATAAGCATTTAAATCAAAATATATAATTAACTATAATTAAAATTTAATTCCTTTACTTTATCATGCTTTTTTTTTAATTTGACTAATCATTAATTATTTGCAAATAATCAAATAGTCATACAAAAATTATCATTCCTAAATTCAATCTATATGAATCTAAGTGCTTGTGTGTGATCGAGAGAACATCCTGCTTTGTCATGTCAAGAAGCTAACCTCCTCTCCTTAATCACACCCTTGGTCTTCGACCTCCTACATCTCAAGTGCACTCAGGCACACAACAATAACTGAATTAGTATCACATAAAGATATAAATTAACCAATATAATACCCAAAGAGGCATGGTAGGAGTTGTTGTAAGAAAACTCCACCAAAGGAAAATACTCCTCCCATTTTTGTTGTTGCTCCATACAATACATTTAGAGGAGATCCTCCACTACCTAGTTCACCCTCTCTGATTGACCATCAGTTTAAGGATGATATGCAGAACTAAAATTTAATTTGGTTCCCAGGGAAGAATTCAGAGTAGTCCAAAATTTGGAAGTCATCTGAGTGTCATGATATGAAATGATCACTTCTAGCACTCCATACAGTCAAAATATTTCCTCTAAAATTTTCCTCACCAAAACCATCGAACCATCCTTGAGGTTCCTAGGAATGAAATGGGCTACCTTAGTTAATTTATCCACCACAACTAGGATGGTATCATGTCGATTCCTAGACATCAAAAATCCTTGAATAAAGTCCATAGTTATCACTTGCCACTTATATTCTGGAACCTTGTGAGGATATATAAGTCCTACCAAATGTACATGCTCAGCCTTAACTCGCTGGCATTCCAAACATCAAGCTATAAATGCAGTAACATCTCTTTTGAGTCTTGGCCAAAAATATAGGGGCTTGAGTTCCTCAACCATTTTAGTCACACTGAGGTGCCCTGAATAAGGCTCGTTATGAAATTCCTCTAGCATCAACTCTCTCAACCTTGCAGAGATAGGAATATACATATGACCCTAGAACCTCAAGAGTCCATCAAACTCAAGTACATACCTAGCAAATCTGCAATATGAATGATCCTGCTCTAGGGCTTGTTTCACCCTTTCATACTGCTCATCCCCAGGTAAAGCCTGAACCACCTACTCCCTAAAATTAGATTTTATGGTAATCATGGCTGCTAGATGTCTTCTCCTACTGAAGGCATCTTCTACCCTATTTTCCTTCCCTTTAATGTACTCAATTCCAAAGTCATATTCACTCAAAAATTCTAACCACCACCTCTGATGAGCATTTAGGTTGGGTTGAGTAAAGATGTATTGTAACCTAGCATGATCTATTTTTAATTCAAAGGGCTTTCCCAAGAGATAGTGTCTCCACATCTGAAGGGCATGAACTATGGTTGCAAATTTTAAATCATGTGGTGCATAATTTAACTCATGTTTCTTCAATTTTCTTGAATCATATGCCACCACTTGTCCTTCCTGCATGAGAACTAATCCTATCCCTTCTCTTGATGCATCGGTAATCACTGTAAAATGACCGTTTGGATCAAGCACAACTAAAATAGGTGCAGAAGTGAGCTTCTCTTTTAGCAACTAAAAATATTTTTCACACCTGTCACTCCACTCAAATTTCTTTCCCTTCTTCTGGAGTATGGTAATGGGCGCCACTATTGACAAGAACCCTTGCACAAATCTCCTGTAATAACCTACAAGTCCCATAAAGCTTCAGACTTCTAAAAAATTTTGCGGTGCTATCCAATCTAAGATTGCCTTAATCTTATCTGGGTCCATGACTATCGCTTCTGCTGAAATAACATGTCCCAAGTAATGCACCTCATATAGGAAAAAGGTACATTTGGACATTTTCCCATATAACTTATGTTCTCTCAACCACTGCAATACTATCCTCAAATGCTTCTCATGTTCTTCCTCTGACTTAGAATATATCAAGATATCATCAAGGAAGATTAAAACAAAATTATCTAAGCAGTCTCAAAAGACACTATTCATCAAATTCATGAAGGCTACAAGGGCATTGGTTAGCCTGAACGGTAGCACTATAAATTCATAGCTCCCATACCTTGTCTTGAATGCAGTCTTGTGAATATCTTCATCCTTTAATCTCAACTGATGGTACCCCAAGCTCAGGTCTATTTTTTAGAATACCTTGGCATCTTTTAACTAGTCAAACAAATCATCAATATGGGGAAGCATGTATTTGTTCTTGATAGTAACCTTGTTAAGCATCCTATAATCAATGCATAACCTCAAGGTCCCATCCTTCTTCTTCACGAATATAACAGGAGCTCCCCAAGGCGACACACTTGGTCTAATGAAACCCTGTTTCAACAATTCCTCCAATTGGGATTTTAGCTCATATAACTCTGGTGTGTTCATCCTGTATGGAGCTTTAGATTGAGGTTCCACTCCTGGTAGCAAGTCAATAGAAAATTCAAATACACGCTTAGGCGATAGCTCAGTCAGCTCTTCCAAAAAAATATCCTTAAATTATTTTAGAATGGGATGATCATTAACTAATGATTTTGTCTCATCAAGGTCCTTGACCTTTATTGCATAAATAGTGCATCCCTTTCGGCTTTCCTTCTCTAATTGCATGGCTAAGACTTTCCTAAGTTCTAGAGGCCTTTTTACACCACAAATCCCCACACAATTTCCTTGGTCATCAAGGCACCTTATTGATTTCTCTTCGCAATCCACAAGGGTCTTATGTTCAAAAATCCAATTTATCCCTAAAATCACATCATAAGATCCCAATGGTGCCACATATAAATTAACTTGCATTTTGAGACTAGGGAGTTCAAGTTCACTACAAAATAGGCATTTCTCTACCTTCCTCTCTTCCTTGTTCCCATATTGAACTTTCCATGAATTTTCCATATAGCCTAGTCTAATTGATAATTTAGATACAACATGAGGATCCACAAAACTATCAATGGCACTAGTATCAATCAAAATAGAAATAGGACATCCAAAAAATTTACCCAAAAGTTGGATAAGAGTGGATTGGTAATTTGATTGGTGATTGTCAACTGCTGCATGGATATGATGTTGATTCTTGTTGTTTTGTCTATTAACCCTCTGAGGGCACACACTAGCATAATGTTCACCACCACTAGTATAACAACCCCCGTGAGGTGCTTTAGGCCTATCAGAAAAATCCCTCTTGTTATTGTCATTCTTCTTATTGAAATTAGCCCTCTTATTGTTATTCTGATTTCCATCATTATGGTTCAGAGGACTACCACCCCTTTTTAAATTTTTGATATGCCTATTATTATTTCCTTGGTTACCTTGATTGCACTAATTTCCCTGGTTATTGTTACCCTGGTGATTTCCTTGGAACTTCTTATTGCCATACTTGGCTTCTCTTCTTTTCTTGTAGTTTGCAACCTGCTGCATTTTATGTTCTTATAAAAGTGCCAATTCAAAGGCTTCATCCATGGTAACTAGTCTATGCATATCCACCTCATTTCCAATTTGAGGTCTAAGCCCCATAATGAATTTCTGAATTTGAAACCTCTCATCATGTTGGTAGTGAGGTATGTACTTAAGAAAGTGAGATAATTTCTCCCAATATTGTGTCACTATCATTCCTCCTTGAATGAGCAGCTAGAATTCTGTCATTTTCTTATAAAAATAAGATTGTGGAAGCCACCTCTTCCTAAAAGTATGCAAGAATTGTTCACATGTTACCTTGCAAGGAAAAAACTATTTATCAGCCCTTTCATTCTCCCACCATGTAGCAGCTTCACCTGTGAGCTAGTAGGATCCCCATTCTGCCTTAGTTTCCTCAAACAAGTTTCAAAGGGAAAAGTACCTTTCCATTTCAATAATTCATGCTTCTGTCCCATCACCAAAGGACCTACCATCAAACTTCGGTGGCATAACCTTCTTGAGGTCCTTACCCAATTCCTCAACTACCTTCATTAGCTTACTTTGATTCTTTTCAGTTTCAAGGTTTTCTCCATTTGGTTCATTTCTGATATTTTCACTTTCACCATGTTCAGACCTTGTTGGCCTAGTTTGTCTTACCTACTCAAGGTTATCAATCCTAGCCTCTTGCCTACTTAAAATGGCCAAAATCTGATCCAACTTATCATTGGGATCACCACAGGATCCTCCTCCCCATTCCTGCTAACAATACCTACCCTCCATTAGGGTTACCCTAGAAAAACATAACACCAAGTGTAATTAGGCATAGATGCTTGAGTTGAACCTTGCTACTCTGATACCAAAATGTAACACTTGAAATATGATGTTCATTCAACCACATAAGTTTCCATATCTCGTTAAATTTCAAGTATGATCAAAGTAAAAGATGCATAGATAAAGATCTTTACATAAATGCTCAAAAGGAAAATTCAATAATAAATTTCATTCCATGTATGCAAAAGAGGTAAATTGCATTAACAACAAGGATCTTTTCAATGATACATATGTAAATTCGATTTGCATATCAATGAGTTTCCACAAATTCATTCATGTTCCAATTACATCATTAACTTTCAATCAATACATCTATTTAAATGTTACATCAAAACTTTCATTTTGATACATCTATTTCAAAGTTACAATACTAAATTTCAAATAGAGTTACATTTACAAGTGGGCTTTACATGCCATTCAAAATAATACATGAATACATTTATAGCATGTGTACCTTTGAACCTCAACTGCCGTGACACCACTGGTCTTCTTGCAAGTTGGGACCAAGAGTGTGATTAAGGCATCTTTTCTGCCCAACCACGAAGTACAAGACTTCCCTGGGTTTCTTCCTAACTCAAAGAAATCCTTGGCCTTGCATGAGGAGACTAGCAACTTGAAACAACAAAGTAGGAGGGAACTCTCGATGCAAGCCTAATGCCTATATGCATTCATAACATGAGAATCACTTATTTATTGCAAACAAGAGGTGGCAGAGATCTACATACATTTCATTCTAGGCTTTTAAATTCCATCTATTTCAATGGTTCATGTGCTTGGCCAAGCATAAATAAATAATTGATAGTTTTAGAAAAGGTAAGACTACCGTCTCTCTGGGTCCACCTTCGGCATCCTATTCTAGAATTTTCCCAAAAGAACAATAAATAATACATTTTCCATCTAAGTTTTCATTCTATTTTACACATCTCAACTTCAAAGGAATTCCAACAATTACAAAGTTCACACAAGATTCACAAATAACTGTACATTAGCACACTAACTTAAGTGAAAAATTGGTCACAAGTTAGTTTTGCAACTCAATCCCTATTCTTTCAAAATGATCTAAGTTTGGTATTTTGAAATGAGCATGTATGAATTCACAAGTTCTAACTTTTATTTAAATAATTTTTTCAAAATAACAAATTTATATAAATTTAAAAAGAAACTACACAAATCAGCCTTATAAGTATGGAATGGAATGGATAGATATACCACATTTATTAATGGAGGTATATCTAGAAATATATGCAAAGGATACTAAGTCAATTTTTAGGAGAAAAAGAAAAAGAATAATTCTAGCACAAAATTTTTCCAATTCATAATCAGATTCTAAAATTTCATATATCAGATTTGACAACTAAAGTCCCATTGAAGGTATGAGATTAAAATGTTAAGTGTTAAAAACCATGTTAATATTCATTCATTAAAATGTTAAGTGTTAAAAACCATGTTAATATTCATTCATATAAATATATTTTTCAATATGTTTATGTACATACATTCATGCTTATATTCAAAAAAAGCCAAGTCTAGGACAATATGCATGGTTTCAACTTGATTTTATTATAAAAATAGTCCATATAAATGCCCGAATTTACATATGAATATATATATTTACTAAGGTAGACAAATATTCATACATGTATATATTTTCATATAATTGTATTTTTATATATTTTACATTTAAATGTATATAATTATTTCATTTCCCAAGTAATCATATTATGTATATATATTTATAGCTTAGGAATCTTCTACAAAAGAAAAATAATTTTCTTAGGAAAGAAATAATTTTCACAACTCATTATTCCTGCAGTTTGTATGTGTGTATATATATAAATGTAGCATATAAACACATATATATATACAAAATATTTATATATATCAAAACCATGCAATGTATTTTTCCATACGAAATTCTATAGGCAAGATGTTGTTTCAAATTTCTTCATATAGTTTTAAAAGAGGGAATATAATATACATAGGGCTTATGCCCCCCCCCATATGGGGAGGCACTTCCTATGGAAGGAAGTGCTTCCTCCACAGGCCACGGCCTGTGAAGGGAGTGTTGTCTCCCACAGCACCGCCCTTCCCTTATGGGGAGGGCACGGCTGGGGAAACCCAGTCGCCCATTTCCTTTCATGAATAATCCACAACAAAAATAAAAAGAAATACAGACATAGGTTCACCATACATAAAATTTGAATTCCATTTTAATGTAGAAGCATCCCATTCAGCACAGTTATCAATATATGTATATATATATATATTTATATATATATATTGATATATATGTGTGTGTGTGTATAGTAATCAAACAATTTGGCATCAAATTTTTCTCAAAGATTTATTAAAAAAGAAATGATTTTTTTGAATGAGACATAGAGAAACAAAATTATATTTAAAATTTAGAAAGAATTTTGGAAAGAATGTACAGATTTCACCATATTATTTTGCACAGCAAACAAAGGGGTTTTCCATAATCAATTCTTTGCACACACAGCAAATTTCTTTCCCCTTATTTGGAAAATTAATACAATAAAAGAGAATTATGAAGAAGAACCTGGATAATTCATTGTCAGCTGAAGAAATTCACCAGGTATGCCAAGATGGATCCCTTTCTTCTCTCAAAAAAATTCACCAGGTGTCATTCAAAAACAAATGTCTACATCTTGCGATAGGATGAATCTCATTTGCTACTTGTGGTCTATGGTGATGACTTGATCACTAGAGGGAGTACCTCATCCATTAGTGGCAGTCTCAAATCTTCTTTGCGGGATAGATATGCTATGAGTAACTTGGGCCCTTTGCACTATTTTCTTGGGATTGAGATCACACAGTCAACTTCTGGGATCTCTCTTTCTTAGCCCAAGTATTCTCTTGATCTTCTAGCTTAGTTTCACATGGCTGATCTTAAGCCTACTCCAGCTCCCTTTCTTTTAGGATTCAAGCTTGAGGCTAAGTGTTCTACTCCACTCATTGATGCCAATTTGTATCGCCATCTTGTTGGGAGTCTCATCTACTTGACTCACACACACCTTGATATCTCCTTTGTAGTCAGCATGGTTTCAGGCTTTATGTAGGAACCACATGAGTTTCATTGGAAAGCAACCAAACTCATCTTCCATTACATATAGGGTACACATCATCATGGGATTCACTATGCAGTAGGTATATGACTTACCTTGGTTGGATATACATATTTTAATTGGGCTAGCGATCTTGATGATTGTAAGTCCACTTTTGGCTACAACTTTCATCTTAGTTCTAGCCCCATTTTTTGGTAGAGTAAGAAGAATCATTCTACTACTCTTTCTTTAACTGAGACTAAGCATCAAGGGGCCGTTAATGTTGCTACTAAGGCTATTTGGATTCATAATATTCTCACTGATTTTGGCTTCACTATTCAACATCCTATAGTCATTCATTGTGACAATCAAAGTTCCATCCAAATCTTGAATAATTTGGTTCACCACCAGAGGACAAAACACATTAGGATTCATATGTACACTACATCAGGGATCTGATACAGGAGCAGGTCACTAATTTCCAGTATTTTCCTATTGCATAGCAGGTTGTAGATATCTTCACCAAACCCTTCACTAAGAGTATATATCATCATCTGTGAGCTCTCTTGGGGGTGTGAGATGTTTCACTTAAGGAGGTCTCTTGAATTCTTCATTCTCTCTTATGGGGGGTACTTTTTCCTCTTTTGGGAGTTTTTTCCTTCTCATACATTTGAGAGCTTTTTCTCTTATTTTTCATCTCTCTTTTGGGGGGGATTTTTTTCCCACGTGGTTTTCTCTTTTTCTCCACATTATGAGAGATTGCATTTCATTTGTGCATGGGTACCTATCATGGCCTAGTTGTCAAGACTGATCTTGCATTGTTTTCTTTTGTGTACATTCTCCCTAAGTTGCACTTAAGGGGGGGTGTTGGTGTAGTTAAAAGTGTTGTAACTTGTCCTAGGTCATTATTACACCTTATTTAAGTTTACTTAAGGACCACATAGAAGGTAGTTAGAGAATTTCCACTTTTTGTAGACTTATCATGTTATTACTTTATCACGTCCACCTTTCATGCACATATCATGTGATTACCTCTCCACCTTTTGTGTGTGATCCACTATTTGTCACGATTATCACATTATCACTTTTCCACTTTAGGTGGAGTGATAGCTTTTCAAATTTATCTCATGTCATAATATTATGACATTTGTCATAATCTTATGCCCTTCTATGTACTCACCTTGGCCATATAACCAAGGGTTCTCCTATGTACTTCTGCTTCTTCTATTTTACATCATTAGTAGATTACAGTTTATTCTTTTCATATTGTTTCTATCTCTCTTATGCTTGTGCTTTCTATTAGGCCTCTAGATTTTGGCTGGCTATCTTCATAGCCAATTCTTACATTTCCCAATGGAGTATTTCAAGAAAGGTAGGATCCTATGATACTCTATGAGAATTTATCTAATTGTTGGTATGTGTGTATAGAATGCATGTCAACAAAAGTGGCAATGGGAGGGCCTTCTTTGCGTGAAAAGAAGAAAGCTAGAGTCCTATAGAGGCACTAGGTCCTGGTCTAGCAATCTTCATTTGACATTAGTTGAACTTAGTGGTTGTGCGTCATACAGGACCCAAAGGTCAAGGCCTGTAAATGTAGTATCATAGAACTAGATTGCTATTATACCACATCCACCTATAGGGATGTCTTTCTTTAAGGTAGAGTTATCCATTCAATTCATTGTGTATAATTATCTTCCAAATAATACATCTAAATTGTGTCCAAATTACTATCTTAGAAAAGATGTGAAAGATCATATTACTATCTTTAAAGATACATTATTTAGTGACATGATACTACATGAAGATGTTTTGTGTTGGTTGTTTCCATAAACGTTGAGTGATGAAGTTTACTAGTGGTATACCAACCTTCCCCATAATTTTGTTAGGACTTGGAAAGGCATGGACAATATATTTTTAGCTAGGTATAGAATTCTAGTAGATCTTGCCTTGCTATATCATCAATTTGCTCAAATTAAAAGGTTAAATGTTGAACCTATAACTACTTTTAATGAAATATTCCAAAAGGATTATTCTAGGTTACAAGCACCCTATGTGGTAGAAAATTATCCACCATTGCCATCTACTACATGGAAGTTGATCTATTGACTGTGATGTTTCTAAAATGGGGGGAAAGTCCTCCTACTACCCTAACTAAATCCAATCCAAAAGCCATAAGTGTGAATTTAGAAATGAAACACCTCAGAAGTGGATCATCTATAAATGGAAGGAATTTTTTGAACAACTATCCTATCTGGAGCATAAGTGGGGTTTCATTAAATCATACAATGAATCCTAACCTTTTTACTTTAGTAGTCTAGAATGGGAAATTTCCTCATAACAACTTATTCCAACCTAGAAATAGTCAAGCTTTGGTCCCACACCCTATCCCAACTATCAAAGAAATACATCCCAATGGAAATTATTTCTTCACATAGATTCAGGAGAGTCAAAGAGTCAAGACTTAGGAAGATAAAGAAGAGATTAAGGAAATAACAACTCAAATTAAGAGATTAACCATATAAGCTACACAATTGAGAAATCATAACTTTTATTCATAGAGTAACAATCAGAATTTGTAAGTTCAAGCATGCAATGTTCCTAGACCACCTAGACCTTAGAACACATGACCAAACAATGGGGGAGTATCCACACCTTTAGATAATGCTAATCCCTTCAAAGATAGGTCTATGTCTAAGGTGAATTTAGCTAAACTCACCATGAGTAATTGGTATAGTATACATAATACAAATTATGATGCAAAGGTAGATTGCCTAAAGTTCAAAATTACGTTAGACATTTTTCTAGCTACAATGCACCATAACGATTAGTGTGATTCTCACCTACCCTAAGGGAACAACTTAGTTCTATTCAGATATGACTCCACTTTAGTCCTAGATAGTTATGTTTGTTTTGAGTCACCGATCATTGCAAAGAATATTATCTATGAGCAAGAAGATATTCTAGACATTACTTTAGAAATCTACATGTTTCCTTACCAAGAAAAAAATGAAGCTAATGAAATTCATGCTTTTCAACAGTATCCAAAAGGACATAGCTACAATCTAAGGAGTAACACCAATGGTGGAAGTATATTTAAAGGGCCTTTGACCATGTCATTCTATCCCCATAACTTTAACACTCCACTAGATGAAAAATCTATTAACACTCCATGGTTACCGAAGGTGACCTCGAAATACAACAATCCTTAGAATATTTCATGGATTGGAAAAAAGGAATTCATCGATAAAAATAATTTGACTAATTATTTGGTGGAATAAATTAAAAAAGGTAAATATCAACCTATCTTTATCAGATTTTCTTAAAATACTTGTAATTAGTGTAAACAATGATTTTGGCACCAAAGGTATTTTTTGCACTTCTATGGTTTATCACCTAAAAGGAGAAAGATGGTCGAAATGCAACGTAAACACTCAAAATCAATGAAAGGATGGATGAAATATTCCTAAAAGTGATTTCTAAATTCAATAAACATAAAAATAAAGGAGAATATTAATGGTAAACCTAAGAAATGCTAATTGTTTGAAAACACAGTGATGTATGCAAAAACAATTAAGAATGCAAGTAAATGAGAATAGAATTGAATGAGACTAGAAAGGTGCACCTAAAATCTGAAGACTGATGTAGAGAGGCTCTGGAATCCTATAGATTTGACTAGAAATGTTGACTACGACTCTTGTGCGAAGCTAGGCGACTTAGTCTAGTTTTGGAAAAAATCTACCAAAATAAGAATCTGCCAAATGGGTACCCAAAAATGTAGAAAGCACTTTTTGGGCCTAGAAATGGGACTAACTCACCAAAGATGGTGACTTAGCCCACTTGATAATCTTAGGAAATTCAGGGCAGGATTTTGTAGCTTTTGATATGTACTTCCTTTCTTGATAAGTGTCCAGACTAGACTCTGTAGCAAACGGGTTGAAAAAGGTCTCCAAGCCTAAATTAGAGCTTTGTTAACTTTGATGACTTTGACGGATTGAAAGCACCTTTTTAACAAATTTTTCTTCAATAAATCTGCATACAACACCTACAAACACACATGCAAAGAGGGGATAAAAGGTTAAGGGTTAGAGTATAGAGGTTTTCCTTGGTCAAACCCCAATTTGGTAATCAAACCCTTCATGTTGAAATATGAAGATATGCAATGAATTCCTCCAATGGATGCTTGATTATGCTTAGAGATGCTTAGAATTCTTAAAAAAAATTTGAGTGATGAAATGGAAATTAGAAGATTGTAGGAGATGAAAAATGAGGGGAAAACCCTTTATTTATACTTGATTTTACTAAATTTCCCAAAACTAACACATCATGGGCCGAGATCAAGGGTAGGAGAATAAAATCTTTCTAAAAAATTCAAATGTTTTAATTTTTGTGCCCAATGGGACTAAGCCACCCTGGGTGGTGACTTAGTCCCACCAAAGAAATTTTACTGGGTGTCGGGTTTTAAAGTGTATTTAATGTTCTTTAACAGGAATATTCTCAAAATGCACTTAATTATAGCTAGAAAGTGCATTAAGGGGTCATTTAAACATAAGAAAGGGTTGAATTAATGATGAGAAGTCTAGAAAAGTGTGAGAGTTTGTTACAACTCTTTACAACACTTTGAAATAAGACTTGGTAAGTGATAAAGAGGAGTTATTTAAGTAAATTATGATGAAAGGGTCCTAGTAAAGTGTGAAAGTGGGTTACAACACTTCACAACACTTTTACAAGACCTCCTAGAATTCTTAATGAGAACAAATAGAAGGGTTACTTTTTATGTGTCCACAATTAGCCCCCACTTTAGTGAGAGGATGAACCTACTTCAAACTCACACTAAAGTAGTTGAACATGCAATAAGGAGGGATCCAAATGAACTAATGATTGGAAATATGAGACAAAAACCTTCAAGAGGGATAATCAAGCCCCCAAGATCAAGATCCCATGGCAAACTAAACATAAGCACAAAGGAACACACATGAAAATGATGTCAATGAAGAGGGAAAGAAAAGAGAGAGTCAGATCAAGCTTCGATCATTTTTCCATCCTGTTATGGGTCATATCTAGGTTGTTTGTCTAGAAAGAAAATGAATACTCACTTAGGGGTGATGGAACTCATGGCTATCTACTAGGTGAGATGGCTCAAAAGGTGAGAAACATACACTCATGGCTGGTATGCACTCACACACACGTTGGTGGCTATGGGGTAAAGTCATGCCTCAGAATGGGATTCCCTCTCAAACATAACAAAGTTATACCTCTTGATAAATTTAATAAGGTGCCACAAAGGAAAATGATATTTTGAGCTTCACGAGAGAAGCAAAGCTTCGTATGCTTGGAGCTCATGAACAAACACGATGGCACAATAAGCATGCAAGTTGTGCTATGCAAGGTGACCATATAAAAAATGAAAAATGCAACATGCAAAGAATTTTCAAAGGATATTTGCTTAGTTCATGTGAGGTATTTAACTTAGGGAACACTGTGTCTAATGTGTCCAAGAGAGGACCAATCAAAGAATAGAAAATTCACAACTTATGGGATGCAAATGCATCGGATCAAGCCAGCAAGATGAATGTAATATGCTAAGATAGATCACGCTCATGAAGGAAATCACAGCCAATGTCATCCACAAAGTGAAAAAATGCATTGTATGAAGTAACAAGGCTACACTAAGAACTAAGAAAGTGGAAAAGAATGCAAAATGAATTATGCCAATGTGTGCCTCCACTTTAAAGGAATTTCTACACACCGTTTTGTGAAAAGTTACTTTAAAGTAGAAAATGAAAAATGAAAACAATAAAGAAGACATGAGATCCAACTTGGAAAGCCCTTATGCTAGGTTATACATTTTGGAGTAAGGCTACGTCATGTCAAGGAAAGGAAAAAGAAAGAAAGGGGCTTTCCCTCGAAATGAAAGGACCAAATAGATAAGGGATCTATGGATTTTGGGTCAGTATGTTCTTTGCTACAATGTTTGATTAAAGAGCTTAGAACTGTCATCGTTCCCCAAATACATAGAACTGGAAGAATGACACAAAGAGAGCGAAAAGAAAGAAAAATAAAGATCCATTTGGGTCAACATGGAAGAGATGGGGTATGTTTTTTAACTTTTCATAATCCCCAAAGGAAAACACAAGAAAAATACAAAAGAAAAAGGTGAAAGAAAATGAAAAAGCTTTTGTGTCAACATGAAAGAGACATTGTTGTCTCAATGCCTTGAGTCATCCCCAAAAGAAAATGTGAAAGCAATGTATGACATATAGCAGAATGAAAGTACATATAGAGGAATGTCACAAAGAGAGGAGAACATAAATCATCACATCATGGGGGAAAACGATATGCACATACAAAAACAAAATATAAATTGAAAAAAACTAGTAAGGAATATGTGAGTCAACTATCAAGCAGGTCATCCGCCTTCCAGTCTCAGTCGATATAAGTGGAAGGTGAATAACCTAGCTAGGGGACAAGGAAAAATCCATTATTAGGACAAGGTGAACAACTTCTTTCCCCCACTGAGTGCAAGACAAGAATGAGCTGAGAGAGGAGATGGGAAAGGACATGCAATGGTGAGAATGGAATTTTCTAGAACTATTGCATGATGAGGAGTTTGGTAGAGGTTTATGGATTTATTGGATAGAAATTATCACCATCAAAATGATACTTGCTCAATATTTCTTTTAATTGGAGACACTCATCACTTCTATGTCCTAGAACACAATGATATGCAGAATGTGGAACATTAGCATCCTTAGGATAGATCACCAACCTATTCATAGGTGGTAATAATATGAGCCCTTTGTTTAAAAGGATTTGAAATTTCCTTTCACATTAAGGTGGTCGATGGAGAGGAAATTTTAATTTTTTCAACTTGTAAGGTCATTTGCATTTACTAGTGTAGACACGTAAAATGTACCGATTGACATTGCGCATCTAATCCTGGCCTACTAACATCATTTCATCCAGAATCATCCTTCATTCTAACCATTTAATCAAATCCCCTTATCTGATTAAATTCATCAATATTCCTCTCTTAATTAAATAAACCAGTTATCTAATTAAGTCATCTCTTCTTGATAATTAAATTAATCATTTTGATCTAATTGTCCTATTTAATTAAATAATTTATTTTATTCAATTAAATTTCTAAATTCTATCTATTAAATTAAATAAATTAAAACCTTATTTAGTTTAATCTAACATCATCCCTTTTAATTAAATAAATCATAAATCTTTATTTAATTAATCTCTTATCACATTCTTCTCATTATTTGATTTAAATAAATCCACAAATTTAAGTCAAATAGGTCACATCATTTAACCCCCCTTCATTAAATTAATTAGATTTGATTAATTTAATATCATATCATGTCCCATCCTCTAGCTTTTACCACTTACACATGAAAATAGATTTAATTGATTTATTAAATCTCTATTTTCCTCAACAAGGCATCTTTTGGGAATATTCTCCAAGTTTGAATTCAAAAATCCAAGTTGACATGTACATCCAACAAGTTATTTACTCTCTCTTACATGTCCTTTTCCTTGAGCCAAGTGGCATTCAATGCATTTTTCCTTCCCTCTTGCATGTCATTTCAACAAATTGAAAATTCAAAAATATACTTTTATTGGCACAATCCTCAAACCTTGCACATCCTCCATCCACTCATAGGTTGACAAGTGACATCTTCCCATTAGTTGAATGTTAGTACCACATTGCTCTATTTTGGACATTCATCCATCAATCTCAT
This sequence comes from Sequoia sempervirens, assembly GCA_007258455.2. Taxonomy (NCBI): domain Eukaryota; kingdom Viridiplantae; phylum Streptophyta; class Pinopsida; order Cupressales; family Cupressaceae; genus Sequoia; species Sequoia sempervirens. Next base: position 394,211,804 of record VDFB02000003.1, read on the forward strand.
CTATAAATAAGAGGCTTCATTCTTCATTTGATCATCCACAAATTATGCAAAGTTACTACACTTAAATCTCTAGCAATTTTCACCAATGCCATTGGGTTCTTAGCTAGGTTATACAGGTTTTTAGCTTGGAGGATTCACCATCCTTCATCAAAGTGGATCATTCATCAACAATACATCAATCTTGCATCATAGGAATTGGGAAAGGGCCAATTTTCACATCAAATTGGCACCAATTCCCACATGGGATCATGAGTTTGCTAATTTAATTAGGATTCAATCTCTTTTATTGTTATTTCATTATGTTCATTGATTTTTCTTAATTTGAACTTTGTGAATGGATTTCATGGGAAATCCTTGTTCTTGCTTTCATTTCATAATCTAATGTGTTTGTTCTATTGTTTTACAGGTATTGGGATTGGGCTTCTCACATTTGGCAGAAAACTTGTCATTGATATCAAAAAAATAGATGACAACCGCACAAGCAATAGCAACATCACCAACCACCCCCTAACATCGCAAAGCATGGTCTCTCAAGGACCAACCACATCAACAACACCATTCAACACTCAAACCACCAACACGACAACACCATCCACCATTCAAATCACCAACATGACATCACCGCTCACTACCACCACAAACACCATTCTGAATCCACCACCACCCCCACCACCACCAAAATTCAATTTATCAAGCCAACACAGCATGGCATTGCAAGCCACTCACCAAGCTGCTTATCAAAAGGTATTCCTGCAAGTGTAAATGAAAAAGGCCACACAAATAGCTGCCCAACAAGCTACACAAGTAGCACAAAATGCTCAAGCTGCATAGCAAGTGCAACATGCTGCACAAACCCAAGCCCTATTGCAACAACAACAACAACAACAACAAGCTGCTCAAGCTACACAAGCTACTCAAGTAGCCCAAGTCACATTACAAGCACAAAAGGTTGCTCAAGCTCAAATTCTATTACAAAAACAAGTGGCACAAGCACAAGCTCAAGCTCAGGTGCACACCCAATATCAAGCACAACAAGCACAAGCACAAGCACAACTTCTTGCACAAAAATAAGTAACACAACTACAGGCATATCAGTAAGCAATACAACAATATCAAGAGTAGCAAGAAGTAGCCCAAATGGAATTCCAACAACAGGCATTGTTGGAACAACACCCAGTACAAAAGCAAGCACAACAATAGGCAATCTTAGTGCAACAACAATAAGAACAACAACAAGCATTGTTTATATAGCAACAAGTGCAAGCATACCTTGCTTGGTAGAATGTGTAAATACTAGCAAACAACACACCAAACAACCCACCCATCCAACCCACAATCAAAACCCCCCAAAACACCTTCATCCCACCCATTGATCCATAAAATGACGTAATGACACAAATCAAGTTGCTCTCGCAACAAGTGTTCGATCTTCAATCAGGGCGAACCACAAAAACACCAAGCAACTTGTGTCCTTATCCATTTCATAGGAGCCTAGTGATGAAACCATTCACCAAGGGATTTGAGATCCCCAAGTTTGAAAAATATTGTGGGATGGGAAACCTTGAAGATCACATTAGGGAATTCTAGGTTCATTGCATGGAAGTTGCATATGATGATACCTATCTGATGTGGCTATTTCCTAGGAGTTTGGTTGGCCACGCTATGGAATGGTTCTCTCACCTAGCTATAGGCATCAAAAAATTCCAAGAAATTATATATGCATTCATTAAAAACTACACATGCAATATTGCAATGGATGTCAGTCTAGAAGAACTCTCAGCTCTGAAACAAGGTAAGGGTGAATCATTCGCTTCATTCCTACAACGATGGTGATCCAAGGCCAATCAGAGAAAATGGACCATGCCTGAGGAACAACAAATTTGTACCATTATATCTAACCTTGACGGCCTCTTGGCATTTCATCTCAAGGTATAAGGGATCACCACATATGACCAATTGATCTCCAAGGTGCTCAGCATCGAATGAGCCCTTATGACACAACTCACGGGATCAACTTCATACCCTGAAAAACAAAACAACCACCCACCCACCAATTATAATGATAAACCTCGCACGTGGGCAAGGAACAAAAATGTTACTAATGATGGTGTTGTCGACACCAAAGTGGTCATTAGTGCCCCATGCCAAAATACACCCACACCACAAATCCAAATCCAACACCAAAAAAATCATTAGACAACACAGCAACCAAACAATAATCCAATGACTAACAATCTCAATGATCAAAGGGGACCACCCCAACAAAATAAAAATTACCCCAAGTGAAAGTACACCGCTCTTGGGGAACCACTAGAAGTAATAATGAAGAAGCTGATAAATGAAAAAATCATCAAAATGCCCAGCTATGAGAATTACCAAGAACCGGATGTGAAACCTCCTTGGTATAATGAGAATCAACTTGGTAACTTCCATAAAATCAAAGGGCATACCATGAACAGTTTGATGAGGCTAAAAAAACAATTCAAGATCTCATCGATCAAAGAATTATAAATGTGGAACAACCAACAGGAAACCAAGACCTTAAGATATACACAAATCCAATGCCTAACCATTGCAATAAAGGGAATAATAATAACACTAATAAAGGGAAAGGAACCCACATAAATGTGAATCATGTGTATGAAACTGTCGTCACCTCCCTAGATGAATAATGCACAGTCATCACCATCAAAGGCATCCATGCCAATTGTGGAGTCACCACAAGAGGCAGCAGAGTTACCATCACAGGATCATCCCAACCAAATAGAGTCCCTACACCTAGATCTATCCCTAATGGATATAACGTCGTTGATTAGCTCAAATGAATGCTAGTACAAATCTCCATCATGTAGTTGCTAAAAATATCATCGGCCCATAAGAAAATCCTTGAGGAAGTGTTGGCTTCATCCACTATCCCTGTACATCTTGATGCAGAACAATTCCAAGCTATGATCAGAAATATCATTACACCAAATCTCGTCACATTCTCTGACCGACATTTCCCCACTCAACCATCTCACAACTGTGCACTCCACTTTGAATTCATAGTACACAAAAGTAAATACAAAAGGGTCTTGGTGGATGGAGGTGCGAGCTTGAATATTTGTGCTCTCAAGCTCATTAAACAATTAAAAATCTCAGAAGATTCAATTGACAAAGGAAAAGGTATCACAATATGAGCATATGATGATCAAGAAAGAGTGTCCCAGGGCACAATCAAACTCCCTATTCAAGTAGGGCCTACTATCATGGAAACCACTTGTCAGGTCCTGGACCTCAACTTGTCGTATAACATCCCCCTAGGACATCCATGGATTCATGCAATGAAGGCAGTAGCATCAAATTTCCATCAATGTGTTAATTTCACACATGAGGGACAAGTTACCATCAATGGAGATCCCGAACCCTTATCCTATTGCAAAATCCTTGAAGCAAAGTACTATAAAATCCCCCAATTACCAAAAAAAGATGAGGGCCCATCTACACCATACATCAATCCTGCCACTCTCACATCCACTTCTATGATAGAGATGCCTACCACTCCCGCCATCCCTACCATTTTTGACATTAAGGTCATCATCCAAGATAACGGTTGTGGAAACCACACAATCCCTAAAAATGCATTTGTGGTAGGAGAGTTACCACAATCTCCTAGATCACGAGGACGTCCACAAATAAATGAAGCCTCCACATCCAAAAAATCTCCTGAAGACTATCCCAACTTTACAAGTTGGGGAGATCTTGTCCAAGAAGTTATTGAGGCAAATCCATCTCATATGCTATATCAAGATGAAAGAACAGTAGCTGATTTACCAATGGATGACAGAAGCAAGGGTTTGCAAATGATGCTCACAATGGGCTATGACAAAAACCAAAGACTTGGGAGAAACGATAATGGGCTTTTAATACCTATCATTTTAGAGATGTGAGCGATAAAAAATCTTGGCCTTGGATGTACCCCTCTAAGTATAACCATACATGGCCAAAGTCCTCTAGTTAGAAGGGTTAATAATCCTCCTCAACCAACTGTAGCAGAACTATGCTTACCAGTATCTACAAGGCACGTCATGGATAACTTCACATTTGATATAACCAACGTCTATAGTAGTAGTGATGATGAGGATACCATGACCAACTTACCTTGGCTATTTGAGGATACCACTCTTTGCATGATTAGCACCCTATCTTTTGAATTAGACCACCAAAATCACGAGATCTACTTAGTATATCCCCAACTCATCAACCATGACCAACGAGGACCACCAGTTCTTGATACATTCAAAAATTATGAGGCACTCTCGGAATTCATGGGACTGGAGGATAACATTCCATGTGGGGATCACAAAGCAGGGTTCATAATTGAGCTAGATATGCATGCCTATTATGGGGAAACAATTGAATCCCTCAGTTGAAAAAGTGAAAAATTAAGAATAATATCTAAGTCCTTGAGTGAAAACCACACTGTGGTACTCTCTGACCAAAAAAAAGTAAAAAGAAAGGATGCATCCAACAATGAAAACCTCTCTGAGGCACCCGAGGATGGGGGATTCAATCTTCCTTTTAGAGCTATTCATCAAGAAAAATTAGCAGTCCTAGAAGAAAATTGCAATCTGGTCAACCTAAGAACAGAAGAAACCCCCCATATCACATTCTATGTGGAATCATTACTATCAAAAGAGCAAGAGATCCTAGCAGCTTTCCTAAGAGAGAGATAGATAATCTTTGCATGGAGCTATGCTAACATGCCTAGGCTTGATCTAGAGGTCGTGGTACACCACTTAGTAGTATACCTAGAAGCAAAGCTTGTTAAACAAAAGCTTCAAAAAATGCACCCTCAGATCGCCTTATTAGTCAAAATGGAGCTAAAAGAGCTATTAGATGTGGGATTCATTCGACTGATAGATTATCCAGAATGGGTGTCAAACTTGGTACCTGTCTCAAAACTTGATGGGGGTATCAAAATCTGCATGGACTTCAGAGACTTGAACAAAGCATGTTCGAAAGATGACTTCCCACTTCCAAACATTGACATGATAGTAGACATGACACCAATACATGAAATGTTGTCACTAATGGATGGATTCTCAGGGTACAATCAGATCATGATAGCTAAAGAGGACCAACATAAAACAACTTTCACTTGTCCATGGGGGACTTACTATTGGAATATTATGCCATTCGGCTTAAAGAATGCAGGAGAAACATACCAAAGGGCTATGACATTTATATTTCATGACATGATCCATAAGATGGTTGAAGATTATGTTGATGACATTCTAGCCAAGTCTAGAAAGAGAAAATATTACATAGCAACCTTAAGTGCCATTTTTGATAGGCTGGAAGAGGACAAGGTCAAATTAAACCCAAAGAAGTGTGTCTTTGGCATACAATTGGGAAAGATGCTAGGATACATAGTGTCAATGAGAGGTATCAAGGTAGATCTAGCAAAGGTAAAAGAAATCCTCGAGATGGAGGCACCAAAAACATTAAAGTAATTAAGAGGTCTCCAAGGTAGGCTCCAATCCATTCGAAGATTTATAGCACAGTTTGTGGACAAACAGAACCCATACTCTCACCTACTCCATAAGGCAGTAGTGTACAAATGGGATTACAAGTGTGAAGAGGAATTCAATAAAATCAAATAATATTTACTTACACCACCAGTCTTAATGTCACCAATCCCAATAAAACTATTAATTCTCTACGTATCAGCAACAACAACAGCCCTTGGAACTCTCCTAGCTCAGCATGACAAAAATGGAACAAAAAGGGATATCTATTACATCAACAGAACAATGGTTGGGCAAGAGCTAAATTACTCATTTATCGAGAAATCATGCCTAGAAGTAGTGTTTGCATCACAAAAATTCAGACATTACATGTTGGCACACAAAATAAAACTCATCACCAAAAGCAACCCCCTCAAGTACTTACTACCAAAGGCAATGCTCACACGAAGAATGGCCAAATGGGTGATGATACTGTCAGAATATGACATTGAATATGTGGAATGAAAAGCAATAAAAGGCCAAGTCATCGTAGATCAACTTGTAGAAGCACCAATCTATTCAGAGAATCCTCTCGTCTCAGAGTTTCCAGATGAATCTATTTTCAATCTCAACATAGCTGATCACTGGAAATTGTTCTTTGATTGCTCATACACATAGCATGGACTAGGAGATGGTGTCTTCTTTATCACCCCACAAGGGGACTACATACCAAGATCCTACAAACTAGCGTTTCCCTGCACCAATAACATAGCAGAATATGAGGCTATAACCATAGGTCTCAGAATAGCAGTGCAATGGAATATTATAGCTCTCAAAGTATACAAAGACTCAATTGATAATCAATCAAGTGAATGATGAATACCAAACCAAGGACAACAAGCTCACTCCATACAATAAATTGGTGGAGAATCTCAAATAATCCTTCATCAAAATTACATTTGAGAAAATTCCCAGAACCAATAGTAGAGCAGCAGACGCCATGACAACAATTGGATAATTACTAGACATTCTCCACAACGTTCCAAAATATGAATTCTTGGTAGAGTAGCTTCTCGTGCCTACATTTGAGGTGCCATAATCATAATTGGTGTGCAAAATCATTGGTCCCAGTGATCCTTGGTACTGTACATACCTTCAAATAGGAGTCATACCCGTTGATTTACGCTCAAACTTAAAATGAACCTTTTTTCAAAAAGGCATCCCGATTTGTTATCTTAGGAGATATCCTATATCGTAGAAGCATAGAAGGAACCCTACTACGCTACTTAAAAATTAAGGAGGCATTGACCACTCTAACTGAAGTACATAATGGTATCTATGGTTCACACTCAAGTGGAATGACCATAGCCAAGAAACTGCTGAGGATGGGGTATTATTGGCTCACAATGGAAAGAGAGGCACATGACTATGCTAGAAGGTGTCTACAATTTCAATAGCATGGGGACCTCATCCATGCTCCAACTCAGGAGCTTCATCCCATTGTCACACCATGGCCCTTTTCGCAGTGGGGATTCAATCTCATTAGAAAAATCACACCAACTTCATCTATCGACCACAAATTCATCATAACTGCCATGGAGTACTTTACTAAGTGGGTGAAAGCCATACCCATGATGTATATAACTAGGAAGTAGATATCAAAGTTCATCTTGAACTATCTCATTTTCCGCTATGGTGTTCCACAAGCCATTATCTTAGATAATGGGACACCATTTAAGAATTAGGAGGTCCATGACTTATGCAAAAAATTCAAAATCCAACATTGCTTCTCTACCCCATACTATCCCCAAGGTAATGGCCAAGCAGAAGCTACAAAAAAACCATTTTGAAAATCCTCAAGAAAATAGTCAATGACGCAAGTCATTACTGGCACCTATAGCTTAATCCCGCCCTTTGGTCCTATCAAACCAATATCTGTACACCCACCGACGCCACCCCTTTCTCCCTGGTCAATGGATTAGAGGTAGTACTCCCCATTGAGATCAAGCTCCCATCACTTAGGATATCACTACAAAACCTCATCATAGATGAAGAGTACCAAGTATCAAGATTGAATGAGCTAGACCTACTGGATGAGCGACATATAAATGCTTTGAATCATTTGCAAGTCTATCAGAATAGACTCAAAAGGAGCTATAATAAGAAAATCAAAAGTAGGACTTTCCAAGTCAGAGAGTTGGTATTGAAGGAGAATTAGAAGAATGTCCCAAACCCAAGCAACAAAGGAAATTTTCAACCCAATTGGTTGGGACCATTTCTCATCAAAACAAGTTATAAGTCATGGGAATATCAGTTATCAACACCCGAAGGGGAACCTCTACAAGAGCCCATGAATAGCTCTCATCTCAAAAAGTTTTATGCCTAAATCTTTCAAGGTATAGAACCAAAAATTAAAAAAAATGGAAAATGTCCTGAAAATATGGTTACCTTGGCAAAAACCTAGCAAACAGGCATCTTGGTGAGAACAAAAAAAATTCAAAAAAGCAAAAAATCCAATAAAAAAAATTTAGAAAAAGGATTGAAAACAGTAAAGAGAAAAATCGTCCTCTAGTGAAAACCACTTCGGTGGCACTTTGGACAAGTACCTTGGTGAGAACCTGGCAAATAGGTGCCTTGTGTAAATAAGCACTTTCTATCCACTAGGATCTTTATGGCTTGTTCTGCATCATCCATCCATTACATTTCCATCATCCATCGCATTCGGATCTCCATCCATCACTCATCCACCCACATCTGCATCATAGCTTGGTCCTGTGTTTGTATCATGATCCCTCCTAGTACTACTCAGCCCATCCTCACTGTCACTGGCTTTATCGGAGTAGTCTATTGCATCATGTTGGGGGCATGTTCTCATCGGATTAGATTCATGTATATTCTTAAGTTCAAAACATTAGAAAATCCAAAACATCAAAACAACAAAAAATCCAAAAACATCAAAATATTAGAAAATCCAAAAACATCAAAACATCAAAAAATCAAAAACATAAAAAAAAATAAAAAAATCCAAAAACATCGAAAAATCACCAAAATCCAAAAAAACATTCAAAACATATCAAAATCTGAAAAACAGGTCAAAAGGTCAGTCAAAAAGTCAAAAATAGAGTCATCTTGTCGAACTACGGGTCTCTGAGCCTTGAACGTAGGCAAGGTTGATCTTTGATCATCCCCCGAGACACTTAGGTCAGTCCTTTAGGAGTCTATCATAATAAACTGACATCTCATCATTTATATCGTCATCTATAAATTGGTCAACTCATTAGTCAAACTATGTGGTCTCTACATGTATAACATAAGCAAGGCTAATCTATTGATCAACCCCCAAGGCCCCTAGGATAAGTCTTTAGGTTAGTCTCTTGGTCAAAATCTTAGAAAACACCAAAACATTGGAAAATCAAAAATAAAAACATTTGAAAATCTCCAAAAAATACCAAAAATAGCCTCAAAGCATCTCAAAAAGATCAAGAACATCCAAATATTTGAAAAAAAATCCATTTGTCTCATCTCGCTTACACCCGCAATAACATCATTCATAATAAATGATCATCATTCTCAATCTTTGGTAAGATAATCAGAAACAAGTCTAGCAGGATAAAAGTGAAAACTCAAAACATCAAGTCTTAGGTCTAAGTCAGTACGTAAACAAGTTGGTCAACTCTTTGTGTCAATAACTCGTCATCCAATTGGTCCCATATCAATCATTTGAAAGAACGCTTAGGATAAATGAAATGATGTGCCGCCATCCACTAACATGTCCTAGGATGTATCCTTCCTACAATGGGCATTATCTTTTGGCAATAGTTCAGTTCTTATCCTTAAAAACACATCCCCTTTTGGTTAGTGGTATTGAAGCACATCAACTTGTTTGTTTACTTTGTCTTTATCTTTTGACTTATCTTATTGCACTCATTCCAAGGACTTCTTGATGATATTCAAACAAGAGGATCTGGAGAAATAGGAATTGGGCAACGATCATTATCTTTTGTCTGCTATGCTTGTTGGACGTTCTTGTAATATAACCTTGGTGAATGCTTGCTTTGTTAGGTATTTATGGAGGATGTTTTGGGAAATTGTTGACTATTGCATTGATAGGTTATACCTTTTTGTGTTTTGGTCTGAGGTATTTGAAACTTCTAAAGTGCATCCTAGCAAGGTTTTTGTATGTCAGGTGTGAACAAGTATACTCCTATCTGTTTGTCAAGTCAAAGTCCATCACACTAGGTACAACACCATCCTGGTTTTCTATACCTTGATGCATCGTACCACATGTGTCATCAAACATAAGGAAATTGTCCCTTTGAAAATCCTAATTCCTTGGCAAGTAATCATCATCATTTTTCATATTCATCATCCTGTATCTTGTTGAAATGACTTCTTCTCTTTCATTTCTTCTTGCTCATCGTACTAACAAGGTACTATGACAGTTGATCATCATCACCATCATCATCATCATTGATCCTACATCCAAAAATCATTAGAATATTGCATAAATATATCATATAGGAAACATATGCATTGCATTTCCATCATCATATAGACATGTTATTATAAACATTTTCCATAAATTAGCACATCCCTTTCTCATTAACATTGGCATCCATTTTTTGCATCACATTGCATTCAACACATAAACTACCGCATAACATTCATTTGCATAGACATTTCATAATCATTTCACATTACCACCTACTACATAATCATACATAATAGGTACATAAGCATTATAGATAATCCATTGCATATTCACATCACATAAACATCATAGGGAAATCTTCCACATTACGTTCATTTTGCACAAAACATCATCATACCACTCTGCATTAACATATCATTTCATATATTACATCACATCGCAGTAAATGTGTCATATACATTTAACATGTTTAGGATAATATTTGTTAGTCTAAGCATCTTAGAAAGCCATCTCATTTGCATCATCAATACACATCATATAAAACACGACCATTGCATTCACATTGCATTATATCGTCCACTAATCATCTATGTCATCTCATAAATAAAATCACAATTATTTTTTGCATTTCATTACATAAATCATTCCACATCAACATAAATAGAAACATAAAAAAGAAAAAAAAAAATCCATTACATGCAAAGCATACATCCATCCATAATCATTTCATTTTATAAGCATAATTCACATATCATTTCGCTTGTAAACCATAGATCATTTTCATATCATATTACATATTACATATCATATCATTTCAAATCATCATATAAAGTAGCATCATTACGCATCACATAAATACATCTACATATCATAAGTCAACAACATAATATAGATTTGTCAGTCATAATCATTACATAATGCATATATCATCGGAAATAAATGCATCCATAAATACATCATATAACACCATAACATCATTGCACAACATATAGAAGTAGAACCATCCATACATGTATAAAATAATGGTACACATCACATCACATCATATCAAAATCATCGGCTCATATATATCATCATTGGATAACTGTCATAGTACAAAATAATTGGATCACTGCACATGTATGTCAATTAGTACAAAAGGCCCATCAGGCTATCAAAAAGGAGCCCATAAGGCACAAAAAGTATCATCTCGATCAAGGTCTACCCCCTATATGCTGCCCTCACCCCTATCATCATGACCTTCTACTCATCTATGACTGGTCTGCTGCGAGTACTCTGGGACCCATGTTGCTCTAGGTATGGCCTCATGATAATGCATATGGTAATACTCAGCCTCTCAGACAACCTCCCTATAGGACTGAATGGACACTGTACCCTAAGAGGAGGAGGCTGCCATGCTCTCCAAGTGTTGTCACCGACCCATCTCTGTAGTCGCCTGTAACTCTACAACCTATCTCTACAGTATGGCCTAATCCCTCTTGGATCAGATCTGCTCCCTCTCAGCTCGTGCCTGATCTCTCTCCACTGTCAAAGTCTGCACTTGAGCCTACAGTTGTTCAATCAATGTATCTCAGGGATCCACTTTCCTTGCTAGTTTCCCTGTTGGCTGTGCTCGTGGAGGCTATACCTGAGGCTGATCCTTGCCCCCAGCCTATGGTGGTGCACCTGCCTACCCCTATTGTCTAGCTGACACTTGCTACTAATCTTGCATCTATATGTCGCCCTAACTTGGCTGAACTAGAGGCCTAGCCGGATGGTCCTGTCGTGCACCATCCCTCTGTCCTCATCCTCCCCATCTACCTCTCACCCTTCACCAATCGGGGAATGTTCCTAGAATTGTAAAACAAAGGGGAGGTTGGAACCAATCCCTATATGCCTATTTCATGCCTAGATCTACAGGCCTCTGATCATAAGCCCATGGCCAAGCCACCAAGTGTCGAAAGCTATCCACAGCCTTCGAGGAAAAAATGTATCACCCCCATGAAACCTGTGCCATGGTATGAGAAAATACAGCCACATAATCATCGTCTAGTTGATCCTAAGGCTCACTGAACTGACACTGCACATGCCTGGGTAGACATCTCTCTATCATAGTGTGCTCTCACTCTTCTATGAAGTGGTCCTAGTGGGAATAGAAAATATGATGTGCATTGTCGACCCATCTAGGCTGACCAAGGTATAGATGCCATATGAACACCTGCATCTCATCTAGGACCCTCCTGCAATAGGGAATCCCATGCTTGCCTATGTGTGTGAAGGACACACCACCTCTATAGCACCATACAAGTGGATCATCAGGCCCTATCAGAACTACAACAATCTACGGTTGAAGGACAACAATGTGCTCCCACACCCATACGCGGAGGAGTGTCATGCCTGCTCTGAGTGCTCTACCATCAATGTAGACATACTCTTGAAGATATCTATACATTGATGCAAGAAGAACCGGGCCCCAAGCAAAGTGAGTAGGCCTATCATGCATAATCATGCACTCCCAATAGATTCCCCAACCAGGACTAAAATACTGGCCTCATCGGTCTGGGGCAATGAGACCTGAAATAATCACCACAACAACCAAGCAGAAGGGAGGTGCAAGGGTCCTGTGTCACTTGAGCTCAATCTACCCCTTGCAAATGATGATGTCCTCTGTGGCGAGGACTGTGTGATAGGAATTTTTCCCCTCATCTATATCAAAAATGACACGCCAACCATGAATCGACAATCTCAGGATACAACAAATGTCCTCCAAGGTGATAGAGGCCTAGTTGGTGGGAAGGTGGAAAGAAGAGGTCTTGCTATGCCATATCTCGGTAAGCACTAACATCATCCCAAGGTGGGTGTGAATGGGCGATGCGTAAGTGATGTACCACAACCCCATGTCTTGTAGTCAATCCTAATCTCTGTCACTCAGGTCCCGCAAGTAACCGAAGAGATTCTGTAACCAGTGATCTTGGGAGTAGAGCTCCCTCGCTGCATCCTGCATTAAGAAGGGTCATCATGTTAAAAATTTTGAATTTTTTTTTCGAGCGTCCAACAAACCACAACAACATCACAATTCATGAAGGCATCATAGTTTTATTTTTATCAAAACTATGATAGTAGGGCACAAAAATTTCGAAAGTGCACTACCATGGTGTACTTTCCTTCCCAGCGGTGCAGTTTGAAAAAAATTACAGTCGTTAGCACACCACTGACCATGAGCTCAGTGTTGGAGTTTGGAATTTGTTTTCAAACTCCAAACTCCACTGTCGCGGTGGAATCTGACACTAAGCCGCGCAGTTTGATTTTTAAGCGGTGCTATATAGCACCGCTGTAGAAGGACTGACTTTGAAAGCATTAAATGAATGTTAAAAACAAAAAATAAAGCTCAAGTGAGGATCACTTACCAGTGCCCCAATGCCAGGTGGCCATTGGTACATCCGGACTCGGTCGGAAATGTGCATCAGGAGTTGTCATTGCACCATATTGTTAGGAGGTCAAAGCTCAAATCTCAAGGTTCCTAGATGGTTGTGTGTAACTTGGGCCCTTTGCACTATTTTCTTAGGATTGAGATCACATAGTTAGCTTCTGGGATATCTCTCTCTTAGCCCAAGTATTCTATTGATCTTCTAGCTCAGTTTCACATGGCTAATTTTAAGCCTACTACGGCTCCCTTTCTTTCAGGAGTCAATCTTGAGGCTAAGTGTTCTACTCCACTCGCTGATGCCACTTTGTATCATCAGCTTGTTGGGATTCTCATCTACTTGACTCACAAACACCTTGATATCTCCTTTGTAGTTGGCATGGTTTCATTCTTTATACAGGAACAACATGAGTTTTATTAGAAAGCAACCAAACTCATATTGCATTAGATACAGGGTACACATCATCATGGGATTCACTATGCAGTAGATATAGGACTTACCTTGGTTGGATATACATATTTTGATTGGGCTGGAAATCTTGATGATCATAAGTCCACTTATGGCTACAACTTTCATCTTATTTCTAGCCCCATTTTTTGGTAGAGTAAGAAGAATCATGCTACTACTCTTTCTTCGACTGAGGCTAAGCATTGAGGGGCTATTAATGCTACTACTAAGGCTATTTGGCTTCACTATTCAATGTCCTATAGTCATTCATTGTGACAGTCAAAGTTCCATCCAAATCTTGAAGAATTTGGTTCACCATCAGAGGACCAAACACATTAGGATTCATATGCACCACATTAGGGAGTTGATATAGGAGTAGGTCATTGATTTGCAGTATTGTCCTATTCCATAGCAGGCTGCAAATATCTTCACCAAACCCTTCACTAAGAGTATATATCATCATCTATGAGCTCTCTTCGGCATGTGGGATGTTTCATTTAAGGAAGTCTCTTGAATTCTTCATTCTCTATTATGGGGGGGGACTTTTTCCTCTTCCAGGGGTTTTGTCCTTCTCATACATTTGAGAGTTTTTTCTCTTTTTTTCATATCTCTTTTGGGGGGGATTTTTTTCCCACGTGGTTTTCTCATCTTCTCCACTTTATGAGAGATTGCATTGCACTTGTGGATGGGTACGTATCATGGCCTAGTTGTCAGGACCCATCTTGCATTGTTTACTTTTGTGTACATTCTCCCTAAGTTGCACTTAAGGGGGGATGTTGGTGTAATTAAAAGTGTTGTAACTTGTCCTAGGTCATGATTACACCTTAGTTCAGTTTACTCAAGGACCACATAGAAGGTAGTTGGAGAATTTTCAATTTTGGTGGACTTATCATGTTATTACTATATCACTTCCACCTATCATGGACATATCATGTGATTACCTCTCCACCTTTTGTGTGTGATCCACTATTTGTCGCGATTATCACATTATAACTTTTCCACTTTAGGTGGAGTGATAGCTTTTCAAATTTTTCTCATGTCATAATATTATGACACTTGTCATAATATTATGCCATTCTATGTACTCACCTTGGCTATATAACCAAGGGTTTTCCTATGTACTTTTGCTCATTCTATTTTACATCATTAGTAGAATATAGTTTATTCTTGTCATATTGTTTATATCTCTCTTATGCTTGTGCTTTCTATTAGGCCTCTAGATTTTGGGTAGCTATCTTCATAGCCAATTCTTACATTTTTCGATGGATTATTTCAACAAAGGTAGGCTCCTGTGATACTCTATGAGAATTTATCTAATTGTTGGTATGTGTGTGTATAGAATGCAAGTCAATAGAAGTGGCAATAGGAGGGATTTATTTGCATGAAAAGAAGAAAGCTAGAGTCCTATAGAATCACTAGGTCTTGGTCTAGCAATCTTCATTTGACAGTAGTCGAACTTAGTGGTTATGTGTCATCGAGGACCCAAAGGTCAAGGCATATAAATGTAGTATCATAGAATTTGATTGTTATTATACCACCTCCACATATAGGGATGTCTTTCTTTAAGGTAGATTTATCCATTCAATTCATTGTGTATAACAATCTTCCAAATAATACATCTAAATTGTGTCCAAATTACTATCTGACCAAAGATGTAGAAGATCATATTAATATCTTTAAAGATACATTATTTAGTGGCAGGATACTACATGAAGATGTTTTGTGCTGGTTGTTTCCCTAAACGTTGAGTGATGAAGTTTACTAGTGGTATACCAACCTTCCCCATAATTTTTTTAGGACTTGGAAAGGAATGGAAAATAGATTCTTAGCTAGGTTTAGAATGCTAGTAGATCCTTCCTTGCTATATCATCAGTTTTCTCAAATTAAAAGGTTCAATGTTGAACCTATAACTACTTTTAATGAAATATTTGAAAAGGATTATTCTAGGTTACAAGCACCCTATGTGGTAGAAAATTTATCCACCATTTCCATTTATTACATGGAAGTTGATCCATTGAATATGATGTTTCTAAAATGGAGGGAAAATCCTCCTACTACCCTAACTAAAGCCAATCCAAAAGCCATAAGTGTGAATTTAGAAATGAAACACCTTAGAAGTGGATCATCTATAAATGGAAAGAATGGTTTGAACAACTATCCTATCTGGAGCATAAGTGGGGTTCCATTAAATCATACAATGAATCCTAAATTTTTTACTTTAGTAGTCTAGAATGGTACATTTCCTCATAACAACTTCTTCCAACCAAGAAATAGTCAAGCTTTGGTCCCACACCCTATCCCAAATATCATAGAAATACATCCCAATGGAAATTATTTCCTCAAATAGACTCAAGAGAGTCAAAGAGTCAAGACTTAGGAAGATAAAGAAGAGATTAAGGAAATAACAACTCAACTGAAGAGATTAACCATATAAGTTACACAAATGAGAAATCATAACTTTTATTGTTAGAGTAACAATTAGAATTTGTAAGGTCAAGCATGCAATGCTCTCGGACCACCTAGACCTTAGAACACATGACCAAACAATGGGGGAGTATCCACACCTTTAGATAATGTTGATCCCTTAAAAGATAGGTCTACTTCTAAGGTGAATTTAGTTGAAGTCACCATGAGTAATTTATATAGTGTACATAATACAAATTATGATGCAAAGGTAGATTTCCTGAAGTTCAAAATTACATTAGACATTTTTCTAGCTACAATGCACCATAACGGTTAGTGTGATTCTCACCTACCCTAAGGTAACAAGTTAGTTCTAGTTAGATATGACTCCACTTTAGTCCTAGATAGTTGTTTATTTTGAGTCACAGACCATTTCCAAGAATATTATCTATGAGGAAGAAGATAGTCTAGCCACAACTTTGGAAATCTACATGTTTCCTTACCAAGAAAAAAATGAACCTTAAGATAAAGCTAATGAAATTCATGCTTTTCAACAGTATCCAAAAGGACATAGCTACAATCTAAGGAGTAACACCAATGGTGGAAGTATATTCAAAGGGCCGTTGACCATGTCAATCTAGCCCAATAACATTAACACTCCACTAGATGAAAAATCTATTAACACTCCATGGTTACCAAAGGTGACCTCACAATACAAAAATCCTTAGAATATTTCATGGAGTGGAAAAAAAGAATTCATCGATAAAAATAATTTGACTAATTATTTGGTGGAAGAAATTAAAAAGATAAATATCAACCTATCTTTATCATAGTTTCTTAAAATACTTGTAATTAGTGTAAACAAAGATTTTGGCACCCAAGTTCTTTCTTGCACTTCTAGGGTTTTTCACCTAAAAGGAGAAAGATGGTCGAAATGCAATGTAAACACTCAAAATCAATGAAAGGATGGATGAAATATGCCTAGAAGTGATGTCTAAATGCAATAAACTAAAAAAGAAAGGTGATTATTAATGCTAAACCCTAAGAAATGCAAAGTGTTTGAAAACACAGTGATGTATGCAAAAACACCTAAGAATGCAAGTAAATGAGACTAGAAAGGTGCACCTAAAATCTGAAGTCTGATGTAGAGAGGCTTTGGACTTCTATAGATTTGACTAGAAATGTTGACTGTGACTCTTGTGCGAAGCTAGGCAGCTTAGTCTAGTTTCGGAAAAAATCTACCAAAATAGGAATCTACCAAATGGGTACCCAAAAATGTAGAAACCACTTTTTAGGCCTGGCAATGGGACTAATTCACCAAATATGGCGACTTAGTCCACCTGAGAATCTTAGGAAACTCAGGGCAGGATTCTATAGCTTTTGATATGTACTTCCTTTCTTGACAGTTGTCTGGACTAGATTCTGTAGAAAACGGGTTGAAAAAGGTCTCCAAGCTTCAATTAGAGCTTTATTGACTTTAATAACTTTGACAGATTGAAAACAATTTTTTAACACCTTTTTCTTCGATAAATTTGCATACAAGACTTGCAAACACACATGCAAAGAGGGGAAAAAGGGTTAAGGGTTAGAGTATAGAGGTTTTCCTTGGTCAAACCCCAATTTGGTAATCAAACCCTAGATAATAAAATCAAATAGAAAGAGAATGTTGAATAAACAACATGCAATGTCACAAACTCACCAAACCCTTGATGTTGAAATATGAAGATATGCAATGAAGTGCTCCAATGGATGCTTGATTATGCTTAGAGATGCTTAGAATGCTTAAAAATTGCTTGAGTGATGAAATGGAAATTAGAAGATTGTAGGAGATGAAAAATGAGGGGAAAACCCTTTATTTATACTCGATTTTATGAAATTTCCCAAAAATAACACATGGGCTGACCTCAAGGGTAGGAGAATAAAATCTTTCTAAAGAATTGAAATGTTTTATTTTTGTGCCCAGTGGGACTAAGCCGCCACAAGTGGTGACTTAGTCCCACCAAAGAAATTTTACTGGGTGTCAGGTTTTAAAGTGTATTTAATGTTGTTTAATAGGAATATTCTCAAATATACACTTATTTATGGCTAGAAAGTGTGTTAAAGGGTCATTTAAACATAAGTAAGGGTTGAATTAGTGATGCCAAGTCTAGAAAAGCGTGAGAGTTTGTTACAACTCATCACAACACTTTGAAATAAGACTTGGTAAGTGATAAACAGGAGTTATTTAAGTAAATTATGATGAAAGGGTCCTAGTAAAGTGTGAAAGTGGGTTACAACACTTCACAACACTTTTACAAGACCTCCTAGAATTCTTAATGATTCTCAAGGGTCCAAGACCTAATGTGAATGTGTTAGCCACATTACAACATTACATCTAGGAAAAATCATACCAAAACCACTAGCAGGGCCTAGAAATGAGAAAAAATAGAAGGGTTACTTTTTATGCGTCCATAATTAGCCCTCACTTAAGTGAGAGGATGAACCTACTTCAAACTCACACTAAAGTAGCTGAACATGCAATAAAGATGGATCCAAATGAACTAATGATTAGAAAGATGAGACAACCTTCAAGAGGGATGATCAATCCCCCAAGATCAAGATCCCATGGCAAACTAAACATAAGCACAAAGGAACACACATAAAAATGATGTCAATGAAGAGGGAAAGAAAAGAGAGACTCAAATCAAGCTTTGATCATTTTTCCATCCCGTTCTGGATCATATCTAGGTTGTTTGTCTAGAAAGAAAATGAATACTCACTTAGGGGCGATGGCACTCATGATTGTCTACTAGGTGAGATGGCTCAAAAGGTCAGAAACATACACTCATGGCTAGTATGCACTCACACACACGCAGGTGGCTATGGGGTAAATTCATGCCTCAAAATGGGATTCCCTCTCAAACATAACAAAGTTATACCTCTTGATAAATTTAATAAGGTGCCACAAAGAAAAATGACATTTTGAGCTTCACGAGATAAGAAAAGCTTCATATGCTTGGAGCTCAAGAACAAACATGATGGCACAATAGGCATGCAACTTGTGTTATGCAATGTGACCATATAACAAATGCAAAATGCAACATGCAAAGAATGTTCAAAGGATTTTTGCTTAGTTCATGTGAGGTATTTAACTTAGGGAACACTGTGTTTAATTTCTCCAAGAGAGGACCAAACAAAGAATAGAAAATTCACAACTTAGGGGATGTAAATGCATCGCATCAAGCCACCAAGATGAATGTAATATGCTAACACAGATCACACTCATGAAGGATATCACACCCAATGTCATCCACAAAGTGAAAAAATGCATTGTATGAAGTAACAAGGCTACACTAAGAAGCAAGAAAAAGGAAAAGAATTCTAAATGAGTTATGCCAATGTGTGCCCCCACTTTAAAGGAATTTCTACACACTGTTTTGTGAGAAATTAATTTAAAGTAGTAAATTAAAAATTGCAAACAATAAAGAAGACATGAGATCCAACTTGGAAAGCCCTTATTCTAGGTTGTACATTTCTGAGTAAGGCTATATCATGTGAAGGAAAGGAAAAAGAAAGAAAGGGGTTTCCCTCAAAATGAAAGCACCAAAAAGATAAGGGATCTATGGATTTTGGGTTAGTATGTTCTTAGCTACAAAGTTTTGATTAAAGAGCTTAGAACTGTCATCAGTCCCCAAATACATAGAACTAGAAGAATGACACAAAGAGAGGGAAAAAAAGAAAAATAAAGACCTATTTTGGTCAACATGGAAGAGGCAGAGTAAGTTTTGACACTTTGCATCATCCCCAAAAGGAAAACACACGAAAAAGAAAAAAGAAAAAGGTGAAAGAAAATGAAAAAACTTTTGTGCCAACATGAAAGAGACATTGTTGTCTCAATTCCTTGAGTCATCCCCAAAAGAAAAGGTGAAAGCAATGTAAACATATAGAAGAATGAAGTTACATATAGAGGAATACCACAAAGAGCAGAGAATATCAAGCATCATGTCATGGGTGAACACAATATGGACATACAAACACAAAACATAAAATGAAAAAGACTAGTAAGGAAAATGTGAGTCAACTGTCAAGGAAGTCATCTCCCTCCTAGTGTAAATTGGTATAAGTGGAAGGTGAATAACATAGCTATGGGACAAGGAAAAATGCATTATTAGGATAAGGTGAACAACTTCTTTCCCCCATTGAGTGCAAGACAAGAATGAGCCGAGATAGGTGGTGGGAAAGGTCATGCAATGGTGAGAATGGAAGTTTCTAGAACTATTTCATGATGAGGGGTTTGGTAGAGGTTTATGGATTTATTGGATAGAAATTATCGCCATCAAAATGATACTTGCTCATTATTTCTTTTAATTGGAGACACTCATCACTTCAATGTCCTATAACACAATGATATGCACAATGTGGAACATTAGCATCTTTAGGGTAGATCACCAACCTATTCATAGGTGGTAATAATATGAGCCCTTTGTTTAAAAGGATTTGCAATTTCCTTTCACATTAAGGTAGTCGATGGAGAGGAAATTTTAGTTTTTTCAACTTGTAAGGTCATTTGCATTCACTAGTGTAGACACATAAAATGTACCGATTGACATTGCGCATCTGATCTCGACCTACTAACATCATTTCATCTTGAATCATCCTTTAGTCTAACCATTTAATCAAATCCCATTATCTGATTAAATTCATCAATTTTCCTCTCTTAATTAAATAAACCAGCTATCTAATTAAGTCACCTCTTCTCGATAATTAAATTAATCATTTTGATCTAATTGTCCTATTTAATTAAATAATTTATTTTATTCGATTAAATCTCTAAAGTATATCTATTAAATTAAATAAATTAAAACCTTATTTAGTTTAATCTAACATCATCCCTTTTAATTAAATAAATCATAAATCTTTATTTAATTAATCTCTTATCACATTCTTCTCATTATTTGATTTAAATAAATCCACAAATTTAAGTCAAATAGGTCACATCATATAACCCATCTTCATTAAATTAATTAGATTTGATTAATTTAATCTCATATCATGTCCCATCCTCTAGCTTTTACCACTTGCAAATGAAAATAGATTTAATTGATTTATTAAATCTCTATTTTCCTCAACAAGGCTTCTTTTGGGAATATTCTCCAAGTTTGAATTCAAAAATCCAAGTTTACATGTACATCCAACAAGGCATTTACTCTCTCTTACATTTCCTTTGCCTTGAGGCAAGTGGAATTCAATGCATTTTTCCTTCCCTCTTGCATACATCATTTCAACAAATTCAAAATTTAGAAATATGTATTTATTGGCACAATCCTCAAAACTTGCACATCCTCCATCCACTCATAGGTTGACAAGTGGCATCTTTCCATTGGTTGAATGTTAGTACCAAATTGCTCTATTTTGGACATTCATCCATCAATCTCATCTATAAATAAGAGGCTTCATTCTTCATTTGATCATCCACAAATTATGAAAAGTTACTATACTCAAATCTCTAGCCATTTTCACCAATAGCATTGAGTTCTTAGCTAGGTTATGCAAGTTTTTAGCTTGGAGCATTCACCATCCTTCATCAAATTGGATCATTCATCAACAATACGTCAATCTTGCATCATAGGAATTGGGAAAGGGCCAATTTTCACATCAAATTGGCACCAATTCCCCCATGGTATCATAAGTTTGCTAGTTTAATTAGGATTCAATCTCTTTTATTGTTATTTCATTGTGTTCTTCATTGCTTTTTCCTAATTTGAACTTTGTGAATAGATTTCATGGGGAATCCTTGTTCTTGCTTGCATTTCACAATCTAATGTGTTTGTTCTTATTTTTTTACATGTATTGGGATTGGGGTTCTCACAACTAAATTCACCCTTTTCATGAATTGAAGGTGGAAGAGGACCTCGGAGGATATTGTCATCCTTGTTATTGGTATTATTTTAGGGTTGTTCATGTGGAAGGAGGACATTTAGATCGGGAGGGGAATCAAAGATCACCATGCCATCATCACAAAGTCTCCAATATTCTAAAGGAGGCATGTTGTCATGAGGAGGATCTTGATATCCTAACTCGGTTGTGTTCTCATCTTTAGGATTTTGTTCTAAAAGTTGATGAATTTTATGTTCAGTTGTTGTGTCACATCCTTGTGTGCTTAAGATGGTAAAACCTTTTCCATAAGTTTATTCAAGGTTGATTGGGGTATTTGTAACTTTCTTATCATAGAATGTTTGAGGGGTTACTTGGCTAGAAAAACAAGGTCCACTTGATAGAGGTAACTTAGGTCCTTCATTTGTTTCAAGATGTAAGTAACCAAACATATCAAAAGGTGAGAGTATAGGAAGGTCTTGTTGTTTCATAGATGTATAAAAGGATGCATTAGCTTCAAGGTTATCAAGACATTTGTTTACGAACTTATTCATGCTATCATCATCTTCTCCAATGATTTCAATAGCACAAGGAGAGCATGAGGAAGCTCAAGGTCACTAGGACCAATCTGAAAGGCATGATTTGACATGTCCACTAAAGATTTTAATGACATCCAAAACTAATTAAAGAAAAAATACATGATGCAAGAAACAATATAAAACAACAAATGTGGAAGGTATGATATAATGCAACAAGAGAAAACTGAAATGTAGAAAATTCCTAGAAAATGCCAGAAATTACAGTGTAAAATGTGTAGGAGGACTAAGTTGCCCAGTGTGGTGAATCAGTCCTAGTGATGATTTTTTTGTGATTTTTCAGAAATTTTAAATGCAATGTGATGTTTTTCAAGTTTGCAAATGCAACTATACTATGAAAATGTAGAAATTTGTTGTTTTCCAATGAAATACAATGCAAAAAAGCAAGCTATATGAGCTTTTCAGTAATGCAATTTTTAAAACCGTAGGATGTAATTTAAACAATGTAACATCTAATGCAATGTTGATGCTATTTAAACCTAGGATGCAAATGCACTTGAAATTAGAAGTAAAATGTTCAAAAGTCAGGTTCACCAAAATGTATACAAATATTTTGACACCCAAGGTCTTTCTTGCACTTCTAGGGTTTTTCACCTAAACGAAGAAAGATGGGCCAAAATGCAATGTAAACTCTCAAAATAAATGTAAGGATGGATGCAATAAAATGAAAAATAAAGGTGATTATTAATGCTAAACCTAAGAAATGCAAAGTGTTTGAAAACATAGTGATGTATACAAAAACACCTAAGAATGCAAGTAAATGATAATAGAAAGGTGCACCTAGAATCTAAATTCTAATGTAGAGAGGCTTTGGAATCCTATATATTTGACTATAAATGTTGATTGGGACACTTCTACCAAGCTGGGTGACTTACTCCAGTTTTAGAGAAAATTTGTCACAATAGGAATCTACCAAATGGGTATCCAGAAATGCATAAACCACTTTTTAGGCCTGGCAGTGGGAATAATTCACCACATATTGTGACTTAGTCCACATAGGAATCTTAGAAAATTCAAGGCAAGATTATATAGATTTTAGTTTGTACTTCCTTTCCTTACAGGTGTCTAGTCTAGATTCTACAGAAAACGGGTTGAAAAAGGTCTCCAAGCTTCAATTAGGGCTTTGTTGACTTTGAAAGATTGAAAAAACCTTTCTAACACCTTTCTCTTTGATAAATCTACATACAAGACCTACAAACACATTTGTATAAAGGAGGAAAAGGGTTAAGGGTTGGAGTATAGGGTTTTGCCTTGGGAAAACCCCAATTTGGTAATCAAACCCTAGATAATAAAATGAAATAGAAAGAGAATGATGAATAAACAACATGCAATGTCACAAACTCACCAAACCCTTGATGTTGAAATTTGAAGATATGCAATGAAGTGCTCCAATGGATGCTTGATTATGCTTAGAATTCTTGAAAATTGCTTGAGTGTTGAAATGGAAATTATAAGATTGTAGGAGATGAAAAATGAGGGGAAAACCCTTTATTTGTACTTGATTTTACTACTTTTTCTAAAAATAACACATCACGGGCCAACCTCAAGGGTAGGAGAATAAAATCCCACTAGAAAATTGAAATTATTTTGAGTTTTGTGCCTAGGGGGACTAAGTTGCCCCAAGTGGCGACTTAGTCCCACTAGGGTAATTTTACTAGGTGTCAGGAAATAAAGTGCATTTAATGTTGTTTAACGGGAATATTTTTAAAAATACACTTAAGTATGGTAGGAAAGTGCATTAAGGGGTCATTTAAACATAAGAAAGAGTTGAATTAGTGATGACAAGTCTAGAAAAGCATGAGAGTTTGTTACAACTTTTTAAAATACTTTGAAATAAGACTTGGTAAGTGATAAAGAGGAGTTATTTAAGTAAATTATGATGAAAGGGTCCTAGAAAAGTGTGAAAGTGGGTTACAACACTTCACAACAATTTTACAAGACCTCCTAGAATTCTTAATGATTCTCAAGGGTCCAAGACCTAATGTGAATGTGTTGGCAACATTACAACATTAAATCTAGGAAAAATCAAGCCAAAACCACTAGGAGGGCCTGAACATGAGAAAAAGTAGAAGAGTTAATTTTTTGTGTCCACAATTGGGAAAACTTTCTTGAATACATTAGAAGAATTTTCCAAAGGAAACATAACTAGTAAAGAGATGCAGGTGAAGGATAACTCTAATAAGGAAAAATAAAAAAGCATGGTTCCTATGGTAGGTGCACATGTAGTCTTTTATAAAGGAAAGAATCTCTGCCATTTTTGTTAACACTAATTTTTTTTTTTTAAATATTCATAATTTCCTGGTAGATTTAGGAGCATCTACCAATGTGATTTCATTGTCCATATGTCAGACTCTAGGCTTAACCCTAGCTAGTTCCTTAAATAAATTTACTCAACTAGATAAAACTAAGGTAAATGGAAAATAAATTTACTCAACTAGATAAAACTAAGGTAAATGGAGTTGAAGAGTCAACCAACATCCATATCCAGTTAGTGTTAGACTGTAGGATTTAGTATTATATTGATATCCAACTGGTTGAGATACCAGACACTTATGGGATATTATTTAGAAGAGATTGGTCAAATACTTTGAATGGATATATGGTTGTTGACTTCTCACATATGTGGTTACCTTGGAAGGGAGTCCATAATTAGATCAAGATAGAGAGAAAACCACATATGAAATACATGATCACAAATTACAACCAACAGATGGAATTCTATACATAGATGTAGAACCTGGCATGTATGGAATTAAAAGTTCCAGAGTTAAGATAGAGGATGTTTTCATGTGTGATGAAGGAAAGAATAATTAGATCACTCCTGAGATGGACACTAGTTGAATCCAATTATGATTCTTTCAAAGGGGAAGATAGTCACGTAGAGAAGTTCTAGAAGAATATTACTAGAGAAGCTCATAAGAGCAAGAAAACTTAAGATTCATTAAAAAAAAATTGTTACAAGGTTGGTGTAGGTTACATAATGCCATACGTTCAGAGGATAGTTGTGTGATGTGCTTAGAAATCATTCACAGAATTGGAGATCAACATTGTCAAGAAAATATAACTCTTAACAGCTCTAGGCCTGAAACATTCAAAGATAAAACTCAAGTGACACAGATTGGAAACATTAATTTATCAATTGTTAAGGATTCTAAACTCAAAGCCACTGAGAATAAAACTTGGAACCTAAGGTTTGACAAGTCAAAATATAAACAAGGAATTATAGTTGGGGTTGAGTTGATCAGTCCCCAAGGTAATTCATTTCTTGCTACCTATAGAATACAATTTCAATGTACTAACAATGTGGTAGAATACAAAGCCCTCATCCATGGTCTGATGCTTGCAATCAAGAAGAAAGTTAAAATTCTTAAGGTTTTTGGTGACTAAGAACTAGTTGTCAAGCAAGTCAAGAAACAATATATTTGTCATTAAAAATTCTTGTATTGATGTCAACACCGAGTGTGGGACTCGATAGGGGATTTTGATGCTTTTAATACTACTCATATCCCATAAAGATTCAATTAGAGAGTAGATGCTTTCGCTACTACTACCAATACTTTAGAACCATTAGATACTTCTGATTTGAGAAGTTTTACTATCAAGTTGGTACAATTTCCCTTGGTTCTAGATAATGCTACAAATTTGCAAGTATTCGATGATGACTATCACATTTTGGAGTTTATCACTAATTTTGGTATCTTTGAGGCTCATATAATTGAAGAAGTGGATTGCTTGGATGGAGAAATTCAAGATGAAGAGTTAGCTCAAACAAAAGATAATAGTATTTTGAAAGGAATAATTGAGTTGGAAATATTATTTGATATGGATTAGATAATTCACTAGAAAGACTTGCCTAATACTAACAAAGCATAGTCTAAATTGTATAATCTAAATAGGTATGAAGAGGACCCAAAGAATGTGTTTATAGGAAAGGTATGAAATAAGGAGGAATGGAGAAATATTGATCAGGAACTTAGGGAGGTCATAGCCTATACATATGAAGATTTAAATACATATGACACTTCCATTATTACTCATATAATCCCACTAAATCCTGATATGAATCCTTTTTGATAGAAACAACATCTTATGAATGCACTTTTAGAGCCCTTGATTCAAAAAAAGGTATAGAAGCTCCTCTTAGCCAGGATCATTTTTCCCATCAGAAATTATACTTCGGTGGCTAATCTAGTGTCCATTAGAAAGAAGAATGGAGACATTTGGTTGTGTGTGGAATTTTAAAATATTAACAAGGTGTCTGAAAAAGAGAATTATCCCCCAACCTCACTAGGCGAAGTGCTACAGATTGTTAATGGTTTGGATATGATGTCCTTCCTAGATGGATTCTTTGAGTATAATCAGGTAATTCTCATGGAGGATAGGATGAAGGCGTCATTCACCACAAAGTGGGGAACTTTCTCTTACAGAATGATGTCATTTGGACTAATAAATGATGGAGCCACATTCCAAAGAGTTATGGATTATGCCTTCTAAGACTTGGTACAAAAGTGAATTATAATATATGGATGAACTCAAAGTGTTTTCTAAGAACATAAGAGATCGTGTTGGTGATCTTAGATCAATACTACAAAAATGTGAAACATACAAAGTTTCACTAAATCCTAAGAAATGCATTTTTCAGCTGATTGAAGGGAAACTTATTGGACACATTATCTCTAAAAGAGGTATGTCAATATACATAGATCAAGTGAGTTCCTTACTCAAATTGTAACCCTTGAGAAGTAAGAAAGAATTAAAGTCATATTTCGGTAAGATTAGTTTCACCTGGAAGTTTATTACAAGAATTGTTGAGATAGTGAAGCCTCTAAACAATATGTTGAAGAGAGATGCCAAAATTGAGTTGACAAATGAGACTAAGCTCACCTTCGAGAAAATGAAAGCTACAATTAAAAAATAACCCTTTTTGGTAAGCCCAAATTATGTTAAACCATTTTATATTTACTCTTTTGCTTCTAGTCATATATGTGCAACTGTGCTAACACAAAGTGGTGAGAAAAAATAAGAAAAACCAATTGCTTTCATGAGTTCTCCCTTTAAAGAGGTAGAGCTAAGATATATGGATATTTAGAAACAAGATTTTGTGTTGGTAAAAGTGATAAGAAAACTATGATAATACATTCTTAGGAGTATAGTTAAGGTGATTTTACCCTATGCAACAATAAAGATGTTGTTGAAATAAAGTGAACTTAGAGAAAAGAGAGCCAAATGGGTTACAATTTTATAAGAGTATGATTTAGAAATCATACCCATAAATTTATTTTGTGGGAAAGCCATAGTTAAATCCATTGCTAAGATTGATCCACAGATTTCTAGCTAGCAATATACCTTGCATGTAGAAGACCAAGATGACTAGTACTCATATATATGGTGCTATTTGGTCAGCAACTATTGTTTGGACCATATGCAAAGAAATCAAAGAAGAGACCTGAAGATTAAGGCCTAGAGCTACATGATTAAAGGAGGGGTTATGTTCAAGTGAAACCATGAAGGAATTTTTTTGAGATGTTTAAATGAAAGAGAAGTGAGTGAAGTGCTACTGGAACTACATGAGAGGTTTGGTACAACTCACAGAGTTCCCTGGCCACTGCATACCTCATTCTAAAAGTTGACTACTATTTGCCAAATATTTTCAAAGACATGTATGAGAACATAAAACACTATTATACATGCCAAACAACTACATACAAGGGGAGATTTAATGCACAACCATTGTAACCTATGATGGAAATGTGCCCTTTTTCATAATGGGGGTTAGACTTCATTGGCACAATTAACCCATCATCATTCGTAGACTACAAGTATTTTCTAACTTCCACTAATTATTACACCAGGTGGACTGAAGCGTGTCATAGAAAAAAAAGCACCACAAAAGTGGTAATTAAATTATTGGAAGAAAATGTCATTACCAGGTTTGGAGTATTGTATGACTTGGTATGTGATAATGGCCCCACTTTTTCTTACTTGAAATTTTCTAATTGGGCCTTTGAATACGGTATATCATTGAAATTTTCATCTAATTATTACCTGTAGGGAAGCGAATTAGCAAAATCATCAAATAAGAACCTATTGGACACAATTAGAAGGCTAATTAAGAAGAATCCTAGGGAATGGAATTCCTTGTTGAAATTCACCCTTTGGGTTGACCGCACCAAGATGAATTATGCATTGGGGAATTCCCCTTACCATTTAGTCTATGGGGTGGATCCTATATTACCTATAAACTTGAAGATCCCTACTTGGAAATTTTCTCAAGAGTATATTGGATTAGACAACCAAATTGAAGCTCAATTGTTACAATTGATACATTTAGATGAAAAATGTACTAGAGCAATACATGATTTTGCTAGGCATCAATTTGTGGTAAAGCGTTGGTTTGACAAAAGGGATAGATTAAAACCTTTTAGAATATATGACAATCCTATCTTGGGACAAATCCCATGAGCATAAAAGTGAAAATTGTAAGTTTGACAAGTTATGGAATGGTCCCTACCAAGTATCTAAAATATTATGCAATAACATTTATAGGTTCAAAACTCTAATGGGAGAATATGTTCCATTTCCCATCAATGGGAAATTCCTAAAAAATTATTTCCAAGCCTAGTGTTGGTTTTTGGTCTTTGTTGTAAATATGTAAATGGTTTTTTTGGGGGGGGGATCTTTTTGCATTCTTTCTTTTATTTTGTTTGATTTTTGGGGTTTTTGAGTTCTTGAGATGTGAAATAGTTAGCAACCTTCCGAGGTATTCAAAACAATCGAGTATCAATTCTAGAAATGTGATTCTTTCTTTGACCAAAAAATAGTTCTCTAATTATAGGTAGTCAAGGAATTGTTAAGATTCATTCACTTTAGTTCACATAAATCATTCAGTTGAAGTTAAGCTACAAATTCCCACACTTAAATCATTCTACTAAATTTTGGATAGTAGTTGTTTGCATTGAGCAAAAAATCAAAAGGTAACCTTTGCTACAATTGTAATTCCCAACCTAATAGTGGGATGTCATTTCCTACAAGTTGAAGCCAAGGAGCTTACAATGAAATATCAAAAAATAAAATGAAATAAATATCAAAGAAATATCAAAAGAGAAAATTAAACTATTTAGGATATCCAAATATCTCTACCATGGCTATCGATAGTTGACTAGTATTAGAGCTATGTTTGGGGAATATTACAAAGATAACCTTAGTAGGGCTATGGATGCTTGACTGGAAGCAAGGCTCTACCAAAGGTTGGCTTAAAAGGAAACTACCAAATTATGTAGGTCACTCCAAACACATGTTATACTATGAATTTACTGTAGTGGAATAAATCACTTGCACACATGTGAGCTCAATGAAATTTAATTTTATTATTCAGGTTAAAGTGAAAAGGAATGCCAAAATGAGGGTCTAATTGTTTATAATTCAAGAACTGCAGAAAGTTGAAGTATTGTTATTATTTCTAAAATTGAATTTCTATTATTTTGTTTGGATTTATTAGTTGATATTTGTTGTGTCGTCTCACAACACATTGCAAATTATTCCCTTTGAAAAAATGTCGACCCCATTTTCTATTTATTTTTTCCTTCCTTTTCTTTTTGCTTGCTTTGGTGTGCAACTTTCAAAAATGGTAAAATGTTGATGTCTTGATCCGGCTTTCCCATCCCCTACTTAAATTCATGTTTAATTGGACATGGAGTGTTTAAAAATATTTTCCTAGCCTTATTCTCCAACTAGATCCCTAGGTCTCAAGTATTAGGTGTCATTTTTCTAAGAATAGTTTATCTCCTGCAAGTTTCACTTTTTTCCCAGCTAATTGATGTGCTTGATAAGTTTTCACCAAGGTAAAATTGTCCCAAGTGTTTGCCCATCAGCCCTTTTCCTTGGTTAGCCTGATAGTGGATTATATTTTTATCGAAACTATCCATACTAGAAGTTTTGCACAAATCTCATTTCAAACCAAATTATTCTCATTTGCACTCAATCTTAGGTATCCTTTGCACTCGATTTTCATAGAATCGATAAGAAAAAGTCTTGACCCTTGGTAATTCTTCAAATCTTTGTGTCGGATGATTCAAATCTCATTAATGTTCAAGAATTTATCATCCACATTGGATTCTTCCTCTATGGCTTTTTACCTCATAAGAATTAAAATAACACACAAGCATGTCATAATGGCCACTTGTGCCACTTTCCTATTGAAAGGTGGGCCCCTGCACAAGAATTGAGTAGTTCATAATTTGAACCCTGATCCACCATGATTGCACCTTTATTCAGGGTAGTTAATGCATAGTAAAAGAAATTAATGAAGGTGGCAAGAACACAAGTACTCGACACCACCTCGAGCATGCAGTTCCTTCCATAACACACTACCCCATGCTAGACCATTCACTTGTAAATATATCAAAGAATTAAAACCAAGATTGTGGTGCTCAAAGAAGGGTAAATTTTATAACATTGAAGAACACGGCTACCAGGGTTTGAACCTGCATCTATTTAATCATATTATCAGCAAAACCAACTACTCTTCTTGCAACTAATTTTTTGTTAATTCTTTTGTGCATGCATGCTCAAGTCAAAAAATATTACCTCTATTTAGGTCATTAAAACATTGATTCTTTCTAAAGAATTTAACCTAATTGTAGATAGTAAATGTCATGAGTACATAACTTTCATGAATTATTGAAAATATTTAATTAAAATTAGCCCTAACTTGCACACAAAGCACATATTTGCTAATAATGGAGTAAATTAAGAAAAATATGATCACTTCAACAAGGAAGAAGATAAATGAGGAATTTAAATTCCTCTCTTCGCAACTCATATCAGTTAGTGGAATAGTTACAGATACCCATCCAAGAGGCTTCAATGAGTTTGAATTCACTAAGAGAACTCGACAAGAAGGTGCCTCTCAGTACACCCAAAATATTGTTGCAAGTGGACTAAATTTAGCAGGAGGGTTCTCATTGGAAATGGACACCCCTGAGCAGGTACTAGAGTGCATGATATGGTATGACCCATGTTGGCCTCCTACAATGATTTCATAACTAAGCCTTTACATCCATGATTCAGAGACTAGATATCTAACTTGAATATCCATTCAATCATCATGAAGGTGCATTTAAATTGTCAACCCAAGGACGTGAACTTGAAATGGGTTAGCACAGTATGTGCACTAGGGGCTCAAGTAGTCATTGCACTCTATGGCTAAGAAATACAATACTGAGAGTAAATTGCTGGAAAGAAATGAAGCAAATGTTGATCATCAACCAACAACTATGCTAAGCTAAAATTCATAACAAGAATGAAAATTTGAGCAACAAACATGAAACTACTCTGTCTGCCTTGGCTGCAGGAATAGTCACAAAATGAAGTTCTAGTGGTTGTAGGAACAATCAATGCTAGATTTCTAAGTACTAAACAAAAAGTAATACTAAACTAATGCTAAAATAAGAATACAAATTACTCACCAAGTGGGCCCCCTTGGATAAGTATCCTCTAAACTAACAAGAACTCAAATGCTCAAACTCATAACTTTATTTTTTCATTGTAAATCATGCATACAAAGAGTAATATATTTGTATTACTGAAACTAGAGGATGAGAGTACAATATAAAATTGTGCAACCTCTAAAGAAGGAGCATCAAATCATTATTTATACTATAGCTAAATAAGGAAGTCAACTCCACAACTAAGAGGATGTCATTTAGGGAAAATAGGGGAAAGTGGAGCAATGGCGGTTATGCATGCATGGAATCTAGTCAGACATGCAAGTCAAGCGCAGATCCAACACAATAGTAATTCCCATGCATGGTTGATCATTAAGGTCCACTACAAGGCGGTTACATTTAGTTGCATAAAGAATCTTTGTTGCCAACTACCTTTGACTTGGAGCAATTCCTCAGTTGGACGTTATGGTGTATGCCCACCTGGCGATGTCTTCCTCAACTTGGCATATTAAATTTGCATGTCAAGGTTAGTACGCATAATAATTGCACATCTATAACCTCTCTAAGGGACATTCATTAATCACACAAAAAATCAATATAGATAACTCATATATTATGCCAAATATCATTAGAGCTTGTAGAGAAAGGATAATATCAAATGTCAATGGTTTGAGGGAA
This sequence comes from Sequoia sempervirens, assembly GCA_007258455.2. Classification (NCBI taxonomy): domain Eukaryota; kingdom Viridiplantae; phylum Streptophyta; class Pinopsida; order Cupressales; family Cupressaceae; genus Sequoia; species Sequoia sempervirens. The sequence continues at coordinate 394,244,552 of VDFB02000003.1, forward strand.
ACATTATGCCAATACGAACACTTAAGCATTAAATTTTGTGACATCTATGAGCAAATAGACTATAGATTCTACTCAAAATTAGACCAAAAACTATGCTCATCACTCCCTCCAACCTAACGTTTTGTTGGTCCTCTAGTAGGGGAGGAGTTGTTCTTCTCCTTGGTCAAAGCTCTAAAATTTGCAACTGAGAGTTATCTGACATCAGTGGCTACAATATGTGAGTTAGGATCCCAATAGAATCCTCCTAATCTATCAAACCTATTCCATATTTTCCTTTCTATAGCAATGTCATATTGATAGAATCTAAAATTTGGCATGGGCCATTTGAGAATGGGTGGTTGAAAAGTTAGGGGAAGCCAAGACTATCCCTGAGTTCTCCAAATCTAAATATGCCTCTCAATTATTTTTAATGTTGCAGCATAGTTGTGGATGGAATGAGGCTTAGCCTGTTTTAGCTCATCATTTAAAGTATTCCATCTTTTTGATAAACATCTCATCATTGTTCCCTCCTTTGTTGTTGTGTTTACCTCATACTCAATGTAAACTACCTCAATCCAAGACATAATCCTATTGCCATAACTTGGTCTAAGCAGCATTCTATGCCTCTTTGTAAATATCACTTGGGTTGCTTGATTAAGCTCTAACAGGTAGAGGGATATTATACTCCAATTATTTATAAGCACCATATTATTGTCCCCAACTAATCTCATTCTGTACCCAAGACATGAATGCTCTCAATTGAACATCCCCAACATACAATAGCAGATTCCAATCATGGTCTTTTGTGATAGCATAATTATGTAAATAAAAGTCACATAGAAAATTCTTCATTTCAAGTGAGGCAATCCTACAAGCATTGAAAAATTACATAGGGGTATCAATAGAAGGATTCAAACCTGAGGCAAGTCTTGACATCTTAAAAGAGAGATACCTATCCTTTAGGAGCAGGGCATAGACCCTTGGAGGATGTCTACATTCCAAAATCTTTGGTGCCAAGGCTGCCATATCATCTACCCTTTGCTTCAGGGTGGCAATTTTTGCATTTTTATCCTCAATTTCTACATCCCTCTTTTGAATTTCCTTCTTCAATTTTTGTTTTTCCTTTTTCCATTCTTCCTCTCTTCTTTGTATTTCTTGCCATAAATTCAAAATTGTTGTTTGCAATGTGAAATTAGGAGGCTTATGCATTCCTACCAATATTTTTGGTGGTGGCTCCTCATATAGTACTATTTGCATGGACTCCAACTGTCTAGTTATCTCAGGCTACAAAGGTGTTTCTTCTTCCTCCTTTTGCTGCAGGGACTCTTTCTCTTTCTATGGCTATAAGAACTCTTATTGTGGTTCTAGTTGTTGTTGCAGGACCTCTTGTTCATGCTACAAGAAGTCCTGATTTTCCTCCAATTCCTCTGCAATGCTAGCAAGGTTAGACTGTGTTATATTTTTTGCTCTCTTAAATATGTCTTCTTCAACATTCTCCTGCTCCATTGGAGCTTCAAGGTCCTCATGTGAGGTCTCACTAGGTTTAGGGTTTTCCTGTGGAGGCATACCAATTGCAGGCCCAACTGGTCTTGATTTCCTGGGAGGTCTTTCATGTGTTCCTTTGGCTGCATGATGAATAGTATCAGCTTTCCTCTCCTTAGAACTTGGATTTTTTATCTATACAAGGTGTGTTTTATCCTTCCCTTTTCTCATTTCTTGTCCTCTCTATTGTGTCCTAGTTTTCATGAGGGTTTCAAGTGGAACTTCATCATCAAAATCTGAGGAAGAGCTTTCTTTTTCTAAGTGCTCTGTTCCAGAAGAACTAATTTCTATAGCTTCTTCTGCTGCAGGAGGATTCACACTAGAGCCAGCACCAAAAGTTGAAGCACTAGGAATTGCTTCAACCATGCTTACTCACCTGCTAAACCTATGGGATTGAGGTATAGCCCTAGGTGGAAAATGCTCAACATTGACAAACTCTTCCCGACGATAATTTTGATCAACTTTGATAAAATCTTCCCAAGTCATTCCAGACACATCACATAGAGATTTTTCAACTAGAAATTTAATCAAGAAATGGTGGGAAACAAAATTATCCCTACCTTTCTGGGTCTCGACCGCCATGATTGAGAGAATATTATACAACGCATTAGGCACATTCATCCTTTTTTTGTGCCTCATGTGGTTCAAAAGCTTGAAGTGGATAGAATGCAAGTTTGATTGGTGACCCTCACAAGTGATGTATTTGATAACATACACAACTATTTTCTTCCACGACTTGGGTAGAGAGATTCTCTTTACACCCTATTTGTCTATGCTCAATGGGGGGTCATTTGGCTCTGTGAATTCAGCCCTAGCTGACTTGGTGTCTTTGAAAGTAGGGTAATTTTCACCATCAACAAGTAACCCTATAACCTCTACAATTTTTCCTCAGTTTCCACAACTTCCAATCCTTTTACTATGGCTTTTCCCTCTAAAAACATCTAGGAAAATTCAAGAGCAATTCCTTCATCAAAACCATCCAACTTAAAAAATTAATACATCCATCCACAGTTTTGAAATTTGGGCAGGCATTGTGCATCCTATAGTAAAATTTCATACATCGTGGGTTTGTTTCAAATTAACCCACCTCCCATTGTCTGCAATCAACGAATGCTTTACAACTTCTTTAACTGCAATTCCTTTTCTTTGCTATAATTCCCTTCTGAAAATCAAATGCCCTTTCCTACAGTATCTGCTGAATTCCAGTACCAACATGCTAAATTTCTAGTACCATAGCCAACTGAATTTTCCTTCTTTTGTTTTACACTGTGTTTCTTCAACTCAAGATTTTGATAGGGGCAATAATGGAAAGAAAGGAGTGATAAAGGGAAATTATGATGGGAAGAAATGGCGTCTGCATTTACTATCACTTCACACATGCAAGCCATCCCTTCACTTGGATTTCAAATCAGCTCATTTTAAATTTATGACATAGCCTAGTATGAATTGACACATGGGCAATAAATTCACAAAATAGTTGCAACATTTTCATTCCCCTCCCCCCAATCTTAATTTGGACTTGTGTTTGTACATGTGAGATGGGAGTGGTGATTGACAGATAACGATGGCATTTTATGTCAACATCCATACTAACATACAGTGATTAAATGAACACACTTAAAAGATGATTAAAGATGGAAATTAATGCACAGATACCTAAATGTGTGGAAGATTTTTTGCAACGATCATGGATAAAGTAACGCTTTCCTTGTTGTAAAATAAATTGAGCAATAAATGAAGATGAGGTGGAATGAGGTGAGGTGGAATGAAGTGATGGAAGAGAGAGAAAGGTGGTGATGGATGGGTGGATGGGTGGATGATGAAGAAATGGACTTCTAGATAAGTCAAATTCTTTATTATGAAAATTATGTACCTCAATTAGGTTGAAGGAGGGACACTATGTCCACCACCTTCAGCTATAGGAAGCACTGAGTGTTGGGTGAATTGTTGAAAGAACTCTTCTTTAGAGGTTAGCTTGTGGTATAATTTGAGGCAATGACCATTGACAAGTAATTTGAACCTGACAGGTTCAGTGGTGGTGAGTTGAACAACTCCATTAGGAAAGACCTCAACAACTTGATATGGTCCTAGCCACCTTGTATGTAATTTTCTTGCATTGTCTTGGTATCTTGAATCATAGAGTAAGGCCCAATCTCCTAGTTTGAACTTTTTGTCCCTGATAAAATTGTCATGCCACTTGATTCTTTGATTTTGCACTACTTTTGTATGCTACAAGGTTGCTCTTCTTATTTCATCCAAATCATTTAGTTGCATTATTCTTTCTTTCTGTGCTTTAGAAATATCCATCCCAAAATCCATTACAATTCATATAGTTTTATATTCAAATTCAATGGGCATCATATCTATCTTTCCATACAGAAACTCAAATGGGGGGAGGCCTATAGTTGTTTTCCATGTCATCCTATAGGCCCAAATAGCTTCTAGTAATCTATTTTCCCAATCCTTCCTATGGATGGCTACTGTTTTAGTTAGAATGACTTCAATTTCTTGGTTTGTCACCTCAACATGGCCATTAGCCTGGGGTGATAAGGAGTAGAATTTGTGTGCCTTATACTGTACTCATTCACTAGTGTTGTAATAAGAGTTGATGTAAATTTTGGCCCTTGATCAGTCACTATTTCTCTGGGGACTCCATATCTTCTGAAAATCTCTTCATAAAGAAACTTTGCAACTTTGTTGTCTCTTGCATGTTTCATGGCCTTAACTTCTACCCAAAGCATACCAATATATAGGACTTACCATTTGATGGAGGGTCAATTGGTCCCACAAAATCCAATCCCCACTTGTCAAAGGGATTGATTACTATCTAAGGGCATAGTAGAATCTCATCAAATTTAGTTGGTATGCCCATTCTTTGACATCTATCACATTTTATGGTATATTTTCTTGCATCCTTGTGGAGTGTTGACCAATAATACCCTATGTTCAAAACCTTCATTATTGTACTTTTGGATACAAATTTTCCTCCACATGGTTCATTGTGAAATGCATGCAAAATGTCATATGTCTCATCTTCTCTCACACATCTTCTCATGACATGGTCTGGTCCAGTATAAAATAAACATCCAACAATCCAAGAGAAAGGAAAATATTTTTCAATGAGTGACCTTTTCTCTTTTGGGGAGAAGTGAGAAGGAACTCTACCTGTGACCAAGTAATTGGCTATATCAACATAACAAGGTGTTTGTACACTAAGAGAGAATAGATGCTCATTAGGGAAAGAGTCATCTATGGGATGATTGTCTTCTGATGTAGTTAGCCTTGAAAGAAAATCTGCAACAACATTGGCCTTGCCTTGCTTATCCACAAAGATTATATCAAACTCCTACATCAATAATAACCATCTTGCCAATCTACCTATGATCAAAGGTTTATTCATGAGATACCTAATGGCTACATGATCAGTGTGTACAAAGATTTGGTAGCCTATTATGTAATGTCTAAATTTGTTCAGTGCATAGATTACTACCAACATCTCTTTCTCTATCGCTATATAATTGAATTCAGCTCCTTGCAATTTTTTGTTGACAAAGTAAACAACATTTTCAATAGCTCCCTCTTTATGTCCCAAGACTGCTCCTATGGCATAATATGATTCATCAATGTGGATGTGGAAAGGAAGCTCCCAATTGGGTCCCTTGAGTAAAGGAGCATGAGTCAAAGTTGCCTTCAATTTAGAAAATGCCTTGTCACAAGCTTTAGTCCATTGAAATTTAGCATCTTTAGTGAGAAGGGAATACAATGGTGCTACTACCTTGCTGAAATCCTTGATGAATCACCTATAATATCCTGCATGACCCAAGAAACTTCTAACATCCTTCTATTTTGCAAGTGTGGGCAGATTTGTGATTACCTCAATATTTACAAGATCAACTTGGATTCCTTTGTGGGAGATATAGTGGCCAAGAACTACACCTTCTTGAATCATCATGAAGTAGTTTTCACTATTTAAGGAAAACTTTTGGTTTTCACATCTCTGTAGGACTCTCCTGAGATTCTTCAATGCTTGATTAAAATCAGCACCATAAGTGGTGAAGTTGTCCATATAAATTTCCTTGAAATCATGAGAAATGTCTGAGAATATGCTAATGACTTCCCTCTGGAAAGTTACAGGTGCATTGCATAAGCCAATGGGAGTACTAAATAGGCATAGGTCCCCCATGGACAAGTAAATGTGGTCTTCTCTTGGTCTTCTGGTGCAATTTGGGTCTAGTTGTAGCTAGTGAATCCATCTAGAAATGATAAGTATTGCTTTCTTGCAAGTGTATCCAAAACTTAATCAATAAAGGGTAAAGGAAAGTGATCCTTCTTGGTGGCAGCATTAAGTTCCCTATAATCAACACAAACTTTCCATTTCCCTCCTTTCTTGGGCACAATCACTAATGGAGATACCCACTAACTATCTGAAATGGGGTACATAAATCTTGCATCTATCTCTATAGTTCTCCCTTTACAATTTCTCTTAGTGTAGGGTTAATCCTTCTTTATGGTTGTCTTACTGAAGTGCAATCATCTCTGATATAAATTCTATGGGTACAAAGTTTAGGATCTAGTCCCTTCATATCATGATAATTCCATGCAAATGCATGTTGATGGGCCCTTAATAGGTTTGCCAATAACAGTTGTTGCTCTTCATTCAATTTACTATTAACATTCAGATATTATCTCTCTGACACCTAAACTTGTGTAGTTAACTCTATCATGGATGCTTCATTAATACATGGTACCTTTAGTTCATATGAAAAAAATGTATGGAACATAATTTTTGTTTTAGGAAGTCTGTCTATAGGAATAGTAGTTGTAGGAAGAGTGGTTGTAGGAAGATCGTTTGTAGGAAAAATGTTTGTAGGAATAGTGGCTATAGGAAGAGTAGGAAGAAGTGTCCTAACTAAAGTAGAAGATGATGCTCCCTCCACTTCATAACAGTTCTCAATGAGATTATCCAACACTTCATCCTCATCTTGGAGCTACATGAAATATCTTTTTCCTAGCATCATAAGTTGTGCCACATAATTAACTTCCTCAGCCTCTTCACCAACATGTGGCCATACAGAATCATCTTCATCATGAGATGGGTGGGTAGGTGGATAAAGAACAAAAAATTTATTACTCCTTCCATCTGAAATGGTCATGTCACCTGACTGGCATCTAATGATGTATCTGTAGTTGCCAGCCAAGGCCTTCCAAGAATTATGGGATACCTGTCTAGTGTAGCCTTAGGAGAAAGAATCATAAAATCTATTGGGTATTCCCAGGAGTCTAGAACTACCATGAGATCCTCCACTACACCATCAGGCTTAACAGTAGAGCTATCAACAAGCTATAGATCAATAGGAGTAGATCTCATACTTGCAATGTTTAGTTGTTGTAGGATTCCTTTGGTAATTACATTGATTGTTGCCCCTAAATCAATCAGATCATTCTTCACTTGGATCCTGTTTATGACAACTGCTACCACAGGACTGCCTGGGTCATTATACTTGGGAATAGTCACTTTTCCTAGCACGATATCAGCTAGCTAGCCCACCACATGAACTATAGTTGGGTCTCTCTTCTTTCTTCCTCGCTTTGTAAGACAAGCTTCATTGATAGCTTTGCCATAGATTGGAACATCCTTTATGGATTGAAATAGGGGTATCTAAACACATATTCTTTAGCTAATTTAGTATATCAAAAGTGGTATCCTCCTTTTCTTCTTTATTCTTGGAAACTTCCAATCTCTATGGGAATGGTGGTTCTTTTTCAGTCTACTTGACTTGAACTGGTTCAAGATTTTTAGATGCATTTGGCTAAATGGGATCATTTAGAGGCTCCCCCCCTCTTCCATAGGAAGTTCAGTGATAATTGGCTTGGGAGGGGCTGGTAAAGTAGTTCCTAAATGCAAATGGATGTCACTTACACCCATAGAATATGCAGAGATTTATTTGAATCAGCAGAATATGCAGGCTACTAATGTGGTTTTTTATTTGGATTGGGTGTGGGATAAGCTGGTATCTGAGTTGGTTTAGGTGCATTTGAGCTTGGATTAGTAGGTGGAGGAATTACAACAGGCCGTTGGGGTTGAGAAGGTGGTTGCATGTAGCTGGTTGTCTAGGTAGGTCATTGCTATCCTCCTCTCCATTGATTTGTTTACTGCTAATTTCCTGGAGGTGGTTTCCAGTGCCCTTGAAATTGCTTCCAATTCCCATGAGGTTGATTACACTGAGGTGGAGAACTCTAATGACTGGGCCAGGCATTTGGAGGGTTACTCCAAGGTTGTGGTGGATATGGGTGCTGCCATTGGTTACCAGATGAATAAGAGTTAAAATATGGCCCAACATAGGATAGTGGATCCAGTGGCATAACTTGTCTTGGAGCCCAAGGCTTCCTTTGTGCAACATAATAGACTTGGTCTTCTTCAATCTAAATTTTCTTGAACTTAAGTGGAATTTGCTTTCTTTCAAGGTTAGCTACCATCTTTGGAACAGGAGCACCTACACCACAAACTAATTTTTTGATTATTTGAAAGCATGATGAGTAATGCTAATGTTTTTAGGTTTTTATTTGTCCAATAAGGTCTAAAAGACCAATCTCAATGTAATTGGAACCATCATAAGTCATTTAGGTTGACAATGTATAGTCTTGCACCTATGAGTCTTTGTAGCCTCTTGAAGGAAATTTCTTGCATTTGTAAATAGGGGTGCAAGGTAGGAGTTTAGGAATCATATTGAAGGCATCATAGAGGTGCTCAAATAGTTCTTGGTGTTTTAAAACAACAAACTTGCTAAGAGTGCTCATTTAGCACTTGTGGGGCCTATAATTGTGTTTTTAAGCAAAAGGGGGTTAAGGTGGTTACATGGTGGTTGTAGGCATTGGAGAACATGGAGATTCTTTGAAAAAATTATTTTAATCCTTTCAAGGCTTGAAGAAGGATGATGAAAGATTGTAAGGGAATTTTTCAATAAAGAAAGCAATGTTTATTTTGTTATTTTCTAATTTTCACTATTTTTTGGACTTTATCATTCTTGTACAGACTCGTATAGTTCTTGGCTACTAGGAATTTTTATGGACTATGTAGATACCTAAAAAACCTTTCCATTTCATCTATTTGGAGGCCTTAAACGTTCTTGGGTGAAGAGTTCTTGCCATTTTTCTACAACAGCCTGTGACAGGCAGCAAGAGCATTATTTTGAATTTGTAATTATGTTTTAAGCCTCCCACCTACTATTTATGTTGTTTCTCGGTCAGAAGGCATAGATCCATGGTAGAATAGGGTTTTATATGTTTGGATAGGTGATAAAAGAAAAACTTTGTTCAAAGTGGGGAAGCCATGGTTGGAAGGGTCTATTTTTCCTATGAAAGTGATGGTTCTAAGTAGAGATTTGATGTTCTATGAATAGAATGGGCTTAATGAAGGTTTAGAGGGTCTGTGCAGACCCAACCAAAATTGTTTAATGCTTTGGTTTTGTCTATAAAGGAGTTGTGTGGTGAATCTTGAAAAACCCTAGGTTATTGCATGATAAAGGAGGGTTTTGTAGAACGGTTATAAAGAGACCTTGAAGTTACAAATAAATTGTGGAATCTGATGTTTTGGCATATAATAAATGATTTTCCAAGAGTTTATTGTGATTGGAGAAGTCTAGAGGGCAGTTTGTTTGTAAATTAGGCCTAATTTTGTAGCCTTTTGAGTAGGGTCATTTAATGAAACTCTACAATGTTGCAATAGAACCTTGTATGAATGATTGGGGAATTGTCTTTGATGTTGAGTGGATGCTATGTAAATGTTGTATTGGTATTTTTACAGCATTCTTGAAAAGATATGCTCTTTTGTTGATTTTGGAGACTTGAAGCTATAGTGTTGATATTTGAGAGAAGTTGTGTCAATTTGTTTCTTGGTTTTCCACCACCTCTGCATCATAGTGGTATCAGAGCAGGGAGTAGATTTTGGTTTGCATTTTTTTGGTTGAAGAAGAGGAAAGTTTGACAATATGCCTCCAAAGAAGAAAGATATGGCTAAAGAGATGAAGGAGATGAAGGAAAGGCATGCAAGAGAACTCAAAGAGTTGGAAGAGAGAATCATAGCCCTGGAGACAAACAAGAGAAGAGATGCTGGAGAGAGTGAGACAGAAGAAGAGGAAGATGAGGAGTTTGAATACATGGAAGAACAACTTGACCTAGAGGACCAAATAATTGCAAAGTTGCTAAAGGAAGTGAAAGGTGACAAGCCTAAGGTAAAACTTGATGTTTCTAAATATGGTGGTAGTCTAAATGATGAAGAACTACTTGACTGGATTGTTGCATTAGATAATCATTTTGAATGTGAAGAAGTTTCTGAGGAGCAAAGAGTAAGGATTGCAAAGAATAAGTTGCAAGGTCATGCTTTGGTATGGTGAGATTACTGTCAGTCTGAGAGGAGGAAACAAGGAAAGTCTAAGATCACATCATGGGACAAGATGATATCAAAATTGAAAGGTAAATTCTTACCCAAAGATCACCAAGTTCAAATGTTTAAGAGATTACAAAAATTAAGACAAAGGGAAATGGATATTAAGTCTTATACTGAGGAGTTTTATAAAATGAGTTTAAGGTCTAGTCATCATGAGAATGAAGATGAGAAAATTGCTAGGTATATTGGTGGTTTAAGGCTTAATGTACAGGATGAATTGGTTTTGGCTAACCCTAGGAGTGTAGAGGATTGTTATCAAATGGTTATCAAGGTGGAGGAGAAATTGAAGAGAAGGAAAGACAAAGCAGTTAAAGGTAGAGGTGGTGCATCAAGAGGGAGAGGATTCATGTCTAGTTCAAAGCCAACCAATGATAATCAAGAGGATTCCATGAAAGGCCAAGAGCAATTTGATTCTAGAGGTGGATGGAGAGGCACAAGAGGAATTTTTGGAGGAGGTAGGAATTCCAACAATGCATTTTCAGGAAGATGCTATACTTGTAACCAACCTAGACATCCATCCTTCAAATGTCCTGAAAGGAAAGGTTCAAGCTCTCATGGAGGAGAAAGGAGGAATCAACTAGTGCATGAAGATGAAGAGAGTGTGACTTCATTGGTAGTGAACCTCATATCAAAAGTTGGAGAAGCCTTGATGCTACACAAACAAATTTTGAAGACTTCTAAAGAGGAGGAGCCATTGCAGAGAAAAGCACTCTTTAGAATCAATTACAAAGTACAAGGTAAGGTATGTAGGATGGTAGTGGATTCACACTCAACTAAAAACATGGTTTCTTGTGAAATGGTGAATAAACTCAATTTGAAAAGAATCCCTCATGATTTTCCCTACAAGGTCTCTTGGTTAAGCAATGGTAAATCATTGATAGTGAATGAACAAGCTATGGTAGATTTTCAAATAGGTGAGTATAAGGATAGTGTAATTTGTGATATTTTTCCAATGGAATGATGTCACATCCTCCTTGGAAGACCATGGCAGTATGACAGGAGTTCCATCTATGATGGGAAAGCAAATAAGTACTCAATCTTGAAAGATAGACAATGGTTTGTTTTGAATCCTTGGATAGGGGATGAGAAAGGAAAAGAAAAACTCATCATGTGTGGGATGAAAGAGCCTATAAAGGTTGTGAAAGAAAGAAACATGGTATATCCTAGTGTTTTTTTGAAGACTAACAATGTAGGAGTAGCAGATCTAAAGGAAAATGCACAGGTAAAGAAGGTATTGGAAGAGAAAATGAAGGACAATGTGATGATAGGTAGTATTAAATGCCCTATAGTTGAGAGCAGGGGTGAGAGGAAATCATAGTTTGTAGGTACAGTCAATAAAAAGTCTGATTTGACAGTAGTGAAGAATGGGATAGTGCATGATAATCAAGAGGAACAAGGACTCTATGGACAGAGTACATAACAGAGCAGTGAGGGAAGTAATAGACCTACATGTGCAAAGTAAGTAAAGAAAGACCCAAGGACTCCTAACATAAGTTTGGTTGAAAATATTGAACATGGTAAACAAACAAGGGATGGAAAAAGAAGACTGATGACTAGTATGAGAATAGAGGCAAGGCAAAATGCTTATATGAACACTTTGCAAAATGATGGAGGTTTAGGACAATTTGCAAGTCTTGTGTACCTGAACCAATGGAGTGTGTTGATGAATCCATGGAACCCTCATGAAGCATGGATACAGTGAAATCAAGGCCAACAAATGAGACCTAAGTTCTTTTTAGGGGGGTGTATGGTGTAGGAGCACCTACATCAAAAACTAATTTTTTGATTATTTGAAAGCATGATGGGTAATGCTAAATTTTTTAGGTTTATTTTTGTCCAATAAGGTCTAAAAGACCAATCTCAATGTAATTGGAACCATCTTAAGTCATTTAGGTTGACAATGTATAGTCTTGCACCTATGAGTCTTTGTAGCCTCTTGAAGGAAATTTCTTGCATTTGTAAATAGGGGTGCAAGGTAGGAGTTTAGGAATCATATTGAAGGCATCATAAAGGTGCTCAAATAGTTCTTGCTGTTTTATAACAACAAACTTGCTAATAGTGCTCATTTAGCACTTGTGGGTTCTATAATTGTGTTTTTAAGAAAAAGTGGGTTAAGGTGGTTACATGGTGGTTGTAGGCATTGGAGAAGGTGGATATGCTTTGAAAAACTTATTTGAAGCCTTTCAAGGCTCGAAGAAGGATGATGAAAGATTGTAAGGGAGTTTTTCAATAAAGAAAACAACATTTATTCTGTTATTTTTTGATTTTCACTATTTTCTGGACTTTATCATTCTTGTACAGAGCCGTACAGTTCTTGGCTGCTCCAAATTATTGTGGACTGTGTAGATACCTAAAACACCTTTCCATTTCATCTATTTGGAGGCTTTAAAAGTTCTTGGGTGAAGAGTTCTTGCCATTTTTCTAGAATAGCTTGTGACAGGTTGCAAGAGCATTATTTTGAATTTGTAATTATGTTTTAAGCCTCCCACCTACTGTTTATGTTGTTTCTTAGTGGGAAGGAATAGAACCATGGTAGAATAGGGTTTTATATGTTTTGATAGGTGAATAAAAGAAAAACTTTGTTCAAAGTGGGGAAGCCATGGCTATAAGGGTCTATTTTTCCTATGAAAGTGATGGTTCTAAGTAGAGATTTGATGTTCTATGAATAGAATGGGCTCAATGAAGGTTTAGAGGGTCTTTGTAGACCCAACCAAAAGTGTTTGATGCTTTGGTTTTGTCTAGAAAGGAGTTGTGAGGTGAATCTTGAAAAACCCTAGGTTATTGCATGGTAAAGGAGGGTTTCATAGAACAATGATAAAGATAGCTTGAAGTTATAAATAAATTGTAGAATCTAATGTTTTGGCATATAATAAATTACTATCCAAGAGTTCATGGTGATTGGAGAAGTCTAGAGGGTAGTTTGTTTGTAAATTAGGCCTAATTTTGTAGCCTTTTGAGTAGGGTCATTTAATGAAACTCTACAATGTTGCAATAGAACCTTGTACGAATGATTGGGGAATTGTCTTTGATGTTGAGTGGATGCTATGTAGATGTTGTGTTGGTCTTTTCACAGCCTTCTTGAAAGGATATGCTCTTTTGTTGATTTTGGAGACTTGAAGCTATAGTGTTGATATTTGAGAGTTGTGTCAATTTGTTTCTTGGGTTTCCACCATCTCCACATCAATCTTGCATCTGCAGTCCTTCTTTTGTCTGCAGTGAGGGAAATACTCTGTCAAAACTATCTCTACCTCCTCTTGCTTCTTATTAGCTTGAAGTGTATCTATTTGAGTAGCTAGATTGTTGATAATGTCCTATTTGAAGTCGTCTAGCAAATGAGTGATCTCCATTCTTGAGACTCTGTCAGTATTTGAATTACCCATGGAAGATTGATAAGCTCTCCCTTTCTTTGAAGCTTCCCTAGAGTGATTTTGGCATTTTTTTTTATATCCTCCCAAGAAACTTGGGAGATATCTCCTCCTACCATGAGGTCCAGGGCATCAGTGCAATTATCATTGATTCCTCTTAGGAAAAGAAAATTTGGTGAGTCCTCATTAAGTGCATGGTGTGGAGATTTTTGTAGGAAAAATAGAAACCTTGCAATGTATTCTTCCAAGCTCTCATATTCCTTTTGTTGCATCCTAAAAATGTCACCTCCTCTCATGTCACTACCCCTACAGTATTCCTTTTATTTCTCAAGGAATTTTTTCTTCATGTCTTCCCAATTTTCCATAGTATCTCTACCTAGGCTCATGAACAATCTTAATGTAGCCTCTTTCAAGGTGGCAGGAAATAACTTAAGCTGATGGACATCAGTAGTATAATCATAACTCCTACATAGTATGTCAAACTCAAATAAGAAGGTATAAAGATCTTTTGTCACAAGTCCATAAAACTTGGGGAGTGTTGAGGCAAGAATGTTCTTGATGTTATCAACTTCATTTTGATGAGCATTTGGGAAGGGAAAATCTAGTTGGTTTTTTCTGTTCCTATTTGTATGACCCATGCTTTCTTTATGCGGTTCCAAGACAAAGGGGTTCTCAAGCTGATTTAGATCTTCAAAGGAGACTTCAGAGCTAGTCAGATTAGGATATGCATCAGTAAAAGGGTGTGGATATTCTTCTTCCTCTTCTTCTGGTAGGTTCTCGTACTCAACTAGTTGGAATGGACAAGGATTGTTAGGAATAAATATCCCATAAGCATCCCTTCTCCTTCTTCTATGCATGTGGTATCACTCATTATCAGTCAGCTCACACAAAGAATTGGTAAAGAATCAGGGGGGTCATTACTTCCTAAATGAGGATATGCTAAGAACAACTTCTAGAAACACTACAGCAAGAAAAACTACCAATGACTCCAAAAGACTTCCTATCTTGACACCATCCTTGGCAACAATGCCAAAAATGTTGGCCTCCTACAATGATTTCATAACTAAGCCTTTACAACCATGATTCAGAGACTAGACATCTAACTTGAATAGCTATTCAATCATCATGAAGGTGAATTTAACTTGTCAACCCAGGGATGTGAAATTGAAATGGGTCAACACAGTATGTGCATTAGGGGCTCAAGTAGTCATTACATTATATGGCTAAGAAACACAATACTAAAAGTAAATTGCTAGAAAGAAATGAAGCAAATGTTGATCATCAACCAAAAACTATGCTAAGCTTAAATGCAGAACAAGAATGAAAATATGAGCATCAAACAAGAAACTAATCTATCTGCCTTTCCTATAGGAACAGTCACATAATGAAGTTCTAGTGGTTTGCAGGAACAGTCGATGCAAGATTTCTAACTAAGTACTAAACAAAAAGTAATATTGAACTAATGCTAAACTAAGAAGATAGATTACTCACCAAGTGGGCCCCCTTGGATAAGTATCCTATAAACTAACAAAAACTCATATGCTCAAACTCATAACTTTATTTTATTCACTATAAATCATGCATATAAAGAGTAAGATATCTATATTGTTGAAACTGGAGAATGAGAGTACAATATCAAATTGTGCAACCTTCAAAGAAGGAGCATCGAATCATTATTTATACTATAGCTAAATAAGGTAGTCAACTCCATGACTAGGAGGACACCATTTAGGGAAAACAGGGGAAAGTGGAGCGATGGCAGTTATGCATGCATGGAATCTAGTCAGACATGCAAGTCAAGTGCAGATCAAGCAAAATAGTAACACCCATGCATGCTCAATCATTAAGTTCCACTACAAGGTGGGTGTGTTCATTTGTATGAAGAATCTTTGTTGTTGGTTGCCTTTGACTTGGAGCAATTCCTCAATAGGACATTATGGCGCATGCCCAATTGGCATTGTCTTCCTCAACTTGGCGTATTAAATTTGCATGTCAAGGTCAGTATGCATAATAACTACACATCTATAACCGCTCTAAGGGACATTAATTAATCACATGCAAAATCAATATAGATAACCCACATATCATGCCAAATATCATTAAATCTTACAGAGATAGGATAATATCAAATTTCAATGGTTTGAGGGAAACATTATGCCAAAACCAACAATTAAGCATTAAAGTTTGTGACATCTATGAGCAAATAGACTATATATTCTACCCAAAATTAGACCAAAAACTAGGCTCATCAACCTAAACAAGAGAATCATTGAGTAAGAAGGAAGAGTATATGCAAACCTCTCAATAGAGTGCATAATATATACACATTTGGGCTCCCTACATTAAAAAAAATGAATCCATTAGATACAAAGGTTCTTACCACAACATACTTGGACATGGAAGAAAGAAAAAAAAAGTTTATGATTTTGACATGGTTATGGGAAAAGTTGGTAAAGTTTATGTAGAAAATCTTGAGGTCATCATTTATTCAGGAGGTTTAAGACATAATACCTTGATTGCATAGGATAGCAAGATGTAGATGCATTGGGGAAATTTTATCAGTGACAAGTCTGAATAGGTACTAACATTCTCAAACATCTAGTTGTTTACCATGTCATCATATGTCATCTTTCTTGTTCCCTAAGGGAAAATATTCAAGGATTGAACAGATTTAGTACCCTAGGTAGAGAACCAAGGAATAATTTGATTTATGTTCACTTGCCCCAAGTTACTATTCACCAGTATCAGGAGCATTACCAGAGGATAAATAATGTGTTTTCTATGAAGTTGGTGAGATTGATGGAAGGGGACAAGGCCAAGAGATTATCTCTGGAAGAAGAGTATTACTTGGTTTGTTGGGGGTTGGTATATTCAATTCCCAATTTTCACTTATATCAGGGTGGACGGATTTACATAATACCCATTCATGCTACCCAAGTACCCAATAGAAAATAATCTCATACTCTTTTTTCACAAGAACATAAGAAAGGATTTTCTAGAATCCCTATCACCATTGGGAATTATAGATGTATTGTAGTCAAAAGTGTTGATATGT
This sequence comes from Sequoia sempervirens, assembly GCA_007258455.2. Taxonomy (NCBI): domain Eukaryota; kingdom Viridiplantae; phylum Streptophyta; class Pinopsida; order Cupressales; family Cupressaceae; genus Sequoia; species Sequoia sempervirens. Next base: position 394,260,939 of record VDFB02000003.1, read on the forward strand.
GAGAGGATGATTTGAAACTTTATGGGTTAGAGTTCTTTACACTATGAAGGGAAAACTATGATTTGGTGGAGAGCCTAACCAAGAAAATAAGCAAGAAGTATACTCATGTTTATCATTTGGAAGAATTTTAGCATAATTTTAATGATGATCATGATGTGAGGAAGGGTAACACAAGAGGTTGACACTAAGAGCAAGAAAGATTCTCTAAATTAATGATGTTCTAAACTAATTGGATACTGATAATGCAGAGGTGTTGAATCCAATTTATGATTTAGATGAAGTTTTTGATGAGAGCATCCTAGACCTAGTCTGTACAAAGAAAGAGGTAGTAACCATTCAATAAATTTCTAAGGAGGTATTGGAATATACTTAGTACTAGATTAATGGTTACATCAAGACATTAAAGGAAGCTAAGATAGAACACACATACCCAAATAATTTTAAGAGAAAATAAAAGTTGGTGAATGAATTGGGATATGATGGGAGTGCTAAAAAGAAAAGAAAAGTTGTAGAAACAAGGGAAGCTGAACAAGATAGGGAGGAAGCTCTCAATACTTCAAGCCATGGAATTTTAATGGCATCATGACCATCTAGCCTATGCAAAGAAACTATGGCCACTCTGACCAATGTAATGGAAAATCCAAACACAAAATTTTCTTCCATAACAAATCCAAGAGCTTAGCCTTTGATTAGTGAGGATGTGGGAATGAGAACAAAGGTACATGCTAAGACAAGGGCTACATCACAAAAGGCAACATATATATTTACCACCCGTAGTCAATATGGTATCAATGTGATAAGCCTTGGGAGGGACTTCTATAATTCAAGATAATGGTCTTGACCTAACTAAAGAAGAAGCTAGGAAGAAACTTGAGAAATTGACTACTGAGATAAAATAGTTTAAGAAAAAAATGATCCAAAGGAGATCCAATAATGTAGCTAGTAGTGGAAGAAGTACATAATATAGGTCCATATCATGAAAGTAGAGAAGAAGAATATTTTATATTAGAATCACTCTCTCAAGAGGTGAGAAACGCTGAAGAAACAAATGTAAGAGAAAAGGGGGGCACTACAATTCAGAGCCCTATTCATATTGTTGATAAAGAAGATGTAATTAATGAGTATAATATTGAGGATTGATTTTTACAAGGAAGAGCTAAAAGAGATTGTTGAGCAATTACATACTTCAAAAGAACCAAGAGAAATCAAGGATAAGAACAAAGGTATAGAGTCCTCATAGACCTTGGATGATGAACTAGGAAATGATGAGAATCCTAATGTTTTAGGACAATAGGAAAAGACCACTCCAAGGGATGATGCTAAAAATATGGAAGGATAGGAAAATGTGGGTATCAGAGATAAAGAGATATTGACAGATTATGGTAATCCAAAATCCATGCCAATGAGAAAAAACAATGTTAAAGTTCCTAAGGTTGTGATGGGAAATTTTGAAATTTTAAGAGAGGATGTACCTGCACATGATGATCATTTGGAATGAGGTAATACTGAAGAGGTGGGACATAATGAAGAAGCCCCTTATTGGCTAGTCAAGCAATTTGATTTTCCATTACAAGTGGAATTGGTGCCTCTTCATTTCAAAAATTTAATGCAAGTAATAGAAACCCCTAAACCTAGATCCAAAACAAAGACAAGACATGTTGTGAAAAGGAATGTAGATGGAGGAAGAAATCTCCAAATAGCTACTCCAATAGGAGAAAAGTGGAAGCATGAAGTGATGGCTAGGTATTGCAGGGTGAAAAAATTAATGTAGGACATTCACCATGGGGACAAGAGTTAGAAGAGATGAAGGTAAATTTAGAGACAATTGTTGCCTGAGTGAAGAAGAATAAACAAAATAAAATATAGAATTAAAGGAATATATTACTTTCCTAAAGAATTTTATTAGGTCACTAGCCCAATCTGATCAAACACAGACTAAATTGCTACAAAATCTGGTGCTAATGTCCAAGGAATAGGTAGATGCTATCACAATTATTTTCCATAAAGTGAGTGTGTTTGAAGAATGGATGGAGTACCTAGTGAGGCAAGGTGAAGAATCAATAAGGGATGCAATTGGGAAGTGTAAGGAAGCATACTATTGGAACAAAAAGTATATAATACTTGAGGGAGAATGTCAATTTCACCAAGAATAGAATGATGTAGAAGGGTGAAGGCTAAAGGTTCTTCTTCAAATGAATGCTTGAGAGTTGATAAATGAGAAAATAGTCATGAAATAGGAAGTTTCAGTGCTTAAGAAATGGAGGTTACAATTGAGTGGGGAAAGTGACACATTATCATAATGTGTATGTGGATTAGAAAAGGTCACTAAGGTATTAAGAAAGTGATAGACAAAGATGAGAGTTTCATTGAAATGTTAGCTTGGAAAAGCTACGAATCCTCAGACTTTAGGATAGGATGACAAGGAAGTAAAAGCTTTCAATGAATGGATTGAAAAGGTGAATAAGGATCTTGTTAAGACATTAAGTTGAGAGGTTATAGATGATATCCTAAGGTGCAGGAATGTTGTGAGTAAATATGGGATAGAAGTAATGTGAAGAAATGAAAATATCACTCAAATATTAGAAGAATATTCTAGGCATAAATATAGCTAGAAATTAATTCAAGGCATTTAAGGGTATGTGCAGGATCATGATGGGCCAAAAAGTGGCGATATGATGGGTATGTGTAGGGCTTGTGGTTGATGACTTTTTTTTACCTAAAATTGATGAAATGAAAAGGGTTTTTAAAGGAGATTCTCATCTTTCCATTAATATAAAATATGTTTTACTTTAAATTTAATAAATTATTATTATTTATTTTCTATTTGAATTATGACTAAAGTCCTAATTGATAGGCTGAATGAAAAAAATCTATAGCTTTCAAATGGTACCACATTTTTTGAATCTGAAACATGTGTCACATTCTATGCTTCACATACTATAGGATTAAAAAAAAAGAGTTGAATTTCATGACCAAGTAAAGGTGGTCAGACATACGAGTTTTTTATATTTTTTAAAATTTGTAATAAAAATTCATAATTAATTATTTAATTGGAAAAAAATTATAAAAAAATATGCATCACATCCAAAAATGAGTCCTCTAATTATATCTAAAATATTATAAAAAATATTATTATTTTATTGTGGTTAGGGTGGTCAGATAGACACCTACTTATTTTTTCCCTGAAATTTAAGTACTACTACATTGAAATTTCAAATTTTCACTAAAAAAGATTTATTTATTTTTTCAATAAACCTTGTAGTTTAGAAAATACATTCAATTTTCTATAGATTCTATTCTTACATATTTTTGAAATAATATAGATAACTTATTCAAATTTTTACATCAAGCTGCCTAACTTTGATTTTTCTAAATTTTTTGCCACTTAAGGGCTTGTTTTTTCCATGATGATCCTACACATACCCTCCAAAAGAACGTATGTATGAAGCGTTGGTTTATTTCTAGGAGTATCAACAAAGAAGGGGTGAAGATGAGTCTTCAAACCAAGAGTCTAGTGAAGAAGAATAGGTAGACGGGTAGCGAAAGACTAAAATTTTTGTGCATGGATAGAGTTTTGAAATGAATTTTTTAGGTTTACTCCTATACCCGATGAAGGTAATTAATCCTAGACATTTTTGAAAAGTGCCAGTAGTTTTATTTTCTATGCAAAGTACTCATGACTCAGAGATTGAATTTGGAGTTTGTTGTTGTAGAAAAGTTAAAATATTTTTGACTTCGCTTAGAAAGTTCTAATGCCAACTATCACTTGCCACATGTTGCATTTTGATTTTTTTCCCTAATTCTCTTTGATATGATTAAGATAAAATTCTTTGGGACCTTGTTTCTATAAAAGTCCGTTAGTTGCTTTATTTTATTAAGTTCAAAATTTGTGAATGTCAGAGAATTAAAACTTTTTCAAGTTTTATTCTTTTTCCTATTTTTTGTTCCATTCTAGACTAAAAAATTGTATGTGTAGACATCGAAAATATACTAATTTGACATCGTGCACTTGATCCCGACTTACTAACACCATTTCTTCCCGAATCATTCCTCGGTCTAACCATTTAAACAAATTCCCTTATCTGATTAAATTCATCAATATTCATCTCTTAATTAAATAAATCATTTTATCTAATCAAGTAAATCTCCTCTTAATTAAATCAATTTATCTGATCTAATTATCCCTATTTAATTAAATAATCAATTTATTTGATTAAATCCCTAAATTCTGTCCATTAAATTAAATAAATTAAAACCTTATTTGATTTAATCTAACACCATCCCTTTTAATTAAATAAATCAAAATTTTTATTTAATTAGCCTCTTACCATATTCCTCTCTTATCTGATTTAAATAAATCCATAAATCTAAGCCAAATAAGTCACATCATCTAATCTCTTATTAAATTAATTAACCCTTGATTAATTTAATCTAATCTCATGTCACATCCTCTAGATAATGCAAGTTGCACATGAAAATAGATTTAATTCATTTATTAAATCTCTATTTTCCTCACAAGGCATCTTTTGGAATATTCTCTCAATTTGAATTCAAAAATTCCAAGTCTACATGTACATCCAACAAGGCATTTAAAACCTCTTACATGTCCTTTGCCTTGAGCCAAGTGGCATTTATTGCATTTTCCCTTCCCTCTTGCATGTCATTTCAACAAATTTGAATTTCAAATATTGGCATTTATTGGCACAAACCCCAAATCTTGCACAACCATCATCCATTCATAGCTTGACAAGTGGCACCATATCATTGGATGAATGTTAGTCCCACATTGCTCAAATTTGGGCATTCATCCATCTTGAAATCCTATAAATGAAGAGCCCCTCTCCTCATTTCATCATCCACAATCCAAGCAAAGTTACCATGCTAAAATACTTAGCCATTTCCATTCATCCATCTTGAGTTCTTAGCTAGGTTATTGCAGATTTTGTTTGGAGCTCTCACCATTTCATCAAAAGTGGATCATCAATCTCTTCAACATTTGAATCTTGCATCTTAGGGATTGGGAAAGGGCCAAATTTCTACATCAAATTGGCACCAATTGCCCCATGGGATTAAGATTTTGCATATCTAATTAGGATTTTATCTTGTTTTTATCATTTGCATTGTGTTCTTCAATATTTTCATTCCTAGTTTGATTTGTAAATGAATTTCATGGGGAATCCTTCTTTTAACTTGTAATTCCTTGTCTAACTCATTTATTCATGTTGTTTTACAGGTACTAGAAAAAGGGTTTGCACATTTGGCACTAGAAGGAGGGCATGGAGTCATAAATTCTAACATTTTCTCAAACTTTCTGCATTTTCTTGACACACAGTAAATTCCAACGCCGGCTCATCAGTGTCGTTGTTTTAGCGCAGCGAGCTTGTTAGCGTTGCTATTTTAGTGCCGCTAGACTCATCCCGCCAAAAAAATAAAATTCTAAACTTCACTGTTGGACTTGCCGATCTGCACCAATTTTCAAAAATTTTAAAACTCTTATGCTTTCAAAAACTACAACGCTGGGAAAAAAGAGCGATGCAATCGTGCTCTCTATCCTGACACAGAGTGCTGCTGACTAGTAAGCGGTGCTATAAGAGCACCACTGGAAGGAAAAAACATCAACACCTTCACAAGTTGTGATGCTAGAAAATAGAAAAAGGGAGAATTTAGTTTTTTAGCATGTGCTTTTGGTTCATGATTTATTTATCTACTATTTTCTTTTCTTTTTTAACTTTTATTTTTTCTAGAATCTGATTGTTTTTCCACTTTGTAGGTTGGAAGCCAAAAGCAAAGGAAGGAGAAGCATGGAGATGATATTTTGTCTAATCAAAGTGTTTTTTTAACACTTAATTGTTTTTTTAACACTTCTTTAAGCAATTTGTCATCTTTTTCTTTCTTTAGAACACTAGCTTTCATTTGGGTTTAAAAAGAATTCTTTTTGTTTACTTCTTGCAAAAGGATTAAAAAGAACCTTAGGATCAACAACTTACTAGATTTCATTTATGGATAAAACAATTGAAAAAATGTCTTTTCACTTGTGATTTGGTGCTTTAAAATGAACTCACATATTGCTTTGAGGATCTAAAAAGAACAAGTGTAGTTGTATTTTTCATGAGGGCTTACTTAGAATAAAGCCATTGGAAAAGGATGTATGTGCTTCTCTCATGCTTTATAGCGATATTGAGAATCAAAAGGTCTTTTCCATGACTTTGGGTTGAGATAAAGCAATCACCTCCACACTTCGATTTGGGCTTAAAATTGGACAAACTATTGTGTGAGTGTGAGTGGGAGCTTTGTTTCGTATATTCTCTTTCCTTGTTGCCAACAAGGATTAATCGAGTTACGAATATTGTTTTTCATTCACTTTTGTTTATCCTAGAGGGCTTGACTTGGGGAAAAAGTACTCACCCAAGGGAATGACTCAACCAGTAACACTCTGAACTCGAGAGTATTTCTAGTCGGGATATAAATGTGGATATTGGAAGAAATGCCAATATCATGCAGTTGACTTCGACAAAATGGATCTGAAAGGGGACTCTTGCCATGTTGGGTCAACTCCTACGAATGGAAAGTCCTTACTAAAACCCATGTGCTAGAATTTTCCAAAATCCTTTATCTATTTGTTGGTGCAAGAATGGTCATTCTGAAGCCACCCCACACTTCTACGGTCTTCTAGTAGAGATGGAAAGCATGCCATGGGAGTTTCATGGGTGTTGATGCTTGGCTGCCCCATATAAGTGAGTTTCGTGGAGGGGAGCCAGTGGGGTCAAGCATCTAACCATCCGCTAGAGATAAGCATAGTTGGACTTGCCCAAGTGGGAATCCAACAAATATTGTCTTACACATCCATAGGATTGTACTTATTCTTGGGTTACAAAATGCATTGCTTGTTCTAAAACACCATGGAAACAAACACTTAACATCATCCAAATTTCAAACCCTTTTGAGGACAAATACAATTGACTCAATCCATATGTTATTGATTTCCCTTGGGATTTACATCCTTAGAGGTTTCTAAGCATTGGATTATATCTCAATTTGTCTCCTTAAGTAAACAAAAGGAAAACCCCTTGCCTTAACTTCATTAAATTTCCAAAGAACATATCTTGTGGGGTTTCAAGAAATTAAGACATTGGACATCTTAGTTTGAAAAACTAATTGAAGAAAGTGTTTTTGGTAAAATAAAGACATTAAGCAAAGCTAAGAAAAATGAACTTTCATGTGTTTTGAAGACTTTACAATCCCAAATCACAAGTCATTGTTTAAAAATCCGAAAATGCATGTCCAAATGAAATCATTTCTTGGTTACAAAGGTCTTTAGGAAGCATTTGCATGCTCTTCAATACCTAGATCTAGGCAAACAAAGTGTCCTTTTAGGTTCATCTTAGAATCAAAACATTATCAAAAAATTTCATCCATACGTCAAAACAAGATCCACCTCATCATCACCTTTTGATAAATCTTGAAATCATCCTTGATACTAGGCTTTATGGCAAAATCCAAACCATCATCAAAATCATTAAGAAAAAATCCTTGAGAACATTATCAAAAAAACCTTTGGCTAGGTATGTGTAAATGCATCCTTTTGCATATGCTTAGTCAAAATTATCAAAATCATCTTGTCTAGCTTAGTGTATGTAGATGAATCCTTCTCCATATGCTTAGTGAAACAATCATCTTGTTTGAATAGGTGTGGGTAGATGCATCCTTCTCCTCGCACATATTCAAATTATCATCCTTTGGACAAAGCTATCCCTTAGATCATCATCCAACATCTTAGAATATTTTTGTTCAAAAGTCATGTACAAAATCTCAAAATCTCAAAATCTCAAAATCCAAAATAAAAATCCAAAGTCTTAAAAAGCCTAGTGTCTCATTCAAGATTGATCAAAAGTCAAAAGCATCCATATCATCCATCCCTAACATCATCATCATATCATCACCTTTGATCCTCAAAAGCATCCTAAAATACTTTCACTTTGGGACATAAAATAGAGATCAATCCAAAGAATCAAGAGATTTCATCTCCCATATTCTTGATCCTTATTTTATGGTCCAAACAAGATCTCAATACAAGAAGAGTATGGAAGCCAACAAAGAAACACCCGCTTCAAGTGACCTTAGCCAAACCAATGCAGAAATGAATCCAACAGAATCAAGCAACCCACTGACCCTCTCATCATCACAACATACCCAAGAAGAAAATCAAGAAGACCTCACTTTCAGAATGTCTCATGAGGAAATGGCATATATACTCCAAAATCTAGACAACCATAGAATCATCAACATTATGATGAGACTTAACCCTTCGTTGTACATGCTTGAACTAGCAAAACAAGGGGCCAAGTTGCCTTTAGATTTTGATGTGAGTACTATCGTAGACACATCATTTCCTCCAATTTCATCCACCATCCCCATTTCATCTACACCCTCATCTCAAAATGTCACACAAAACATTCCACAAATCACAACATCGTTTGCTCCAACCCAACCAAATGTCAACAAGGGAAACACATTCCTCAATGCTCTTCAATCACATCCCCTTGTTAATAATCAAAACATGGACACAAACACCACCTTGGAACAAAGCATACCTGAAAACCCAATGCACAAGAATGTTCCTCTCACATTCCATCATGATCCATTATCATCATCCTTCCACGCAACACCACAAACACCTCTTCTCACAAATTCACAAGAAGAGGGAGATACGTTTGAACTAGGGGGCTTATTTGACACCATGACATTTTCATAACAACTCATGCCTCTTACATTCCCACCTCTTCTACCATTTCCATTATCATCTGCACCACTCCTTGGTTTAGGGATTACCAAGTATCAATCAAACCTACATCCCAACCATCAATCAAAGCATTGCACCAAACACTCAAAATTTGTCGTTGATATTGCAACAACAAGCAACAAACACACAAGCAATGGCAACATCATCAAACACACCCCTAGCATCACAAAGCATGGTCTCACAAGGACCAATCACATCAATACCATTATCCAACATGCAAAATATTAACACAACATCATCATCTATCACCATTCCAAATCTACCACCACCTCCACCACCTCCAATGTTCACCACATCAAATCAATATGATGTAGCATTGCAAGCTCTTTTGAAAGAGGATACCAACAAGTCAACAAACAAAAAGCCATGCAACAAGCCACTCAAGCTATACAAGGGGCCAATGTTGCACAAGCCACAATACAAGCACAACAAGCCACACAAACTCAAGCTTTATTGCAACAGCAACAACAATAGGCCACCCAAGCTACACAAGCATTACAAGCACAAAGAGTCATGCAAGCACAAATCTTATTACAGCAACAGGCCACACAAGCACAAGCTCAATATCAAGCACAGCAAGCACAAGCACAAATTCTTGCACAAGCAATGCAATTATTGGTATATAAACAAGCATTGAAGCAATACCAAGAGCAACAAGAAGTAGTAGAATTGGCAGCCCAACAACAAGTGTTATGGGAACAACAAGCACAACAACAAGCATTGTTGGAGCAACAACAAGCGCAACAACAAGCACAAATCCTAGCGCAACAACAATAGGATCAACAATAGGCATCATTCATACAAAAGCAAGTAGAATCCTACCTCGCTCGACAGAACATGCAGATACCATCAAACAACACACCGACCAACCCATCCATCCAACCAACAATTCAAACACCCCAAAACACTTTCATCCCACCCCTTGATCCCTAGAATGATGTGATGACACAACTCAGGTTGCTCTCGCAACAAGTGGTCGACCTTCAATCGAGGAAAACAACCAAAATGCAAAGCAACTTGTGTCCCTATCCATTTCATAGGATTCTAGACATGAAACCATTCCCTAAGGGATTTGAAATCCCCAAATTTGACAAGTATCGAGGGATGGGAAACCCTGAGATCACATCAGGGAATTCTAGATTCATTGTATGGAGGTCGCATATGATGATACTTATCTGGTGCAGTTATTCCCTAGGAGCTTGGCAGGTCCCGCTATAGAATGGTTCTCTCGCTTACCCATAGGCATTAGAACATTCCAAGAAATTAGAGATGAATTCATCAGGAACTACACATGTAATATTGTAATGGATGTCATTATCGAAGAACTCTCTGCTCTAAAGCATGGAAAGAATGAATCTTTCACTTCATTCCTTCAACGATGGCATTGCAAGGCCAATTAGAGCAAGTGGACCATGCCAGAGGAACAAGTCTACACAATCATCACCAACCTAGAAAACCACCTATCATTTCATCTCAAGGTTCAGGGAATCACCACATATGAGCAATTAATCTCCAAGGCACTTAGGATCGAAAGAGCCCTTGTGACCCAACCCGCCAAATCAATGTCATATCATGAGCCACAAAACAATTACCCACCATCAAACTACAACGATAAACCTCATACATGGGCAAGAAACAAGAACATCACTAATGATGGCGTCGTCGATGCCAAGGTGGTCATTAGTTGTCCACGCCAACATACACCCACACTGTAAATCCAAACACAACATCAAAACACTCATCACACAACATATCAACCTAATAACAATCCAATCGTCAACAATCTCAATGACCAAAGGGGACCGCCACAATGCAAAACTTATCCAAAATGCAAATACGCTATTTTGGGGGAACCATTGGAGGACATAATGAAAAAATTGATTAACGAAAAACTTATCAAACCTCCTACATTCAAAAACTACCTAGAACCTAATGTCAAACCTCTATGGTATAATGAGAACCAACTTTGTGAATTTCACAAAATCAAAGGTCATACCACAAACAATTGCATGAGACTCAAAAATATCATCCAAGATCTTATCGACAAGAAAATCATAAACGTGGAAACACCCACAGGAAATCAAGATCTTAAAATCTACACGAATCTGATGCCAAATCATGGCAACAAAGGGAATAAAAATGATAAGGGGAAAGGTAATGTAAATCATGTATATGAAACAGTCATTGCTTCCCTAAATGAGGACTGCATGGTCATCACCATCAAGGGAACCCATGCTGAAGATTGTGGAGTCACCACAAGAGGTGGCAAAGTCACCATTGTAGGATCATCCCAACCTCATAAAGTCCCTTCATCTAGACCTGTTCCACATACCTACAATGTTGTAGAGCAACTCAAGAGAACACCAGCACACATCTCCATCATGGAGTTGTTAAAAATCTCATCAGCACATCAAAATATCCTTGAGGAAGCACTAGCCTCATCCACTGTCCCTGCAGATCTTGATGCGGAGAAATTCCAAGCTATGGTCAGAAATATCATAACACCTAATCTCCTTACATTCTCTGACCAAGATTTCCCTGCCCAACCATCTCACAACCGTTCACTTCACTTGGAAGCCATTGTACACAAAAGAAAAATCAAAAGTGTCTTGGTGGATGGAGGTGCAGGTTTGAACATCTATTCTCTTAGCCTCGTTAAGCAGTTGAAAATATCAGAAGATTCCATTGACAAAGCAAAAGGCATCACGATAAGAGCATATGATGATCGAGAAAGAGTATCTCAAGGCACAATTAGGCTCCCTATCCAAGTAGGGCCAACACTCATGGAAACCACATGTCAAGCCTTGGACCTCGAACTGCCATACAATATCCTCCTGGGATGCCCATGGATCCATGCGATGAAAGCCGTAGCATCAACCTTCCACCAATGTGTGAAATTCACACATAATGGACAAGAGGTTACTGTCCATAAGGATCCTAAGCCATTCTCATATTGCAAAAATCTTGAAGCCAAGTATTACAAAATCCCCCAAGTGCCAAAGAATGATGAAGGCCCATCCACACCATACATTGATCCCACCACTATTGCATCCAATTCTATGATAGAGACACCCACCATTCCCACCATTCCCACCATCTCTGAGATCAAACTCATCATCCAGGATGATAGTTGTGGAAACTACAAAATCCCTAACAATGCTTTCATGATAGGAGAGTTACCACAATCTCCTAGATCACAGGGACACCCACAAGAAAATCAAGCTTCCACATCACAAACGTATCCTGAGGATTATCCTGAATTCACAAGATGGGGAGACCTTGGTCATGAGGTCATTGAAGTAGACCTAACAAACATGTTGTATCAAGATGAAATACCAGCAACTAATTTACCAATAGATGAAAGAAGCAAGGGCCTACACATGAGGCTTGCAATGGGCTACAACAGAAATCAAAGACTGGGACAAATGACAATGGGCTCATAATACCTATCATGCCTAAGAAATGACCCATAAAAAATATTGGTCTTGGATGTGCCACTCCGAGAATAACCATACATGGCTGAAGTCCTCCGATTAGAGCCGCTAATGTTTCTCCTCAACCAGTACTAGTACAAGTACACTCACCAATAGTCATAGGTAGCAACACACATAATTTTTATAACTGAGCCCTATATTAGTAGTGATGATGAGGACCCCATATCCAATCTACCTAGGCTATTTGAAGATACCACACTGTGTATGATTAGTACCATATCCTTTGAACCAAATAGTCAAAATCATGAGATTTGTTTAGTCGAACCCCAATTGATCGACTATGACCAATGAGGAACACCAGTTCTTGATACATTTGAAAATGATGAAGTGCTCTTAGAATTCATGGGACTGAGGGATAACATTCTAGAAGGAGACCACAAGGCAGGATTTATAATGGAGTTGGACATACACACCTACTATGGGGAAACAATTGAATCCTTCAGTCGCAAAAGTGAGAAACTAAGAATCATATCCAAGTCCTTGAGTGAAAGCCACACCATGGCATTCTCTGACAAGAAAATAGTAAAAAGAAAGAACGTATCCAACGGTGAAAACCTCTCTGAGGCACCCAAGGATGAAGGATTCAATCTTCCCCTAAGAGCTATTCATTAGGAGAAGTCAGCAGCCTTGGTCGAAAATGCAATCCAGTCAACATAGGAACAGAGGAGACCCTGCATATCACATTCTATATGGAATCACTATTATCAAAAGAGCAAGAACTCTTAGTAGCATTCCTAGAGGAGAGACAAATAAAGTTTGCATGCAGTTATGTTGATATGCCAGGCCTAGATCCAGAGACATTTTTCCATCATTTAGCAGTATATCCAGAAGCAAAACTAGTCAAACAAAAGCTTTGAAAGATGCATCCTCAAATAGCCTTATTAGTCAAAATGGAGCTCAAAAAGTTGTTAGATGCAAGATTTATCCAACCAATTGATTATCTAGAATGGGTATCAAATTTGGTACCTATTTCAAAACCTGACAAAGATATCAAAATCTACACAGACTTTAGATATTTTAACAAAGCATGTCCAAGGGATGATTTCCCACTTCCCAATATCGACATGATAGTAGACATGATAGCAGGGCATGAGATGCTATCACTAATGGACAGATTTTCATGATATAACTAGATCATGATAGCAAAAGAAGATCAACATAAGATGACTTTTACTTGTCCATGGGAGACCTACTATTGGAACATGATGCCATTTGGCCTAAACAATGTAGGAGCAACCTATCAAAGGGCCATGACACTAATATTCCATGACATGATTCACAAAATAGTTGAAGACTATGTCGACGATATTTTAGCTAAGTCAAGAAAAAGACAAGATCATATAGCAACCCTAAGTGCTATCTTTGATAGACTAGAAGAATACAAAGTCAGACTAAATTCCAAGAAGTGTGTCTTAGGCGTACAATCAGGTAAACTGCTAGGATACATAGTCTCCATGAGGGGTATCAAGGTGGATCTGGTGAAAGTAAAGGCAATCCTTGAGATGGAAGCACCAAAGACATTAAAACAACTAAGAGGCCTCTAGGGCTAACTTCAATCCATCTGACGATTCATAGCACAACTGGAAGACAAGTAGAATCCATATTCTCACCTACTCCACAAGGGGGTAGCATACAATTGGGATACAAAGTGTGAAGATGCATTTAACAAAATAAAGGAATACCTACTGACACCACCAGTGTTAATGCCACCTATCCCGAGAAAGCCATTGATATTATATGTGTCAGCAATAATAGCAGCCCTAAGAGCTCTCTTAGCCTAGCATGATGAAAATGAAACAGAGAGGGCTATTTACTATATCAGCAGGACAATGGTCGGTCATGAGCTAAATTACTCATTCATCGAGAAAGCTTGCCTTGTAGTAGTATTTGCATCCCAAAAGTTTAGACATTACATGTTGGCACACAAAATAAAGCTCATCATGAAAATTGATCCCCTCAAGTATCTCTTATCAAAGGCAATGCTCACAGGCAGAATGGCAAAATGGGTAATGATATTATCAGAGTATGACATTGAGTAGTAGAGAGAAAATCCATTAAGGGTCAAGTTATTGTAGATCAACTAGCAGAAGCACCTATGTATTCTGAGAATCCCCTTGTCTCAGAGTTTCCAGATGAGTCTATTTTTAACCTCAACATCTCTGATCACTGGAAACTATACTTTGATGACTCATATACACAACATAGATCAAGAGCTGGTGTCTTCTTCATCACCCCACAGGGGGACTGCATACCAAGGTCATACAAACTAGCATTTCCTTGCACAAATAACATAGAAAAATACAAGGGGGCACTGGTCCTAGCCCAGTTGGTTAAGGTGTTCCCTGTCACAGGGCGCCCGCCATGGGTTCGACTCTCCGGCGCTCCCGTGGTACCGGTTGGTGTGTCTCGCCAGCACTGCTAGTCATGGTAAAAAGTTTACCAGTGGTGGGGGGTTATATGGGGGGCTGTGCTACACCTGATTCCCCTCGTTAAAAAAATAAAAAAAATAAAAAAAAAAAACATACCAAAATATAAGGCTTTGACTATAGATCTCAGGATAGCAGTACAATGGAATATCATAGCTCTCAAGGTCTATGGAGACTCACAGTTGATCATAAATCAAGTCAATAATGAATATCAGACTAAGGATGATAAGCTCACTCCATACAAGAAATTGGTGGAGACTCTAAACGAATCCTTCATTGACATAACATTTGAGCAGATTCCAAGAACCAACAACAAAGCAATAGATGTGATGGCAATAATAGGATACTTACTGAATATCCCTAACAATGTCCCAAGATACAAATTTCTGATTGAGCAGCTTCTCATTCCTTCATTTGAGGTACCAGAATCAAAATTCATGTGTGAAATCATTGGTCCAGGAGATCCTTGGTACCATGACATCTATACATATCTTCACATAGGAGTCATACCCGCTGACCTCCCATCAAATCTTAAACGAACCTTTATCAAAAAGGCATCCAATTTTGTCATCCTAGGTGATACCTTATATTGTAGAAGCATAGAAGGTACCTTGCTACGCTGTTTAAACACTGAGGAGGCATTAACTACTCTAACCGAGGTTCACAATGGTATCTGTGGCTCACACTCGAGTGGAATGACCATTACCAAGAAATTGCTAAGGTTGGGGTACTATTGGCCCACAATGGAGTGAGAAGCACATGATCATGCTAAAAGGTGTTTACAATGTCAGCAGCATGAGGATCTCATCCATGCTCCAGCTCAAGAGCTTCACCCAATTGTCACACCATGGCCCTTCTCATAGTGGGGACTCAATATCATTGGAAAAATCACACCCACCTCGTCCAATGGCCACAAATTCATTATAACTGCAATTGAGTACTTCACAAAGTGGGTGGAAGCCATACCCATGACATATGTCATTGGGAAGAAAATCTCAAAATTCATCTTGAACTATCTCATCTATCATTATGGTGTTCCACAAGACATTATCTTAGATAATGGGATACCATTAAAGAACAAGAGGTTCGCGACTTGTATGAGAAATGCAAAATCCAGCATCACTTCTCCACCCTGTACTATCCCTAAGGAAATGGCCAAGCAGAAGCCATGAATAAAACCATCCTCAAGAAAATAGTCAATGACGCAGGTCATGACTAGCATCTATAGCTTAATCCTACCCTCTAGGCTTATCGAACTAGCATCCGCACACCCACTGGCGCCAGCCCCTTCTCCTTGGTTTATAGATCAGAAGCTGTACTCCCCATTGAGATCAAGCTCCCATCCCTCAGAATATCATTGCAAAATCTCATCACTGATGAGGACTACCAGGTGTCAAGATTAAACAAGCTGGAGTTACTGGATGAAAGATGAATAGATGCTTTAAATCACTTGCAAGTCTATCAGAATAGACTCAAACGGAGCTACAAAAAGGAAATTAGAAGCAGAACTTTCCAAGTCATAGAACTGGTCTTAAAAGAAAATTAGAAGAGTGTCCCAAACCCCAGCAGCAAAGGAAAGTTCGAACCTAATTGGTTAGGACTGTTTGTCATAACAAGTTACAAATCAAGGGCATATCAGTTATCAACACCCGAAGAGGAACCTCTGCAGGAGCCCATGAATAGCTCCCATCTCAAAAAGTTTTATGCCTAAATCTTTTAGGGTATAAAACCAAAAATCCAAAAAATTAGAAAAAGTCCTAAAAAAATGGTTACTTCAGTGAAAACCTGGCAAATAGGAGTCTTGGTAACAACAAAAAAAATTTAAAAAGAAAAAAATTTAAAAAAATCAAAAAAATCATCCTCTAGTGAAAACCACTTTGGTGGCACTTTGGGCAAGTACCTTGGTGAAAACCTGGCAAACAGGCACCTTGTGTAAATAAGCACTATCCATCCACTAGGATCTTTATGGCTTGATCTATATCATCCATCCATTTCACTCATCCACTTGCATTCGCACCAAAGCTTGGTCCTGCATTTGTATCATGATCCATCCTAGTACTACTTGGCCCATACTCAAGGTCAATTTGTCTTGCCTTTATCGGGGTAGTCTATTACATCACGTTGGGGGCTCATTCTCATTGGATCAGATTCATGTATGGTCTTAAAGTCCTCAAAAATCAAAATATCCAAAAACATTAGAAAATCAGAAAATCCAAAAACATCAAAAAATCAGAAAATCCAAAAACATCAAAAAATCAAAAAAATCCAAAAACATTCAAAACACATCAAAATCCAAAAAAAAGTCAAAAATTCATTTAAAAACCCAAAAACAAGGTTGTCCTATTCAACTACGTCATCTCTGAGCTTGAACATAGGTAAGGTTGATCTTTGATCATCCCCCGAGACATTTAGGTCAGTCCTATAGAAGTCCATCATAATAAACTGACATCTCATTTGTAAATCGGTCAAGTCGTTAGTCAAACTATGTGGCCTCTACGTGTATGACGTAGGCAAGGCTAATCTATTGATCAGCCCTCGAGACCCCTAGGATAGGTCTCTAGGTTAGTTTCTTGGTCAAAATCTCAAAAAAACCCAAAAGCATTTGAAAAATCAAAAAATCAAAACATTTGGAAAATCTCAAAAAAATACCAAAAACAGCCTCGAAACATTGCAAAACATCAAAAACATCCAAATATTTGAGAAAAATCCATCTCATCTTGCTTACACCCACAATAAACATTACTCATAATAAAATGATCATCATCATCAACCTTTGGTAAAACAATCAAAAACAAGTCTCACACCATCTTAAGGTAGAACTCAAAACGTCAAGTTATAAGTTTAAGTCAATACGTAAGCAAACTGGTTATCTCATTGTATTGGTAACTCATCATTTGAATTGGTCCCATATCAATCATCCCTTATAAATGAAATGATGTGCCACCATCCACTAACATGTCCTAGGATGAATCCTTCCTACAATGGGCATTATCTTTTGGCAATAAGTTTCATTCATCATCCTTAGAAAACATATCCTTTTTCCGTTAGCGGTATTGAAGAGCATCAGTTTGTTTGTTTACTTGATCTTTTTCTTTTGACTTATCTTATTTGCACTCATTCCAAGGATGTCTCGATGATATCCCAAAGCAAAGGATTTAGAGAAATAGGAATGGGGCAACGATCATTATCTTTTGTCTGCTATGCTTTTTGGATGTTCTTGTAATATAACCTTGGTGAATACTTGCTTCATTAGATATGTACGGAAGAGCTCTAGGACAACTTGTTGAATATTGCATAGAAAGGTTTACCTTTCTATGTTTTGGTCTGAGGTGTCTAAAATTTTTGAAGTGCATCCTAGCAAGGTTTCTGTATGTTAGGTGTGAACGAGAATACTCCTATCTGATTTTTGAGTTAAAGTCCATCACACTAAGTACCATGCCATCCTGGTTGTCTATACCTTGATGCATCATACCATGTGTGTTATCAAACATAAGAAAATTTGGCCCTTTAAAAATCCCAACTCCTTGGCAAGTATCATCATCATCATCATCTGCATTCACGTCATCGTGTGTCTTGTTGAAATAACTTCTTCTTTTCTTACTAATCACACTAACAAAGTACTATGATAGTTGATCATCATCACCATCACCGACATCAATCCTGCCTTCACAAATCATTAACATATTGCATACATGTCTCATATAAAAAGCATATCATATAGGAAACATACACATCACATTTTAAATGGGTGCATTCATGACACCGCATTCCACCTATTACATTACATCTCATAGAATTATATTGATCATTGCATAAGCATTCATTTACATTTCATAAGCACTTCATATTATCATTACATAAATCACCACATAACATGAATGGAAGCATCTCATAATCATAAACAATAGGAGCATAAGCATTAATTCATTAGGCATACATATCATTGCATTAACATATCATTGCATCACATACATCATCATTTAGGATAATAACATTTGTTATTCTAAGCATCTCATACCATCATTTCATTTACATCATATCACGGCCATCGCATCATATCATATTCACCCATAAATTAACTCATATATAAGCATTTTTTCACATCATTGCATCAAATTATTTCACATATCACATCATTATAAAATAAATCATCATATAGATAACATCATTGTATAAACATCATTAGAAATAAATGCATCCATAAAACATCACTACAAAGCATATAGAAATAAACCATCCATGCATAAATAACTGAACACATTGCATCGCATCAAAATCAGCTCATATATATATCAACTGTCATAGTACAAAAAATAATTAGATCACTATACATATGTGTCAATCAGTACAAAATTCCCATCGAGCTATAAAAAATGAGCCCATAAAGCACAAAAGGTACATCATAAAGATCTGGATCAAGCCCGATCTCTGTGGATACTGCCCTCACCCCTGTCACCGTGACCCTCTAGTGGTCTTTGACTGGCCTACTCTGAGTACTCTGGGACCCAGTCTCCTCTAGGAATTGTATCGTGGTAAGCCCGGCGATAGTACTCTGCCTCTCGAACAACCTCTCTATAAGATCAGACCAGCACTGAACCCTGAGATGAGGAGGCTGTCATGCTCTCAATCTACTGCCCACAACCTAGCTCTGTCGTTGCCTGTAGCTCTGCAACCTATCTCTACTACATAGCCTACTCCCTCTCGACTTGTGCCTGGTCTCTCTCGGCCATCACTTCTTGTACCTATGCATGTAACTACAAAATCAAGTCATCTCGTGTGTCTACCTGTCTTGGTGGCTATTCTCATGGTTGTGCATGGATCTAACCCTCACCCTCAGCTTGTGGTGGTGGGACAAGCAAATCCTGCTACTAGTCCTGCATAGGGACATCTCCCTGACCGGGCGAAACTGGGGGCATCTCTGGTGGATCCCGTCGGATCTCGATCCTCAAACCTCGCCCTTGCGCTCATCCTCTACCCCTACCTCTGACCCTATATGCCTTTGGGTCCTCACTTGGAATAGTCAACAGAAGGGGAGGCCGAAACTAGTCTCTGTAAACCTGTGTGGTGCCCGGATCTACCAATCCCTGATCGTAGGCCCAAGGTCAGACCACCAAATGTCAAAAACTATCAACCACCTCTACAGTAGGAATACTAGGCCCCCATGACACCTATGTCATGTTGCATGCAAACACGACTACATAGTCGTCATCTGGCCGATCCTATGGCTCTCCAAACTGATGCTGCATGCACCCGGGCAAGTATCTTTCTATCATTGTATGCTCTCAGTCCTGCATGTATCTGTCCTGGCAATAATAAAAGAGTTGGTCTACATCATCATCCCATCCGGGCTAACCAAGGTACAGTCTCCAAGTAAACACGAGCATCTCATCTATGACGCACATCTAGTAGGGGATCCCATGCTCTCCAGTATGTGTGAATGACATGCCCCCTCTATATCGTGCCACAAGGGAATCCTTTGCCCCCATCGAAACTAGAACCACTCATGGATGTAGCACAAAAATGTGCTCCCACGCCCAAACATGTAGTAAGGTAACTTCGGCTCCCAATTCTCTGCCATCTGCATAGACATACTCGTGTAAATCCCTGTAGAGTGAAGCCAAAAGCATGGGCCCCCATGCAAATCAAACTGGCCTATCCTAGACCATCCTCTCCCAGCAGTATCCCCATCCAATACTGAAGTACCGCCCTTGTCTGTCTGGGGCAACTAAGCTTGAAATGATCGCTGCAATTGCCTAGTGGAAGGGAGGTGCTATAATTTTGTACCTCTCCAGCTCGATCTGCCACTCGCAGTAGATAATGTCTCGAGTGGCAAGGACTCAGGTGTAGCAAATGCATCCCTCCTCCACGTCATAGATCACTTGATGGCCATGAATGGGCAATCATAATATGCGCCAAACATCCTCCAATGTGACGGTCGCCTCACCAGTGGGAAGATGAAATGACGACGTCTCGCTATGTCACCACTCCACCAGCACTGACAACATCTCGAGGTGTGTGCACACGGGAACCGCATATGCAATGTGTCATAGTTTTGTGGCACCTAACCGATCCTAATCTCTATCGCTGAAATCCTAGAGAACACTCACCAAATCTCACAACCGGTGCTCCCGAGAATAGAGCTCCCTAGGTCCATCCTATATTAGCAAAGTTGGCACATTAAATTTTTTTGGAAAATTCCTGACCTAACACCACAAACTGGTTCCTAGTGGCGTAGTTTGTGAAGGCATCGTAGTTTGAGTTTCCTCAAACTCTGATGCTGGACCTAAAATTTTGCCAAATAGCACCGCTGTGGTGCACTTTAGCCCCCAACATCATAGTTTTTGTGAAAAGGGCGCCGCTACGACACACTTTTTCAAACTAGCTCATGAGTCTGAGCCGAGCCTAAGCCTAGCGGTGGAGTTTTTAAATACTAAATTGCACCGCTGTAGTGCTAAACAACGCCGTTGTGCCACAAAGAGACAATTAGCGGTGCACTTTAAACACTGAGCGATACTATAATAGTGCCGCTGAAGGCGAACTCATCATTAAATATGCAATAAATGCGTTAAAACAAAAAAATGAAGCTTCAGTTAGGGTCACATACCAGGGCACTGATGTCAAGTGGCCACTGGTAGGTCCGAACTCGGTCTGAAATATGTAGAGTAAGTTGTCATTGTGCAATATCATAAGGAGGTTAGAGTTTGATTCTCAAGGTTTGCTAGTGGAGGTGTGTGAAAATGACTTCAAAGTGACCCCTCGGGCCCCTTTCAAGCCTAAAACTTAGGGTTTTTTGACCCTCTAGGGTTGTCTTGCTAGGGTTTTGGACCCCCAAACCTGTTTTGATCTGTTCGAGGCTTTTTTTTCATTGTTTTATTGTGTTTAGACACATTTTTAGATTCCCAGACCCCTTTTGGACTTGTCAGAAACTTTGTCACCTTTTTTCACGAGATCACCCAAAAAATAGAAATTTTCGTCCAATCTCTCAAGAGGGCATTATAATGGCATGTTTTCTCTTGCCATGCAGCAGTGTGGCAAGTTTTTAATAATCAAAATTTTTTTCTTTGATCAAGATCGTGTATTCTTTGAACCAACACAACGAGTGCATTGCTTCAAAGAGGGGCAAAATGTAGACATCGAAAATATACTAATTTGACATCATGCACTTGATCCTGACTTACTAACACTATTTCTTCCTAAATCATTCCTCGGTCTAACCATTTAAACAAATTCCCTTATTTGATTAAATTCATCAATATTTATCTAATAAAGTCAATCTCCTATTAATTAAATCAATTTATCTGATCTAATTATCCCTATTTAATTAAATAATCAATTTATTTGATTAAATCCCTAAAGTCTATCCATTAAATTAAATAAATTAAAACCTTATTTGATTTAATCTAACACCATCCCTTTTAATTAATAAATCAAAATCTTTATTTAATTAGCCTCTTACCATATTCCTCTCTTATCTGATTTAAATAAATCCATAAATCTAAGTCAAATAAGTCACAACATCTAATCTCCTATTAAATTAATTAACCCTTGATTAATTTAATCTAATATCATGTCACATCCTCTAGATAATGCAAGTTGCACATGCAAATAAATTTAATTCATTTATTAAATCTCTATTTTCCTCAAAAGGTATTTTTTGGAATATTCTCTCAATTTGAATTCAAAAATTCCAAGTCAACATGTACATCCAACAAGGCATTTAAAACCTCTTACATTTCCTTTTCCTTGAGCCAAGTGGCATTTATTGTATTTTCCCTTCCCTCTTGCATGTCATTTCAACAAATTTGAATTTCAAATATTGGAATTTATTGGCACAAACCCTAAATCTTGCACAACCATCATCCATTCATAGCTTGACAAGTGGCACTATATCATTGGATGAATATTAGTCCCACATTGCTCAAATTTGGGCATTCATCCATCTTGAAATCCTATAAATGAAGAGTCCCTCTCCTCATTTCATTATCCACAATCCAAGCAAAGTTACCATGCTAAAATACTTAGCCATTTCCATTCATCCATCTTGAGTTCTTAGCTAGGTTATTGTAGACTTTGTTTGGAGCTCTCACCATTATATCAAAAGTGGATCATCAATCTCTTCAACATTCGAATCTTGCATCTTAGGGATTGGGAAAGGGCCAAATTTCCACATCAAATTGGCACCAATTCCCCCATAGGATTGAGATTTTGCATATCTAATTAGGATTTTATCTTGTTTTTATCATTTGCATTGTGTTCTTCAATATTTTCATTCCTAGTTTGATTTGTAAATGGATTTCATGGGGAATCCTTCTTTTAGCTTGTAATTCTTTGTCTAACTTGTTTATTCATGTTGTTTTGCAGGTACTAGAAAAAGGGTTCACACAGTATGTTTCATTAGAAGTTAACTAATATCAAAGCTTTGGTGGGGGCCCTAGCTCGGTTGGCTAAATCTTTCCTATTGTAGGAGGTTGGTCATGAGGTCTAATCTCCCCCACCCTGTGGTACCGAAGGGCATGTCACACCAGTGTCGCCGGTCACATAAAATGTTGACTAGGTGCACTGCAATTTATAGGGGGTCATGCTACCCGATTCCTACAATGTAAAAAAAAATTAATAAAAAAGTTTTAAAAATTAAATAAATAATAATATTAGACCCAAATTCAAAGCTATTTCCTAAGATGAAATATTATGTAGTTTATTTTTTGTTCCAATCAGACAAGATTGTGTGCTACATCATTTAAGTGTACATACTCACACTATTTAGTGACAAATAATCCCCCTTTCTTTAAACTCTTGCATCATTCTATGCCTAGTTGTGAAGCAATCTAGTGAAGTATAGAATGGTTTTATTTGGTTTAGTTATTTCTTGAGGAATGTATGGATAACACCTAGGATAAATTTTACTTTTCTGTAAATTTTTTATGCTTTATTTTGGAGTAGATGCTTTATATTCCAAAAAAAATTCCAAAAATGATAAATACGTTGATTTTTATTATAAATATTTTGATTCCATGAATTTTTTGAATGCTTAATGTAAAATTTACTTGAATGTATGCAATTAATTTTATTTTCATGAAATATTCTTGCAAATTCTTTGATTTCATGAAGTTAACGAGTAAAATTTGAATGATCGGACTTAGATTTTGTTACTATCTTTTGGATACTAGCTAATTCTTAATGGTCTTATATACCCATCATGTTTGATAGAAAAATCACAACAAACCATGAGTGAACTTGGTGCATCAAGACCTTACATAAATGAGCCTTGGGATCAAGCTATGTTTTCCTTAGATTTAGGTTTCCCGATGGAGTCTTTCAGGAAAAGTAGGTTCCCATGGCACTCTGTGAGAATTTATCTAGGTATTGGTGTACCTATGTACAACATCCACATCAATAGAACATAGATTAATCTAATTGATTAATTTGATCATGTTCTTTTATTATTTTTATACAAAAGTAGGGAGGAGAGGGAATATCAAGAGAAATATATGTTAACTAAGTATGAAGAGGGTTATTTTTACTATTTCTAGTGTCATTCATATGGAACATGATGTGAAAACATATACTATGAGGAGCCACATGTACCATAATAGGAAAGAAGGATGAATGAATGGTAATGGAAGGAATAGGGAGTGAAGGGAGATAAGATGGAATACCTTGTATAATTATATACATATGAAAATGATAGGATGGAGGGAGAAGAGTTTCTTCTTAGACAACAACTTTAGAAGGAGAAGTACTATTAATGGGAGGTTCAACCTTTGGAGTTCTAAATTATGTGAAAAGGATTATATGTATGAATGCATGCATGCATGTATGTATGTATGTATGGATGTGTAGTATCAAATATTTTCACCCTTAACAATTTCACACAATTTTTTGTCCCCCTTAATTTATTGGACCTAATTAATTACCTAATTTCCTAAATTATGCATTTCAAGGCCTATTTTTATCATATTTTTAGGGATTGCAAGCATTGAAAAAATGAAATAAATTAATACTTTTCCCTTAATGCATTGTGTCTTAGAAAATAGGGTTAGGACCCATATGCCCATGGGTGTATGGGTTCCTCTATTATATTGGGGACCAATTTTTAGTATGTTGGAGTCGCCATCTTAACATTCAAAATTCAAAATTCAAATGTCAGCTTTCGAGATTTATTTTTTGGTAAATTCACACAATCACATATAAATACCTAGTTATTGCATCATTTCAAATCTATATAGAAAATCATTAGAAAACTTATGGTCAAGATCAAGTCAAGAGCAACATTTCATAGATTTATTGCAACAAATCAAGATCCAACATCATGTCAAATTCTATGTATGTTCATGTTGTCATTTTTTGTGAAGGCTAACACTTTTGTAGGTCTCTAAAGTATTCAAGTGTTCAAGAAAGCAAGATCCAAGTCCTTAAGGTGATGTGCATGACTTCAATCCTTCGAGGAAGTTATTGAATGGTGGTGAGTTGTAGAAATTTGTGATTTCATCATTCCTTCCTTTCGATTATCCATTTATCATTGGAATTGTCTTTATGGAAGTGGAAACACTTACATGAGGTTTGACTAAGGAAAGCCCCTAAAATGGTCCAATGTTTCCTTTATTTGTGAACATTTTTAGATTTCAAGTTGAATAAAGATTTAAGAGAGGTCAATCATTGTTGTATTCAAATCCCTAAGTCTTGTCAAGCTATGGAAACTCAACTACAAAATTTCCTGATAGCATTTTGAAAATTTTGTAGATGGAAATTAGAAGCTCATATCTATCATTAGAGGACCCGATAAAGAAGAGCAAGAAACCATATTAGAGACCCATATGCCTCTAGGCATCCCAATCCTCCTATTCAGCTCAAAACTAACTTTTTAGGATAGGTGCATTGTCTCCTACACTTTCTAGATCCACATACAAATTATTGTTTCAGTTTGTTATTTATTGAGATCTTGAATTTTATGTATTAGGGCATATAGTGTAATTAGGTTAATCACTTCCAATCCATTTCTAGTCCCTCAAAAGGAGATCCAAGTCTGATTGGATCACCTTCATCATTGATATTCAATCTACTCACCTTGTTGATCTCCCTCTTTAATGAAATATAGGAAAAGGGTTTGGGTGAAATCACAATGTTGTGTAACACTTTTTGGCCATGATGGAAATTTATATCAATATTTTTAACTAAATCTTCACCTTCTAAGACCTGTAGTAGCTAAACCATTAAGAATTTAAAGATGATGCAAACTACTAATTAGTGGTAATCTGTGTAGATTCTAAATATATTTTTCATTTTTTTTCTAAAATAAATCATGAATCTTTCAACATCTCCTTTAATAACTAGTTTTAAATAGTAAAAAACAATTTTTAGAAAGTAACATTTATGTTGTCAAACATAAATTTTTTCGAGAAAGGATAAAATTATAATTTTTAAAATATAGATTCTTAACATAAATATCTAGGGAAAGTATATTTTTTCATTATTTTCTATTACATATTATTTTTAATTAATTTTTCAAGTCACTGCAACTATAATTTGGACATAGGTGTATGTCTTCAAACATAACTTGTGTATATATTGAAATCATTTTTTTTGGTCAAACAAGGAAATCAATACCTAGGGAAAGGTATTTTTTGAAAAAAATTTACAATGGTTTACTATTTTTCCACCTTTGTAGAATGAAGAACTTGATGTTCAATGAAAAACCTATGTTTAGTAAACATTAAAAATTAAATACATGATAAACTAAAAACATATCAAAACTATACTTGTTGGAAAGATTATTTTGAGGGTTATGATCTTGAAAAATATAATTTCTATATGGCTTTATTTAATCCCTCAAAAGGTAAAGAAAAAGTGTTTGTTTCCAAAATTTTGATAGGTGTGAAGGAGACTCCATTATGGGTATGATTTAATACTAAAGAGGCTCTATCCAAGGGGGTTTGATTTAATGGGGTCTTATCTAGCCCTATTTAAATAAAATCATTTATATGGAACCTCTCAATGCTTAAATCTTTATTTTTTGATGAAGGAGCATCTAGGGGTACTAGCAATCTTGCATCACCAAAAATATTGCTAATTTTTTTTTTTTTTTTTTCAATAATGGCTAAGGTGTGTGGAAAATAAATATTTTAACTTGCAATAATGTGATTTTCCCTTGTGGTGATATGTAAATACAATTTTTGGAAGAAATATGTTGAGGTAAATGTTTCCAAGCCATTATTTCTTTTGGGTGTCTATTTCTTGGTGGGGACCACTTGAGTTGCATGTGCTTGCATGTTCAATTGCATGCCTTGCATTTTTTTTCACAAGTTTTGCATGTTAGTGCATGCCCATATTTGGAGCCATTGGGGCCACAAGAGATCAATGAAGATTCAAGAATTAACAAAATTTAATTTTCCATGGTTTAGATTCCCATGTGAAGGACATGTCAGAATTAAGTGATCTTCTTATGGCTTTGGAAAACCATAGTGGTTTTCTCCTTTTAAAATTTCTATATTATGATGCCTTGTCATTTGGAGAGATGGCTTTGTGACTTTTTGTAGGTGATATGTGGAGATGCTTCTGGATTGAAGAGAAGATTTGAATACTCCTTTGTTGTATATTTCTATTTGCATAGAAGCCCATGTTTTAGGTAGCTAGTGAGCTAGTGAAGTTCATATGAAGGTATTTTGAGAGCTTTAGCTGAAAGAAGGTTGATAGAGACCAAGGAGACATTTTTTTTGTAGGTTTGGAGTTGTGCTATAGGAGCAAGAAGATTGGTTTTTTCATGGTTTATTTGTAGAAGTGATTTCTAGTGATGAATGTAGGTTGAAGGAGCTAGAATTGAGTGAATGGAGATATTAAGTGAAATAATTTTGTATATGCTTTTCGCTAACATATTTATGTCTCATATCATATTTGTAATTTTTTTCATTAGCCCATATGGCTGCAAAACAATGTATTTACATAAATTGTTTCTTGTATTTGTAATTGAAGGATATTTTTAATAAACAAAAAATAATACTTGCAAATTTTTGTGTTGTTTCAAACAATTTCTAAGTTGAATTTTTTAGATATTTGTCAGTATTTTGAATCATGGTTGGTTTCATTTTCATCAGTGGTATTAGAGTGGGAGTTCTTGAATGTGTAGCTAGAAGCACTGATGTGAGGTAGTTTTCATCAGGACATGTGGTGGTGTGTATTATTTTCATGTATACATATTGTCAAACGTGACACAGTTTATACTAGAGAGGATGGGATGAGTCATGAGGAGGCCCTTAAGAATTTTTTTCTAGAAAAAGTATTGGGAAGAAGTGGAAAATAAGAAGCATCATGAAGAGTTTGAAAATCTATAGGCTGAAAAAAATACACTGGAAAAGAAGATTAAAGAGGAAGTGAGAGTGTGGGATGAGAGATATTGGAAGAAGAACATTCTCATGAAAGAGTACAGTGAAGAAAAGAAAAAAAATATTGCATCCATTTGCTAGGGGTTGAATGTAAGGATGAGAATGGGGGGGAAAGCCAAACAAATAAAGAAGAAAATGAGGTGTGAGTTGTAGCAATAACATGTGGATGGAGTGTAGTGTGCAAGGTGGATGAGGAAGGTTTGCAATCAAAAATTGTGAACATGGATGATCCTGGATTTGACAAGTGGATTGGTGAAGATTGTTTATGGGTGTTTTATGCACTTCTCAACACAGGCAACGCATAGGTGCACTACCTCTCTTAAAAGGAAATCTGCAACTGCACACTGCTAAAAATCTCCCCAAGGTCTCTCGAGTGTTAGATCATGACTTGCATGGAATCGCTCAATTGAATTTTGGTGTGATTTTGCTAGTAATCATAGGGAAGACTTACATAGCTAGATGCAAGGTGGATCTTCAAATCTGAAGTTTCTAAGATGGAAAATGAAGTCTATTTTGTTGTAGGTTCGAACAACAGTCTAAAACTTTGATGTTTTCTTCAAATTTGCCTTTACAATGTGCAATGAACCTTAGCATAGGCCATTTCTTAAAAAAGGGGGAAAACAACAGGGAAGAGGGAAGGTTTCTGGATCTGCAACTAACTATGAACAGTGATCATGGAGGTTCTGCTATGGACAACCCCCTTCAAACAAGATTCTACTTAACCAAGAAATCTACAACATCATAAAATTTGTGCTATCTTCAAAGGTCTACAAATGTTTTACCATTCATCCACCATTTACATACATGAATAAAGATAAAGGTTTAAAGAGAAGCTTCAAATTTCAGCCCAAACTAACTTTGCAAGGCCATTTACCAGTAGCAAACAACAAAAAGTATGGGATGGAAGACATCAATACAGCATAAATTTCTATAATAACGGAACAACATGACTAAATTCTATGAAAGCAAGGATACAACAAACTAAAACAGCAATGTGAATATAACTAAAACATCTAACAATGGAGATTGAACTATGAAACATGTGAAGAAATTAGAAAATACAGGAAGTCAATATATTTTCATTATAAATTTCAGCAGCATGTCTTTACAGCAACTCAACTCTCTTTGCAAATGAGAGGAGACCCGTATTTATAGTGCCCAAAAAGTTAAATGAATGGCCAAGATTGATTTCTATTGGGTGGCCAAGATTAATTACAAAATAGGGTTTCACCTACCCCCAATATATTACAATTTAAAATACATCTTTGTCCTTTCCCTATTTTGTCACTTAGTGTTGGAACTGTAGCATCTTGTCTTTTACTAATTGCTCTTTTGTTCTAGCTACTCCTTTGGGAGCTCCTCATTGATAATAGGGCTATCCTCCTACTTCTTTGAAGCTGCATATTCCATGAATTTTAGAATAACTAGCTGAAGCTTGTCTACCTCAATGATCTCATATCGCAACATCTAGTAACTCCATTATTTTGCATTATCTTCAAGATTTTTCCAATCTTCATCATACTATATGCCTTGATCTCTTAATAGCTTTGATTATTCAAAGGCACGAGTGGTGAAACTCATGAATTCCATTGTTATTTCACTAGACATCATGTCCTCCATCTTCTTCTGAAAGTAAGGTTTTATCTTCTCTGGATCCATTTGCACTATAGGAATATCATATTATGTCATCAACTTGGGATATCAGGTGCATTCCCCCCCAATTTCTTTGACCCATTTGATGTCTGGATCCACCTTACTCATTATCTATTCTAACCTTTCTTTTTTGTTATCAAAATTCTATCTCCACACATCCATCAGCCAGTGATCATCTCTTTTGAATGCAAGGTCCTTTTCCCATGTGGCTATTGGTAACTGAAGGATGGTCTCAATCTTTGGATAAGTGGATTCATATGTTGCAGGGAATTTGGTGCAGAGCTTCCTCATGCTCTCCATGGATTGTTGTAGATCCAATAACTTGTTGGTTGTTTGAATAGCCCGGCTAATACCCATGTTTCTGATGTATAGGACCTATTCGAACCAACTCTCTGTAGTCTTGTCCAAGTTCTTTCTCCTCTCCAACTTGTCAATTTTCTCTTTGGACAGTAGCTGGAGTGGAGCCATGAATGTGGTAGGCATGTCATCCCCTAAAGACCATTGTTGGATGTAATCCATCAAGGCAGCCACCTGTGCTTTGAGTTCATCCTTTGAGACCTTGTCCTATTTTATCAAGTGCACTACTGTGGCCACTGACTCCTCAAGGTGTCTTACCTTTGCTCCCTGGTAGTGGTCCCCAAGTTGATGGTGGAAATGTTGTAGCTTATACCAGCCTAGCCTTCCACAGGCATTGCTATCTGTGCAGTTCCAAATCCAGAAGCATCCATCATTATTTTGGATCTTACTTTAGGCTTTTTATCTTTTCTAGTTGAGCTCTATGCTCAGGCTATGATAGCTTCTAGCCTTGCTCTTGGATCCTTAGGGGTGAGATTCCTCTTCTCAAGCTATTTTTCCAACCACTTAGGCATGGAAGATTCTTCTTTTGATGGCTCTTGGTCACCTTCACCCTTCCTTATCAGGCCTTCATTTTGTGCACCTTTCACCTTGGTGTTGTCTCCCTCTTCCTCATTAGAATCTAAGATGAATGTGAGGAATTTGACGAGAGGTTTAGTAATCAACTATCCTTGGGGACTTCCTTCCTCCTCGGTTTCCTTTTCCTTTATGTTGTCAATTTGTTCGTCTTTGTGCAGGTACTTCTTGGGTTGGTCATCTTCTTTGTCTTTTTCTTTTTTGGGAGGTGGCGCAATTTCTAGTTATTTTCCTCTATAGGGGTTTCCACAATTTTTGTTGTCTTGTCACCCTCCTCCTCTTCTCTAACAGGTGACCTTTCCGCCTCTTCTTCATCGTGTTTTAGCTTGCAGGGCATCTCTTCCTTGAGATCATCATAAAAATTTTGTATGATGACCGGCATCCTCCTCCTCATCCTCACTCTCGGAAGAGCTTGTTCCTTCCTCTTCATATGCCACAAATTCAATATGTCAATGCTCATACTCAGGGTGCTCATAATATTCATCAACCTCCTCCTCAACTGACTTCGAGGCCTCTTGCTCCTACCTCTCTAATTCTTCGAATATCAACATTGTGGCCTCCATTGCTAACAGTCCCATGGGAGGTTGTGAGGGTGTGGCAGAAGCGAGGACCTGTGCTAAGGTAGCCTGAAGGGTGGGGTCCATAAAGATTTGGGAGAGCTCGAAAGGGAAGCTTTGCATGTGTTTCGAGAAAGCCTTAGGCAATGTGGGAGCAGGCCTTGGTGTTGCTATTGCGGCTAATGGGAGTGATGTAGGTGACATGGCAACAGAGGAAGGAGGGGTAATCACAGCGGAGGAGAAGTCAATAACTATTACAGGCTCGGTTGGAGGTGAAGGGGCAAGGTGGACTGAGATGTCCACCGCTAGTGGGGATGTGGCAACCATGGTTAGGGAGAAAGATGATGGGGCAGTTGAGACTAGGAGAGCTAGAAGAGGTTCTAACGGAACCATCCTTTCTTCACCACCTTCTTAGATTATAGGTGGCTCCATGGTGCTCCCCGTTCGCTTGAAGTTTTTGGAAGTTGAACCTCTAGAATCCTTCCTTGTGTAAACCTTGGGATCTAGAGATTGCTCTATTTCCATTCCCTTCCTCTTCTTTGATTTGGTGATAGGACACTTGGATGTCCCACCTATTGAAGTTGTGCCAGTGACATCCTCAGTGGCACTGGGTTCACTTTTCATCCCCTCATATGTTAGGACCACTCCCTATTGCTTTAGTTCATTCATTTGTCTGTTAACCCATTCTTTGGTTCGGGCCACAATGGGTTTAGTCATGATGTCCATATCGTTGACCTCCTGCTCATCCCAATCAACTGTGGGCAGCAGTAAGTTGGTAACTGTGTTATACCAGGGATCCATGATAGTGCTTTCATCTTCTTCTACTTGATCCGGTATGGAGAACAATTGCACCCTTCTTATGAAGTATGCAATCATCCTCATATAGTGCCTGGCACACACTTCTTTTTCATCCTGGAAATTTTCCCAAAAAACTTTGACATTATGTAAATGGGAATACTCTGATCCCAGTGCTTTTCTTACATGCCCATATGGGTCCATTCATGGGTGAGCAGTGTGTAGCTGGAAGTGGTACTCTGACAGTTCCTTTTCTGAATTCCTAGCACAATGGGAGGTTTGTAGTTTATACATGCCCTACCCGAAGGTAAAGGGATAAGAGATCCCTGCCAAGTGCTTGCTGCTGAGGAGGGTGTGGACATGTTGTAGCTGCCAAGAGAGTTATAATAGTATTATCCGCTCATTAGGGTACTAGGATAGCTTAATCATTCTCTTAGTGAAACTTTTGGTGTGAATGTATGTAAACTTGGGGAATTATAGGTACATCAAAGCGTATTGCTTTAGGAATTTCTACATGCTGTGAGAAATTTTCCTCTCAAAATCTCCTCCCAGTAATAGGATGATGTGACCCATAAAGGCGTCATTTTCCCTACAGTATTCCTTCTTGAAGTTCTAAAATTGGAGCTGGGGATATCAATCATAGGCCTTTAGCTTTCGGCCTGGCTCTTCCTCGAGCGCCACAAATAGTCCGCTATACTGACTCTGCTTTGCCAGTGAATAAACCAAATAGGAGGTCATGTAGAATTTGGAGCTCTTTTTAATATTCATAAACTGCTTATGAAAGTAGTTGTTTATAAAACCTCCCTAGTAGAATGACGCCTTTGTGGTGACATCTTTGTTTCCATGGATGATTTGCTAGATGAAGTACACCATCCATTCTTGAAAGAATGTGACAGAAGGAAGGCCTATTACTCAGCTCATAATGGTCACTAAGTCATGATAGTCCTCATGGAAATCACTACGAAAGAGTTCATGAGGGACCTTTGCAGCACTATCTCTTTTCTCCTTGAGCCAGAACTAATTTATTGGTCTTCTACAACCCATCGGGTCCTCATTCCAAGTTTCCTTTCCCTCCTCTATTGTGGGTACTTCCATTTCCTCAAAGGTAAGAATGTGGAAGGTCTTTGTGATCCCCTCGATTGACATGTCAGCAAGAATATTCCCATCTCTGTCAATGATGGTCCTCATTTTAGGTTGGTAGGACTGCTAAGAGGCCATGACAAGCTCAGGAGAAATAAGGGATGGGGGGAAACCTATAGCTTTTTTAATTCCACTTTGCCTAATTAGTCTGACGTTATCGGTCCTTGGGTGAATTCTAACCCTTTTCTTGAACTCATCAATGTTGACCTAGCTAATGTTGGTGTAAGAGATTTCCTTCCGATCTATGGTGACTTTTGATCACAATGGTTCACCTTGGAATTGGAACTTCATTTGGTCTTTATCCTCCTTCCCACGAAGAGTTTTTCCTGATTTCTTTCCTTTATCTTTCTCTACAATTCCTCCTGAGGGTCCTGCACTCGATTCCATATATCCTCAGAAGTACGATGAGGGAAGTTGCTAAATCCACCAAGGTTCAGCAAATGAAGGTGGTAGGCATGAGGGCGGCGATTGACAAAGGAAATGAACTCTTTGGGCAAGCACTTTGACCTCCTTTACAATCTTGACAAGTGAAAATGACAAGTCGGGGCTTAATATTTATACCCCCTACCATTAATGGCTTCATTTAATGTAGGTGCAACCAGTAGAGTGGTTGGTAAGTTTTAAAATCACGGACAGCAGCAGGAGGTTTGGGGGTTAGAAAGGCATGAGGCAACAACCACTTAGAAAATGAAATTTAGAATCGGCAGCAAGGTGAGGTTCAAATCTCAGAGGGTAGAACGTCAATGAGATTTGGCTACTAGAAATGCCGAATGGTAGCCTGATCGATTGGGCCTAGAGAACACAGAAGTAGTCAGAATTTTGTGCGAAAAATACACTGTGGCAGCTGACAGACTGGGTCCTAGGGTCCAGAAAGGTGGATTTCATTTGCCGTTTGTGAGTGGCGAACCCCAAGAGGAAGCTCGAAGGTGGAAGCCTAGAAGGTCATGCCCGAGAGGGCTTGGAGCTGTTGGAAGAAGAAAACTATCGAGGAAATCCTGAAAAGCCTCAGGGCTTAACCAAAGATGAGTGGGAAAAATATGATCACTTTAGAACAGCCTTTAGGGGTATGCTGACCATTAGGGATACCAAATTAGGGGAATGCAAAATGAGGCGGTGACAAAAAAATGATCCAGCAAGGTGAAAGAAAAAGGGTCCCCATTCTGAACAGGGTGTGTATGCTGGGAGCACAACAAATGGAAACTCTACTAGGAAATGCTCTCGAGCATTCTAGGAATAAGCGTTCATTCAAAACCCAAAATCTCTGGTTTTGGAGACCGGGAGTAGACCTTCCAGAGTGAACTGGGAGAACAAGAACCTTAGTTGGGTCAGTATATGAGATATCTCAGAAGTGTCTGTGGTGTGGATTCATTCCTTTCCCTGGGACTATGCCAAGTGGCTGTTAATCCAACTGAGCAAGCTACATGCATCGTCCAACACTAGAAGTAACTCAGACATTGCCCTACTTCCAGTCAAGCATCCATAGCCCTGACAGAGTTGTCGTTGTGACCCCAGGGACATTGCTCTACTGCTAGTTAGGTGTCTATAGCCCAGATAGAGTTATCCACACACCCATACGGTCAGTTACTTTTAGAATTTTCTTTCTTTTGATTTCTTTTGATATTTCTTCTAACCTATCTTCTTTTCTTATCTTTTGCTTGACCGTGTAAGTGTCGAAGCCTACAAAGGGTCTGGGAATCGCAGTGGTCACTAGAGAGGACTTTGGATTTTTCACTTACTAGGGTATCATAGTAGCCACTGTATAGTCCTTAGGAATAGTTAACATGTTTTTTGTGTGAGATCTGAGATATGCATAAAGAGAGCCTACCAAGGGTCAGGTTATAAAACATAATTCAAACAAGGAGATCATTCCTAGGCATCTTTCAAGGACCAATAGTCGGGAATGAATGTTTATCTGGAGAATACTAAGGATGAACAACAAAGTGGGCCATTCATTGAATTAGCATGGCCACCATAAAGAGACTGAGAACGTCTTTCAAAATGAAATAGCCAAGAACGAGCAAAACAAAAAACAACAATGCAAAAAAATGTAAGCAAAGCAAGAGACAACCTATTCTAACTTATATACAGGTATTTATAGAAGAGAGCCTACAAGAGCTCAAGATTGAAATTAATGCTTCAGATGCTTCCCGTTGACCGAAAATGAGACATCTTCACCAGTTAAATTCTTCAGATGGAAAGCATTGTCTCCCAAAATTTTAGCCATTTGGAAGGGGCCAAGCCAAAGCTTGTTGAATTTGTTGTGTCCCCCTTTCCTTTCATGGGCCTTGTCCCAGTACAAGACTAAGTCAACAATTCTAAAGACCTTGATTTTGGCTCGGTGGTCAAACCATCTCTTAACCATGCCCTAATGTTTGGAAAAAATTTCTATGGCACGGTCTCAAACTTCTTCTAAATGCAAGAGCTTAGCTAACTGAGCTTCTCTATGATCATCTCCTTCGTAAAAATTGTTGATAAATTAGAGAGTGGGAATCTTTAGGTGGATAGGAAATATGGGCTCTAGGCCATAAACAATATGGAACGGTGAATCACCAAGGGCAGCCTTGTGGTGGGTGCGGTCTTCCCAAAGGGCGAAGCAGAGCTGGGTGTGCTGGTCCTTGGGATTCCTATCTAGCAACTTCTTGATTACCATGATCAGGTTCTTACTTGTAGATTTAGCAAGGCCATTGCCTTGAGGATAGTAATTAGATAAAAATTTAAGGGAAATTCTATAGTCGAAGGCCCAACCAACAAATTTTAATGAAGCAAAAGCAGGTCCATTATCACACACCAATGCATAACGACAACCAAAGAAATTTAAAATGAAACTTTCTAAAAAATTTGTAACTACCTCAGTTGTGCATTGCTTACATATAATTGCTTTTGTCCATCTACTATAGTAGTCAGTAGCAGTAAGAATATGCTTGTGTCCCACGGATTATGGAGGGCTTATCGGACCGATGAAATCGAGGCCCCATTGTGCGAATGACCTTACCTCTAGCATAGGCCGTAGTGGGACAACAACATTCTTCTCCTTGGCGGTGGTTGTCTGACATGTGTGACATGAACGAACATGACAGTGAGCATATTTGAAGATAGTTGGCCAATAATATCTCACCCTTAATATCTAATGAGCAGTGGAGGGCCCAGATCCATGACCAGTGTCGAACTTATCATGAAACTCCCTTAGGACCCGGTTTGCTTCTTCCTTACCAAGGCATCTCAAATAAATTCCTTCATGATTTTTCTTGTATAAAATGGACCCCTGTAACATATAACCGTTGATTTTCAATCTAAGAGCATGCTTTTGGACTCCCTGTAGGTGAGGTAGACACTTGTGGTTAAGTAAATAATAGCCAACATTCTCATACCATTCTCCTGGGGAAACATCTTTGAGCTGGTATTGTTGTATAGTGAGTTTAGGTCCAGCCTCTGCTGCTTCTTTAGCAATCGTGTGGGTAAGTTCTTGTCCCCTCACCAACCTCATTGGTTGGATTTCTATATCATATTCCTAGAGCATGGTGACCCATTTGGATCTTCATTCACCTGATTCATTTTGCATGAGCATCATTTTTACTATTGGGTGGGGGACAATGGCGAACACTTTGTTACGCAAGATATAATGCTGAAATTTCTTTACTCCTCATACGAGGGCATATTCTTTCTTTTCCACATTGTTGTATCAAAATTTAGCATCCTTCAAGGGGGCACTAATGAAGGAAATCAGGTGCTCGCTTACCTTATCATCTTTTTGAGTCAAAATGCTAGCACAAGAATGCTCTGAAGTAAATGAGTAGATGTAGAATGGCTTCAGATAATCTGGGCTGACTAGCACAGGTGCCTCAACAATGGCCCATTTGATTTCTTTAAAAGCCTATTTGGCTTCAGGAGCCCGCTCAACTTTGGCATCCT
Organism: Sequoia sempervirens; assembly: GCA_007258455.2. Taxonomy (NCBI): domain Eukaryota; kingdom Viridiplantae; phylum Streptophyta; class Pinopsida; order Cupressales; family Cupressaceae; genus Sequoia; species Sequoia sempervirens. Next base: position 394,298,019 of record VDFB02000003.1, read on the forward strand.
GTTTTAACATGGTGTTGAGTGGTTTAACAATCTCAGCAAAACCTGTGATGAACTTCCTGAAAAATTTGATCTTTCCAAAGAAGGATTTTAATTCTTTCTTGCTACCTGGTGGTGGGATTTTCAGTAAGGACTGGATATGTTCAAGGTTTATAGAGATTCCCTACTGTGAAATGGCATGTCCAAGCAATCTACCTTCAGTCACGCCGAAAATGCACTTTTTTGGGTTAAGGAAAACTCCAAACTCCCTACACCTTTGAAACACTTTGCATATATCAGAGACGTGATCACCCTGCCTTTTAGAGAATACAGTTAAATCATCCATATACATGATTATTCATTTTCCAATTAGATCTTTGAAGGTGATATCCATGGAACATTTGAAGGTGATGCCAATGTTGATGAGCCCAAATGGCATCCTCCTCTAAGAAAATGTCCCCCACTTAGTGGTGAATGTTGTTTTATGATGGTCTTCATATTGTACCATCACCTAGTTGTATTCGGAATACCCATCGAGGAAAGACATCATTTGGGAGTCGTTGACAATTTGTAGCACCTCATCCAATGAAGGAACTAGATATTTGTCCTTTTCTGACACTTTGTTCAGGTTGCGGAAGTCCACACACAATCTGATTTCTTGATTCTTTTTTCTGACCAGGACCAAGTTGGCTACCCATGTGGAATGCCTAACTGGGAAAATAATTCTTTCTAAAAGCATCTTTTGTACCTCTTTATAAATGATGGGCTCTAACAAGGCATCAATAGGGCGCTGGCGGAATGGCTTCACTTCTGTTTTGAGAGGGATGGTGTGCATAATGATGGAGGTGTCATAAGTCTTGAGATCCTCGTAGCTCCATGCCACCATGTCGTGATACTTTTGCAAAGCATCAATGATTCCCTTCTTTTCTTCGGGCGTGCACACCTTGCCAATAAACAAATTTTTGGTCTCCTTTGTTGTCCTAAGTTTGTGAGCATTGCACTGGTTGCTTATAGCTTCATTCTTTGTCTGTCGGTCCTAGTCTCTGATCTGGTCCAAATCAAATATACATTCAAGCTGAACCATACCTCTGGGAATCATGTTGGTTTTGAGGTTGATAATCCTCTCTATGTCCAATTGGGCCTCTTTAGGGTCAGCTTCATCAATTTTTTGGGTGGTGAAGACATCAAAACTTGTGATGAATTCAAGGATGTGCTTATTGTCATTGAAGACATGAAAGTGAGTGATATTGTTTAGGATGGATGGTGTAGATGTCAACTCAACTGTAAATTTCTTAAGCCCATACAAGGAAAGGGCTGCAGAGAGCTAGCTACTTGAGCCAAGGCATCAACTATATTATTCTAAGCACAAGGGATCAATTGTATATTAAACACATCTAAGCCTTCTAAGAGATCCCAAACCCTATGCCTATAGTTCACAAGCCTTCTATCATGGCAGGAATACAATTTTCTAACATGTTTAACTACAATTTCATAGTCCCCGAATACTTGCAACATTTTAACATTTTGTTTCAAGACCATAAGAAGACCATGCACTAATGCTTCACATTCCGCTACATTATTGGTGCAATGAAACTACAACCTATGGTTAGCAAGAAAGGTCTTACTCGTTGGACTGATGAACTCAAACCCGACACCAACTCCTTGTTTTGATTTAGATCCATCAAATTAGAGTGTCCAAAATCTAGAAAGCTTTTTGATTTCAGATTCAACTTGGCTCCGACTTCCTTCTGGCTAGGTGGTTGCTCCTGTAATCTTTTGGGAATCCTGCAACCCAGCGTGTTGAATAGTAGGTAATTCTGCTAGCACCTCCTTTGGTGTTTCCTTCTGAGGGATAGTGGATTTTTTGATATGCTCTACTGTTTTTTGACACAAGTAGCAATCAAAATCGGAATGGGAAACATTGTGAATCCTACACCAATTTGGCAGTAAGAGGTCCTAAAAATTCATTCAGGCACTACGGCTGAGCTGGTCCCTTGTACATTTTTACATGAATTCCTAGAAACCACTGAGTAACCCCCAGTTGTTGTCTTCATCAGTTTTATTGTCTAATCCTACCATCATTTTTGTACTTGGTGGCATTTGAGTAAGGTCAATTGGAGGGCTGCAATGTACTAATAGCACCTCTGTGGCATATTCTTCTTGGGGTTGGGATTCATCTTGACCAGTGAACTGCTAGTAATTTTCCAATTATGTCTCAACAAAAAACACCTTGTTTAGGTTTTTGTACTGCGTGATCATATATTTCATACGAGGCTCGCGAGCTACACGGATTTGATTTGGTAGCCCTTTCCATGGTAGCCACATGTGAGAATGGTCTGTGGCGGCATATCCATTCAACGTTTTGGTGAATTCTCTTTCCAGGATGATTCCATATGCATCAAGAATGTCAGCCACCTGAATATCAATGACTTTTTGTATCCTTGGATCTACAACAATTTGCATCAGGATCTAATTCATTTCTCCCACAACGTTGATCTTTGTTTTGTCCAGCTAGGTCACCTTCCTCCTAGAGGGTGTGGGAGTAATTCCAAGAGCCTTACATACTACCAAAGGCATAACATTGGCAGATGCCCTTGAATCAAGCAAGCAGTTATGCAATTTTTTCCCAAATATCTGAATGGTGGTAAGGAAAGGGGGAGTCTCCAATCTTCCTTGGAAGAGGCCCATGAGCGTGTCCACCTGAGCTATTTGAGCTTTGTTTTTATCACTGGTTTTATCTTTAATCTACCTAGATGGCTGGTCTTTAGAATTCTTCCCATTGTTCTGGTCTGGTTCCTTCTCCAGTTATTTACCCATAGACTGATTTAAGGGAGCATCCTTCCTTTTCTCGGTATTATCATGTATCATGGGTTCTTTCCTAGGTTCTTTGAAGGTGACCTTTTTGGCCGAGGCCCCCTGTGTTGTGCTAGAAGATGGGATTCCATTGAGTACCCTAAAGAAGGTGTGCCTTACAGCAGGGACCTTGAGTAGTTCAAAGGAAGATAAACTGATTCTTACTTTCTTGAACTCTTTTTCCACATATTCACCCATCTATTCAATCTCAGAGCTGAAGGTTTGACCTATTGCAGAGTTAGAAGTTTGGACTTCCCTTTGACTTGATTGATTTTGGGGTTGGCCTGGAGGCTTATTTTGTGCCTGATTTTGAGGCCTATCCTTGTTGATATATTGGGTGGGTATATGGGGAAGCCTAGGATTATTGCTGGCATTAGGGTCAGGCGGGGTAGTAAAATTGTTCGATGGAGTAGAAGTTATAAAGGGTCCACCTGCTTGCCTATTTCTGAGGAAGTAGGGGGTTGTTCTATGGTGAAACATGTGAATTTCATCTATGTATGGTTCTTCCTCATCTAATTGAACATTATCCACTAAATTGAAAAGCTAAGCCAAATTTTTCTCGTTACTTACCTCTTGCACTTCTTCGCTTTTAATAGGAGTAGGCTCGACCTCGGGTTGATTATGGTCACTTTGTGGAAATGGCTCCTAGTTTACCACGAGATAGTAGGAATCATAAGGCTTAGATAAAACAATGTCTCTGTAACTAGTACTATTAGTAGCATTTTGGACCTCAATTTGAAAGATTTCTACAGCTGTTTCGAATTTGGGGCAATCCAACTCAGAGTGTTTGCTGGTCTTGTGAATTTGGCACCATCTAGACAAGGCTGCCTCAGTGAGGTACACCCCACTAGTTGTTCTCTCATTACTGGTCAGTTGATCAAGAGGAGTAAGGATGCCTCCATTATTGGGCTTCGTATTCCACATGTGGTTCTACCTCTGAGAAGGTCTCCTCTTAGAACTTTGATTCATATTCTGTCCTCTATCACAATTCTACCTAGAAGAGGTGCTTGCTTCCTAATTTTCCTTGTTGTCTCAACTATCTCGACTAAGATTGGCATGGAGGTTATGTTGGTATGCCTGCAACTAATTATTCTGATTCTTTAAGTGTGTCATTTCCGTGGACATTTTCTTTATCATCTCTATTAGCTCTTCCAATTTGTCATTCTTAGCAATGATGCTTGGCTACGATGCTGGATTTTGGAGAAAGATAGGTGGGGCTACTAGATGATTCTGATGCACTAGGGGGAATTTTGATCCCGAAAAAAATAGTGGGGCTTGCGATTGTTGAGAATACACCTGTTGTTGTTGGGGAGCCTGAGTGTAACTTTTTTGTTATTGGTACTACAAATAAGAAGGCACAGGAGATGCATAATTCATTGGCTGTCCAGGGTGCAGAACGATGGGAAACTGAGGCTTGCAGTTCATAAGAGGGGTTTGATTAGCGAATGTTTGGTTAAGACCTTGAATCTACATCAGGTGAGCTATTGGTCCCAAAGAAGGCAGCAGGCTAGAAATATTCTGCCCCAAATCTACACTAGCAATAACAACCTCTGTATAGGCAGTCACTAATGAGGTGAGTGGCGGATGCATCCTCTTTACCAGGGTGACATAAGGTTGTCCAATGTCGCATAATATACTGGGAGGGTTGCTGCATCATTATGAAGGTATGGGTCCTCAAGCCTTGTGAAGGCATGATGAAAGCAGTCATTAAAGGATCCAATGGGTTGGTTGACTTCCCTCTTGATGGACATAAACTACCTATACAACTCTGAGGGGCTGAATGGGATCTTATATTTTTGTAGGAAAGCATTCTTCATTAGGTTCCACAAGGTAACAGATCCCCTTGGTAGATTGATGTACCAATAGAAGGCCTCCTCACCCAATGAATGTGGAAAAAGGTGGCATGCAACATCTTCATGATCAACTTGCATTTCAGTGACTGTTGTTTCAAATATTTTGATGTGCTCTTCAGCTGTCATTTGCAGGTCACGGGGATTAAACTTTGAACAAAATCCTTCTGGATTCTTGGGCATATCATGATAATTGGAGAAGTATATCGGCGAAGGATTCTATGCCATCCAAGCCATGGCAGGAGGCAGAGGTGGTATTTGTTGTTGAGGAACAACAATCTATAGTTGCACCTGTAGGGGGACATCAGCCTGGGCTATGACTATTTGGACTATACCTTGGACTGAAGACAAGGAGGAAGAAGTAGTGTTCCATCCCTTAGTTCATTTTACTCTTATAGGAGGCTGCAACTCTTGGAATTCTCCCTTATTTGGTGTCGACTATCAAACTCTTTGAAATATTTCGAGGGAGAACGATCCGATTCAATCCATCTTTACAAAGCCCTCCTTCTAGTGCCAATTATGTTGATAGGTGTTTTATGCACTTCTCAACATAGACAATGCATAGGTGCACTACCTCTCTTGAAAGGAAATCTTTGATTGCAAGCTGCTGAAAATCTCCCCAAGGTCTTTCGAGTGCTAGGTCATGACTTGCATGGAATTCCTCAATTGATGTTTGGTCTTATTTTGCTAGTAATCATAGGGAAGACTTACATAGCTGGATGCTAAGTGGATCTTTAAATCCAAATTTTATAAGATGGGAAATAAAATGTATTTTGCAGTAGGTTTGAGTAGCAGTCCAAAACTTTGATGTTTTCTTCAAATTTGACTTTACAATGTGCAATGAACCTTAGCACAGGCCATTTCTTAAAAAAGGGGGAAAACAATAGGGAAGAGGGAAGGTACCTGGATCTACAACTAATTGTGAACAATGATCATGGAGGTTTTGCTATGGATAGCTCCCTTCAAACATAATTATACTTAACCAAGGAATCTATAGTATTGTAAAATCTGTGCTATCTTTAAAGGTCTGCAAATATTTTACCATTCATCCACCATTTACATGCATGAATAAAGATAAAGGTTTAAAGAGCAGCTTCAAATTTCAGCCCATACTAACTTTGCAAGGCCATTTACCAGCAGCAAACAACAAAAAGTATGGGATGGAAGACATCAAAACAGCATAAATTTCTATAATCACAAAACAACATGACTAAATTCTATGAAAGCAAGGATACAACAAACTAAAACAGCAATGTGAATATAACTAAAACATCTAACAATGGAGATTGAACTATGAAACATGTCAAGAAATTAGAAAATACACGAAGTCAATATATTTTCATTATAAATTTCAGCAGCATGTCTTTACAGCAACTCAACTCTCTTTGCAAATGAGAGGAGACGTGTATTTATAGTGCCCAAAAAGTTAAATGAATGGCCAAGATTGATTTCTATTAGGTGGCCAAGATTAATTACAAAATAGGGTTTCACCTACCCCCAATATATTACAATTTAAAATACATCTTTGTCCTTTCCCTATTTTGTCACTTAGTGTTGGCACTGTAGCATCTTGTCTTTTGCTAATTGCTCTTTTGTTGTAGCTTCTCCTTTGGGAGCTCCTCATTGATAATAGGGCTATCCTCCTACTTCTTTGAAGCTGCATATTCCATGAATTTTAGAATAACTAGCTGAAGCTTGTCTACCTCAATGATCTCATATCGCAACATCTAGTAACTCCATTCTTTTGCATTATCTTCAAGCTTTTTCTAGTCTTCATCATACTTTATGCTCTGATCTCTAAACAACTCCGATTGGTCGAAGGCATAGGCAGTGAAACTCATGAATTCCATTGTTATTTCATTAGACATCCCATCCTCCTTCTTCTAAAAGTAAAGTTTTATCTTCTCTGGATCCATTTGCATTGTGGGCATATCATATTATGTCATCGACTTGAGATATCAGGTGCATTCCACCCTAATTTCTTTGACCCATTCGATGTCTGGATCCACCTTACTCATTATCTATTCTAACCTTTCTTTTCTGTTGTTGAAATCCCATCTTCACACATCCATTAGCTAGTGATCATCTCTTTTGAATGCAAGCTTCTTTTCCCATGTGGCTTTTGATAACTGAAGAATGGCATCAATCTTTGGATAGGTGGATTCATACATTACAAGGAAGTCAATGCAAAGCTTCTTCGTACTCTCCAGGGATTGTTGTAGATCCAAGAACTTGTTGGTTGTTTCAACAACCCGGCTAATACCCATGTTTCCGACATACAGGACCTATTGGAATGAACTCTCTGTAGTCATGTTCAAGTTCTTTCTCCTGTCCAACTTGTCAATTTTCTCTTTGGACAGTAGTTGGGGTGGAGCCATGGATGTGGTAGGCATGTCATCCACCAAAGACCATTGTTGGATGTAATCCATCAAGGCGGCCACCTGTGCTTTGAGTTCATCCTTTGAGACCTTGTCATGTTTTATCAAGTGCACTATTGTGGCTACTGACTCCTCAAGGTGTCCTAACTTTTGCTCCCTAGTAGTGGTCCCCAAGTTGATGGTGGAAATGTTGTAGCTTATACTAGCCTGGCCTTCCACAAGCATTGCTATTTGTGTGGTTCAGGATCCAAAAGAATCCATCGTTAGTTTGGATCTTACTTTAGGATTTTTCTCTTTTCTAGTTGAGCTTTGTGCTCAGGCTAGGATAGCTTCTAGCCTTGCTCTTTGATCCTTAGGGGCGAAAGTCCTCTTCTCAAGCTATTTTTGCAACCACTTGGGCATGGAAGATTCTTCTTTTGATGGATCTTGATCACCTTCACCCTTCCTTGTCAGGCGTTCAGTTTCTGTACCTTTCACCTTGGTGTTGTCTCCCTCTTCCTCATCAGAATCTAAGACGAATGTGAGGCATTTGACAGGAGGTTTAGTAATCAACTATCCTTGGGGACTTACTTCTTCCTCAGTTTCCTTTTCCTTTATGTCTTCAATCTGTTTGTATTTGTGTAGGTACCCCTCGGGTTGGTCATGTTCTGTCTTTTCCTTCTATGGGAGGTGGCACAATTTCCAGTTGTTTTTCCTCTACAGGGGTTTCCACAATTTCTATTGTCTCATCGCCCTCCTCCTCTTCTCTAAGAGGTGACCTTTTTGCCTCTTCTTCATCGTTTTTAGCTGTCAAGCCATCTCTTCCTTGAGATTTTCATCAAAGGTTTATATCATGACCTTACCGGCGACATCCTCCTGCTCATCCCCATTCTCAGAAGAGCTTGTTCCTTCCTCTTCGTATGCCACCCATTCAATATATCAATGCTCATACTCAAGGTGCTCATAATATTCATCAGCCTCCTCCTCAACTGACTTTGAGGCCTCTTGCTCCTGCCTCTCTAATTCTTTGGATATTAGCATTATGGCCTCCAGTGCTAGTGGTCCCACAGGAGGTTGTGAGGGTGCGACAGAAGCGAGGACCTGTGCTAAGGCAGCCTGAAGGGTGGGGTCCATAAAGATTTGGGAGAGCTTAGAAGGGAGGCTTTGCATGTGTTTTTAGAAAGCCTCAGGAAATGTGGGAACGGGCATTGGTACTGCTATTGTAGCTAATGGGAGCAATGTAGGTGACAAGGCAATAGAGGAAGGAGGGGTAGTCACGGCGGAGGAGGATTCAATCACTATTACGGGCTTGACTGGAGGTGAATGGGAAAGGTGGACTGAGATGTAAGCCACTGGTGGGGATGTGGTGACTATGGTTAGGGAGATAGATGATGGGGTAGTTGAGACTGGGAGAGCTAGAAGAGATTCTAATGAAACCATCCTTTCTTCGTCACCTTCTTGGATTACAGGTGGCTCCATGGTGCCCCCCATTCACTTGAGCTTTTTGGAAGGTGAACCTCTAGAATCCTTCCTTGTGTAAACCTTGCGATTCAAAGATTTTTCTATTTTTGTTCCCTTCCTCTTCTTTGATTTGGCGATAGAAGGAGACTTGGATGTCCTGGCCATTGAAGTTGTGGTGGTGACATCCTTGGTGGCACTAGGCTCACTTTTCAGCCCCTCACATGTTAGGACCACTCCCTGTTGTTTTAGTTGGCTCACTTTTCTATTAACCCATTCTTTGGTTTGGGCCACAATGGGTTTAGTCACAATGTCCATGTCGAAGACCTCCTGCTCATCCCAATCGACTACAGGCAATAGTAAGTTGGAAACTGTGTTATACCAGGGATCCATGATAGTGCTTTCATCTTCTACTTGATCCAATATGGGGAACAGTTGCACCCTTGTTACGAAGTATTCAGTCATCCTCATATAGTGCCTGACACACACTTCTTTGTCATCTTGGAAATTGGCCCAAAAATCTTTGACATTATGTAAATGGGTGTACTCTGATCCCAGTGCTTTTCTTACGTGCCCATATAGGTCCATTCATGGGCGAGCAGTGTGTAGCTGGAAGTGGTACTCTACTAGTTCCTTTTTTGAATTCCCAACACATTGGGAGGTTTGTAATTTATACATGCTCTGCCTGAAGGTAAAGGGATAAGAGATCCCTACCAAATGCTTGCTGTTGAGGAGAATGTGGACATGTTGTAGCTGCCAAGAGAGTTCTAATAGTATTATCCAGTCATTGGGGTACCGGGGAAGCTTGTGCGGTCTCTTAGTGAAACCTTGGGCGCAAATGTATATAAAATTGGGGAATTACAGGTACAGGAAAGCACATTGCTTTAGGAATGCCTGCATGCTGTGAGAAATTCTCCTCTGAAAATCTCCTCCTAGTAACTAGATGATGTGACCCATAAAGGCATTGTTCACCCTACAATATCGGTCATAGGCCTTCATCTTTTGGCCTGGCTATTCCTCAGGCGCCACAAACAATCTGATGCATTGTCTCTACTCTACCAATGAATAGATCAGATAGGTCAGGTAGAATCTGGAGTTATTTTTAATATTCATAAATTGCTCATGAAAGAATTGGCTGATAATACCTCCCTAGTAGAATGAGGCCTTCGTGGTACATCTTCATTCCCATGGATGATTTGCTCAATGAATTACACCATCCATTCTTGAAAGAATGCAACAGAAGGAAGGCCCATTACTTGGCTTAGCATGGTCACTAAGTTGTGATAGTCCTCATCGAAATCACTGTGAAAGAGTTCATGAGGGACCTTTGCAGCACTGCCTCTTTTCTCCTTGAGCCAGAACTGGTTTATCAATCTTCTACAACCCATCGGGTCCTCATTCCAAGTCGCCTTTCCCCCCTCCATTGTGGGTACTTCCATTTCCTCAAAGGTAGGAATGTGGAAGGTCTTTGTGATCCCCTCAGCTAACATGTTAGCAAGAATATTCCCATCTCTGTCAATGATGGTCCTCGTTTTAGGTTGGTATGCCTGCCAGTAGGCCATGACGAGCTCAAGAGAAATAAGGGATGGGGAGAAACCTGTAGCTTTTGCAATTCCACTCTGCCTAATTAGTCTAACATTATCGGTCCTTGGGTGAATTCTGACCCTTTTTTTTAACTCATGAATGTTGACCTAGCCAATGTTGGTGTCAGAGATTTCCTTCCAATATGTGGTGACTTTTGATCGCAATGGTTCACCTTGGAATTGGAACTTCATTTGTTCTTTATCCTCCTTGCCACAAGGATTTTTGCCTGATTTCTTTCCTTTGTCTTTCTTTACAGTTCCTCTCGAGGGTCCTACACTCAATTCCATATATCCTCAAAAGTCTAATGAGGGAAGTTGCTAAATACACCAAGGGTCAGAAAATGAAGGTGGTGGGCATGAGGGCGGTGATCAACGAAAGCAATGAACTCTTTGGGCAAGCACTCTGACCTCCTCTGCAATCCTGATAAGTGAAAATGACAAGTCGAGGCCTAATATTTATACCCCCTACCATTAATGGCTCCATTTAATGCAGGTACGACTAGCAGAGTAGTTGGTAAGATTGAAAATCATAGACGGCGATGGGAGGTCTGGGGTTTGAGGGCCGGTAAGGCACGAGGTGGTGGCCGCTTAGAAACTAAATTTTAAGATCAGCGGCGAGGAGAGGTTTAGATCCTGGAGGGCAGAACACCGGCAAGATTTGGCTACTAGAAATGGTGAACAACGAACGGTGGAGGGAATTCCAGGAACAACGGCTCGGCCTATCAGGCCCAGAGGACATGAAAGCAGTTAGAACTTTGTTTGAAAAATACATGGCGGTAGCTGACATACCATGTCCCAAGGTCTGGAAAGGTGGATGCCTTTTGCTGTTTGTGAATGGTGAACCCCGAGAGGAAGCCCGAAGGCAGAAACCTAGAAGGTCAGGCCCGGGAGGGCCGGGAGCCACTGGCAAAAGAAAATTACCAAGGAAAGCCCGAAAAGCCTCAGGGCTTAACCAAAGATGAGTGGGCGAAATATGATCACTTTAGAATGGGCTTCAGGGGTACGCTGACCATTAGGGACACCAAAATAGGGGCATGCAAAATGAGGTGGCGACAAAAAAAATGATCCAGTAAGGTGAAAGAAAAGAGGGTCCCCATTCCGAACGGGGCATGTGTGCTGAGGGCAGAACAAAGATGAACATGATTTATTATTGAGATAAGAGATGGAAAATCATGAAGAGGAGTTTGTAAAATTGTCAGTGGGAGTGAGAAGATGGATGTTGTAGTGAAGAATGAGGAAAAATATGTTGGGGAAGTGAACAAGAATGAGGTATATTTTAATTTTAAATTTATGTGTTGTGATTCTATACCTTCTTTGATGAAAGAAAAGAGGGTGTTGAGAATGAAGAGAGTATGCAGATGGAAATTTTTAATTTCCATGGAGTACTAATTGCAGATTTGTATAAGGATACAATAGATTTTGATTGTTTTTTGGATAATACATATTTGGATATAGAAATTTGTAGAGGATGTTGGAGGTGGTCAGTTTGTGGTGGGTTAAATCCCACAAGAGTAAAGGGGATAATGTATGGTATTAGGGAGAGGAGGATGGTACATGGTGGATACAAATCCATGAAAGAAAAAAAGAATGGACTAGAAAGTTATTAGAGGAGGAGGTTGCTTATTTCATCTAGGTGTTGGAAGAGGAAGAAGAAGACTTAATTTAGGTACGAAATTTAGTGATGGAGCTTGCTAAGGATTGCTTGCAATTTGAAAGGGTGGTACTACCACTCAACTCCATTTTATGAATCCATATTCACAAAAGTTTTCTTACCTTGAATGTTTGATATAGGAGCATCTAGGGGTACTAGAAATCTTGCATCACCAAAAATATTGCTAATTTATTTCGGTTGTTTTCAATAAGGGCTAAGGTGTGTGGAAAATAAATATTTAAATTTTCAATAATTTGATTTTCCCTTGTGGTGATAAATACTATTTTTGGAGGAAATATGTTGAGCTAAATGTTTCCAAGGAATTTAAATGTTGAAATATTCCTTTTGGGTTTCCATTTCTTGGTGTGGACCACTTGGAGTACATGTGCTTGCATGTTCAATTATATTTCTTGCATGCCATTGCATGTTTTTCCCACAAGCTTTGTATGTTACTAAATGTTCATATTTGGAGCTATTAGGGTCGTCGAAGATCAATGAAGATGCAAGAATTGACCAAAGTTGATTGGCCATTTTTTAGGTGCCCATCCATGTGAACATTTGATTAATTTTATTATTTTTATGATTATTTCTCCAAATGGGGCATTGGTTTTCTAAGGAGGTGTTTTCTTATGGTTTTGGAAAACCATAGTGGTTTTCTCATTCTAAAACTTCTATATTATGATGCCTTGTCATTTGGAGAGATGGTTTTGGGATTTTTTGTAGGTGAGATGGGGAGATTAATATTGAAGAGAGAATTTGAAGACTACATTATTGCACATTTCTATTTACATAGAAGCCCATATATTAGGGAGTTAGTGAGCTCCACATTTTAGGAGATAGTGAGCTAGTGAAGTCCATATAAAGGGAGCTTGAGAGATTTAGCTAAGAGAAGGTTTAAAGAGGCCAAGAAGACATTTTTTTTGCAGGTTTGGAGGTTTCTATAGCAACAAGAATATTGATGATTTCATGGTTTGTTTGCAGTAGTGATTTCTAATGATGAATGCAAGTTGAAGGAGCTAGAATCAAGTGAAAGAAGAGAGATTGAGTGAAACCATTTTGTATTTTGACTTTGCTATCATATTTCAGTCTCATATCAGATTTGTAATATTTTTCATGAACCCATATGGTTGAAAAGCAATGTATTTTCAGAAATACTTTCTTGTAATGTAATTGAAGGAGATTTTGAATCAACAAAGAAGAATACTTCTTACAGATTTTTATGTTGTTTCAAAGCATTTCTAAGTTGAATTTTTAGATTTTTGTGAGTATATGAATGAGGGTTGGTTTCCTTTTCATCATTTTTCTAAAAATAAGTAATTTTAGGAAAAAAATAGGATGTCCCAAAAGTGAGACACACTATTGTGACAACACCCATTTCCCCCCTCTTTTTAAATCCTAAGTTCTTTGAACTTAGGACCCATGATCCCTTTCTCTTTGTTTCATTTTGGTGAACTTGACATCTTAACATCATAAAATTTCTAAAATTGGAAGTCTTTCAAACCTTCAATCTATTTTTTTCTTTATATTGTCTTGCATTTATCGTTTAGGGTTTTATATTTCTATCATAAAAAATTCATAAAATCCAAAAATATTACATTCATATTGCATCATAGCTTGCATTTGGGTGTGTTTCAATCAGTTAGATCAATTTTTCATCTAAAATTGTATTCATAATTGTCACTTTTGGTCTACTCATTATCACACATTTGCATCTCATTTACATTGGAAATTTTGGAAAAGTAGTCATAGTAAAACCTATTTTTATATATAAATAACAATCTTAAATAGAAACCCGAGCATTCAATTTTTTTAGTTTTCAATCCTCCTATCAAGGAATTAGATGCCCCTAGGAAACTCTCTCCTTGTACAATGAAAGGAACAAACATATTCATAGTTTTTTGTCTCTATCTACTCAATTTGTATGTACTTGTAGATCTCTATCTTTGAATCCAAAATTGTATGTTTTAGGTATTTCACATATAGTTCATAAAGGTGAAAGAAGTGCATTGTTGTGTTTAAACATTGGATAAAAAATTATCATTTATAGGTCTTTTCATCTTAGAATTAGTTAATTATTTCATTTCAAACCTAAAATGTACATTCAAATTTGTTTAAGCATATTCAACATTGTTGTATACTTGCATTTTGCATCAAATTAGCATAAAATAAGAAAAATTTAGAAATTTGTTCATTGTTACAACTATTTGCAAGTAGAATTAGAAACCTTAAGCAATATAATACACAATAAAATTTTGTAATTCTAGAACTCCTAAATGAGACTTAGTTGCACTTGAGTGCCTTTTTCCTATTATTCTTGGTCAAACAAACTTTTTTTCCAAACATTTGTTGTTGTGTTGTTTATTTGTTTCTACTGCCTCATTTATGTTTATGAGTGTTTGTTGTGCTTCTTTAGCAGTTTGGTGTTCATCTTGGGTACATTTAGTGTTGTGAAACTTGCATGAGTTTCATAGCGTAGTGTCCTATTGCCAATACTTTAGTGAGATGTAGTTCTAGACTTATGGCATCTCACATTGTTAATACATTCGGTGTGTATCATGAGTTTTCTAACTCTTTCATGACAAGTGTTGTCAACACTCAACACATTTTAAACTCTATCCCTAATGCTATAGTTGGAAGCTTGATTTTTTGTGAGTTGTTTAGGTGTTTTCATTGATTTCAACCCATTTTATGAAGATATTTTTTGAATGTTGTTGGTATTGATGATGCCAAACCCTACCATTGGAGTTGTTGGTATTGATGTCAAAAAAATGTTGTTGGTGTTATCATTGATGTCTTACTTTAGTATAGTAAAAATTGTGTTTGGAGAGATAGTTAGATGTGGTATAGTTGATGATAGGTGTTGCAGATGCTACAAAGATGTTAGTAGTGTTATTGGTGTAGTTGGTTCACTTGGTTTCCAAGTGCTATTCAGAAAATTAAAATAAAAAAAGTTTAATGTGATAGAGTGGTGTTTAGTGTTAGGTTCCGCATTTCTTCATGGTTGAATAAATTCTTATGTGGTTTGAATATGATATTTAGAGTTTTTTAGAGGTTCTATATCAAAAAATTTAGGTTCTAAATCATTTTTCGTGAAATTTGTGTTTGATAGTATATTTGTCTAGTGAAACAGGGTGTCTAGAAGAAATTAGATTGCTCCACATTTCTCTGTAGTGGAAGTTCTTGGCTTGTGGATATAGGAAAATGATTATTTTATATATCTAACTTCCCTTGAAGTTTCAATTGTTGTGGTGTTCTACAAGGTTGTTTGGTGAATTGGATATATGTGCCAGTGTGTTTGGTTGCACAAAATAAAGGTGTTCTTATGTTCCATGTTGTTGTAGTAGTAGTGTTGAATAATATGATGTGGAATATTTTGAGATGTTTTGGATTTTTGTTGTATGATCCATGAGATTTTTTTAGAAATACAGAGGCATATTTGTGGTCACTTGTTAGTGTTATTGTAGGTTTGGCTGACTTGGCATTCTAGTGCTAATTACAGAGGATGATTATTGTTTGTGGAAGTGTTGAGAAGTGTTTCAATGTAGATTTCAGTCCTAGTTAAGTTGTGGTGTGGTCTTCCTTCACTTCCTTACTCCATGGAAGTGTTTTATGCTGACCTATTTGATGTTGCATGGTTGAGGTGTATACATTTCTTTAAGGCTAGCCTAATTGAGATTGTTTTTAGGTCATATATGGCATAAATACAAGGTGATTTTTTGTGTGGATTAAGAAGAGTGTGTGTGAGATGCAAAATATGTGATAGCAATTGAGTGTGGTGATTTGAGTGTGAGATTTGATGCCTATGACTCTCAAATGTGGTGAGAAAAAGGTTTCTACATTTTAATCTATTGGATGAGTTGTTTGTGCTTCAATGGAATTGTACCTTCAACATAAGAGAGATGCACTATTATAAGTTCAAATTGGTAGTGATCCACCCATTCTTCCATCTTATTTCTCTTAGAAAATGAGTCCTTTGGTACTTATCCCTTCATTATTTTAGGTAGTGAGCCCTCTAGCAATGAGCCTATTGTATTTTTTGTTTCTATTACTTTATATTGTGAGCTAATCCTTGTTGTGGTTTTTCCCTTCATAGGTTTTCCACATAAATCTGGTGCTCTATTGTGCATGGTGATTTTATATGTTTTTATTTCACTTGTTTATTTTCATGTTAAATTTTATTAAGAGTTTAAGTGCTAATAAAAATTTGAATGTTAATGAGGGTTTTTATTTTTTAGTGTACAAATAATTCACCCCCTCTTAGTTTTCTTATGCATGTAAAAATTGGTATCAGAGCAAGGTTCCTTGGATGAAGCTTAATTGCTTGAGATAAATTTGGATGGCGTATAGGAAGGATTCTTTCTTGTTTGATATGATGAATTATGCATTTTGGAAAACCAAGATGGAAGGTTTCCTCATTTCCCTAGGGTTTGAAGTTTAGAAGTCAATTGAAGATTGATATACCATGCCCACTAATGGTCCAAAAATTGGTGATAAGATCAAGTTATATAAGAACAAAGGAAAACCAAGAAATGCTCTTTTGAGTGGTCTTGCTGATTCAAAACTTGTGAAGGTTATGAGATACAAATCTAGTAAAGAAATCTAGAAGAAGTTGGAAAGTATCTATGAAGGAAATGATAAGGTCAGGCAAGTAAAGATGTAGAATTTGAAGACTAAGTTTGAAACCCTAAGGATGTAAAAATATGAAGATATTTCAAGCTACATGTATAGAGTGGATGAAGTTGTGAATTCCATCAATAAACTTGGTGGAAAACTAGAAGAAATATGAGGTGGTAAATAAGGTATTAATGACTCTTCCTAAATATTATAGTCCTAAAGTTTCTGCTATTAAAGAAGTTCAAGATTTAGATCATTATTCTAGAGATTAATTGTTTGGTTCTTTAACTACTTTTGAAATGAGCTAGTTTGATCAAAATGATTCAAGAAAATAGACTTATTTTAAATCTAGAGAGATAGATAAGGATGATGGATTAGATTTGGATGATCTTGATGAAATTGAAGCAAATTTTGTATGAAGATTGAAAAAGGGCACTGGAAAATACAGAGGTAAGCTACCTTTCAAATGTTTTAACTATGGAAAGATAAAGCATATGCTTCAATATTTCGAACCAAAGTTTCAAATGACAAATATAAGGAAAATAAAGGTAAATATATCAAGAGAAGTTATTATGTTAAAGAGGATGCTAGCATACCTGATGATGAAAATGATGAATTCTTGTTCATGGCTTTGAATATGGAAATAATTTTGTTGACTCTGAAATATGCATGAAGTAAATTTCTCTAGAAATAGATAACATCAAAGGGACTATAGTGACTAATTTTCATTCTACAGAGGAGAAAAATCAATGGATAATTGACAACAGATGCTAAAATTATATGACTAGTGATAAGCATAAGTTTGTTAAACTTGAGAAGTTTGAAGGTGGTCTTGTTAAGTTTGGTGATGATACATCTAGTAAGATATGTGGAAAAGGTTCAATTAGTTTTTATGGCAAGTATAATACAAATGATGTTCTTTATGTCAAGAGTCTTAGACATAATCTTTTGAGTGTAGGAAAAATGTGTAGAAAGGGATATAATCTTATATTTTAGGATGGTGGTTGTGAAATTAGGAAAGTAAGATCCAAAACTTTGGTTGATGTGGGAACAAGGATAGACGAGAATGTTTATTAGCTCAAAGGTTCTCATGGTAAGTTCTTTATGACTCAAATCATTGAAAGTTGGCTATAGCATAGAGGAATGTGTCACATCAATTTTTATATTCTAGTGAGGATCAACTCTACTCAAGCTGTGAGTGATCTACTAAGAATAAAAAAGAATGTCAATGCAATTTGCATGGAATTTCAAGTTGGGAAGAAAATAAGAAAGAGGTTCAATATCAAAGAATATTCTACCATAGGACCTTTGGAGTTAATGCATATAGACAAATGTGGACCTATAAGAATAAGAAGCTTTCAATGTGAGAGGTGTTTCATGTTGTTAATTGATGATTACTCTAGAATGACGGGTAACTTTTCTCAAAGAAAAATCAGAAGGTCTAGATAAGTTTAAATCATTTAAAGCTATGGTTGAAATTAAATTGATATGAAAATCAAGTTCTTAAGGTTTGATAGAGGTGGAGAGTTTACCTCCAATGAGTTTAAATTTTTTTGTGAAGATCATGGAATAAAGAGACATTTGTTAGCCCCTAAAACCCTTCAATAGAATGGAGTGGTGGAGAGAAAGAATATGATATTTTAGGAAGCAACAAGGACAATGATGAAGGAAGAAAATCTACCAAATGTCTATTAAAGAGAAGCTATTCATACTATAGTATGCATACTCAATAGAGTACAAGAAAGAGTAAATAGTTCAAAGAGTCCCTATGAACTATGGTATGGAAGAACTCCTATTGTCAAATATTTTAGGGTATTTGAAAGAAGATGTTATATCAGGAGAGATAAAGAAATCTTGGGAAAGTTTGATGCAAGGTTAGATGAAAGAATCTTCCTTGGATATTCTATAAGAATAAAGTCTTATTGATGCTACAACAAGAGGTTGAAAAGGATAGTTGAAAGTGAAAGAGTAAAAGTATATGAAGAACCACATAAAATCTTAGTACTAATAGAAGGATATGAATCTGATGAGTCTTACTGCAGAGAAGAAGAAAAAAAAAAGAGATATAGGTTGAAGAGGAAGAAGCTTCGAAAAGAATTCCTAAGACTCTTAAGTATGTGTAGAAGAATCATTTTGAAGATCGAACCATTAGTGATAAGAGTAGAGGTGTGCTGACAAGAAGAAAAGATGTTATGACACAAGAACAGGTAAATTTGTGTATACTTTCTAAAGTATAACTTAAGAGAATGATTGAGGCATGTAAATATGAGAATTATACCAAAGCTATGGAAGAAGAATTGATACAAATTGAGAAAAATAAAACTTGGAATTCGTCCCAAGACTAGAAAACAAGAATGCAATAGGGACTAAATCGATATTCTAGAACAAGCTAAATGAGAATGGATTTGTTAGAAATGAGGCTAGACTTGTTTGTAAGGGCTACTCACAAGTGGAAGGAATAGATTTTGAGGATACATTTTCTTTATTGGGAAGAATAGAGTCTATTAGGATGTTTTTGGCATGTGTAGCACATAAGGAATTAAAGGTTAATTAGAAGGATGTGAAGTCTGCATTCTTGAATGATGAGTTGGAAGAAGAGGTATACATTAAACAACTAGAAGGCTTTCAATTATTAGATGATCCTAATATTATTTGTAGATTGAAGAAGGTATTATATGGACTCAAGAAATCTTCTAGAGCTTGGTATGTAAGATTAGATATAGGTACTTGTTGCATCAAGGATTCAATAAAGGTACCACAGATAGCAATCTTTACTTTAACATTGAAAAGGATCAAATCTTGACTATGATTGTGTATGTTGATGATATAACCTTTGGAGGAAATGAGGTAATGTGCAAGAAGTTTGCAAAAGATATTCAGAATGAATTTGAGATGTCAATGTTTGGGGAGATGAATTTATTCCTTGGGCTACAAATAAATTAGATAGAAAAAGGAATATTCATTTCACAGTCAAAATATGTCAAGGAAATGTTGAAGAAGTTTAGAGTGGAAGGCTCTAAACCAGTATGTACTCATATAGTTATTGGTTGTAAATTGAGAAAGAAAGATGAATCTCCTAAGATTGATCAGACAAAATATAGATCAATGATTGATGAACTTCTATATCTAATTGTTAGTAGACCAAATATCATGCATGTAGTTTGTCTTGTGGATAGATTTCAAGAAGATCCTAGAGAGTCACATGTGGTAACAGTAAAGAAGATATTAAAATATTTGCAAGGCACTTTGTACTATGCTCTATGGTATACAAAGGATACTAATTTCTCTTTAAGTGTCTATATTGATGCTAATTGGGTAGGTTGTGTGGATGATAGAAGAACTAAAAGTGGAGGTGCTTTCTTTCTTGAAAGTGGGTTGGTTTCTTGGCTAAGTGAAAAGAAGGATTTGGTATCTTTATCTACTACAAAGAAAGAGTACATTATAGTAGCATCTTGTTGCACACAAGTGTTGTGGATGAATTAGAAATTGAAGGATATTAGACTATCATATAATGAACCTATTCCTATCTTGTGTGTCAATACAAGTTCTATCAATATATCAAAGAATCTAGTAATGAATTCAAGGGAAAAGCATATATCAATCTGATATCACTTTCTAAGAGAGAAGTTTGTATAAAATGTGGTGAAGTTGGAGTATGTGCCTACAAAGAATCAAGTTGTAGATATTTTCACAAAGCCTCTTCCTAAAGATACTTTTGAGTATCTCTGATAAAAGTTAGTGGTTATTGAACCTCCTTATTTCAACTAGATACATAATTTTGTGCATCAGTTTGATGGAGAAATTCAAGATTTATTATTTTGTTTCATACTAATGAAGGCTACATCTCAAGGGGAGTAGGTAGTAATATTTTTGGTTGGTGAAGTCAGATGGAGCATATTTTGTGCCCCTAAGGGGGACAATGCAGAAATTGAAGTGCAATGAAATGCAATACAGTTGCTTGTTGGTGTTGCAAGTGGTGTCAAAGTGGTGTATGTAGATATCAAAATGGAAAAAAAAAAAAAAATCCTATGTAGATGATGTGTGAAAGGTATAGGTGTTTCCCTTTCAGATTTTTTCAAAGGGGGGAGAGAAAAAGAGTTCAATACAAGAAAGAGAGTTGGGTGATTCTATGGCCCTTTTCCATTGATGTCAAAGGGGAGAGAGAATATGAAAAACACAAAGAGAGTTAGTGCAGAAAAGAATATGTTTTGAAGATCATAGGGGGAGAGTGTTTATGAGCAAGATAATTAGAATATGTAGAATGAGAGATTCCTTAGTGGTGTAGGAGCACCTAGATCTTGTAATTCCTTCAAAAATCTAGATTGTCAAATTTGTGTGTCTAAGTTAAAAATCATGTGTCAATTCTTTGTAAAGGCTAATTTGAATGTAATTAAGTCATAAAATAAGTCACTAGGTGGTCACATTTTCAAAATATTGTCAAAAAGGTGGGAAGAGTTGTTAAAATGTAATTATGTAAACAAAAGTGCATAAATCAGGCATAAGAGGTGGTTTGAATTGATGGGAAGTTGGAAAAAATAGTTGTTATGAGGGAAAATTCTATAAAAGACATGTATAGGCATTGAAGAGGAAAATCATGGTATCCTTGTAACAAAATTTTGAATAAAACCCCTATTTTTTTGAACTTGCAACATTCTTCCATAGTTTCTATCTTTATATTGATAGTTTAAGAATAAAAAGAGTTAAATTCCTATGTGATTTCATTTAGGAAGGACTTAGTTTTCATATCAAGAGTTTGGGAGGATAGTTTTTGATAAACAAAAGAAGAAAAGGCACTTTTGTTGTACCCGGGTAGTGAACTCCTCACTATGTTTTGAGAGTCTAACAAGAAGAAATGTCCATTCCACCAATGTAGTGTTAGATGGTCAATGGAATGGATTTATTTTGATGTATTTTCAATGTTATTTAAGTGTGTGTGTGCAAGGGAATCAAGGATATGAAACCATGTTGTTGTTTTAGGGAAATTTCTGAGTTTTCCACTTGAAAAATGGAGGTTCCAAGAAGGGTTTTGAAGAAATAATGTGTGCATGGACTAGGAAATGGATTAAAATACTATAGCAGACATATTGTGACATGTTTCAAATGATGGCTGGAATGCATGAGGTTTGTAAGGGTGATATTCATGAAACCCTCTCTCTTTTTGGTGTACTTCACACTATAAACAAGGGTTTGGTAAAACAATGTGTTTTTAAGTTCCTCCACTTTGAAAAATGATGATATCTTGAGTTTTATGACATGCTTAAAGACTATTTGAGGTTGTTTGACAAATTAGAGTTGGAAAAAAGGTGGATGCTTTGTAAAATAGGCCTATTCTAGTAGCCTTTTTAGGCACACAGTTTGAGAATCTGAAGATTTCTTTGAGACAGTCATTGTAAGCTTTTGTTTTGTTGATATGGACATTAAGTGGTCTCTGAATATGGTTTGGTTCTTGGGATTTTCATTATATTTGTGATTTTTACCCACTTTAGGGCATGGAGTCCTATTTAGCAAATAATGCCTTGATGTCATAGAAATGGGAAATCTGATGTACAATGAAAATAAGTGATCATAAATGCTTGAATCTTGTTTATGGGAGAAATTTATAGTTGTACCCATGCTTGGTTAAGGTATGGAAGGCATATTTTGACAGTATGGTGTTTAGACTTGTGTGTTCTAATGGTGTTTGTATGCAGATATGCTGGGACAGTCATGTGACTGATGAACATTAACTTGGACAATATTTTGTAAGGATTCTATGGACAAATTTATGATGTTTTATAGTGCTTTAAAGATCTTGTAATAGGTTAGGTGAGATTGAGGGAATGGTGGTCTTTTTCCTTATGATGTAAGTTGTCAAGAATGGTGAATTTAGTGAGTTGTGAGTTTGTAAATCTATAAATGAACTATTGTAATCAATCATGATAAATGCAGTAGTTTGATGGTTTGATAAGGGAGAATGTGTAGTTGTTCTTTTGCCTTGAAGAATGAATATATTGGTGATTTCTTGAAGTACTATGTGGTTTTGAGTTTGAGAACTTGGAGAATGTTGTAAAGATAGTGAAATGAGTTTGATTTTGATAAAAGTTAAATGAAATGTTGGAGTTTGTATATCTGATCTTCTCCTGATTCTGTTTGGGATTGAAATCCCCTAAAGAATGAGTGTTTGGTTATGATGCTCTGCATCACTTAGTTAGGGGGAGTACTACCTATTGTATATTTGTTGTTGGTTTCTTTTGTTATTGATGGTTTTTAAAAAATTTGGTGTTTCCATCAATGACAATGAGGGAGACTGTTGGAAGCTTGAGTTGTTTGTGAGTTTTTTTGGCATTTCTATTGAATTCAACCCCTTGTATGAAGAGATTTTTGAAATGTTTTTGGTGTTGAAGATTTCAACCCCTATCATTGGAGCTGTTATAAGCTTTGAGTTTTTGGTATTGATGTCAACACAATATTGTTGTTTTTGTCATTGATGTCTTACTTTAGTATAGTTGCAGAAGTTGTGTTTGGAGAGATAGTCGGATGTGACATAGTTAATGAGAGGTATTGTAGATGTTGAAAATGTATTACAAATATGTTAGTAGTGTTGTTGATGTAATTGGTTCACTTGATTTCCAAGTGATTTTGAGAAAAAATGAATAAAAGAAGATTTCAACATGATAAAGTGGTGTTTAGTGTTATGCTCTACATTTCTTCATAGTTAAATATATGCCTACATGAGTTAGATATGATTATTAGAGGTGTTCAAATTTTCTATATCTATATTTTCAGGTTTTGGATCATTCTACAATAAAAGTATGTTTGTCTAGTGAAATAAGGTGTCTAGGAGAAATGAGCTTTCTCTGCATTTCTCCATAGTGAAGGTTCTTGGCTTGTGGATCTAGTAATGTGAATATATTGTTTGCATCTACATTTCCTTTAAGTTTTAGGTGTTGTGGTATTTTTCTAGGTTGTTTGGTGAATTGGATGTATGTGCTAGTGTTTATGGTTGCATAGAATAAAGGTGTTCTTAAGTTTCAGGTGGTTGCAGTAGTAGTGGAAAATATTCTGATGTTCTAGAATATTCTGAGATGTTTCAGATTGTTGGTGTATGGTCTGTGATATGTTTCAGACCTAGGGAGGTGTGTTTGTAGTTTCTTTTTAGTGTTAATGTAGGTTTAGCCAGCCTAGAATGCTAGCACTAATTGTGGAGGATGATTGTTGTTTATGGAAGTGTTGAGATGCATGTTGATGTAGATTTGGGTCCTAGTTAAGTTGTTTCATGGTTTTCCTTCACTTCTTTACACCATGGAAGTGTTTGGTGTTGACCTATTTGATGTTGCACAGTTGAGGTGCATATGTTTCCTTAAGGATAAGCTAATTGAGATTGTTTTTAGGTCACAAATGGTATAAATATAAGGTGTGTTGTTGTTTGGATTAAGTAGAGTGTGTTTGAGATGCAAAATATGTGAAAGTGATCAAAGTGTCATGATTTGAGTGTGAGCTTTAATGCCTATGACTCCCATACATAGTGATTAGAAGGTGTTTATATTGTAGTCTATTGGATGAGTTGGTTGTGATTCAGTGGAACTATACCTTTGGAATAAGAGATACATTTTAAGTATTTTAAATTGGTAGTGAGCCACCCCTTCTTCTATCTTCTTTCTTTTTGATAGTGATCCTTTCGTTCTTTTGGTTAGTGAGCCTATTGTATTCGATGTTGCTATTTCTTTATATTGTGAGCTAATCCTCACCATGATTTTTCCCTTCTTTGGTTTTCCATGTAAATTTGGTATTCTATTATGCATGGTGTTTTGATGTGTTGTTTCACTTATTTACTTTCATGTTAAATATGATTAAGGTTTTAAGGGCTAATATAGATCTAAATTTTAATGAGGGTTTTGATGTTTTAATGTACAACTGATTCACCCCCCCTCTCATTTGTCTTTTGCATCTAATAGCTACCATACCAATGATAACCTTAGAAACACCTATCTTTATAGGTATTGATATTATGGTTTCCCATGTTCCCAAAGACAAACTCAAATAATTGGATAAATATTTAGAAAAATTGCAAGACTATGTGAGTACTAAATATCTAGCAAGATAATAGTCCCTATAATAGATAACATAAGGAAATTAGTTGATGATGCTCAAGAATTAGAGGTTTTACATAGTCTAGCCCATATAGTTGATTATCGTCTTCCTATAATGGCTAATTTCATTCAATATTTGGGATACACTCAAATTCAAGGAGGGAATCAAGTCTCCCTCCCTACAAATATAACCTCTATTCCTATATGGAAAAATACAAATGTTACCACAATGATACAAAAAGAAATAGTGTAGCTCCAACCTTGGGTATTTCCATTGGGAATCCCTATAGTTTTTTGAATTCAAACATCATACCACCACATCCATCACCTTTCACAAACTTGTAACATAGTAGTCCACCATGCACATACACAATTCCCCCATATTCACATCATTCCCAAAACATGTCAACCAATGATTTTGTCATCAATCAGATTTTGCAAAATGTAACTTCAACAAAAAATATCAACATTGAACCAAAACTAAAATATAAGACCATCACAATATGACAAAAGGAGGCCATTACCACTTCAAATATTGAAAGCACAAAAGCCACAAAAAATATAGATACCCCAGTTTAAAAAGTACAATGGCAAGGGAGACCTTAGAAATCATATATCAGCATATATAGCCTTGTGTAGTGACTTCATCTCTAAGGATAAGATCTTGGATAAACTCTTTCCTAGCTAATTGAAATAAATTGCCTTGCAATGGTTTTGTTCATTTTAAAATAATTCAATACACTCATTTAATGAGCTTGTTGATGGTTTCCTCAATCGTTTCCAAGTAAATAATGGTCCTAAGATTAACATAGCTGATTTAATCTAATGCAAACAAAAGAGAGGTGAAAAGGTCACAGATTTCATAAGCCACTATTAGTTTCTTTATTCACAGGGTGTTCATTAAAAAATTATAATAAAACATAAGGGAAAAAATATTATTAATACAATTTCCATCCTTCATACATTTGTGTATGGCTCTTTGTGACTATCAAAATTTCATTAGTCAATATGAAGAGACATCTTCATCGGCTCAAGTTGAAAATCCTAAATCCACACCTCAAAACATCTATCACCATTCAAGAACCAAAACAAGAACTTTATCTAGATAAATACTTCTCAAAACAACCAACCATGTTGAACCTCAAGTTGTTTCCATAAGTCCAACCCCATACCAATTTAGATAAAAATATAGAAAATTTACCCCATTACCCAACTCCCTCCATTCGATCATGTTTCAACTTTTGAGTAAGAAATTAATCCAATTTCCTCTTATTAGACCTATTGACACAACCAAGCCTTTACCTCCAAGTTTCAATCCAAATTCCTTTTTGTCAATATTGTCGCACAAATGGACATGATACAAAGTGATGCATGCATCTTAAACATCAAGCTCAAGACCTCATTGATTCTAATTACATCTAGATGGGTGGTGTTAATGACAAGTGAATAAGTATGTTGCCTCACCTAATCAAAACTTGCATATTTTTACCAAACCAATGCTTAATCATTCATCCAAATTTGTGCAAGATTGTGATGTTAAGAATAATGAGATGAATATTGATAAGATTGATAACATGAATGATGATAATAATAAAGATAAGAGTGATAATGAGAATGGTCTACAAGATATGGTTACTCACATAGATTTTCAACCTCATAAGGGCCAAACCATTGTGTTACTTGATATTGCTTTCACCAATAATGGCACATTTATACATGTACTTGATGGTCCTCTCTATATTGTGGGCTATATTGATGAAAAAATTGTACAAGGAATACACATTGATCCCACGTGTAGAGAATGTGATCACTAGGAAACTGTTATTTGTGCAAGAACTCTATCAATATTCTTATGAATAATAGCAAGCATGGATAAAAAATCATGATTATTTTTCTCACCCTATGATAGGTTCAATCACTCTTCCTCTAAAATTTGTATCAAAACAATTAGATGTCTCATTCTCCATCATTCCAACATTGGATCAATCTATGTGAAGCTAGGCTATCCGTGGTTATGCACCATGAAGGTCATCCTATCAATTA
Source organism: Sequoia sempervirens (assembly GCA_007258455.2). Lineage (NCBI taxonomy): Eukaryota > Viridiplantae > Streptophyta > Pinopsida > Cupressales > Cupressaceae > Sequoia > Sequoia sempervirens. The sequence continues at coordinate 394,324,473 of VDFB02000003.1, forward strand.
TTCACAAGTGCATAAAGTTCCCCTTTGCAAATGATATATTTACAATGGATAATAGTGGGTTTAATCCTTTGTCCTCTTGTGGAAAATTTTCATTGGATTTATTTTTCCCTCAACCCATGGAAGTTATAAATCCTCATGAAGATTTTTTCCAAACATACCAAAATTTTAAGGTAAAGAGCATAATATAGTTATCTCTTACCAGTATGCCTAAATATGATAAGACTGTGGTTGTTACTCCTTCTTTGCATGTTATGGATGAGCCTATGCCCCAAGCCAAGGTTCTTCCAAGTAACCAAGGTAAATATGTTGTAGTTCATCCACTCATCTCCTATAAAAGACCAAGAGATAATAAGTCAATTCCTTTTGTGCCTCCAAAGATAAAACAAGTGTATAAAGCTAAGGAGATAGTGGTTCCCTAACCCCCGATGGTTCCTTCAATTACTCCCTTAAAGGAATAAAATAAACCAATGGTTGAGAAACTCGCTCTTACCTCATCACAAATTGAAAATTGTGCAAGAAGAAATTGAAATGCTAAATAGTAGAGGCATAGACGTGATATTTATTGCCAATTTTGGAAGAAGAGAAAAAAATAGTGCATGCTAATCCAACACCTTTGGAAACAACTAAAGAAGAATTACAACTCACCAAAACAAGACATAGAACTAAAATAAGAAATGAAACAATAAAATTCAAATGATTTTTTTATGAAACCTCCCATTGTCATTAATTTGTATGTTGAAGATCAAATTGCCAAAAATTTTGAGGAGGTGCATAATGAGCTTAATATTTTAATTTCAAAGAAAATGAATTTAGATGGAGGAAACTATGATGATCCTCATGATGAGAGTGACCCACCATGTGTTGCACTTGGAGATGGTCCTAGTATGACATTTTTTGTAGTCACTTTAGCTAGTTTCCCACCTTCTATATATGATGAGCAAGATTGGCATGCAAACTACCTTCTTTAGGTTGGCTCACATGTGTGGTACTCATTTATGTTTGTTTCATGAGTTCTTTGTATTTTCTTAAATGTGATGTGATCTTGTGCATTGTACTACTTGGCATGTCTTATTATTTGTGTTTTTTCTTTGGATGACTCTTGTTGCTCTATTGGCAAGAGGATATAAAGGAAACAAACCTTTTGTGGCATTCTTCTATTTGATTCTTCATTACTCTATATTTCATCAACTTTATATTTTCCCTTTGTCTTATGTTTTCCTTTTGGGGATGATGCAAGGCGTTGATACATTTGGGTCTCTTTCATGTTGACCTAAAAAAATTCTTTGTATTCTCTCTTTATGTCTCATTCCTCCATTATTTTCATTGTTCCATGAGTATTTGGGGAATGATGTCAGTTCCTAGCTCTATTATATCACTATAGCAAATATGTATACTAACCCCAAATCCATGGATCCTTCCAATGCTAATTTCTATGTTTGGAGGCAACCACTTATCATGATGTAGCTTTATTGGAAAACATATCATTGGCATAGGGTTTACCAAATAATATCTTGTGATATTTTGGTACATGGCATCTATCAATTTTCTATTTTAAAGTAATTTCTCACAACATGGTGTTTTGTAATTTCTTTAAAATGGGGCCATACATTGGCTACATAGGAACAAGAACTAGATATGTAGATCAATCAAATGAAAAATAAAGAATTAGCACCAATAGTAGAAACCCCCCATAATGCTAAAAAGGGAGAGCTAAGAGAGGAATGCTAAAACTATGTGAAACCAAGAAGTGTATCTAGGAGAAACAACCTACAAATTAAATGGTGTGAAAAGTAAGGTGCACACACATGTAGGTCTCTTTAAAGTGGGGACATACATTGGCATTATTTTTCTTCACTTTATTCACAAGGTTTTCACTTAGTGGTTTGTTTACATTGGCATTATTTTTCTTCACTTTGTTCATAGGCGTTGAACTCAATGCTACATTGAAATTGGTATTTCTTTGCTTCACTTTGTTCATAGGCATTGAACTTGGTGTTGTGTTGGCATAAAATTTTGATCATTTTGTAGTACCTTATCAAAGTCATTAGGCAGTATAACTCTTGGTATGTTTGTATGGTTATATACCTAGTGAAAAAAGGTCCTCACTAGACCATGTGTGTTTCCCCTTTTCCTACCTTGTCTTGGGGGCTCACCTAGTGAAAAGCGGTCCTCACTAGCTCATGTGCCTTCCTATTTTTCATTCACTTAGAAAATATCAGAATTTTCTATGGTGTGATTCATAAATTTTTTTTGCATGGGTTCTAATATAACACAACTTGATTGTCCATACCCCACTTTTTCCATTTTATTTTGATATTGTATGTTTGTATTTGTTGTCTTTTTGCATTTCCTACATATGTATGTTCCTTTGTGCTTATGTTGGTTTTCCATGGGATCTTGGATCCTGGGGGATTGATCACCTCCCTTGATTCTTTTTCATCCTATCTTTTAAATTTTTTGATAATTAGACCCCTCTTGACATATATTTTTCTACTTTAGTGTGAATCTGATTGTAAGTTCATGCTCTCACTAAAGTGGGAGCTAAATTTAGAGTCAAAAATTGTCACCCATAAAAAATTTCACTATGTTTTGTTCCCCTTAATTTATTGGACCTAATTAAGCACCCAATTTCCTAAATTATTCATTCCAAGGCCTATTTTTATTACTCTTTTAGGGATTGGATGCATTGAAAAAATGCAAGAAATTAATTTTTTTCCCTCAATGCATTATGTTCTAGGAAATAGGGCTAGGATCCATACACCCATGGGTGTATGGGTCCCCCTATTCTAGCGGGGACCAATTTCTAGTATGTTGAAGTGGTCATCTTAATATTCAAAATTAAAATGTCAAATGCTAGCTTTTGATATTTAATTTTTTGGGAAAATAACACAATTACGTATAAATACCTAGTTATTGCATCACTTCAAATCTATCTAGAAAATAATTGATAAAATTATGATCAAGATAAATTCAAGAGAAGTATTTTAGAGATTTATTGTAGCAAATCAAGATCCAACATCATGTAAAATTATATGTGTGTTCATGTTGTCATTATTTTGTGAAGGCTAACACTTTTGTAGGTCTCCAAAGCATTCAAGTGTAAAGCAAGAAAGATCCAAGTACTTAAAGTGATGTGCATGACTTTAGTACTTCAAGGAAGCTATTGAAGGATGGTGAGTTGTAGAACTTTGTGATTTCATCATTCATTCTTTTCAATTATCCATTTATCATTAAAATTTCCATTGTGGAAGTAGAAACACTTACACGGGGTTTGACTGAGGCAATCCCAAAAAATGGCCCTATGTTTCCTCTCTTTGTGAATGTGTAGATTTCAAGTTGAGGAAATATTAAAGAAAAGTTGTTCATTGTTTTAGTAAAACCCTTAAGTCTTATCAATCCATGAAAAACTTCCTATATAATTGCATGAAAGCATTCTAACAAGTTTGTTGATGGAAATTAGAAGCTCAGATATTTCATTATAGGACTGCAAAAGAAAAGTTGGATACCCTATCAAAGACCCATATGCCTGTAGGCTTCCTATTCCTCCTATTGAACTCAAAACAAACTTTTCAAGACAAGTACACAATCTCGTACACTTTCTAGATCCACCTACAAACTATTGCTTCATTACATTATTTGTCGAGATCTTGCATTTTATATATTAGGGCATATTCTCTAATTTGGTTAAACATTTCCAATCCATTTCTAGCCCCCAAAGAGAAGGAGATTTGGGTCTGATTGGCTCACCTTCATGGTTGATTACTCACCTTTTTTATCTCCCTCTTTAATGAAATATATGAAAAGGGCTTCACCCCCTTTTTCAATCATAGGTTCTTTTTATTTAGGACCTACGATCCATTTTTCTATGTTTCAGTATGTATGTATGTATGTATGTATGCATGTATATGTATTCATTTTATGTATGGATAAATGTATATATGTGTATATGTGTAATTTTTTAATTTGTAGATTACTACTAGGAGGTAGCTCCCTTTGATTATAATAGATAAGAGATAAAAAAAATCTTCAAACTAATGAGATAAGTGTTTTACATTACATGCATAAATTTCTATTATTATTATGAATGATGAAAAATATATCATCTTTAAACTCTATGAGACACTCCACTTGCTAAGATGGGAGAAAATAAGGTTCAAAAGATATAAGTCTCCTAAATTCATTTATTTTATTCATCATTAGGTTACTTTCGAATAATAGGAAAAACTCCTTTAGAGTTGAAATCTCATTTGATATTTCTTTATCGAAGATATATTCCACTTCACCAACAACCCAACTATATGTTTATACTCAAAAATTACAAATTAAATTTTGCAAAATGAATTATGAAATTTTTTTTTGGAAACCAACTTTCCATAAATCTTCCTATTGATAATATCAAGAATGGTCTCAAACTTCTTAACCCCGATAATAGCGATGTTGAAATTCACTACTTGAGGTTCACTACTATATTAAATCATATGTTTATTTTTTTGGTAGTTCTTTATCAATACAACCACATTTTCTTCTATAAATGGTTAATCATTGGACCATATTTTTATAGGAAACCAATAATTTCACCATTATAAGGTAACTTTTTCATATAGTATGATGATATTGCATGTCTACACGGATCAAAATTGATATTCTTAGAAATTAAAATACAATTAGAATGGCTTGAGTTATAAATGTAACATAATATCTACTCAACGTGAATTATACATTCCTTTTGATTTATTAATTACTTGGAGGTCACACCTATCCAATAAAAATTTCTCATTGATCTCCTCCATGACTTAGTTTGGTAAAAAATCTATCCTTATTGGCCTCTCTAAATATATTCATTTTTGTGAATATAGGAAATTATTGAAAACACTCAAAGATAGAGAGGGGGTTGAATTAGTCTTTTCAAAACATAGACCCTTCAGTAAACTCTAACTTCTTTACCAAATCATAAACCCTCAAACAAATCAACAACAAAGAAAGATATAGAAATTTAGTTCCTTAACAAGGTCAACAACCCTTAGAAATGAAAGATACAAAAATTCAACCCTTAAGTAGATAAGAAGAAATGAAAAATGAAACAAGGAACACACATCCACAAGATAACACCAGATTTTCATGGAAAACCCAATGAGGGAAAAGCCAATGTGAGAGTTAACTCACAATATATAAAGCTCACCACTTATAAACATTACAACAAGGCTCACTTCCAAAAGACCCTGCAAACTAAGGCACACAACCTTATGAAAATATACAAAGGACTTGTAGACTAAAGCATACAAATCCAGGGCAAGATACAAGGACCTGATGAGATTCACTATCTCAGAGTAGGATATATGAAGATTTAGAATTTACTACATATGTCAACAATACACTCTACCAATTGAGGCATTAAAGAACATCTTATATATCCTCCACACAATTTCACACTACGTTTACCACACTCTTACACCTTGAAACTAATTTTATATTTCATTTACATGCATTGTAAGATCATCAACTAGGTCAACCAAGAAGAAGATAAACAATAATATCAACAAGTCAACCACAAAAACATAGTGTCATCTTATCCAGGAGATAGAGAGGACCAAAAACAACCTTATTACATCTTTCAATGTGATTCTAAATAACTCACACAATAGCACACATCAACTCAATTCAATAACAAGGAAATGTGTAGATGTAGCATGTAGCACATAATCAGTCAGCCCAAAAACATACTTTCAATTTAATTTACTCAATGTATTCTTCAATAAGATAGGTTAGGACCAAAATACATCTTAGCAAAACTTCATATGTTGGCACAAACTCTCAAGAGCGTAGCATAAGAAAGATATCAACCCCTATTGGTCAAACATCCACAAATAACCTAGACAACCAACTCAAAACATAATGTGACACCAAATAGATCAACCACTTATGTGTAGACCACAAAGATATGTTCCTTGAACATCGAAAAAATACTTCTAAATAATTATTTTAAACTATTGTGTCACTAACAACATGTAGCACATAACTAGTCAACCCAAAAACATACTTTCAATTAAATTTACTCAATGTGGTCCTCAACATGATAGGTTAGGACCCAAATACATCTTAACAAAACTTTATATGTTGGAACAAACCCTCAAGCACATATCACAAGAAATATAAAAACCCTTGTTGGCAACACATCCATGAATAATCTAGAGAACCAACTCAAAACATAATGCAACACCAAATAGATCAACCACTTATGTGCAGATCATAAAGATATGTTCCTTGAACATCCAAAAATATTTCTAGATAATTATTTTATATTGTCATGTCACTCAAAGCTACCACTAACAAAATTGGAGTAGAACACTTCCTCCTAGAAGCACAATGTTGGTGTAATTAAATATCTTGTACCTTGTCCTAGGTCATAATTACACCTTAGTTAAGTTTACTTAGGGACCACATAGGAGGTTGTTGGAGATTTTCAACTTTTGGTGGACTTGACATGTCATCACCTCATCATTTCCACCTTTTGTGGACACATCATGTGATTATCTCTCCAACTTTTGTGGAGTGATAACTCTTCATTATTGTCTCATGTCATAAGATTTTGACACTCGTCATAATCTTATGCCCTTCTATGTTCTCACCTTGGCTATATAACCAAGGGGTCTTTCTCATTTGTAATCATAATCATGATCATATCATATTAATGACATTGAATAGAGTTTATTCTTGTCATATTTTCTCTTTTTCTTGTGCTTTCCATTTGGTCCATAGATCTTGGGTGGCAGCCATAGCCATTTCTAACATGGTATCAGAGCGTGTTTGGTGTCATTGGAGAGTCTTATTCTAAAGAGAGATTCCAGATCTAAGGAGGTTCCGTTCGTGGCTCTTTGTTACAGGTTCATATCCAAGCTTTTTGGTGCAAATCTGAGCTCACCATTGTGTCTAGAAGGTTTGAGGTAGTCGATTTTTCCTTTTGTTTCATCCAAATCGGACATACGAGGCCAAATCTATGAGGGTTTGAAGCTGAAGAGTGGTTGCCAGATCTAGAAGGTAGCTGCAATTTTGGAGCATTTTGGGTCAAATCCGACCTTTCCATCGCGTCCAAAAGGGCCAGAAACCCTAAGATCGACTGTCAAATCAAGAAAATCTGAGCACCTCACTTGGAGCTTGAAGAAAAAATATCCCCTCCTTCGACCATACGGATGTCATTATTTGGTACAGTCAAAAAAATATTTTTATTCAATTGAAAATTTTTGAAATTTTTTTAGAAAAATTTCAATTTGCATCAAATAAATTCATTGTGAAAATTTTTATATTAAAAATCAAAAAAATTAATACAAAAGTTTTTAAATTAAAAAAAAGGAGATAGACTAGTACTGCCTGCGCAGTACCTGTGCAGATAGTACGCATACCTGCGTACGAAAAGGTCCACGCGGCACTCTCCCATTCACCACCCATGGGCCCCTCACACTATTCACTGGTGGGATTTCAAATTCACTGGCGGATGGAAATAAGTGGCGGGTAAAATCTCCGGCAATCCAAAAACCGTCAACAATTTTTTGACGAAGAATATTCCGAAGATTCCGACCGGCTGCAGAATATTCCGTTGACTGGGAGAATATGCTTTTTTGATGGTGGTGAAACTGTCAAATTTAACCCCATGAAATGATGATGTCAGCACACATCAATAGTGACGTTAGCAGTTGGTTTGAAAATTTTTGCCCCTCACCATTGAGCTTTTCATTTTTGCAGTCAAACTTTAAAGCTTAATATCTTGCTCATTCTGACTCCTTTTTTCAAGAATTTTTTTTTGATTTGGGCTAGAATTTCGTGCTCTTCACACTGGTACAATCATTTTTTGATTTTGGTTGGTGTATTTTCCAAAAATTACAGATTATCACAGGTGTTGCTGCTTCATCCTCATTTTTGGAACTTTGGGAGCTCATATCTTGCTCCTACGGTAACATTTTTGGGTGCAATTTTTTTTGAAAGTGTATTATTTTTCATGTAATTCTTAGTGGTAGGATCATATTGATCTCATTTTGTACCAAAATGTGTACTTGATACTATGTCCTATTTTGGCATTTGTAAGTACTAAGATCAAGTCTAGCTTGTTGTTCTTGGCATCTAGCAACTGTAAACGCACTAAATATAAAGTGCCAAATCAGATATTGCTTGGGGGGTTTCTTGATTGAGTGATTTGGGGGGGGTAATCTTGCAGTGATTGTTTGCATTCTTTTGCTTGGTTTTTGTTCTTGCAATGGGGAGATCTCAAATTGAACCCCTAAATCCACATAATTACGCTACATGGAGAAAATCAGTAACAAACTACCTCATGATGAAAGGTCTAATAGGTCATCTAAAGGACACAATTCAAAAACCTACTAATGCTAAAGAATTGGAAATGTGGGAGATTGATCGTGAGAAAACACTTGGATGCATATGTTCATTAGTCTCATTTGATTTGTAGTTTCATATTGAATCATGTAATACACCTAAAGAGGTATGGGATACTTTTGAGAAATTGTATGGTAAAACAGATAAGATTAGAGGCTATCAGATTGATAATGATTTGATGAATCTTGATCCTAAAAGTTTTGACCACATCCAAGACTACATCTCCAAAATCAAGCAACTAAGAACACAATTGAAAGAATGCACTATTGAAAAAGAGGATTTACAATTGATTCTGAATGTGTTATCCAAGCTTGGTCCTAAGTATTCATTCTTTGTTTCTGGCTTTCATACCCATCGACTTTCTATGGGAGCATCATATATTGATCCTAAGTTTGATGACTTTACAAATATCCTAATCCAAGAGGAAGCTAAGTTAATGAACATGGGTCTAATCAAGTCTTCCAAACCACAAGCATTGGTGGCAAATGAGTCTAAGGTACAGAAAGAATCAGACAATCTTGATAAGAAGCAAAAGAAGAAGAAGAACAAGCCACATAAAGAATCAGAATCCTTATCATCAAAAGGAGAAACATCTAAGAAGGAGAGACCTTTTTGTGCATATTGCAAGAAGGATGGACATGAAGAACATTATTGTTATAAGAAGGATATTTATGAGTTAACAAATCTTCTCAAAAAGAATCACATTGATTTGCCTTCTAGAATGTCTGAATCATCTTCTTCTCCTTCTACTTCAAAACAGTCTAAAAAGGAAAAAGGTCAAACATCAGGATATAAAGGACAACCTCTTTGTGCTCATTCAAGTCCAGGATTAGGGAGATGGCTTCTAGATTCAAGAGCATCTCATCATATGGCATCTTCACAAACTATCTTCTCTTCATTTCAGCCTTGTTCTATGTCTCCTATCTTGATGGGAAACAATACATACATGAGTGTAATAGGGAAGGGATCTATTAGCATTGGGGAGAACACTTTTCAGGATGTCTTGTGTGTTCCTCATTTGACAAACAATCTACTTTCCATTTATCAGATTACACATGGTGGAGATGGGAGAACTATGGAGTTCACTCCTGATTCAGTTATCATTCATGACTTGGAGACTAGAGATATCATTGCTACTGGGGTGGTTGATCATTCATCTCGGTTTTATTCCTTTGCACAGTTTGCTTCTGATGATGACAATGTTCCTTCGATTGTTGATCATATGAAATATGATTCTGAGGAGACATTTGGATTTTTGAACTTGGGCATACTCACATCAGATCCAATTCTTGAGCCCTGCATTTCATCTCCTCCATCTTCTATTGTACTTGATGATACTTGTGTTGCTATAGTTTTGGATCCTAGTGATTCAGTGCACCAAGATCATGTTTGTCTTCCAAATATGGCTACTTTGGATGGCTTCCTAATAGGTATTTCAGACTTGTCTCATCTTTCTGATTTGGAGGACACTCTTGATAGCATCCATCTTCTCTTTGATGAAGATGAACCTTCTTCAGTTGTTGTGAGGGAACACCTTGACCCTCTTTTTCATTCTCTACATGATCATTCTTCTCAGTTTGTCATGAGTGTGGATTCTTTTGGACAACATTTGGAGGAGGCTTCTTTGTCTTCAGAGAGGATATCTTTGTCTTTGGATAGTGCTCTACATTCTTCTCTACTAGATGTTGGATTTTTCTCTTCAGTAGTGTGGCCTAGAACACCTGATTGGAGTGTGTCAGCTTTCGACATCGACATGGAGACACTTGAGCATGCTTCAGAGACATCATCCATCATCCATCTTCATGAATTCCTACATACATCCTTGGTTTTGTTTCTTCCCAAGGGGAGGAACATTGTTCGGCAAGATTGGATCATCTTCAGCATTCAATGTCGAGCTTCTACCATCATTGCAGGAGACTCAACATTGAGGGGGGGCTACCTTGCTTCTCTTCTACTTCTCTCTTATGGGGGGGTCTTTTTCCTCACATGGGGTTTTTACCTTCTCATTCTTCATTGAGAGCATTTCTATTTTGTATTTCATCTCTCTTTTGAGGGGGAGTTTTTCCCATGAGGTTTTCTCCCTTTCCTCGTTTATGAGAGATTGCATTGATTGCATTGTTTGTACATGGGTACCTAACATGGCCTAGTAGCTAGGACCCATCTTGCATTATTTTCATTTGTGTACATTCTCCCTAAGTTGCACTTAAGGGGGGTGTTGGTGTAATTAAATGTCTTGTACCTTGTCCTAGGTCATAATTACACCTTAGTTAAGTTTACTTAGGGACCACATAGGAGGTTGTTGGAGATTTTCCACTTTTGGTGGACTTGACATGTCATCACCTCATCATTTCCACCTTTTGTGGACACATCATGTGATTATCTCTCCAAATTTTGTGGAGTGATAACTCTTTATTGTTGTCTCATGTCATAATATTCTGACACTTGTCATAATCTTATGCCCTTCTATGTTCTCACCTTGGCTATATAACCAAGGGGTCTTTCTCATTTGTAATCATAATCATGATCATATCATATTAATGACATTGAATAGAGTTTATTCTTGTCATATTTTCTCTCTTTCTTGTGCTTTCCATTTGGTCTGTAGATCTTGGGTGGCAGCCATAGCCAATTCTAACACACAAAATGCACAACCATGATATATAACATTAACAGATCAACTTGCTTATGAATTCAACACATAAAATTTGAACTATGACATTGAATAGACATTGAGAGAATATTCACCAAGATGTCAAAGTAGAGAGATCAATCTAGAGAAATTTGGAGTATTCTCTAAACTAGTCCATACAAGCAATAAAAACTGCCAAACTTCTACAATTAACATAAACCTTCTTGATTGTACTAGTGACCTAAAAATGATAGTTGTGCAACATTCACAGAGAATAAACACTAAATCCAAAATTACAAGACCACATCTCCAAAAGTGGAGGAATGTAGAGAATTCTCCCAAATAATCTTCAACACAACTTCCTAAACTATAAAATTTCAACAACTTGTAGAGGCTAGAATTTTCTTGTAACAACACATACTTCCTCAGGAATAATAGGAGAGAGCATACAACATACTAGAGATTGGTAGAAACATATCTCCACCATTAGCATCACTACTAATCCTTATCTTAATATATCATCATGATATCACTTCTTCTAATAGAAACCATACTCAAGATGTCTTTACTTATCATTAAACAAGGCATCAAATATAATCATGAACCTTAGCAACACATCATTATACACCAATGACAACCCAAAATTGGTGTAGGGGCGCCCATAGGTTTTCATGCCTCCAAGGGGGGTCAAAAGTTGATATTTTGTGTTGGTTGAGTTATTTGTACATAATAAGGTCTTCTAAGACCATTTCATATGTGTTTGAGTTTTTTTTGAGTCATTAGGGGTGAGTTAGTGTGTAGATGCAAAAAATTATCAAAGTTGCACAATGTTGTAAAAGTAACTTTTGCATTTTGTTGTCAAAGGTAGGCATAATGATGTTTGTTAAGTTTCTAATTTGAAAATTGGTTGAGAACCATTGGGAAATGGTTGTAAGTATTTAAAAAGGCCTTGCATGGTTAGAACAAGGTTTGGTTGTTGAAATTTGAAGATTGAAGCAATAAGAAACTCTATTTTTCTATAATTTTTTTAACATTCTTTGCTACTAAATCAAGTTGTATGGATTTGTAAAATCCAAGGATACACTAAAACCAATTGGGTTTGATAAATTATTGAGTCTACTCTCAGTTAGAATTGATTGCGTGTTATTTCATTATGTTTTGATTGTGTTGTGTTGATTTTACTACAAACTGGTCAAAACCCTAGTTAGGGTAACTAGTGAGTAAACAAAATGTAATAAATTCCATTCCACCCAATGAAAAATTTTGAAACTTGGTGGAATGGATGATGTTAGGGTGTACTTTGATGTTCCTATGTTTTAGATGCAAAGGATGATGTTTGGAACATGTGGGAATGCTTAAAAGGTTTGATATCTTCATGTATCAGACCTAGAAGACCTAATTAATGGAAGAAAATTGTTGTTTGTGATTAGGGAATGATTTGTGTGTTGAGGATAGTTGTTTGGTGCCCTGTACAATGTATTTGAAGCATTGAAAAGGGAGTGGAGACCCTGGAACACAAAACCCCTACTGCTACTAAGCCTAGTGACCAATTAGGCCTAGTCAAAGCAAGAGGACAATCAAAATTTGAAGCCTTCCATAAAAAATGACCCTATCTAGTTTTGAGATATGTTAAATAATGGATAAATTGGTATTTGAATCAAGTTTTCTTTCTTGAAGATCAGTTTTGGTTGGGAAAATATGTCCAAAAATTCCTTTTTGAAAGGCTACATGGAGGAACAAGGGTTTATGAAGGAAACCCCACATTTTGATGAGCAAAGGAAATTGAAAGTGCTTGTCTAAGGTTCTTTTGAGATTATTTACCCCTGCTCTACATAAAAAATGAGTTTTGTCAACAATGACAACTAACACCAAAAAAATTTCCTATAATATTCCCAAGTTTTGAAAATCAATGGCAACAATATAACTAAGTGTTGACAACACAATAATCTCCTCAAGTGTTGACAACTAATTCCAACAATACTACCAATGCAACAATCTCACCAAGTGTTGACACCAATGACAACTAATGCTAAAAATCTCCCCCTTTGGAATTGATGGTTGTTGGATATTGTGGTTGTGTTGTTGATATGTGGTTTTCATTTATGTCAACACTATTAGCATTATTGTATTGAAGGCTATATATGTCAAAGATATTGAGAAAATTGTTAAAGAAAGAGTTTCAGGTTCCTAGTGGAACTATGAAGGTCATGAAGGTGTCTTGTTCTATACATTGAAGATCAGTTGTTGTGGACTAAAGGGTTTTTTGTTGAGTGTATCTAGTTCATCTACCAGAAGTTTTAGAGGTATGTGTGAAGATTTGTGTTCTGACAGTGTTTCTATGGTCTTTGTCAATGTTCTTGATTAAAGTTGGTGTGATTATGGTAATTCTAGTTGTTGTGGGTATTTATCTATTATTTATTAGTGCTCATGGATGTTTCTATATCATGCTATATCTTTGTTGCATGTCCACGTTGATTGGTGTGCTCATGGTTGAAAATTTTTCTCGGTATGTTTGAGTTTTCATGTTCTTTTCTTACATGATGGTTGTGGTGTGTTGTGGATCCTTGTAGATTTAATTTTGAATGTTTGGAACACTCAAGGATATTGTTTTGGGTTGCATCATGATATTAGCTGACGGTGTTTGATCCACATTGAAATTTTGTTTGTAAAAATTGGGCCGACATTGAAAATATGTCTTATATTTTGGTTGACAAGGTTGTTAATGTAATTCCATATTGCAGATATATAAGAGCGATTGTTTGAGTGAAGTTATTGTGTGCCAGAGAGAGTGCAGATGTGTGAATAGTGTCCAAATCATTCGATTGTAGAGCAAAGTGAGAAGAAGTTTGACTGAAGTGTGAAGAAGGTTTTGTGTGCTTAACTAGAACTATAATCAAGCTTGTGAAGAAGCTATTTCCTCAGTTCATACCCTCCTGATCTAATCTATATTGTTGTGTATTGTTGGGTAGTGAGCCCTCTTCTTTTTGAGCAACGAACTCTAGGTAGTATGCATGAATGCATGTGCATTCCCATTATTTTTCTTATACTTTTAATAGGGTATAATATTGTGGACTAATATCCACCATTTTTTTTCCCCTAATAGGGTTTCCACATAAAAAATCTTGATGTTCTTTGTGCTTCTGATGTGTTGTTTGTTCATGGTTTACTGTTCATTCACCAAATCTAAGATTTAGTAAAGTTTGGAAAAGTTTAAATATTTTGTGACAACTGATTCACCCCCACTCAGTTTTTTGTCCTTATTTTTCCAATAATTAGTATCAGAGCAGGTTCCTCTAAAGAAGTTTAAAAACTTGAGATGATCTGAGATGGCATCATACAAGAAGGATAGTCCTAGATTTGATGGAACAAGCTACTCATTGTGGAAAACTAGGATGGAATTTCATTTGAGGTGTATTGGTGAACCCTTCTGGAAGATTACAAAGAATAGATATGTTATTCCTTAGAATGGTCCTTCCACTACTAATGAGATTAAAGAGACTAAGAATACTATTAGGGCTATGGAAGCTTTGTTGGGTGCTCTAACAGATTCAGAAATGACAAATGTGATAGGTCTAAAGATATCTCATGAGATGTAGATGAAGTTGGAAAATTTGTATGAAGAATATGTACATGTGAAGATGGCTAAGCTATAGAGTTTGAAAGGAAAGTATGAAAATTTGAAGATGGGCGAAGATGAAAATATTTCTTCTTTTATGCAAAGAGTAAATGAAATAGTAATGGGTATTAGATGTGTCGGTGGTACCCTGGAAGAGGAAGCAATTGTGGCTAAAGTGCTCAAATCATTGCCTCCTTCCTACAAAGCGAAGGCTCATGCTATTGAAGAAACCAGATCATTGATGAATGTGACAAGAGATACACTGATTGGTAAACTTGTTGCCTTTTAGTTGAGTGAATTTGGTGAATTTTCTCCTAAGAATGAAACTGCATTCAAGGCTACTATATCCGGAAGAAAAAAACAAAGATATGATATGGGAAAGAGTTTTAGAAAGACATTCAAGTATGAGGAAGAAATGAAATAGCTTGAAGATGAAGAAAGAGAGATAGAAGAGTTGGAAGCACTAATTATGAAGAAAGAAGGTAGAGGACAAGGTAAGTATAAAGGAAAGCTACCTATAAATTTTTTTCTTACAATAAAATAGGTCATTTTGCATCAAGGTGTCCTAAAAGAGTTCCTAGATCTAAGCCTTACAAATCTAGATTCCAAAAGAATTGTTATTTTTCTAAAGAAGGTGTGACTGATGAAGACTCTGATAAAGAAAATGGAAATGAAGATGATTGGGTTTTCATTGCTATCAAGGATAATAGTCTTGTGGCTACTGAATCTGCTAAAGTTGAGAATGATATTGCAACCTAAATTGAAGAAAAGGATGAGTGGGTCATTGAAAGAAGATGCTCACATCATATGACTAGTGACAAAAGAAAATTTGTAAGTCTAGAGAAGTATGACTATGGGATTGTAAGATTTGGAGATAACAATGCTTGTGTGATTCATGACAAAGGATCTATTTGTCTTGGTGGTAAGCATAATACTGATGATTCTCTTTATGTTGAATGTTTGAAGCAAAACCTATTGAGTGTTCAATAGATGGTGGACAAGGGTTATGGTCTTTAGTTCAAAGATGGAAGATGCAGGATATATGGAAGTTCTGGAAATATAATTGCTTCAAGTAAATAGAAAAAAGGTAATCTTTGTCACCGGATTGTTGCCAGTGCAAGTTATTTAATTGCTCAAGTAGATGAAAGCTGGTTATGGCATAGAAGGTTGTGTCGGGGTCAATTTTGATAACATAGTCAAAGTAATTTTCACTCGAGTAGTAAGAGATCTACCTAAGCTAGTAAAGCCTACTAACACAATTTGCAAGGAGTGTCAGATGGGAAAATAGACTAGAGTCTCTTTTCGAAGCAAACAACATCATTTAAATGGATTAATGGAGCTGGTGCATACTAATCTATGTGGTCCCTCTAGAGTCAGAAGTTTCCATGGTTAAAGGTACTTTATGTTGCTTATTGGTGATTATTCTAGAATGATATGTGTTGCTTTCTTAAGAGAAAAATGTGAAGCATTAGAAAATTTCCAAAGTTTCAAAGCTATGGAAAAAAATGAGAAAGGTCTGAAAATCAAATGCCTAAGGTCAAATAGAGGTAGTGAATTCACCTCTAGGGAGTTTAATTCTTTCTGTGAAGAGCATGGAATCAGAAGATAATTATTTGCTCCCTGAACCCCTCAATAGAATGGAGTTGCAGAGAGGAAGAACAAAACAATTCTAGATGCTACTAGAACAATGATGATTGAAGAAAATGTGCCTCACATCTACTGGAGTGAAGCTATAAGCACTGTTGTGTACACTTTGAACCGAGTAAATGTAAATGGTAATTTTGGTAAGGCTCCTTTTGAACTATGGTTTGGTTATAAGCCTACTGTTAAATACTTCAAGTTATTTGGAAGCAAGTGTTACATCAAGAGAGATGATGATATAGGAAAGTTTGATGCAAGAAGAAATGAAGGAATCTTTCTAGGTTACTCTACTAGAAGCAAGGCCTACTAGTGCTATAACAAAAGAATGAGAAAAATGGTTGAGAGTACAAATATCAGAGTTGATGAGGATTCTACTAGATCATCTAGATATTGTGGATATGATTCAGATGAAGACAATACAAACAAAGGGAAGAATGTTCAGACACAAAATCAACTTCAAATTGTGTCATATGTTCTAGTAAGACAACTTCAATTTTTTCCAGTAAATCAAGATAGTTAGGAACCAAAGGCAAGTGCAAGTGTAGAAGAAAGAACAGAAGAATTAGAAGTTCAAGAGAATCTTAAAACTCCAAGGTATGCTAACATAAATCATTCTAAAAATCAAATTATAGGAGACAAGAATAAAGGAATGCAAACTAGAAGAAATATTGTAGAAGAGTATTGCCTTATTTCCAAGATTGAGCCTAAAGATGTCAATGAAGCTTGCAATGATGAACACTAGATTGAAGCTATGAAGGAAAAATTGATGCATATTAAAAAGAATGATACATGGATACTTGTTCCTAGACCTAAAGATAAGAATGTGATTGGCACTAAATGGTTCTTTCAAAATAAGCTGAATGAACAAGCTGAAGTGGTCTGAAATAAAGCAAGACTGGTATGTAAAGGGTATTCACAAATGGAAGGTATTGATTTTGAAGAAACCTTTTCCCCTGTTGCCAAAATTGAAGTTGAAAGGTTATTTCTTGCTTATGGTGCATATAAAAATTATAAAGTCTATCAAATGGATGTGAAGTTAGCTTTTTTGAATAGTGAGCTAGAAGAAGTATACATTGAACAACTGGATGGATTTCAATTGACTAATAAGGAAAACATGTTTGTTGATTGAAGAAAGCTCTATATGGACTCAAGCAAGCCCCTAGAGCCTAGTATGCTAGAGTAGACAAATATTTACTGAAGCTTGGATTCAATAAAGGTACTGTTGATAGCAACTTATATTTCAAATTGGATCATGATAAAGAATTAATTATTGAGGTCTTGGTTGATGACATTATTTTTGGAGGAGATGGAAATCTATGTATGATGTTTTTTGATGAAATGAAGAGTGAATTTGAGATGAGTATGATTGGAGAGATGAAGTTCTTTTTGGGATTTCAAGCTACTCAGTTAGACAAGGGGATCTTCATATCTCAATCCAAATATGTGAGAGAATTGTTGAAGAAGTTTGGCATGGATGACTCAAAACTTGTTGGTACTGCCATGGTAACCGGATGTAAGTTGACACAAAATGATGATTCTCCTAAGGCAATTCAAATAAGATATAGGTCAGTGATTGGTGGATTTCTCTATTTAACTTAGACCAGACTAGACATTATGAATGTTGTATGTATGGTTGCTAGATTTTAGGCTAATCCAAAAGAGTCTCATGTGACTGTTGTTAAGAGAATCTTCAAGTATCTAAAAGAACAATTGATTTTGGGCTTTGGTATCCTAAGGATGATGATCTTACTTTGAATGCATACACTAATGCAGATTGGGAAGGAGATGTAGATGACAGTAAGAGTAATAGTGGTGGTGCCTTCTTCCTAGGGAAGAAGCTGGTGTCTTGTTTGAGCAAAAAGCATAATTCCATTTCTCTATCTACTGTTGAGGTAGAGTATATTTTTGTTGTAAATAATTTTACTCAAGTGATTTGGATGAAATATATGTTGAAAGATATCATAGTATTATATGATGAACCTATTTCCATATATTGAGACAACTCAAGTGCAATTAACATATCAAAGAATCTAGTGCTACACTATAAGACCAAGCATATATGAATCAAGTTTCACTTCTTCAAAGAAAAAGTGAGTGAGAAAGAAGTTGGACTAGAGTATGTTCCTACCAAAGAAAAAATTACAGACATTTTCACTAAGCTATTGCCAAAGGATACTTTTGAGTATCTCAGAGGGATGCTAGGGGTGATTACCCCTCCTGATTTTAATTAAAGATGCATTTACTTGCATCAATCCATGTGCTTCATGGATATTTCCTGATCCAGATTGATGTTTCCATGGCTGCTACTCAGGGGGAGTAGTCAGATGCACAAATATGTGGTTCAGAGCTTGTATGTGGGAAGATAATTCTTATCTTTTCCATTGATGTCAAAGGGGAAAAAGAGTCATGTGAAAAACTATTGCTTATCTAGAGTAAAGATTCTTGTGGGGAGAAGATCATGTAGAAGAAGTCAAGGAAGGAGAGTCAGAATCTAAGGAGGAGTAAGTGTTGATTGAGAGTTGGGTTGATGGTGTTTTTCACATCATGTGTTACCATCAATGCCAAAGGAGGAGATTGTTGGATGTTGTGTTTGTGTTGCTGATATGTGGTTTTCATTAATGTCAACACTATTAGCATTATTGTATTGAAGGTTGTATATGTTAAGGATATTGAGAAAATTGTTAAAGAAAGAGTTCCAGGTTCCTAGTGGAACTATGAAGGTCATGAAGGTGTCTTGTTCTTGCTCGACATGATGGTTGTGGTGTGTTGTGGATCCTTGTATATTTAATTTTGAATGTTTGGTGCACTCAAGGATATTGTTTTGGGTTGCACAATCTTCAAACAATTATCTTCAAGGACATGCACATGCACAATCATGATGCAACCCAAAACAATTGCACATGCACAATCATCTACACATTATCTTCAAACAATGATAACAAATCCCCCAATCAAAACACTTATTTTCAGCATCTGCACAACTCTCCAAACTCCACCTTACTAACAACTCCCCCTAGAAGGTAGCATGCATCAATCAAAGAGAAAAGGATATTACATGAATTTCCCCCCTTGATAGATGCACCATCTATGCATCTAGTTAAGAAAAAGAGCAACAATAACCCTTAAATTCTTCTAGAGATACTCAAAAGTATCATTTGAAAGTTCCTTAATGAAGATATCTGTAATTTGATCCTTAGTAGGCACATACTCCAATATGAATTAATGATTTTCCTGAACATGATGATGAACTAAGATATACATGATTGAATTACAAGAATTAAGGAATGAAATTGTTGAAATTTTTAAACTATGAAGCCATTAAAACATAAAAGATCAAAGAAATGCTTAAAGGAAACCTAATCTAATACATCAAACCTCATCCCATTGGGGGATTGGTGTTGAATTAGTATGGAATGTCAGCCCTTTCCCAATCCCTTGGTTGAAGCAAGCTTGAATATGATGCTTAAATGGAGAATTGATGGAAAATGGATGCAAGATTGGCTAAAATGTATGCAAATGGATCAAATTCTCATAAGAATTTATATGCAAATGACCATAATACAAATGCTCTCAATGAATGTGGATGAATTGCTCAAAAAATGAAGGCTATTTATAGGAAAAATGAGTGAATCAATATCCAAGATCAAGTTAGTTAATCAATAGATGCAAATTAAGGAGAGGAATTGGCATGGATAAAGAATTCAATCCATGGTGGAGATTGAAAGTTGACATGGATTGATGAATTTAATCAATGGATCAAATTGATTTGAAGAAACACAAATCCTAAAATTTAGGAGGAATATGCAAGATATTCCCATTAAAGAGGGAAATTGTCTAAATTTGAAATAGAGTAATATTCTATGGGAATATTCATTTACAAGTGGGAGAAATTGGAGGGATGAAATAAATTAGTCAATTAAATAATTAGAATATTATTTAATTGTGCATGATGGATGAATATAGAAATTGAATTAAACAATTTTCTCATTTAATTAAAAAGAGGAAATAATGAAATTTAATTAAAAAATTCAAATTATTTAATCAAATGAGAATACTTAGGGAATTTGATTAAATAATTCACATTATTTAATTAAACAGGATGAAAATTAATATGAAAAACATGAATTAACCTAATAATTTCAATTATTCGATTAATAAAAGAAAATGATGCATTTAATTTAAAAAATAGGATTATTTAATTAAATAGCTGAAAATAGTCAAATCAAAATAGAAAATGGTGTTAATAATTGAATTTGGATGCATAATATCAATCAGGATGATTTTAAGTGTCTACATTTTGCCCCTCTTTGAATCAAGGTACTTGCTCTATTGGCTAAAAGATTGATGATTTTCAGATCAACACTATTACTTAGATCAAAAATTTAAAAATTCATGATTTTTTAGATGCCACACAGTTGCCCCAATGGAAGGAATTATGCTGGTATACTACCCCCTCAAGAGATCGAGCAATTTTTTTTCATTTTTAGGTCAAGATTGCAACAAAAACATGAGGTGGATTTATCTTTGGAACAAAAGTGAAAAAAGGCATGGGATGCTAAAAAAATAGCTTAAAGAGGATTCATAGCTTAGAAACTAGATTAAAAAGATTAAAAAAACACTTTTCCCCCTTGAATTAGGTCAAAAACCCTAATTTTCAAGCTCAAATATGAGTTTAGGGGTCATTTTCAATTCATTTGTACACTTTGATTTAGAGATTTTCTACAATTTTTCTCTAATAGCCTGACATGATGGCTAATCTTATGCTTCCTTAGCACCTCACAGATAGAGCCTGAGAGTTCTAGTGGCCCATTGATGCAAGATCCATGATATGCACTTCAAAACTAATTTTGTTTATGAATTTTTTATGCTTTATTTTTTAGTTTAATTAGGTTAGACAATTGCATTGCAATATTATGATGCCTTTGTCTTAGTCAGTGACATAATTACACTACTGTGACACATTTACAAAAAATGTAACACAATGATCAATTTAGGTTTACGATTGTAGTTTTAGGTTAGCCATGCAATTGTGAAATATCATTGCAATAGGCTATTTTGGTCTAGCGACACAATTGTCAAAATGCAACAAAATTGCAGAATAGGATCACAATAGGTAATTTGGTTTTAGCGATGCAATTGAATGGCACAACACATTCGCATATAGCGATGCAATTGTAAAAATGTGATGCAATTGCAAAATTCTAGACTGACATAATTACAAAATAGGGGTGCAATTATAGATTTAGGGTTTTGAACTCAAATATTTATCATTTTTTAGCAATTTTTGACATTGCTCGCTTCATACATGTAGGAGACCATTTAACCACTCATATCTCAAGAGTAAAAACCCAACATTTTATCTCACATTCACCATTTTGGTGATGATGAGAAATTTTTTCTTTGCTTGATCATATTGTGGTTTGTAGTGCATATGCCATAGATTTAGACACATCTACCCATGATGACAACTTTAGTAGAGTACTGGCATAGTGAGACCTCTTTGTTCCATCTTCCTTCTAGTGAGGCCATGATCACATTGGAGGATGTGTGGCACATCTTACAAGTTCCTTTTCATGGGGAGTAAATCATTTATGATGTTGACTCTGGGATGGACATGATCTATGAAATTATTGGCACAAATACCCTCTAGGTATACATTCACTAGATTGACCTACAATAGTATCGAGGATAGGTACCTAATTTGACTTTGGTTATTAAAGTATTGATCACTAGATTGCTTGTATGCAACATATGAGGTAGAGGCTCCAACTTTGGTTTGGGACTTCCTTGGGAGGGGATGGTACATCAGATGACTCTTTACACCTAGGTCCCTATGATACTCACTTCCTTATACCATGATATGCATTAGGTTGTGTACATGTGAGGTTGGAGTCTAGTAGTGAATGTCACATTACTTCACATTTGGGCTTGGGAGCACATATTTGTACTCAGACCTATCATTACTCTAGTTGATATTGATGAGGAGTAGCCTATAGTATATAGATATGGAGCCATCACTACCCTTCAACACACAAGCATAGCATACTAGAGACATGTCATATAGATGAGATGACAATGTTCAAAAGGAGACCTTGGATACAATCATACCCATGGTATGATGACTAGGATCAATTATTCTTTACTCGACAGACCAAGTATATGCTAGGTCATGAGCATCACATGGTTGAGAGATACTTGCCTAATCAAGTGGCACATCAGTTCAGGAAGGTACATGATATAGTGCCTCCAACATACAGATCTATTTATAAATAAACTACTAAGGAGGTAGATTGAGGGAAACAGATTCCTCCTTAGGTTTCCATAGATTATTTTAGACAGCTTATCCCATGACCATGGGTTTATGTAGGAGGTCCCTATGATGCAGGCACCACTCTAGCCTATCATGCTCTATTTCTATAACATTCTCTAGTATGACTCATAGATCTAACTATGGGATAGGTTAGATGTAGAGCTAGGGGATGAGCATAGGGTAGAGTACCTCAACGACCTCTACAAAATCCTCCTCATGATGGGAATGATAGACATGTGCTTGGGTATGGATATCAACAATATGGATAGGAACTATGTTTCAGAAAATAGTTTGATGTAGGATAGGTTCTAGGGAAGCCTCCATTGATACAAACATTATGATAGGCACCACATCAAACATTTCCACATCAATATCAACATCAGTAGTAGGAATAATAGCCATAGGGTCCAAACCCTCATGATGTATAGTTTCTTGCTTTGATAGTTGAGAGGGACCAGGCCCTCAAAGATAGAGATATTGCTTGACATGAGTGAGACACCAATCATTAGGAGAAATATATAGTAGTGACTAATTAGGATATATACATGGTAGAGCATGGCCAAGAGTATTGATAGGTTCAATAGCTAGCCATCTAGCTAGCCAAGGATACAAGTCATAAAGAATAGTTAGAGGCTTCTACAATTTAGACACAGGGACAGGTGGTATCTGCCACCATGTATGGACATGCCATGGCTAAGGCCATATATTACCACATGTTGTACCATAGGGATGTTCTTAGACACTAGAAATAGTCATATTTTTCATGCAAGAGTAGGTTTGACCCTAGTGGTTTGAGAGGTGCACCATAAGTTCATCAACCTTCAGGTAGTGGTCATCGACAACCCTCCTAGCCTCCATCACAACACAATGATAGAAAAATTCAAGGCTAGTTTTGTATACACATTTTTGATATATAGTCCTGATTTTGTTATGTATATCCATTCATTGGTTGATTTTGATAGCCTCATGTATATTCATTTTTTATGATATCACACATTGATTCACATTTGTATCATGATAGTCGATTTTGATGATATACATATGAGATGACCTTTGATGTGATGCATTATTTTATGTCATGCTTTATGTATGTATGGACAGATGCATATGTTTATGTTGAAATGAACAAGAAAATTGAGATGGGGGGTGAATTAGCTGTAGCAAATTAAACCTTCAAAAACCTTCAACAGTAATCATATCCATAAGAATTCATTAAAATATTATTTTGTTACTTGATTAAACATGAAATGAAAATAACAAAAACTAAAATCACAACACCATACATAAGAAAACACTAGATTTATGTGGAAAATCCAATCAGGGAAAAACCACTGTGAGGATTAGCTCACAATATAAGTAATAGAAAAATCAATAGAAAGGGGCTCACTGCCATAATAGGACACACTGTCCAAAAGGGCTCATAGCCATGGCTCACTACCAAAACAATAATATAAGAAGATAGAAGAAGAATGTTTCATAGAGAACACTTCTCAATGTAGCAAGAAGTCCACCACAATTTCTCGCACACTTTCATAGTCTCCTATGAAATATTTCAGATGCCCTTCAGCTCACTACCTTTAGGAATCCAAACATGAATTTTGCATTTCTCTTCTCAAATTCACATTACACACATCACTAACATCAATCTTGCATCTATCTTACTTATTACTCTCTCCTATCTCTTGTATCAACACCATACATATTTATATCAAGCTCTACCTCAAAAAAAAATTCCAATATCAACATCTAGCCGTTATACATACAAATTCAAAATAAGTTAGCACCAAAACATTCTCATAGTGGATAGGAATGAAAGGTGACCTACATAAATCCTTAATTAAGACCCAAATAGATCCTAACATACTTCAAAATTCTTCCAAAAGCCTCACATGTATTGTTAAACACAAGGTCAGCCAACTCCCATACAAAACGCCATAATCATTAAGTACACGCTTCCTTAAATCAATCCAAAAAGATGAAAGTTTTTGATAACATAATTCACTTGAAATAAATCTAGAATAATCCATGAACTACTTAAGATTCATCAAACACTTCATCCAAGCTTTCATTAACAAATGCTTCAACTCAGAACAACTAGTAATCCTTATTTGCATACTAATAAATGAAACTCACTCTATTTTAAACCAAATCAAGTAAGAACTTGAATATAGAAAGATAAAATCAATATAATCAACTTCCCAAATCTGCACAACTTAAAGCCAAACAATAGAGAAACACGAAGCAAATACATTTCTCCTAGGCCCCATAAAACATCACTAAACATCCGGTTCACACACTAGTGAAAATATCTAGCACTGTACAACTATCAAGAAACCCAAACTATTAATATAGCAACCTCTGACAACCTTAAATAACTTGTGAGATCCACACAAGCATAGCATCAACAAATGAATAATTTGAAGCACAATGCCAAAGCACACTAAGAACACTCGCACAACACAATTTACTATATTTATTAAATTTTCTGAAGCACTTGGAAACCAAGTACCAGAGACATCATCTCATCTCATTACTTCATTCCAACTCTCCTTTAAACTCTGTAGAAAAAAGAATAGCTCCATGTACTCACAATACTTCCTCAAGGTCTCAACTACACATGCACAACTTGTTTTCCTCTTTTTCACGATTTTCTCAATATCCTCAGCATCTTCATCCCATAGTTGACATCAATGACAACACTAGTTAGTAGACTTTCTGTTGGCATCAATGTCAACACCATCATACTTGCAAAAATATATATGAGATGACCTTTGATGTCATGATTTATGTATGTATGGATGGATGCATATGATGTTATTTATGATTTATGATGCTATATGTATGTATGTAATGTAATAGTTTATAATGCAAATGTGATGGATGAATTATTTTTGTTTTTTAGTATCTTTTCAATGTGATATGTTGTGATGATTTAGTATGTTCATGTTACGAGATGGATGCACTTCTTTTTGTGTATTTTCTATGTGATATGACATGCTTATGATATGAATATGATTATGATATGATTATGTAGGATGTATGTATACTAATGGTTTGTAGATGTAAGATGGATGCATTTATTATTTTTGTTGACTATCATGACACCATGTTAGTGTGGAAAGAGAATAGAAGAATAGAATGGATGGATTAACCATTGATTTTAGGATTGATTCAGAAGTCCAACAAGCTTATGATTCTTTGAGCCTTTATTAGATATGTGATGAGAGATATGATTTTCTTGTTTCAAGGATTGGGATACTTCATCACATCATTCCTTATTTTTGATATAGCACATAGAAATGATGCATCAAGGTATTGATAACCAGGATAACACCGTATCTAATGTGATCAACTTTGACTTTGCAAATAGATAGGAGTATTCTTATTCATACTTGACATAAGAAAACCTTGTTTGAACATGTGAAAGAATAATCCATAAAAGTAATGAGACTAATAGACAAAAGGTATGAAGAACCTAATATGTCCTTGCCATTATTTCACTTGAGACTACCTTGAACATGCAAGATAAGCATTCACCGAGGTTGTAGTACAAGAATATCCAACAAGCACAAAAAAAAGAAGACAAAGATCAATTCCCCATTCCTTTATCTCTAAATTGTTTTGATAGAAATCCTCAAGAGGTCATTGGAATAGACCACTAAGATAAACCATAAGAAAATATCAAAATGATCAAACAACCAATGTTATGTATGGAAGTTTATTATGGGTGAAAGTGAAATGAGATGGGTGGTTTTCGACTCTTTGGAATATTTTAATGTTTTTGATATTTTGTAATGTTTTGTGGCTATTTTTGAAGTTTTGAAGTTTATGTGAATCTTTAGGTTTTCCATTATTTGAAGCTATTTAGGATTTTTGAATGTTTTACAAATGTTTTTTTTTTTTTTTAGATTAGACCAACACCTAAGGGGAAAATGAACAAGCACCTCAGGGGCTCATCAATGATGGAATTTCCTATGTTATACATGTAAACACAACATAGTTCAACTAACTCTAACTAGTAACAATTTATTCATGATATATGAACATTGATGGATTTTTAGTTTATTATGACAAACTATTAAAGGACTGACCTAATGCCTCGAGGGCTCATCGATTATGGCCTTACCTATGTTCAAGCTCAGAAACAATGTAGTTCAAGATTGACTCTATTTTTAACTTTTTTGACTTTTTAGACCTGTTTTTGGATTTTGACTTTATAAGATTTTGATGTTTTTAGGATTTTGACTATATAAATTTTTTGGAAGTTTTTGGGTTTTGACTATATAAATTTTTTGGATGTTTTTGGATTTTGACTATATAAAATTTTGGATTTTTGAAATTTTATGACTATTTTTGGATTTTGATGATTTTGCAACTATTTTTGGTATTTTGGGATTTTGCAAATGTTTTTGGATTTTTAGATTTTACAACTATTTTTGGATTTTTAAGATTTTGTGAATAACCTTAAGGGAATATATAAGAACCCAATCTGATGCAAGTATAGATAGATTCCCTGAATTTTGTGCAGTAGACTACCTTGATATAGGGAGGACAAAATGACCTTAAGAATGTGTCAAGTACTGAAGGGGAACATGATACTCAATATTTGGATATGACATGGACGTGGATGGATGATGGAATAAATAGGATAATATAGGATGATAGATGAATGCATAGGTAGCAAATCAAGGTAAGCCAAAGATTCAATGATGGATGTATGGTGCTTATTTACACAAGGTTCCTATTTGCTAGGTTTTCACAAAGGTACTTGCTCAAATCACCACCAAAGTGGTTTTTTTTGGAGGATGATTTTTCTCTTTACTATTTTAAATCCTTTTTCTTTTTTTTGGATTTTTTAAGATTTCTAGAATTATACCCTTCAAACCGAGGAATTTTTTTTTTTTAGATGCAAGCTATTGATAGGCTCCTGCAAGGGTTCTCCTTCAAGTGATGACAATTGATAAGCTCTATAATCATAACTAGGTATGAAAATGAATGGTCCTAACTAATTAGGATCAAACTTCCCTTTTCTATCTAGATCCAACATATTCTTCTAGTTCTCCATTAGTACAAGATCTCCCACCTAGAAGGACTAAATTTTAATCTTCTTATTGTAGCTCCTTTTTAATCGGTTGTGATAATCTTGTAAGTGATTCAAAACTTATATGCAACACTCATCCAATAGATCTAAATCATTGAATCTAGCCACTCTATATTCTTCACCGGTAATGAGATTTTCTAATGACACTCTCAACGAAGGGAGCTCAACCTTGATAGGTAGGATAGATTTAGTTCCATAAACTAGGGAATAAGGTGTGGCACTTGTTGGCATGCTAATATTGGTTCTATAGGCCGACAAGGTGGGGTTCAATTTCCAATTCCAGTCACAACCAATTTCATTGATTGTCCTTTTTAGAATCTTTAATATGGTCTTGTTTGAAGCCTCATCCTGACAATTTCCCTAGGGATAATATGGGGTAGAAAATCGATGTTGGATATTGAACATTTGGCAAAACTCACAAACATCTTGATTTTTGAAAGGTGTTCCATTATCTAAAATAAGGGCTTGTGGAATACCATAACAATAAATAAGGTAGTTCAAGATAAATTTAGAGATTTTTTTTCCCATGATGTAGGTCATAGGGATCACTTTAACCCACTTTGTGAAATAATTAGCGGTTGTAATGATAAACTTGTGATTGTTAGATGAGGTAGGGGTGATCTTTCCTATGAGGTCAAGTCCCCACTATGAGAAAGGCTAAGGTTTAGTGATGGCTTGGATTTCCTAAGTTAGCACATGGATGAGTCCCCCATGTTTTTGACATTGCATGCACTTCTTGACATATTCATGGGATTCTCATTCCATGGTAGGACAATAGTACCCTATCCTCAACAATTTCTTATCTAAGGCCACACCACTTGAATGTGATCCACATATACCTTAGTGTACTTCTTTCAACATAGATAAAGCTTCCTCTTGATTAATACATTGCAATAATGTCCCTTCAAGACTTTGACAGTAAAGGGTATCACCTAAGATAAAAAAAATTGGGATACTTTCTTCATAAATGTTTTTCTAAGGTTTAGAGTAATGTCATATGGGAGGATACCTATTTGTAAGTAAGTAAAGATATCATGATACCAAGGAGAACTGGGACCAAAAATTTTATATACGAATTCAAATTTTGGTACCTCGAATGTTGGGACAAGAAGCTACTCGATGAGGAATTCACATAAGAATGTTGTGTGGCATATCTAGCAAGGACCCTATAGCTGCCATAGCATCAACTTCTTGGTTGTTGATACAGGGTATTTTCTCGAGCATGATGTCAATGAATAAACCTTTGAGACTTTCTAACATCCTTTTATAAGGTGTGAGCTTATCATCCTTAGTTTGATAGTCATCATTAACTTGGTTTACAATTAGTTGTGAATATCTATAGACCTTCAGTTCTTGGATTTACCAATATATTATGACTCTCAATCCTGTGATATGAGCCTCATACTCAAAAAAAATATTTGTACATGGGAAAGATAGCTGATATGACTTAGGCATATAATCACCTTATGGGGTGATGAAGAGAATGTTTTCTCTAAATCTATGTTGTGTGTGTGAACCATCAAAATAAAACTTTGACAAACCCCTTATACTGAGGACAAATACAGACTCATTAATAAATTCAGAAAATAAGAGATTCTCTATGTAGATAGGTGCCTCTGTCAGTTGATATGTGATAACATGTCCCTTGATAGCCTTTCAATCCACATACTCTACATAAAAATATATGAGGATCATTACCCACTTAACCATTCATCTTGTGAGAGTAGCCTTAGATAACAAATACTTCAATGGATCTATCTTAGAAGTGAGAATCATTTAGTGTGAAAGCATGTAGTGTCTAAATTTCTGTGAGGTGAACACTACTACAAGGTAGGGATTTTCAATGGATGAATAATTCAGCTCGTTTCCGACCAAGGTCCTATTGATTTAGTAAATTTCTATCTCCTTCCATATTTCTTCATGTTAAGCAAGAAGAGAACCCAAAGCTACTAATGTAGTTGAGATATACATAATCAAAGGTTTTTTTGGTATTGGTGGCATAGGGTCGAGAGGTGTGACTAGGTAATATTTGAGTTGTTGGAATGCTTTGTCACATTTCTCATCCCATTGGTAGCCTATCCTCTTGTGAAGGTGAGAAAAGGGATGAATCTTATATTTCATCTGTGATATAAATCTCTTCATAGTTTGCAATATCCCATATAAACCTTGTATTTGCTTCAGTTTTGTGGTGGTTCCATATCCAAGATTACTTTGACCTTAGTAGATCTATCTCAATTCCCCTTTGTGACACAATGTATCCTAGAAATTTTCATGATGTTACACCAAAGACACACTTTTTTGGATTCAACCATACCTTGTACTCCTCAAGTCTATCAAATATTGGCCCTTATACCTCTAGATGTTCCTTTTTTTTGACTTAGCTAAGATTTTATCCACATAGTCTTCTAAAGTCTTGTCGATCTCATGTCATGAAAGATTAATGTAATTTCTCTTTGATAGGTAGCTCCAACATTATTCAAACCAAATGGCATCACATTAAAGCAATAGGTTCCCCATGGACATGTAAATACTATTTTATGTTTTTTCTTCTTTGGAAATCATGATCTAGTTGCATCTTGAGAACCCATCCATGAGTGATAGCATCTCATGTCTAGTAGTCGAATCTACAATGATATTTATGTTTGGAAGAGGAAAGTCCTCCTTGGTACATGCTTTGTTTAAATCTCTAAATTATGTACATATTTTGATGCCCTTAGTGGGTTTTGAGATTGACACAAGGTTTGAAACCCACTCAAGCTAATCTATTGGTCTGATAAATCCCACATCAAGAAGCTTTTGTAGTTCTAGTTTAACTAACAACACTATTTGTGGATGCATCTTTCTCATTTTCTACCTAATTGGTTTAGCAAAAGGATATACTACAAGATGGTGGATAGCTACTTCAAGATCTAGGCTAGGCATATCTACATAAGATCATGCAAATTTTATCTTTTGTTCCTTCAATAAAGCTTGCAAGTTATTTGTATCTTCATCTAGGAGTGATTATGAATAGAAAGTGATCTGAGGTTCCTCATCTATCCCTACATTGACTAGATTGGACTTCTCAGCAAGCACTGCTAATTTTTCTTGATGTATTGCACTAAGGGGAAGATTGCATCCATCATCCTTCAATGCCTTAGAGATGTTTTCACCAATGGATGCATCCTTTATTTTTACTATTTCATGATCAGAAAGTGCCATAGTGTGGTTTTCACTTAAGGATCGAGACATGATTATCATATTTTCCATTTTACAACTAAGGGACTTAATTGCTTCCCAATAGTAAGATTTCACATGTCTAGTTCAATGTCAAAACCTACATTATGATCCCCATATGGAATGTTGTTACAAAGTCCCATGAACTCAGAGCTAGCCTCATCTTTTTTGAATGAATCCAAAATAGGTGGTCCTCGTTGGTCCCAATTTATAAGTTGAGGGTAGACTAGTTTTAATTTAGTGATTTGTCTATTTGAAGCAAAGTATGTAGTGGTTATCATGAATATACAAGTATCCTCAAATAGGTCTGTGATATTGATGGAAAGTTCATCGATGGTATCATTATGCAATGTGGGTAACCAAGAGGAAGATTTGACTCCCTTAATAGAAACACCCTTTCCATGAATGGTCACTTTAATTTTGGTACATTCAAGAATAAGATTCTTAGGTCATTTCTCGGGAGCAAGGGATTCTAGCAAACTATTATTATTTTTACCAAGCTTGTCATTCTTTTTGTATCCCTAACCCATCATCAATTCTAGTCCTTTATTGTCATCCTCCATTGGAAGAAAAGGCTTGGGTCTTTTATCTTGATATAACTATTCTAATACATTCTCCTCATCAACTAAGATAAATATGGTCATGAACTAAGCTAAACATGATTGAATTACAATAATTAAGCCAATATTTAAGTATGTCATGCTCCCAATGAAATTATTGAAAATAGTAAACTAAGAATCCATTAAAACAACAAAGATCAAATAAATTATTAAAGGAAACTTAATCTAATACATCAAACCTCATCCCATTGAGGGATTGGTTTGAATTGATGTGGAATGTCAGGCCTTTCCCGATCCGTTGGTTGAAACAAGCTTGAAGATGATTCTTCAATGGAGAATTGATAGAAAATAGATACAATATTAGCTAAAATGGATGAAAACAGATCAAATTCTCATAAGAATTTCTATAAAAATGATTATAATGCAGATGCTCTCAATGAATGTGGATTAATTTCTCAATAAATGAAGGTTATTTATAGGAAAATTGAGTGAATCAATGGCCAACATCAATTTAGTTAATCAATGAATGAAAGTTAAGGAGAGGAATCAACATGGATCAAGAATTTAATCCATGGAGGAGATTAAAAGCTGACATGGATTGATGAATTTAATCAATGGATCAAATTTATTTGAAGAAACACGAATCCTAAAATTTAGGAGGAATGTGCAAGATGTTTCCATTTAAAAGGCGAATTGTTTGAATTTGAAATGGAGGAATATTCTATGAGAATATTCATTTGCAAGTGGGAGAAATTGGAGGGATGAAAGAAATTAGTCAATTAAATAATTAGAATAATATTTAATTGTGCATGATGGATGAATTTAGAAATTTAATTAAAAAAATTTCTCATGTAATAAAAAGAAGGAATTAATGAAATTTAATTAAATAATTCAAATTTTTTAATCAAATGAATAGACTTAGGAATTTAATTAAACAATTCACAATATTTAATTAAACAAGATGAACATTAATATGAAAGAGATGAATTAACCTAAAAATGTTAATTATTTGATTAATAGAAGAAAATATGAATTTAATTAAATAACCAGAATTATTTAATTAAATAGCTGAAAATAGTCGAATTAGGATAGAAAATGGTGTTAATAATCAAATTTGGATGCATAATATCAATCAAGACAATTATAAGTGTCTACACTGCAAATTTCTCTCTTAGAAAGTGATACTAGATAGAAATATGTTTGGTTCTTGAATACATAACCAAATTCTTAGAAATATTAATTGCATTTGTATTGTCACACAATATAGGATTAGGTTCATCATATACCACCTTTGTATCCTTCAAATTTTTCTTCATCTAAATCACCTAGGTGCAGCAAGATGTTGTAGCAATATAGTAAGCTTCTATTGTGGATAGGGAAACTAGGTCCTTCTTCTTACTGAACAAAGAGACCAATCTGTCTCCCAAGAAAAATGCACTACCACTGTTTGGTCATCCACACATCTTGTACAATGAGCATTAGTATAAGCACTCAGATAAAAAATATCATCCTTCTTATACCATAAACCATAATCTATAGTTCCCTTCAAATATTCAAATATTCTTTTCACGATCATAGACATATCAAACTCTTTTTGCATCTCTTCTACAAACTTCTTACAAATATCATCATCTCCACCAAAGATGATGTCATCCACATGTACAACCACAATAAAACAAAAATCTTCTTGAAAATTAATGTAAAGATTACTATCTATAGTATCTTTCTTGAAACCTTGTTGAAGTAAATACTTATCCAACCGAGAATACCAAGATCTAGAAGCTTTCTTGAGACCATACAAAGTTTTCTTGATACCATACAAATATTTCTTGAGTTTTCACACCATGTCTAGATATTTTGATAACTAGAAATCATCTAGGTGCTCAATATATACCTCTTTCTCTAGATCACAATTCAAGAAGGCTGACTTGATGTCCATTTGATAGACTTTGAAGTTCTTATGAGCAACAAAAGCAAGAAAGATCCTTATTGCCTCCATTCTACCTATCAGAGAAAAATTATCCTCAAAATCAATACCCTCAAATTGAGAATATCCCTTACATACCAATATATCCTTGTTCCTTACAACTCCACCATCTTTATTTAGTTTGTTCTAGAACACCTACTTTGTTCCTATCACATTCTTATCAACAGGTATAAACACCAATTCCCCTGTCTGATTCTTCTTGCTAGCAATAGGTGTTGCTATTGATGTCAACAAAATATCGATTGCTATTAATGTTAGATGTGATGCTAAAGTATGAACACTATCAAGAGATAGTTGTTATGTTGGGATATCAGTTGGAGCAAGTATACAAAGCTTCATAAGGAAGAATAATGATCAGTGTGATAAGAAGGTGATAATCATGTTCTTATATGTTCATAATATGTTTACATTAATATAATCTCATTTTGATGTATCAAATACAGATATGTTGTAGAAGTTTTTCTAAAGCACTCACAGGGTAGACTCAAAGTAAGAGTCATGATATGTTAATCCACATTCTTCCACTGAGTAATATTTAGTCTTGCAGTTTTGGAGGAAAAATGGTCAAGTTATGAAGGTTCTATACCCAATAAATTGAGTCATCACACCTTCTACAATGAAAGTTACATGTAGCAATGTTTTAGTCTATGCTCTGGCAGAGTACTATGCTAATGAAGGCTTACTAGAATGATCCACATTCCTCCAAATTTGAAGTATTATTTTTTTAGTTCTATGAACATGTTATTTAGTTTTCATAACATAATACTTAGTAGTATCATGTATTGTGATGGTTCACAAGTTCAATTTTTTAATAATAGTGCGCTACCGTCTATCTAGATTGCTTTGTTTTTGCATATCCAATGGGTTTCCTCTCTTATGCCAATGCATTATGATCAGATAGTTTAGGAAAAGGTTGAATGAATAATGTGCATTTTTCCAAATTTGAAGTATTATTCTTTTGGTTCTATGAACATGTTATTTAGTTTTCATAACATAATACTTAGTAGTATCATGTATTGTGATGGTTCACAAGTTTAGTTTTTTAATAATAGTGTGCTACCGTCTATCTAGATTGCTTTGTTTTTGCATATCTAGTGGGTTTCCTCTCTTACACCAATGCATTATGATCAGATAGTTTAGGAAAAGGTTGAATAAATAATGTGCATGGTCTATAATTCCTACATCTTATTTTGCATAATGATTTGGTATCTACCTAGCTATGTGAAGTCAAACAATGATAATGATCATGGTATTGATACTATTTGGGTCGACATGACTTGGTTCATTATTTGTGGTTAATCCTGATCAATTAATATTTTCTTGAAGAATGTGTTGTGATGAATTTGGGCCCCAACATAGTGTATTATGATTCATAACTAAATATCTTTTATTTTGGATGTGTTTTGGAGCTGACCCATACATTGTCAACCACTTCATCTAATGGTTGTCCCAAAGCCAACTTAATTGGATTTTTGTGTTAGTGAAAATGATATATATAGAAGATCAAGTTAATTTTTTATTGTGATGATTGACAATGATTGTAGATAGAGAAGAATGAAATAGATGAAGTGTCTAAAATCAATGTTAAGGGTGAATTGTGTGAAATAGTGATTGTAGCCTCAACATATGTTAGATGCTTCTTCAAAGTACTTTATAATCAATTTTCTCATTATATTCTTCATGTTTCCTACTCTGAGACAATGAGTCTCATTAGGTCCTTTGTATCTTGTTCTAAGGCTATATACCTTAGTCTACAATTCCATAGAGAATTAGCCTTAAACATTGTAATTCTTGTTATCAGTGAGATATATATGTTCTGAGTTAATCCTCGCTATGGTTTTTCCCTCATTGGGTTTTCCAAGTAAAAATCTTGGTTTCCTCATGTGATGCATGTGCTATTTTTGTTCTTTTCAATTATGTGATGTTTTGTTAATCTACAAATAGAAATGGTTAAGGTTTAAGATATGTTTATTCATCCCACTCTCAACACATCATTATGTTCAACAATTGGTATCAAATCTAGTTGACTTGAGAAACTTAACAAATAAGATTGATCATGACCTTGAACACATGGGGTATGTAGCAAAAAACAATTATATGTTTATTCCAAAATCAAATCTTGAATCAATAGAACTTGAAGGTTAGGTGAGCAATTTGGAATATTTGAAGCAGAACTTGAATCTTCTCTTAAAGATCTAGATGAAGCAAGATTACTAAATATGAAATATGAGTGCATGCTAGAAAAGTAAAAAAGAAACAATTGAAAAATTGAAAGAAAAAGGTAAAGATTCAAAGGATGAAATTAGAAAACTGAAATCTCAAATAGAAGGTGGAAATGAGTGTGAAATCAAAAGCCAAAGAAGTTGATGATTTGATCTCAAATATAAAAATAAAAGTTGAAGAATGCAAGAGGATTGAGGACTTCCTGAGTATCAAGCTCAATAGCAAAAGTTTTGAAAGCTTAAATCTTGAGAAAGAGATTGTATCCCTAAAAAGAGAACTTGAAAAAGATAAATAAAAAATTGACGAAGGTCTAAAATTGAGAGGAGGTTCTACTATTCTTGTTGAGTTAATTAGCTCTCAAAAACACTTAAAAGAGAAATCCGAACTTGGTTTTGAAAAAGGGAAAAGTCCCATGATCAAAGCATCAACAAATTTGTATGACAACTTCAAAGCTAAAGGGTAGTCTAAAATAAAAGAGGAGAATTCCTACCATGAAGTACCTAAGTAGACATCCTCTAGAGATGCAAGGAAAAATAATACTAAAAAAATGGGAGAAGGATTCATTCCTATCCAGAGAAAAAAGAACTTCAGGAAGCCTACTCTTAAACAAATTGCTTGCACCAGGTTTAATGGTAATTTATATGCTTGCAATAAATTCGATCATAAGGCAGTAGAGTGCAGAAGCAAAATGAGTCAAAACTCTTTTAGGCCTTCAAGGTACAATGCTATGAACACTCAATTATTTCATGGTCAATGTAATGCTTGTAAAAAATCTGGCCACAAAGCTAATGAATGTAGAATTAAGGTAATAAGGAATAATTCTATGACCTCTCAATCCTTCTATGGATACTTCTACACATGCAACAAGTTTGGTCATAAGGATATTGATTGCAAATCTAATGAGAGAAGAAGAATTTTTTCTCTACAAACCAATATCATCTACTACAATTGTAATAATCCAGGGCACATTGCTAGATTCTATAAGGGAAGGAGTATAAGTTCTTATCCTCAAAAGAAGATTGTCATTAGTTAGAAAAAAAGAGATGAAAAAAAAATTGCAAAAAGAAGAAAGAAAGTGAAATGAAGAATAAATATGTACCTCACCATGGTACAAATGATTCTCGTAACTAAGGAAAAAGAACATTGATTTAGAGGGAGTTGTAGTCGCAAATCCTATCAAACCCTCAAGGAATATTTAGCTTTTTTGATCAAATTGGTTTCATTCAAACAATTTCAAGTGAGTGCAAGAGTTAAAGAAACAAAGAAATTTCTTAACAAGTTTCATGCAAACCCTAATAAAAAATTGCATATATATTTGTTGCAAGTATGAAGGTGTTGTCACTGATTTCAACATGAATTTATACAAGTTGGTTTTATCATTAATGTAACCTATGTGTCAAGGAAGGTTTTTGTGTGATGAATATGTAGATGATATTGAGAAAATTGTGGAAAAGAGGAAAACAAGTTGTGCATGTGTAGTTGAGATATTAAGGGAGTATTGTGAGTACATGGAGCTATCTTTTTGTTGCAATTTCTAAAGATGAGTTGAAATGAATTAATGAGTTGAGATGATGTCTTTGGTACTTGGTTTCCAAGTTCTTTTGGTAAAATTTGATAAAAAGGAAAATTGTGTTGTGCAAGTGTTTAGAATGTGCTTAGGGATGTGCTCTCCATTTCTTATGTGTTGATGCTATACCTATGTAGATCTAATATGTTTTTCAAGGTTGTTAGAGGTTTCTATATTCCAAATATGGGTTTTTTAATCATTGTACAAAGTGAGATATTTTCACCAATGTGTGAACTAGTTTTTCAAGTGATGTTTTCTATGGCCTGGGAGAAATGTATTTTCTCTGTGTTTCTCCACTATTTGGCATTAGGTTGTGCAAATTTGTGAAGTTTCTTATAATGGTTTTATCTTTTAGAATTCAAGGTTTCACTTGATTTGGTAAAGTACAGTGTGTGTTTTATGTGTCAGTGTGTGAATAGGGTTTATCGGATGTTCTGGGTTGAAGTATTTGTATGTTGCAAGTTTGGATAAAGTGTTTAATGGATCTCAGGTGGTTTGAGGATTATTCTAGATTGTTTTCAAGTTAATTTTTTTGTTTAGAATTTTTAGATTGATTTAAGGAAGTGTGTACTTATTGCTTATGGTGTTTAACATAGGTTTTGGTCGACCTTGTGTTAACATCACATGAGAAGATTATGAAAGCATTTTGAGGTGTGTTAGGATCTATTTGGGTCCTAATTAAGGATTTATATGGGGAACCTTCATTCCTATCCACTGCAGGAATATTTTGGTGTTGACCTAATGTGAAATTTTGAATGTAACAGATAGTTATCATCCTTGGAGAAGGTTTTTGAGGTTAAGGTTGATATAAATAAGAGTAATGTTGATGTGAGATGCAAGAGAGAAGAAAGATAGATGGGATATCATTGTGAGTGGTGTGTCTAATGTGAATTTGAGCAAAGCAGCGTGAAATTGAAGTGTTGTATTCTTGATGGTAGTGAGCTAAAGGAATCTAAAATCTTTCATGCAAGGCTGTGAAAGTGTTGGAGCGTTTGTGGTGGATTATTTGCTGCATTGGGAAGTATTTCTTTGTGTAACATTTCTCTTCTATCTTCTTGTAATTCTTTTTGTGGTAGTGAGCCCTAGCTGTGAGCTTTTTTGGATAGTGTGCCCTATTCGAGCAGTGAGCCCTTTTATCAGTTTTTCAATTACTTATATGGTGAGCTAATACTCACTATGGTTTTTCCCTCATTAGGTTTTTCTAAGTAAATACGGTGTTCTCTTGTGTATGGTGTTATTATTTCAGTTTCTATTTTCTACATTTCATGATTAACTACTTTGATAGAATAAGGGTTTATTGAATGCATGTGGATTTGATTAATGTTGAGGGCTTTGATGTTTTTAATTTGGTACAACTGATTTACCCCCCTCTTAGTTGTCTTGTTCATTCAACAATTGGTATCAAAGAAAGGTTCCTTGGAGAATATTTTAACCCCTTATGGTAGATTTGAGATGGTGAAGAAAATTGATTGCCCTAAATTTGATGGAATAAACTAAGCATTCTCAAAGATAAAGACAAAAGGATATCTAGAAACTCATAGATTTTAAATTGAAAAAGAAATAAAGAATCAATATGTTTCTCCTTTGAATGGATCGAGTATAAGTGATGAGATCAAGGCACATAAAATAAATGGTAAGGAAAGATTTATTCTGATGAATAGTATTTCAAATTTTGAATTGGTTAAAGTTATGAATCTTAAGACTACTAAACATGTTTGGGATAAGATTGAGTGTATTTATAAAGGATATGAAAAGGTTAAACAAGCTAAGTTGTAAAATATGAAGGCACAATTTGAGACAATGCAAATTTTTGAAGATGAAACAATTGCAACCCACATGTAGAGAGTTGACGAACTAGTAAGTGCTATGAGAGGTCTTGGTGCATAAGTCAAAGAACCTAGGGCAGTAAAGAAATTTCTCAAAAATCTTCCTAATTTATACAGTGAAAAGGTATCTTATATTGAGTTACAAATTTTAATACTTATTCTAGAGATCATTTGATTGGGTACACTAACTTCATTTAAAATGAGAAAGATTGGTTTGAAAATGGAACTAACAAGGACAAAGGTAATCTACCTTTCAAATGTTTCAATTATGGAAATGTAATTCATTATGCTTCTAGATGTCCAAATAGAGTTGTGAACAATAATAATAAGGAGAATAAAGGAAAGATGATTAAAAGAGCTTACTATGTCAAAGAAGATGTTGGTATTCATGATGATGAATCTAATTATGAAAATTTTGATGAAAATGAATGCTTGTTCTTGGATATAAGAGAATAATCTAGTTTGGATAACAATTTGGATTTGCTTCTAAATGGTGCAAATGGATTCATTTGTGCTTGTTAGGGGCTAAATTTTTAGTTATTATCAATGGGCCTCCAGTTGGTTTTTTAGCTCTACTCATGGGGTGAGGCAAGGTGATCCTCTCTCTCTAGTTCTCTTCATCATAATGACAGAGGAACTAAGTAGAAAAATAAAGAAGGTTCATAGTCAATGGTTATGGCAGGGAGTACCTATTCCAAATACAAACATTGTAGCAACTCACTCTTTATTTCTAGATGATACCCTTTTATTAGGGAAATACTCTTTGATAGAGGCAAAGCAAGTCAAATAGGTACTTGAGAAATATTCTTCTTCTTCAGGTCAAAAAGTAAATGCTTCTAAGTCCAAAGTTTACATTTTTAACACAAATCCATCTATTTCAAAGAAGCTAGTAAATTTGTTGGGTTTTCAAGCAACAAATCTCCCTTGTGCATATCTAGGTATTCCATTCTTTCTAGGGGTAGATAAATTACAGTATTGGTATTGTTAGAATTGTAAAATTTTGAATAATTTCACAAGATTTTCATACCCTTGAGTTTCCAAATGAGTTTTCATCATAAGCACAAGGTCCTCTCTTCATAACATTTTCCCCATATCTAGCCACGAGATCCCATGAGTCCATCTAGGTCTGAATATTCCATATTATAATTCCTATCGGCATGAAGAAATCAAGGTCTCCCTGATCCATATTGCATTTTCTACTAATATACATTTGTTTCAAATTATCAGCAAGACCTCAGGAATGTCACACCAATTGGAATTCATCTGCAGGTGTCTTTCGGCAAGACATTAGTCATTTTCTCAGTGATAGTGGAAGTTTCATATCGGCAAGAATGATTTCACCAGGGTGAGGTCTCACCAAATGGGTTGTGTCTCACCGACTAGTGCATGAGAAAGAACACATCGGTAGGAGATTCACCGTCAGAGCGAAGTCATAGCGAATACATTATGTCTTGCTAACGGATGCACGTGGAAGTATATTGGCCAAGCTAAAGGTATTCGGGATGAGGTCTTGGTGAGTTTGAATTGTCTTACCGACCGTCAATGAGGATATGCATATCGGTAAGACTAAAATGCATCAAAGTAAGGTCTTACCGAAGGTGTTAAGTCTTGCTGACACAGTGGAGGGATTATATCAAAGAACTATTTGGAGGAAGTCTTGTAGTCCTACCGACCTATAAGTCACACAAATAGAATACTTCGGGGGGAGTCTCACCAAATAGAGTAATCTAGAGGAACAGGATGTCTCAGCGAGAAATTTGGCATCGGTATGAGTCTTTTAAAAAATTCATAGTCTTGTCACTAGAATTTATTTCATCAGTAAGATTAATTTCATCAGTGAGAAACTTGAGGGTCACGTCAAAATATAGTTTCATTGTCGAGAATGTGTTTATGTCTCAGCGACTAGAAGGATACTATGGGGGCATATCGGTAAGACACAGGGTATTATATGAAACCTCCTCCCAACTCAGAATTGTCTTAGTGACTGGAAAATACACTAAAGAGCACATCTTGGTAAGACAAAGTATCATTTGTGGGACATCTCCCCGACAACAGAGGCC
Organism: Sequoia sempervirens; assembly: GCA_007258455.2. Classification (NCBI taxonomy): domain Eukaryota; kingdom Viridiplantae; phylum Streptophyta; class Pinopsida; order Cupressales; family Cupressaceae; genus Sequoia; species Sequoia sempervirens. The sequence goes on from VDFB02000003.1 coordinate 394,365,591, forward strand.
ACAACAAAACATGAAGGATACAAGATGACTTTTGGCGAGACATTAGCCTTCGATGTGACCACGGGATGTCTCGGTGAGTGTTTGGCGCATGTTAAATGAAACCTGAATACTATTGGCCAACATTTGGACTGCGAAGTGATGTGTCTGTTTAGATGCAAATGTATAAATATCCATTTTCGATTGTAAAAGAGGACATTATTAGAATAGGAGATATACAGTAGGTAGATTAGAAATGGATCTAGTAGAATAAAATTCTCAAAATAGAGACTATGATGTATGATTTCAAAATGGGGATATCAATGAAAATCAATTAATGAGGCTGCTTATTTCTGGTGTCAATTGTCTATTGTGCTTATTGAAAGTATTACTAATTTGTCTCCAAGATTGATGCTTTCTAGTTGTTTAAATTGGTATAACAAGTTTATATTCAATTTATTAGTGCACATTTGTTGTATCTGTGTGGTTAATTGATTGGTTCTTTCAAGAAAAGATTAAATCCTTTTGGTTGATTGCAGTAATCAGGGAAATTCATCTAGATTATTAAGAAGAGCTTAGCAATCACAGTCTTGCATATTTATACAAGTTATAAACAAAACATATGCCAACAATTTGATTGTTTTCCAGAAAGAGGTTGCCCATTTCTATTTCATTTGACTCTGCATACCCAATAAGGCACTAGTCTCTGCATCTCACCATTTAGATTCATTCATTTTCTTTACATCTGTTAACTGAGCATATTAGGATTTAGCTCTGAATATTGCTATACAATTTATACCAAATTTAGTTTTATTTGTCCACTCCCATCTGCCATTGTGGGAAAAGCATTTCAAGAGAGATAAGCACATTAATTCTACTTCATTCATATAGGTACACCCACCTAGGTCTAGTAGCACCTTGGTGCAGGAGCACCTTGTTGCATTCAAGCCTCCATGAGGCCAATATATAAAAGAATGTTTAAAGAGTGCTTAGGGGTCATTAAATAAGGTCTTTCAAGACCATATTAATGTATTTGAGTCATTTTATAGGTATTTGGATAAGTTATGTAGTCATTTTGTCTAATTTGTAAAAAATGTCAAATGTTGTTAAATGGCACATGAAGAGTGAATTTTCAAATTTGTAATAAGATTCAATGGATTTAGATGTTTTAGGGTCCATTGGGACTATCTAATAGCATTTTAATTGTTTGGAGGGTCTTTGGAGTCAAAAATGCAAAAAATGCATATTTTGTTAAAAAGTTGTTATATTGTAAAAATGCAAAAAAGTGCAAATGGTGGAGTCAAGTAGTTAGGACGTTGGTTTGGGATAGTTAGATAGGTTGGTTTTGATATTCAAGGATTATAAACAATGTGTATGGACGAATTCAAGGTTAGTTGAAGATTTTGGTGAAATGAAGAAAATGAAAGTTCAATTTTTTTGTGTTTTTCAGTGAAATCTGCTGTTCCATAGAGTTCTACAGACTTGTACGATTTAGTACGGCCTTACAACTTACATTTATGGAAAGATAATTCAATTTTTGAAGTTTTTTGTTCTTACCAGAAATTTTTAAAAGGTCATTTAAGTGGTCTAATGGTCGAATCTTCCCAGCAACCCTGTTCAGAAATGAAGGTTCCAATTTTGAAGAAAAATTCATATCTTAAGTTTCCACCATTGAAAACTCTTAAAAATTGGTTTGTAGGTCTGTTTTAACATTTTATTTGAGATTCCAAAGTTACAGGGGTGTATGTAAATATTTGATAAGGTTTCAAGGAGGCCATAGGCTGGAAAAGAGTGATTTTGTGTGAATTTTGTATGAAAATGGTGGTTTAAAGCTAGGGCTTGTTAAAATAACATGAAAAAAGGTTGGGTGAAGGTTCCTAATGGTTTTGAAAACCTATTTATACTTGTATGAAGTGGTAACAAAGAGAAATGGCTTGGAAAATGTAAATTTGCTTGTTGAAGGGGTCTAAATGGGCCTAAATGCTGATTTGAACAATCTACTTTTAGAAGTTCACATTTTTGAGTTGTCAAAGTTGGGAAATGGTTTTAAATCAGTCATTTTCTATTGTTTAATGTTTTTTTCTGATTCTAGAAGAATTTTTGTGCCTTAACTCTATTTTGGTATCTTGAAATCAAGGAAATTGTCAAGAAAGTTGCCTTGTAGAATAGGTAAATGAGTTGAAACCCATTGTTGTGAAATATGTTCTAATAAGTTGAATTTTGAAATCCTCTTCCTCTACATCAAATTGGTATCAGAGCCCAGCAAAAGGTCTAGGTTAGTTTTGGTTTGTTGTTTTGTGTTGTGGTTGTGTGCAGGTTAAAAAGACCCTGATTGTTGCCAAGGAAAGGCAGAGAAAAGTTGAATAGAAGCAAGGAGAGACTTGCTTGTGAAAATGGATTTGGTGAGAAGATTGGGAATATATTTGTTGGTAGAGGATGAGAGGAAAAAGAAGAAATAAGAGGAAAAAAAAAGAAAGGAAGAGAAAAGAGGAAGAGATGAGGCAAAAAAAGATTGAAGAATTAAAGCAAATGATAGATCAATTGCTCAAAAGAGTTACAAGTTGGCACTTGAAGATCAAGAAAGGGGTCACATGGCCTATTGTGAAGATTATTCAAAAGAGAAAAAGACAAGCAAAGATGGAAGCAAATGAGGCAAAGGTAAAGTTTTTTGAGCAAAGTAAGTTATAGGTTGAGATACATGATATTCTAATTATGTTTGAAGATGAACAAACTTCTTTGATTGTTGAAGAACACATTGATGTTGAAATGAATGATATGGTTGCTGGTAATCAAGTAGTTGATGAAATTTTTGATAAACAAGTAGAGAAGGTTGTTGAGGTTGTTGATAAGGTTGGTAATGACCCTCAAGACGTTGTTGATAATAAGGTTGATAATGGCAATGTTGCAGATTTGTTTGTTAATGAGATATATGTAGATTTTCAAGGATATGATGTAGGTTATATATGGTACTCTAATGATGAGAGTGAAGGTATAGATGATTTTTTTGAGGTATATGCACAAGAAATGGACCTTTGGGACATGAAGACAACAAATGTAGTAGAAGATTCAATGGTAAAGGTAGAAGAAGATGATGAAGATTTGTTGCCTACACCTAAAGAAGAAGAGGACAGAGGTGAAATAGATTTGCAGTTACAAATTGAGCCACCAAGGTATGAGAATGAGATATTTACTTCATTATTTCATGATGAGACTAATGGCATTTTCAGTTTTATCCATGTAGAAGTTTGTGGTTATCTTGAGACAACAGATGTAGAGACATTTTGGTTGATAGAGCAAAAGGAAAATAAAGGCATAGAGTGTATAGATGAGTGTGAGCATGCACAGGATGATATGATGATAGGAAGACACAATTCACTTCTTGTGCTTATAATTTCAAGGAAAACAAAGCCATGGGTCAAAATGAAGATGCAAATTTTTGTGATTGTAGGTGGTGAAGATTCATTTCTTTTTGCAGGTGCTTTACATTTTTCTCCCTCAAGGGACTTGAGTTTTTTCTTCAAGGGGAGAATAGTGCAGGAGCACCTTGTTGCATTCAAGCCTCCATGAGGCCAATATATAAAATAATTTTTAAAGAGTGCTTAGGGGTCATTAAATAAGGTCTTTCAAGACCATATTAATGTATTTGAGTTATTTTATAGGTATTTGGATAAGTTATGTAGTCATTTTGTCTAATTTGCAAAAAATGTTGTAGTGTCCCTCCATCTCTGTTGTCTTGTGTTACTTTTTGTCTCACTGCGAAGTTGGGTGTTGTATGGTATGTTTGCTAAGTTGATTTGGTTAGTTAGATTTGTGTTTTGATTGATCATTGCATCACAATAAAATTGTTAATTGATATAGGTATAGTAGTTAATAAACATGGTTATGGCATAATAATAATATAAAATAAAATAAAACAAATAAAAGTGTAAGCAGACGGTTAAGTAATGAATAACAAAATTAATAAAAAGAAAAGAAAAGAATGAGTCAAGTTACAATTCTATTATTAGTTTAGGTGGTTACACTCACTTAAGGAATTATAATGAAGAAGATGTGTTGGCAGAGAGTGAGCACAATCTTCATTTGTAACTCCTCTAAAATAGGCACATGCAAATACATTCATAATGCCTCCTTGTGCATCTTCTTAGGCATGTAACAATGGCTTGATAAAAAAAAAATGGGGGAGGAATCAGGGGAGGTAATTACATTTTGGGAAAGAAGGAAATAGGGTTTAGAATGGGTGAAAAATGTTGGCTGTAGGATATGATAATGGGGAAGGCTTCAGCGTAAGGTTGCGGATAACCGGTTCCAAGCTTCCATATGTGCACAGGTAGGAAGAGCTCTGACAGAGGATTTGGCTATGCCACTAGTTCCCATCGACGCCTATGCTATAGTCAACTTCATCACCAACATGGGGATGGAGGATTCAAATACAAGATTATCAGTTTCAACTATGCACCTGCTGCTATCGTGCCATTCCTGGAGTTGAGTTTTCTTGGGGCCCAGCTACAAACCTGAATGGGAGGAAAAAGTGCATGCATACAATATCAAGATTCAATATTGGTGTTAGTACAATTCTAGATAGCTGGAGAAATTCATTGATAGGGGAGATTTGCATTGGCTTCAATGAGTTTCTCATCCTTCATTGAGCCTAAATTTTTCATCTAGAGAGGCAGAGAAGAGAAGCAAAACAGAGAAAGAAGAGACACATGTAGTGGTCACAACTTTAACATTTGAAAAGAGCCTCATGTTCCTACACTTTTGGAAGACCTCTCCATGTTTTAAATTCCTATTTTTGCAAAAGGAGGTGGGTCATTTGAAAAGTAGAAGGAGAAGACGACATCCATAGGTATGTATTGCTCACTTGCTTTTAAAGAAAATCAAACTCTTTTTGGTTAGAATGAAAAATGCACGGTATTGGGTTAATTTAGTCCCTAAATATTAAACATCCCTGAAAATGATTTAAGTACTGTCCCTATGTGAACCTATAGTTATCTATATATACATATTAAATTGCTTTGACTGATAAACGATATTTCGTTTTAAGCTCTTGTTGTGCTAAATAAGATGCAAACTTATGCGCATATCCCTTTTGCTTGTTGGGTATATTAAGATCTGTCTTGGCATCGCTTTCCTCAGATATTTGTAGATTATTTCCTCACATGATCCTAAACTTGCCTACTTAATTGGCTTTGTAATTAAAAAGCTAAAGTTTTACTTGTGTCATCAGCATCCTACCACTGCTATAGTGTTTAGACTTTTGAGGGTGTCTAAATTTTATATAATGTCCCTGATACCATTCCCAACCTATCAAAGCTAAAGCTTTTAGGAGTTAGAGAATGGATCAGTTTAATTAGCCTTCCTGAATCCGTTGACAGCCTGTCACATCTGTGGTACTAGAAATAGAATGTTGTAAAGGTTTAAATAAACTCTCTAATATTAGTGTCAACTAGATTCAGCTGCAGCACTTGAACAAAATAGGAAGTTTAAATGTTTAAATAACTACTAGATTCTACTGGCAATCTATCGCAGTTGTAGCACTTGAAAATAATGATAAAATGCATGTAGATGGTGAAATTTCCAAATTTCAATATTTATTTTCTAATATATTTGGCAACCTATCACTGTTACGACATTTAGAGTTGAGGTATTATATAGAATTAAATAGCCTCCCTAAAACTTTTGGTAACTTATCACAGCTGCAACTTTTAGACTACAAAGGTTTAGTAAATTTAAATAATCTCTATGTTTTCATTATCAACCTGTCTCTGTTGCGGCTGCAATGCTTGAACATAATAGGGAGCTCTTTTATGTTAAAATTCGTTCTCAGGCCTTCTCGTGGAAATCGCTTACCCCTTCTTGCATTTTAGATGCTCTTCTAGAAAATGCTATGAATGGTTAAAACTTAGGATCAAACACTTCAAAGAAGTATTAAACTTTTACTTTGGCCTGTCAGTAATAAGCCGAATCTTCTGTATGAGAATTCAATTTCATTAAATCTCAACTTCTCTCCAATGTTGAATAGACTCTGCACTGTGTATTATTTAGGCTTAATCGAGTCACCTTCTAATTCTCTATACCTAAAAGATCTATTGAATAATCTTTTCGATTTCATAACCTTGTGCATTGATTTGTCAACTGACGATGCTTATGTAGAGGAGTTATTGTTATGTAGCATTTTGTAAGCTCCTGATCTCTTCCATAATAGCTACTATGGTATGTTGCTTGATGACGAGTATTGGATATCGAGTTATATGTTGCAAATATGTTCTTATAAATATGTAATGCGATGTTTATATATTTATATGTAAGTTCGAGGAGGAGTTAGGTTTCTAAGAATAAATGTGAACCATAAAGTATACTGTAACTTCCTTAATGATTGTATAGTTGGATTGATAGTAAATTAAGTAAAAGAGATTAGGAATATGAGTGTATATTTGTATCTTCTTTTAAAAAGATAGTGTTTATGTGTTAGAATATATGTTCTAGCTTTAGATTTGCATCAAGTATTAATGACTTATTTGGTGATTCTACTTGGCATTCTTAAATAGCTAATGGATATGCAACACTTCATGGAATACTATTGTCATAACAACCTGAATTAATTGATTGTTTGGTTATTCTGAACTATACATTTGAATGAGTGGATAAGTAACATGATGTTGAGAAAATAAGGTCTTACGTGGATGTATTATTTGATGATTTTTATTGATCTTATCATTGTGCTTATTGGCATTGAGTTTTCTTCTTTTGAGTTGATTTCAATGTTGAGTTTAGAGTTGGTTGTTTTTTATGATTGTTGACACTGATGTTTAGTTCTGAGATGGTTATGTTTGGTTTTGATTTTGAGATCATGTCCTGTAGCCACATTGATTTGGGAACCATTATGTTGTAATATGTTTGTCTTCCAGAGGTTAGAGGGGATATGATTTTTATTTTATATTTTTGCAAGGGTTGGTATGGGGGCCGACGACCTAGGAGGATCACCTTGGGTAACCCATATCAAGCCCGGTGTATTTATTGAGTTTAATGTTGTTTCACCTGAAAATAGGTGCTTCTATGATTCTATCTAGTACTTTGATGATGGTTGATCTTGCACTTGGATTGTTTTTATGTACCTTGAGCCTTGCATTTGAATGTGGGTTTCGCTACCTTGAAGTTCTAGCACGAGATGGTGCATGCCTCTCTTGGTGTAGCTATTTTATTGGATTACGCTTCTTGAGCAAGTTGGTTTTCCATTTGAGTTTTTGAGATATGTTGTTAGTAGGGGAGTGGTTCTTCATGGGGGCCAGCACACAAAGTGGTGTCTGGGTAACTCATGTGGAATTAGTTTAATAAGTGAAAACTAAATTACTATATTAGGCAAATGGGTAGTCTAAAATATTTAACTTGATAATTATGCCTCACTCATGGACTCAAGGGCTAGTTTAGACTTGGGAATGAGTTGAGAAGGCCTGGAATGGCAAGATCATTATCTTGTCTTTATGAAAGATAATCGATTCCACATTGGATTGCATGTGGGGTCAGGTTTTGTAAGAGGTCACCAAGGTAACCCAAGTTAGGGGCTGGGGCCTAGGAAGATTCGCCAAAGTAACCCATGCAACATTGTGATGACACTCTTCCTTTAACAACCATGCAGGCTTTGTTTCCCTCTATGTTATTCTTGAGCCTCTAGAAGCACATGTTGGCATTTGTATGTTGATGCTTTATTGGTTATTTCTTATGTTGGGCACATCTTGTGTTGGTTATATCTTGTCCTGGAGATTGCCTTATGTTATTGTGGTTCTTGATGTGAAGTCTTGTATCCTTGTTCTGTATGATGGTTATTGTTGGGATCCTTCTTCTCATCTCTTAGCATGGGGGGTGGGCCTTTGGGTCCACATGGTTGGGTGGAACATGCTATGCACCCCATTGGGTCCCCAGTCATCGATCGAGAAGAGAAAAATTGTACCTTGCAGTGACTTCTGAGTTGAACCAGAGCTGGATCCAATATTGCAGCTTTGTACTCCTTCATTTCAAATGTATCATTCCATTTTATTATAACTTCCCCATTCATGTTGGAAAGCGGCATTGTAATATTGTAATCCTTGATTAATGTATTGTCCATGTTCATGTTATCTTATGGTTACTGGTGTATACTGACCTTTCATGTGATGTGATAATGTTGTTGTGAAAAGTAATGCAGCCATGTAAACCCGAGGGATTTGTTATATGTAGTTCATATTTAGTTTCATTTCATATGATATATGATTATTATGATGTATGTTAGTACTTTTACAAAAAATTGGTGCCTTAAATGTTAGATGTATTAGTATCCTTTGGGGTTGCTTGGCGGGGCATTACAAATGTCAAATGTTGTTAAATGGCACATGAAGAGTCAATTTTAAAATTTGTAAAAAGAGCCATTGGATTTAGATGTTTTAGGGTCCATTGGGGCTATCTAATAGCATTTTAATTGTTTGGAGGGTCTTTGGAGTCAAAAATGCAAAAAAGTGCAAATGGTGGAGTCAAGTAGTTAGGAGGTTGGTTTGGGTCAGTTAGATAAGTTGGTTTTGATGTTCAAGGATTATAAACAATTTGTATGGTAGAATTCAATGTTAATTGAAGACTTTGGTGAAATGAAGAAAATGAAAGTTTAATTTTTGTGTGTTTTTCAGTGAAATTTGCTGTTCCAGAGAGTTGTAAAGACTTGTATGGTTTAGTACGACCCTACAACTTACATTTATGGAAAGATAATTCAATTTATGAAGTTTTTTGTTCTTACCAGAAATTTTTAAAAGGTCGTTTAAGTAGTCTAATGGTCGAATCTTCCCAGTAGCCCTGTTCAGAAATGAAGGTTCCAATTTTGAAGAAAAATTCATATCTTAAATTTCCACCATTGAAAACTCTTGAAAATTGGTTTGTAGGTCTGTTTTAACATTTTATTTGAGATTCCAAAGTTACAGGGGTGTATGCAAATATTTGATAAGGTTTCAAGGAGGCCCTAGGCTAGAAAAGAGTGATTTTGTGTGAATTTTGCATGAAAATGGTGGTTTAAAACTAGGGTTTGTTAAAATAACATGAAAAAAGGTTGGGTGAAGGTTCCTAATGGTTTTTTAGACCTATTTATACTTGCATGAAGTTGTAACAAAGAGAAATGGCTTGGGAAATGTAAATTTGCTTGTTGAAGGAGTCTAAATGGGCCTAAATGTTGATTTGAACAATCTACTTTTAGAAGTTCACATTTTTGAGTTGTCAAAGTTGGGAAATGGTTTTAAATCAGTCATTTGCTATTGTTTAATGTGTTTTTCTGATTCAACTAGAATTTTTGTGCCTTAACTCTATTTTGGTATCTTGAAATCAAGGAAATTGTCAAGAAAGTTTCCTTGTAGAATGGGTAAATGAGTTGAAACCCATTGTTGTGAAATATGTTCTAATAAGTTGAATTTTGAAATCCTCTTTCTCTGCATCACACCTGAAGAGTAGAAGGTCTAAATATTTTGACCTTGTCTGTTACCCTAAAAAATATCAGGTGTTTGGCAGCCTCTTGAGGCATTCTGCCTAAGTTTTTGAGAGATAACAAATTGGTGACTCTGTTGGGGATTAACTCAAAATCTATGCCTTAATCATAGAGTCAAAAATCTATATAGACTCTACTGGGAATAACAAGTAACAATATTTTTTTCACTTTCAAGAAAGTGAGTGGTGACTTTGATAAAAACATTGCAACATGAATGGAAGAAGAGCTCAATACAGGGGAGGTAATACTGGGGCTCCTACTGGCAGCAGTAAGTGGACACACAAAGATGATAGGGTTGATAAGGGTAAAAGGATAAGTGAGGACATGTGCATGACGAACAAAAAAAATCATCAATACCACATGGTGAAACATATGACCATTTTGGTACATGGATAGATAATTCAAGTGTAGAAGCTTGTACCCCAGAAGATCAAAGAAATCCATTTTACGATCCTTAGAAATAGGCAGAGTGGCATGCTAAATTTGAAGTTGAACAACTTAGAATTCATCATGTATATGATGAAAAAATGGAAGGTAATCAGAATGGACCCACTGATCATGAAACTCCTCAAGAAGATTATGAATCTTTAACTTATGAAGAAGTAAAAGCACAATTTGAATCTCAAAGAAAAGAAAGAGAATAATAGGAGAAAGCCTAGATGATATGAGCAATGAGAGATTTCAACTTGCAGAAAGCTCAAAATACTATCCATACATCTGGTTTCCCGAAGTATGTGCCACCTCATAAGCAGGGTAATCATGGTGCAGGGCCTTCTAATCCATCAAGAGTTCCTCACCATCAAGTAGGGAATCAATACAGACAACCAAATCATCCACCTCATATTCCCACATAATATAAAAATATGCAGCCACCTCATAATTAGCATTATATCCCACAACATAATACACAATACAATAATCCAATGTACTAGTACCCACCTAACCCTCCCCCTCATCAATATACGACAATGATCAGACAATTTGATTTGGCAGGGTTTGAATTATACCCTTACCCTATGGATGGCAGTTGGAGAGGTTTGGTGCCTAAGTTTATAGGGAGTAGTACAATTTTTGTTGAAGACCATTTAAGGAGTTTCAATGCCTTCATTCAAGATTTGGATGTACCTTATGAAAATTTACATATGAGGTTGTTCATGATGTCGCTTACTGAAGAAGCTAGGAATTGGTTCAATAGCCTAACAACAACCTCTATTGATTCTCTCCAAATATTTTAGGACTGATTCCTCAAGCAATATGGCAATCAAAGTGCACCTGATGTTGCTCTTCATGAATTGATGTGAATTCAGAAAAATCAGAATGACTCAATTTATGATTTCAATCGAAGATTCAATAAACTACAGAATAAAATACCTCCTGGATCAAAATTGCCAGACTCTATGGCATTGAGTGTTTATTTGAATGTGTTCGATCCTAAAATAGGGTATGAACTGAGAAATAGGTTTCCAAGAGATTTGGTTGAAGCTTAGAAGATAGCATTAACAATTGAAAACAATAGGAGGGTTGTTAGAGTAATTGATAAAAGAGACAGTCATAGGGTTCCTCAACAAACCAATAATTATCAATACAAATAGGAGAACACATACAAAAATGAAAGGCCTAGGTTACATGACATGCCCTCTAACACAAATTGGAAAGATGGGAAACCTATAACAGAAAGGCCTAGAAACAAAGAGACTCCTGATCCATTAAGGAAGAAGGGAACCTATATGGTGAATAACAATTATTTATGTGAAGTTTGTGATAAGCCACATTCACCAGAATATTGTGTTGTAGCCCAAAGAATGCAACAAGAAGGAATGTTGATGGGAAATTATGGAGAAGATCACACTGTGTATTTGACTTTAACAATTATTTCTATGAAGTTTGTGATAAGCCACATTCACCAAAATATTGTGTTGTAGCCCAAAGAATGCAACAAGAAGGAATGCTGATGGGAAACAATGGAGAAGATCACACTGTGTATTTGACTTCAAATACTTTTCACCATGTTGAGGAGAGGTACTCATCTTCAGAGGAAGATGAATATGAGTATGATGTTTCAAATCAAAGGTACAATGTCCACATGGCCGAACAGTAGGTTCTTTCTAACTCTGAGGATGATTATGCAGAACCACATTCCAATGAGATGCCTACTCAGGACATCATGAGGAAACTCACTGAAGAGGAAATAGAGAGATTAACTGTTGCTACAGTTGAAGAAGAAAAAATTAAGTACTGGTTGAGAAATAGGACAATAAATGAGAAGGAAGGTGTCCCTAGGGGAATCTTTATGAAGGATAAAAAAGTGACACAAGGAGCTCCAAAGAAAAGAAAAAACAAACAATATGATAAAAGCGAACAGAAGCCTATCCAAAAGGAGGAAGTAAAGGAATTACATAAAGAAATACAAAAGATTGATCAGCCAAGTAAAAAAGAAAAAGAAGAGAACAAAGGAGAAACATCAGAACGAAAGAAAATGATTAAGGCTAAGGGTTCTTCTTTTGACTTCACTCAGGCTTTATCTCAGGTAAAAATGTCTATGCCACTACTTGAGATGATGAAAATTAAGGAATACAACGATAGTGATGTTCAATTAATAACAAATGGAAATGAAAAACATATAAATTCTAAAAGTAAGATGGCTGCTAAAAATAAGCAAGAGAAAGTAAATATCCCAAAAGTGTGCCTTAGTAATGTGATACCTTGATATCTATCCTACTCTAAATGTGCACACTAACTAAGAATATGAATGACAAACTATCAAGGACACCTCAAGATTAGCCAAAAGAGAGATAGAATAAGAAAGGAAATGGATAAACAAAATAGAAACAATATCACCTTCCTTGCTGTTGATTTCTCCTTGATTGGCCCTTGATTAGAATGGATTGTGTGCTCCTTAGATGATGGATTGAGTGACTAAGATGCAAGATTCTATATGCAATATGATTAACAAAGATGGTTGAATGACTAAAAAGGCTTGAGGATTCAAATGGACATCATGTAGTTATCAAAATGCAAAGTGTTGGAAATGCCCTTGAGGAGGGGGTATTTATAGGAGAATTTGAATTCTCTAGAGAATTCAACGGTCAAGATTGCTCCAACAAGGCCAAGATGAAGGGCTATGGTGGGTTGAAAACCCACAAGCCCTCATATCTTGATATGTGGAGGGTGAAGTGGACAAGGGGATATGAGATGGAGATGAGGTGTCAAGAGGGTACATGAGGTGGAAAAGGACATGCACCTTGGGGAGTGAGAAGATTTTCACAAAAAGAGATTTCTTGTCCCCAAGTGGGAGTGAAAGGGACATTTGAGGAATTTTAGAATTCTTCAAAAATCTACATGGGAAAAGGAAAGGTGGTTGGGGATATAAATGTGAATTAAAAATTCACATTCATAGGATGATCTAGAGGGTAAAAGGTGAGCTCCAAAAAGGTGGGACTTGGTCACATGTGGAGATTGTGACAAGTCCAAGGTTCTAGAAGCCTTGGAAGAATGGAATGTGAATTAAAAATTCACATTTAAAGGAGAGGAACCTAGGATAAATAAATGTGAATTAAAAATTCATTAGGGAAAGGGGGTCAATATCTAAAAAAGAAAAAAAGGAAGAATTGACCAAAAAGTTGTGTTAAATTTAACTAATGATTTTGGTTAAGGTTGTGCAAATATTGAATTAGGCTAATTAACAGAAGATTAGAGGCAAGTGGAAAATGTAGGAGGATGTGACATTAATCTTTGATTAAGAGGATGCACATCATAACCCTGAATTAATTAAATTAATTCAGATTAGGTGAGGTTATGGAGGATGTGACAAGGAGAGAGAAAGTGAGGAATTTTAAATTGCTTTTTAAATCAAAAAGAGGAAGAATGACTAAATTAAATAAATTAGTGTATTTATTTAATTTAGAGAGGAATAAGGTAAAAGACAAAGTATTAATTATTAAATTAAATACTTTATCAGTATGAGACAAAATGTGTAATATTAATTTAATAAATTAATATTAATACGATAGATGGAAAGGCAGTAATTTTAATCATATGGAAGTGATTAAATTTGGATGCCTACATTTTGCCCATCTTCGAAATATTGTTGAAATAACAATGTTTCGAAGAAAAATGAATGTCAGGGATGAAGAAAGGAATGAGGGTTGATGCCCCGGCCTGACGAAGAAGAAGAAGGATGCCCTAGCGCCTGGTTTGAAATAGATGGAAGGAAGTGGTAGGGTATGCCCCCTCAAGAGGGTGGTTGGGGAAGAAAGGAGGGGCCCCGGATGACGTCTCGATAGAAAGAAATTGAGGAGACCATTGGATAGAGGGCAAAAAATTAAGCAATTTTTCCTTTTGAACGGAGTGGATTGGACGTGCAGTTTGCGAATGGTAGCCTCGGGAAGTTTGGAATTAATTAGGGGAATAAAAAGTTAAATAAAAGGTAAAAAATACCTTTTTGGAGAGGGGGTTAAAAAGGTAATTTGAAAAATTACCTGGGTCATTGTCACTGTAGCAGTTGAGAGAAAGAGAGAAGAGGAGAGAAAATCAACGAGGAGACACGATGCCGACATACAATGATACCGCGATCGTGCATCGGGCAGACGGAGTACGGGAAATGTACCATGAGGGCACAAGTGGACAACAGGTGAGCAGAAAGAAAAACCTCCTTTCGTGATTTACGCAGTTTTTTTTTTTTGTAAAAATCAAAAATAAAAAGTGGCCTGGCTCTGTGACTAAAAAAAATCAAATGGGTTACGCACGTTCGTTAAAAAAAAAAAAAAAAACACTAGATTAAAAAATATCAAAACAAAAATAGGGGAAGATAGGTGCCGCCGCGGCCGGGCGGACACCGCGACGGCAGCTGCTGTTCTATCGCGGCAGGGCCGTCACCATACGGGCGTGAGTATGCTACCGCGGGCGACGCTACCGTTAGGGCGGAGGCGCCATTGCGCCTGCTGCTCTGGGTGGGCATCGCGCCGGCGCACAGGCCAGCAGTGGCGACGCCCAGCCCGCCGCCAGGTGTCACGCGGGCGCCGCCGTCAAGGCCGCAGCACGGCTATATGGCATGGAAATAACATCACACGGGGCTGAGGCTACCATTTTCACCCAAGCAATCATTGGCTGTCTCACACGCATGAGACACTGCTCGAGCTATCACTACTGCGTGGTGGGGGGGTGGCCAGGAGGAGGGAAGAGGAGGAGGAGGGATGGGGATGGAAGAAAAGGGATAAGGAGGGGTAGATAGGGGAAGGGAAGGATAGGGAGGAGATGGGGGGTAGGCGGTGTTGGGAGGGGTAGGGATAAAGTATGTGGGGGATATGTTGTGGGGAGAGGATAGGAGGGGAGAGGATGGGGGATGGGGGGAAAAGGATAAGGAGGTAGGGGATAGGGAAAGGATAGGGTTTGATAGGAGGGGATGGGGATGGAGGAAAAGGAGGTGGATAGGGATGGTGGGGTAAGGGGGGAGGAGGGATAAGGGGAGGGGTAGGGGATAGGGGATAGGGGGTAGGGGGTAGGGGATAGGGATATGGAGGGGATGGGGGATGCGGGGAAAAAGGGGAGGGGTAGGGGATAGGGGATGGAGGATGAGTGGGCTAAGGGGAAGGCTGGGGATAGAGGGTAAGGGGGATAAGGAGAAGGGGATAGGGAGGGGATGGGGGAAAAGGGAAGGGGTAAGAAAATAGGATGGGAGGGGTATCAGAAATAAAGGGAACGGATGAAAAAAAAATGGGGCTAATGGTAAAATGTGCGTATATGTAGAGATTTGAGCGACTGCGAGTACACGAGCGGCGGTCGGAGGTGTTGGCGGTGACGAGAGCTGCGATGAACGGGGAGGACCTGGCGGCGTTAGATCACGTAAGATTGGGGCATTGTGTACAGTTTCCAGTGGTGAGAGCTCATCCGGCGATGTTGACAGCACTGGTAGAGAGATGGAGCTCAGAGACATCGACGTTCCATCTTCCGACAGGAGAGATGACCGTGACCCTGGAGGACGTGTGGCGTATTTTGAAACTATCGATTGCGGGCCGGTTAGTGAGTGAGATGGTGTCTGCGGGGGCAGCGTTAGATAAGACTTTGAGGGTTTTGTTTGGTGATGTGAGGTTGCTCCTGGTGAAGGGGAATTTGGACTTAGATGAGTGTTTGACGATAGGGGTGCCAGCATTACCATTATTCTTGTGTGGATTGATTAGTGGGATACTGCTACCAGACCAGAGCGGATGGATATGTAGCCTGCGGTATATGGAGGTGATCCGCCACATTATTGAGTGGCGGGGGGGGCGTTTTCGTGGGGTTCCTGTGTATTGGCACAGCTGTACAGAGATATGCACGGGATCTGCTATTGGGAGATCTCGAGTGTGACACATGGGACTTTATTACAGATTTGGGCGTGGGAGCATATTGTCGTGACCAGACCAATAGTTGTGAGGGAGGCGACAGTGGATGACTACGAGCCCGTGGCTTGGGAGTATGGGGAGGAGAGAGGGTGGATTTTTTGTTATGAGACGCTGGGTGATATGGAGGGATGGAGGAGGGCGTTTGATGATCTGCGATCAGGGGAGATAGAGCAGCGACCATATAGGTTACGTCAGTTCAGGGGATGGTCAGATACGAGGAGGCATGAGGGATATTTCCTGAGCCGATGTTTTATTATTGGGACTCTACCACGCATAGTAGAGTCTCATCGACCGGATAGAGTGTTGAGACAGTTTGGGAGGATACAGGATATCCCAGCGGCACCTATCTTGTATCGGCGGTATAGCAGAGAGGTGCCATGGGGAGGTCACATATCACCAGCAACGGCCAGGGCATCATGGATGGCAGCAGGACAGGAGGCTTATCCAGGGAGGATAAGGGGAGAGCAGATACCAGTGGTGATAGAGCAGTATCATAGGTGGTTCCAGAACAAGGTATGGGAGAGGATCACACCTGTGCATCCTATGCTGAGGGTAGCGGGTGTGATATTGGGAGGCAAGGGGGATGGGAGGAGCCCAAGGGGGATGAGTGAGAGCCGAGAGGTAGAGCTGGGAGGAGGAGGCATCAGAGGCGAGATCGGCAGCGAGAGAGGGGGCAGCCATAGAGAGCCCAGGAGCAGAGGGCAGACAGAGAGGGTCAGCAGCAGGAGCAGGGGCAGCCATAGAGAGCCTAGAGGCAGAGGGCGGACAGAGAGGGGTAGCAGCAGGAGAGGGGGTAGTCATAGAGAACCCAGAGGTAGAGGGTGGGCAGAGATAGTCGGCGGTAGGATAGGGGGCAGCCACAGGAGGAGCATAGGGTGGAGGTGTTGGAGGTGGATGATATGGAGGAGGTAGAGGTGGTGGGTGCGAGGGGTGCTGCAGAGGGGGGGAGGAGATAGTATGTGGTCGGTCGGCATGGGCAGCCATGGCGGTTGCGGGTTTGACCGTCGATAGAGAGTCAGGAGGGGCAGTAGGGGCCGGAGAGCAGAGAGGAGGAGGAGGTGGGGGTAGCACCAGGAGAGGAGAGGAGGTCACCACGTCATCGATTCATGGTCGAGAGACAGGGAGAGGTGAGGCGATTTCGGGTTCGCCGGATTATGGAGGATCAGGAGGAGGGACAGGAGCAGGGGGATAGGGAGCAGCCAGTGGGTGGGGAGGAGGGGTTAGAGCAGGCAGTGGGGGAGGGGGAGGCGGAGGATGATGGGGATGAGGATGTGATGGAGGTGGATAGAGATGTGGTGGCAGAGGATGGTGCAGCAGCAGAGGCATTAGCATTAGTGTCTTATGTACTAGAGGACCCCAGTGTACAGGCGAGAGGGGCGGAGGCGAGAGCACATTTAGTAGAGCAGAGAGTGAGGACTCTTGAGGCTGAGCTGAGGAGAGCAGAGTGGCAGTCCTTGAGAGATTATGAAACTGTGGTTGTCGAGCTGGGGAGGGCACAGGCAAAGGTGCAGAGGATACAGCGTGAGTTGACTAGTATGACATGAGACCGTGACAGGTTGCAGGTAGAGGTTGTGGTGTTAGAGGCCAGAGGGGAGCTAGAGGAGAGGACAGAGCAGGGAGTAGATCAGGGGACAGGGTGTACTAGTCAGCTGTCGAGGGATCTTCAGCGAGAGTGGGATGAGCTGCAAGACAGGGTACATTGTCTTGACCAGGCACTTGGAGATATGGGATTGATGCAGGAGAGGGAGGCCGCTGCAGTAGAGCAGACACGGGTTATCCAGGCTGAGAGGGACGTAGCACGGGCGCAGGTGCAGATTATGGGTTAGAGAGGGATGCGGTGGAGGTGCGCAGGCAGAGTGAGAGAGCTACAACAGAGGCAAAGATATAGTCATTACAGAGGGGGAGAGACGAGGCATTGGCGAAGGTAGTTACTCTCCGTAGAGAGAGGGATTTAGCAGAGTTACGGGCACAGACTCTCCAGAGAGATAGAGATGCAGCAGAGATGCGGGTGCAGGCCCTACAGGCTGAGAGGGATGCTGCGATGGCTCGTGTTCTCATAGGTCAGGGTGTGGGTGGGATGCCAAGAGCGGATGTGCAGGTTGTGGCGAGAGAGAGGGACCGACTACAGGCAGAGCTGGCACAGAGCCGGTTAGCTTAGGAGGCATGGGAGCAGGAGAGGAGGGCTATCACCAGGGACCAAGACAGGTATCGACATGAGCGGAATGTCGCTCAGGTCTAGGCGACAGAGAGAGAGGATAGCACGAGAGAGGCGGGTTTCTGGATGGTAGCGTATTATGATGCGGTTCCTGATCCAACACAGCGGAGATTCCGTTATACCAGACAGGCACCTCAGATGCCAGCGCCATCCCAGTCATTGGGGACACAGACTCGTGGTTTCAGTGATACACCAGGTTTTTCACCAAGTAGAGGGGCAGGACCTGATTCTCCACAGAGATCAGACGTGGGGAGTTCATTTGGGAGGTGACAGGCTACTAAGTTTTTGATAGATGCAGGATGGGCTGTGTAGGATGGATTGACAGAGATCAGGGATGTTCTATATCCCTGGATTTTGTACTTTGTCATGTGACGGATATATGTATGATGTATATGTGACACATGTTATATTATTTTGATATGAGACAGTTCTTATTGACACTATGGAGTATGTTATTGTTTATGATGGATGATTATATGCATGCGTATGTGTATGTGGATGGATGTACTCATGTGTTGGTTTATTTTATGTTTTATGTTTATGACATGAGATGTTCATGTGGATGAATAGATGTATGTATTTATGGATAATGGATAATCTTACTTATGCGTATACATTGATTTATTGAAATGTTTATGTGGATGATTGGAGTTATGCACTTTATGGAGTATGAATAATTTTATGGATACGAATGGTGATATTATATGTGTACTTATGAGATTTGGGATGATTTAAATAGATGGATGCCTAGTTGACTTATTTATTATGTATGTATGTATGACTAATTTTTGTATGAATATTTTATGTATGCAAGATGTGGTAAATTATGCGTCTAACACTTTGTAATACAGGTGAGGATGTATGTATGGAGCTAACGTATGGTGATGCACGTGGTGATGGATATATGGTCCTAACACATAATGCAGGTAACACACGACCATAAGTGTCGATAAGAACTGACATAGTAATGAGAGGTGGGTGTGTAGTAAAGATGGATGTCATGTGGCATCTGTCAAAAAGTATCAGTACCCTAAGAAGAATGGGAAAGAATGGGGGAGAATATTTGCACAACCAAAAACCATAGGGTGAGTGTTAATGTAATGATTATGAACAATGCAATCCTAATTCAACTAGCCATCTTTGGAGCACTGGTTTTGCTATAGCATAGGACACGATACACCAAGGTACAGAGGACTGAGGTAAATTAGTGTCTAATGCATGAGACAAACACGCCAGACAAGAAGGCTATCTCAATATCGCAAAGTCACGAAGACCTTGCTTGGGTCTGATATTGAGATAACCACAAGCACAAAAGGATGCCCCAACACAACACAAGACCTCAGGGATCTTGGTGGGTACTATGTGGGACAACTGAGAAAACACAATAAAAGAAAAGATCAAGATATGCCCCTATGTGGATTAATCAAAACACGCCATAATATGATGGATTATGACGGCCTTGATTAGTGACAATAGGGAGCCCAAATGATAAACAAAAACCAAAAGCATCAACAAGATCATAATCAATTTCAAATGTCCATTGCCATAGGATCAAGGGGATAGATGAGATGGATGAGGTCTGTTCGGAAGGATGTATCCTGTTAAGACCTATGATGGATGCTAAGCAAAAAGATCGGTATGATATAGGATATTCGAAATTGTTTAGATTTGTTGGTGCGAATGGGTTTTGTTTGTTAAGAACCGGCATAGCTTGATGACACAACCACAGGGAAGACAAGACACAACCTAAAGACCTAGGGGCTCGGGGGCCGATCAGAGATTAGCCTTGCCTACGTGAAAGCGCAGAGCCCTCGTAGTTCATGGAAAAGGACCATGAATAAAGCAAAAAGAGGACAATGGTGAGGATGGACACGACCGACAAATGCCCCGAGGGAGGATCAAATGACCAACCTTGCCTACGTGAAAGCGCAGGGGCAACGTAGTTCGATAAAAGGTCCATGGAAAAAAGTGAAAAGGGACTAGTGGAGATGAGATGGTGGAGGACCAAAACAAGGTTGATCCAAAAGTGCCCCGGGGGCAGATCGCACGATCAGCCTTGCCTATGTAAAAGCGCAGGGGCAACGTAGTTCGACAAAAGATGAAAGTGAGACAAAAGGATGAGATCTAGATGGAGACCGACACGATGGATGATCCTATATGACGACACGAACCGACGGATGAAAGACATAAGCTCAAAGTGGGATATAAGGAAGCTCAGGATGAGGGATATAAGGAAGCTCAGGATGAGGGATAGATAAGGTGAGTCGTCCAATGCTCAATCAACAAATACCAAGCGGCCTAGGCTGATGTGGGTGGGAATGAAAGTGCAGATGACAACATAAAGTAACTAGGATGCCAGGTAGATAATGATTAAGCCCTCTATGGATGACGCATGTTACTAGGTTTTCACCATCCATACTTATCCAAGGCGCCACCAAGAGGTGGTTTTCACCATAGGACGGATTTATTTTTCTTTACTATTTTTTTTTTTTTTTGACTTTTTTGATAGGGTAGACCAAGTGGACATTAAGCATAGAACCGTTTTAGATGGAGAATATTGACAAGTTCGTCAAGGGGATCTCCGTCCAGAGTAGCCAACCTATAGGCTCCAGATCCATATTTAGCAGTTATGATATACGGCCCTAGCCAATTTGCCTCAAATTTTCCTTTCTTGTCACAGTTTTGCTAAGTGCGGTGATTTTCCTTGAGCACAAGTTCACCAATCTGGAATTGCCTGGGATGGACCTTTTTATTGTAATGGCGTTTAAGGCGATTCTGGTATACTTGTAGGTGATCATAGGCTCGTATTCTGCGTTCATCTAGTAACTCCAACTGGGCAAGGCGTGCAACGCAGGCATCTTCTTTGCTGATGAGGTTTTTCAAAGAAATTCTCAATGAGGGGAGCTCAACTTCGATTGGAAAGACGGCTTCCGTGCCATATACTAAAGAGTATGGGGTGGCGCCTGTTGGGGTATGGATAGATGTGCGGTATGCCCAAAGGGTGGGATGTATGTGAAGGTGCCAATTTCGTCCAGTGTTATTGACCACCTTTTTGAGGATGTGGATGAGGGTTTTGTTGGTTGCTTCTGCCTGACCATTACCTTGAGGTTAGTAAGGCGTTGACCAACGATGTTGGATGTGGAAAGTATCATATAGGTGCTTCATGGCTTGATTTTTAAATGGCTTTCCGTTATCATAAATGATGGTGGATGGGATACCATATCTACAAAGAATATGGTAGAAGATGAATTTAGAAATCTGAGTACCGGTGATTTGGGAGAGTGGCATTACTTCCACCCATTTGGTGAAGTATTCAGTTGCGGTGATGATGAATGTATGGCCGTCGGATGATGGTGGGTGAATCTTGCCAATCAAGTCAAAACCCCATTGAGAAAACGGCCAAGGTGTTAAGAGAGGCTGAAGATCTTGTGCTGGAGCGTGGATCAAATCCGCATGTTGTTGACACGGAAGACATTTCTTTACAAATTCGCAAGCATCACGTTCCAATGTAGGCCAGTAATATCGAGCCCGTAGGATTCTTTTGGCTAGAGCCATACCATTTGAGTGAGCCCCACAAATACCACCATGTACTTCTGTTAGTACCATTTGGGCTTCGGTCTCATTCAGACATCTCAGGAGGATTCCATCATACCCGCGACGATAAAGCGTATCACCAACGAGGATGTATCGGGATGAACGATGGATAAAGGATTTACGTTGGTTGCGTGTAAGTTCCGGGGGTATGGTGTTGTCACGAAGGTAAGTATATATGTCTTGGTACCACGGGGAGGCAGGACCTACAACATCGCACACCATGTCAGTGTCAGGAATGTCGTATGCAGGGATTAACAGTTGCTCGACCAGAAACTCACACTCTGTCCGATCCTTGGGCATGTCAATCAGAGAACCAATAGTGGCCATGGCGTCTGCTGCTTTATTCTGCACCCGAGGGATTTGGTCAAACTGTATGGAGGTGAAATATTTCTTGAAATCGTCCACCATGCGTTTATAGGGTAGCAGTTTGTCATCCTTCGTGAGGAACTCATCATTAACTTGTCCGGATAACCAACAAGGAATCTCCAAAGACTTTCAAATGTGTAATGTGCCACTGTTTTGCAATTCTAAGGCCGGTGAGGAGGGCTTCATATTCTGCCATATTGTTGGTGCAGGGAAACGCTATTCTGAATGATTTTGGGATGTAGTCACCTTGAGGGGTGACTAATAGAATTCCTGCCCCAGATCCACTGTGAGTGTATGAGCCATCAAAGTATAACGTCCAAGTTGGTGCTTCTGTTACTGTGTAGATTCCTTCATCCGGGAATTCAGTGTCTATTGGGTAGGCATCTACTAGTGGCTTCAGCCAATTGATCAGCAATAACCTGTCCTTTAATAGCTTTGCGCTCCACATACTCGATGTCAAATTCGCTTAGCAGCATGACCCATTTGGCCATGCGGCCAGTCAAGGTGGTTCTAGACAACAGATATTTCAAAGGATCAATTTTAGCAATTAATTTGACTGGGTGACTGAGCATGTAATGGCGAGTTTCTGTGTACTGAAGACTAGCGCAAGGCACGCTTTTTCCATAGGAGAGTAATTTAACTCATAGCCGACTAGTGTTCTGATGTAGTAGATTGCTCTTTCTTTGAGTGACTCATCGTGCTGTGCCAATAATGCCCCCAGTGCGACTGAGGTAGCAGAGATATAAAGCAGGAGGGGTTTTCCTGGGATAGGCGGCATCAAAATTGGTGGATGAGCTAAGTATTCCTTGATTTTATCAAAACCCATTTGACACTGTGGAGTCCATCGGAAGACAGAATCTTTCTTCAAAAGATGGGTAAACGGCTGACATTTATCTGCAAGTTGGGCTATAAACCGCCAGATGGACTGCATTTTTCCCTGGAGGCTCCTTAACTGCTTTAGATTGCGTGGAGGCGGCATGTCCAAAATAGCCTTTACTTTGGCAGGATCAACTTCAATACCTCTGCGGGAGACTATGAAACCCAACAATTTCCCTGACGTGACGCCAAAGACACACTTTTTTGGATTCAACCGCAACTTATAGTGCTCTAGTCACTCAAATATCTTCTTCAGAATGGTGGGATGCTCGGCTCGCGTTCTGGATTTCCCTAATAGGTCATCAACATAGTCTTCCATGATAATGTGGATAAGGTCATGGAAGATAACGGTCATAGCTCTTTGATACGTTGCCCCTGCATTCTTGAGACCGAAGGGCATAACATTGTAACAGAAGGTGCCCCAAGGAGTTGTGAAGGCGGTTTTGTGTTGGTCTTCAGGTGCAATTCGGATCTGGTTGTAACCGGAGAAGCCATCCATGAGGGACAACATCTCATGTCCTGCCGTTAAATCAACCAACATGTCAATATTAGGAAGAGGGAAATCATCTTTTGGGCAGGCTTTGTTGAGATCCCTAAAATCTGTGCAGACCCGAATGTCACCATTTGGTTTAGCAACCGACACTATGTTAGAGATCCATTCGGAGTAGTCAATAGGTCTGATAAAACCCGCGTCCAGTAACTTCTCCAACTCTTTCTTTACTAACAACGCAACTTGCGGATGCATCTTACGAAGTTTTTGCTTGACGGGTTTGGCGTCTGGGCGAATGTCTAAGTGGTGAACCACTAAAGCAAGGTCTAAGCCTGGCATGTCTAACTATGACCAGGAAAAATTGATGATGCCTTCTCGGAGTAGCTGTGCAAAGATCGGATATTCTTGTTCGGAGAGTGACTTGGCTACATAGGTGATCTTCAGATTTTCAGTAGTTCCCAAATTAACTTCTTGCGTCTCTTCAATCAGGATAGATGATCTGGCAGATAGCTGAGTTCCCATAAGAGGAAGATGAACATCTCCATCTTCCGGCGCCTCTTCGAGGTTTTCGCCTTCAGATGCGTCCTTTATTTTTACTTTTTCTAAGTCAGGAAGTGCCTCAGGGAGGTTTTCACTAGATGACCTCTTTTTATTTCTTTGATTTTTATTTTTGCGACTGGAGTGTTCATCCTCCCCCAATCCCATAAGGTTGACGTATGTGTCCATAGACATACTGACAGGTGTGGTGTTGTGTAGGTCCCAATTGATGAGTTCAGGGTGACGAAGGGATAGGCTGATGGTGCAAACGGATAAGCATTCGAACATGGATGATAAGTCAGTGTTGTCAACGTCATCATATGTTTGTATGATGGATTCCTCCTCGGGTATGTCTTCCAATGAGCCATCGTCCATGGTGACACTATTGGAAGTATTGGACGATGTTGCAGGGCTTTTCTGTTTTCTGTCATACCCAATGCCTACTATTTTTGGTGACGGTGGTGTATCAATGGGTTGCAAGCATCCTTGTTCCTCTTTACCCAGGAATCTACCTTGATAGTTATGTTTTTCTGCAAACTTTGCTGGCCAAGGATATTTTTCCTGAAAATATTTCTTTAGAGGAGTTTTTGGCTCAGGTTCTTCTCGGTAGACCCATTGGCTGATGTCTTCCTCTGGTGCATCGACCTTGACACTCGGAGATCTGAAGGTGGTAGTAGGAATGTTTTTTCTGCTGAAAGTGATGATCTTGTCTTCCTTTTGTGTTGCATGTGAGAGTTGACCGTACTCATGTGGTGACGGTGGCATGGTAGCTACATTGAGAGCCGTATGCATCTCATACTCACCGCACCCTTTGTCAATGATCTGGACTCCAGTGACCGAAGGATTAGTGGTGGAGGATGGAGTGGTGATTATGGTAGATGATGGATTGAAGGATGATGGATTGGAGGATGACAACTGGGATGCCCCCATTTCGACCCCCGGACAATAGTGTAAATGGGGAAAAGATGCTTCCAAAGCTTGACAATACTCAAATAGTTGGGGGTCGGCATAGATGGTGACCTCCTATCCATTGACTGGGAATTTGAGGCATTGATGGTATGTGGATGGGACGACTTGCATAGCATGGAGCTATGGGCAGCCAAGGAGGAGATTATACAATAAGTCCAGATCCAAGACATGGCAGGTAGTATATTGGAGCACAGGTCCCACTTGGATATGGAGACTGATGATTCCTTCTGAATTTCTCTCTGCATTGTCATAAGCTTTGATTGTAATTATTTGGTTGCTTAGGTCCACTTGAGTATACCCTACCTGTTTTATGAATTTCAGAGTACATAAATTGAGGGAAGAGCCATTATCTACCAAGACCCTTTTTATTTTATGACGGGCAACTATGACTTCAATATGTAGGGGGTGGTTGTGATGGACGTTAATGTTGGGCATATCATTTTGGCTGAAATGGAGGTGGTGAGACAAAGCCAAGTGTCCCACTAAAGCTTGGAATTGCGTGGGGTCAATGTCATTTGGGATATGGATTTCCTGCAAGGCTTTATTGAGGATCTCTTGATGTATTGGGGAAGACCTAAGAAAATCCAGAATAGATATATGAGCAGGGGTCTTCCTTAGGTGATCAAGGATGTTATATTGAGAGTTTACATGAGTGGGTTGGATGGGTGCAGAGGCTGCAGGGACGGTGATGCGGGCTCGTCGCGTAGTCACAGCACATTGAGGGTCTTTGGCTTTAACATGTATCATGGACACTCGGGGTTCCACCTGCTCAATATAATGAATAACACCTTCATAATTGAAGGGAACATTCTTGTAATGCACATTATTGGTGTTGTTGTTTTGGGGATGACTAGTGGAGGTGCTAGGACCTTGACTATGGTTTGGGAAGGCATTTTGATAGATTTGTAGTTGAGCATTGGACGACAGAGGTTGACTGGGTTCAACCTTGATATCTCCTCGATCAATGAGATCTTGGACATAATTTTTTAAACCCCGACACTTATTCAAGGAGTGTCCCTTGATTTTATGAAAGTCACAATACTCATTGTCTTTGAACCATGCCGGCTTGGGTTTGGACTCATCGAATGGTTTGGTGACAGGATATGTGATGGGGTAATTGATTTGTAACAATTTGTTAAAAACAACACTCAGGAGTTCACCCAATTGGGCGTATTGACGTTTGGTATTCCCCTGATTTCTTTGGTTTGACTGTTGAGGGGGACGAGGTGCCCCTGGGGTATTGATATGGCGTTGGGTACAGACTGTTGTTGACCTTGGGATGCATTAGCCACTTGGACATGTTTTGTGTTAGTCACTCCATCGTTGACCACATTCTTGTTTTTGTTCCAGAATCATGGTTTATCTCCAAATGACCTCTCTTTCTCATGACTGTGTATTTTAATGTGTCCTTTGGCAATAAGGGCACGTTCAAGGATAGGTCCCTTTTCCACTATCTCAGCGAAAGTGGTGACACAGTGTAGCCTAAAATTGTGGGCCATGTCGGAATGAGAATTTTCCACAAAAAGAGTGACCATGTCTTTTTCTTTCAAAGGATTTTTCATTCGACTGGCTAATGCACGCCACCGTTGGAGGTAGCTGGTAAAGGTTTCTCCATCCCATTGTATCTCTTTCAAGAGATCTAAGGTGTCA
This sequence comes from Sequoia sempervirens, assembly GCA_007258455.2. Taxonomy (NCBI): domain Eukaryota; kingdom Viridiplantae; phylum Streptophyta; class Pinopsida; order Cupressales; family Cupressaceae; genus Sequoia; species Sequoia sempervirens. The sequence continues at coordinate 394,392,140 of VDFB02000003.1, forward strand.
GTATCCTTTTGCAAATTGAAGGAGAAGTAGGATACAAACTATTCTGATAAGTCTGCAAAAGTTTTTATAGACCCCTTTTCGAGAGTCATGAACCAATCTAGGGCATGGCTTGCTAGACTTCTCAGGAACAGGCGTAAGAGATAGTTATCACTGTACATGACTTCTTGACACTGTGCATAAAACTCTTGCAAGTGGGCCTTTGGGTCTTTGTCTCCCTTGTATTTGTCAAATTTTGGAATCTTGAAATGTTTAGGGAATGGGATCAATGAGATGGATGGATCAAATGGATATGGGCATATATCTTCAAATTTGAATGAGTGTTTTGCGCCCCCTGCTTGAAGATCCTTAAGGGAAACTTTGATTTCCAACAAATCTAAGCTAGCTGGTGGTGGGTTGGGGGGATGTTGATGATAGAAAGATGAGGGATATTGTTGAAAGGGCATCAGATTGTTGAGATACGGATTTGGATGATTGGCCGATGACATGGCTTGCTGGTAAGATGGGGGATGTTGCTGATATGAGGGTTGTTGTTGTGGGGTGTAATATGGATTTGTTTGGTAAACATGCGGGGTAGGTTGTTGAGGAACTTGGATAGGACGTTGTATGTTAGTTTTTTGGTATTGAGGGTATTGTTGTGATGGTTGGGAGGTCATGTAAAGCAGTTGTTGGGGAAATTGTTGTTGGTTGTGATAGTAGTAGGGTTGTGGAGGTTGTTGTTGTGGCGTCGAGTGCTGTATGGATTGAGGCGGGATATTATGTTGCAGTTGAACCTTTGGACGTAAAAGGGACGTAAGAAAGGGAGATATGGTTTGGGTAGGCGGTTGAGATGGATTGCCTTGTGATTGGTAGGATGGTTGTTGTGAAGAGGTCAAAGTATTGGGTATAGGTTGTTGCGGATGAGAAGGCGGAGGTAGTGTGGGTATGTTTTGTAGAGATGGTTGTTGGGTACTGCTTGGAATGTTCAGCTGGGGTGTGCTTTGTGAAGGTAATTGAGGCGGAATGGTAAGTGGGGGAACCTGTTGAGGTGGTATATTGACGGGAGGTTGGCTGGAAGGGGAAAGTGTTGTTAATGTTAATGGCGGAGGTTGTGGAATGCTTTGTGGCATGCCATAAGCAAAAGGGTTATTGGGATCAGGCACTTGAGGTCCTCCTATGGCTGAGGTGGAAGTGTGTGGGGGATAATTAACTTGATAGAGAATGGCATTGCCAAATTCAGGTTGATGCCAACCCTCGACTGGAGGAACATTGGAGAAGTATGAACCTTCGAGTGCACTTTGGGTCTCTGGGAGTACGTTAGATGGGGCGCCCCTATATTTGGAGAAGTCAACATTGGAGGGGGGTTTAACATCCTTCTCAATTAGGTGGTCCAGGATTTCTTCCCCATGTTTCTCAAGCAAACGGTCAGTCATTTGTACATTGGCAGGATTACTAAAATGTTCCTCAAGTGTGAGTTCAGGTTGAATAACCATACTCTCTTCCCTATGCGGCGAGTTATCCTGATTCTCAGTGTTGGAGTGTGATGAAGTACCATTGTGAGGGTCATGTGAGATGTTGGTACCCTTGTTAGGATCTGATAAGACATTGGTTGTGTTTTTGGGATCTTGGGAGTTGTTTGGTTGGGCATTCTGAGCTTGATGGTCGGCCATTTTCTTTGCTTGTGAACGGGTCTGAATGGGCATGCAAATGCTAGATGAGTAGGTTAATGCCTTTGTCAAATAATTTGATTGTGATGGAGTGTGGATTGGATCTAATTGGACTTCGATCACTTAGATTGGATTTAGATTGGATTGGATTGGGTTTGATTGGATTTGATTGGATTGGATTTGGATTTGATCGGATTTGATTGGATTGGATTTGGATTTGATTGGATTTGGATTGGATTAGATTGGATTGGATTGGATTGGATTAGATTGGATTGGATTGGATTGGATTGGATTGGATTGGATTAGATTGGATTGGGTTTGGATTGGATTGGATTTGATTGGAAGGCGTGAGAGAGAGACCTCAAGCTTGATCACGTGAGATTACCTTTAGTAACCCTAAAGCTTTGATTGATTGATAGGATGATTACGGCACCGAATCCACCTTAAGCTAGGAATGGATTGATTAGGCCGAGGATGATAACTTGCAACACCGAATTCACCTCAAGATGGAGGCGAATTGATTGGGTTTGAAGTTAAAGACTAATAATCAAGTTCAAGCGCTATGGTCAATTTAGGTAACCACTTTGTAATACAAGGGTAGGACGGTTTGATTATGGGTGGTATTTGGAGATGCAAATGGCAAGAAATGATTGGTGGTTTAGGAAGGAAGTAGAATGAATGGGGGGGTTAAGGATAATTGTGGAGAATGTATTGGGATTTAGGATGGTTGAATGAAAGGTTGGAATAAGGAGATGGAAGTTTAAAATAGCCAAATGGGGGTTTTTCAAGGTTTAAAGTGACAAAGCAAAGGTTTGGAATGATGAGGTGATGGTTGGGAATGGTTAACTGATGGTTCAAAGACTAAATGGGTCTGAATGGAGGAATTTCGGGTGTTTAGGAGGGCAAATCCGCCTTTCTGCAGCAAAGATTAGGGTGTTGGCAGCAAAATCAGGGGTGTAGATAGCTTTCTGCAGTAAATGAGGGGCGCTACTGCCTTTCTGTAGTAAATCAGGGGCACTACCGTGTTTCTGCGCAGGGCGCTACCGCTTTTCTGTGTAGGGCACTGTCGCGTTTCTGCACAGGGCGTTACAGCTTTTCTGCGCAGGGCGCTGCCACGTTTCTGCTCAAGGCATTACTGCTTTTCTGCGCAGGGCGCTGCCGCGTTTCTGTGCAAGGCGTTACCGCTTTTCTACGCAGGGTGCCACCGCATTTCTGTGGGGACAAAGCTTGGTTTTTGATGGCAAAGGCTATGGCAAGGACAAAAAATGATGAAACAAGTCAAAAGTATCAAAATTTGACAGAATTTCCACAAGAAAACACCTCAAGCAAGCACAATCCTATGATTAATATTACGGGTATGGTAAGGCAAAGTCTTAATCTAGGATGCACAAGGCTTCTAGGGAGTCCTCGATATACTCTCGGTACGTGAGGCACAACCGTGAACACCAGTCCGTCACAAGCGTGAGTCGGGAACCCCAGCGAGATACTGAAAGGCTCGGACCAACTCTTCACGTCTATCTAGGTATCACCCTAGCTTCGACGCTCCGCCAATTATGACGCAACTGGATTGGGGTACAACTTTCGTTCTCCCCTTTATATACCTCGGTACACGTGGTTGGAATCGTCCCTTGGGGTGATGAAATCCCCAAGCAGGTCCCACTAAAAAGAAGACACTAACTGTTTCCAACTACTCCCCAGGCTCACACGAAGTGCAAGGGGAAAGTGAAAACAAATCAATGCCCCCTTGAGTAACACAAAAAAAAGCAACCACAACAAACAGTGAGGTTTAATCCCCCTAATTAGACTATGTTTGAAAACAGCAGAGATAATTTTATGAAAGTCTGATTATGTAGATGACCCTGCAAACAAATGTTAATTGTCCTCTTTTTCGTCTTTCGTCAAATTTCACCACAATATGCTGTAAAAAGTTAACGAAAAACAACAATATCCTTGCCACCACAATGTTAGAGAGTTATTACGTAAAAGCTATAAAAAAAACTAGAATAAAAATGAAGCCAAAACGCCTATTTTACCTTCCGAACTGTGCTGTTTTGGGGCACTGCCGCGCTTCTGTGAAGGGCGCTGTCGCGGGTCTGTGAAGGGCGCTACCGCACTTCTGTGAAGGGCACTACCGCGGGTCTGTGAAGGGCACTGCCACAGTTCTGTGAAAGGCGCTGCCGCGGGTCTGTGAAGGGCGCTGCCGCACTTCTGTGAAGGGCGCTACCGCGGTTCTGTGAAGGGTGTTGCCGCAGTTCTGTGAAGAGCGCTGTCGCGGTTCTGTGAGTTTTTCCTGCAAAATTCTTAACTCAAAGAAATATTAAATGCAAGACCCGTGTGTGGGTCCCACTGGGCGTGCCAGAAATGTGATACCTTGATATCTATCTTACTCTAAATGTGCATACTAACTAAGAATATGAATGACAAACTATCAAGGACACCTCAAGATTAGCCAAAAGAGAGATAGAATAAGAAAGAAAATAGATAAAAAAAATAGAAACAATATCACCTTTCTTGCTGTTGATTTCTCCTTGATTGGCCCTTGATTAGAATGGATTGTGTGCTCCTTAGATGATGGATTGAGTGACTAAGATGCAAGATTCTATATGCAATATGATTAACAAAGATGGTTGAATGACTGAAAAGGCTTGAGGATTCAAATGGACAGCATGTAGTTATCAAAATGCAAAGTGTTGAAAATGCCCTTGAGAAGGGGGTATTTATGGGAGAATTTGAATTCTCTAGAGAATTCAACGGTCAAGATTGCTCCAACAAGGCCAAGATGAAGGGCTATGGTGGGTTGAGAACCCACAAGCCCTCACATCTTGACATGTGGAGGGTGAAGTGGACAAGGGGATATGAGATGGAGATGAGGTGTCAAGAGGGTACATGAGGTGGAAAAGGACATGCACCTTGGGGAGTGAGGAGATTTCCACAAAAAGGGATTTCTTGTCCCCAAGTGGGAGTGAAAGGGACATTTGAGGAATTTTGGAATTCCTCAAAAATCTACATGGGAAAAGGAAAGTGGTTGGGGATATAAATGTGAATTAAAAATTCACATTCATAGGATGATCTAGAGGGTAAAAGGTGGGCTCCAAAAAGGTGGGACTTGGTCACATGTGGAGATTGTGACAAGTCCAAGGTTCTAGAAGCCTTGGAAGAATGGAATGTGAATTAAAAATTCACATTTAAAGGAGAGGAACCTAAGATAAATAAATGTGAATTAAAAATTCACATGGGAAAGGGGGTCAATATCCAAAAAAGAAAAAAAGGAAGAATTGACCAAAAAGTGGTGTTAAATTTAACTAATGATTTTGGTTAAGGTTGTGCAAATATTGGATTAGGCTAATTAACAGAAGATTAGAGGCAAGTGGCAAATGTAGGAGGATGTGACATTAATCTTTGATTAAGAGGATGCACATCATAACCCTGAATTAATTAAATTAATTCAGATTAGGGTGAGGTTATGGAGGATGTGACAAGGAGAGAGAAAGTGAAGAATTTTATTTTTTTTTTAAAATCAAAAAGAGGAAGAATGACTAAATTAAATAAATTATTGTATTTATTTAATTTAGAGAGGAATAAGGTAAAAGACAAAGTATTAATTATTAAATTAAATACTTTATCGGTATGAGACAAAAGGTGTAATATATTAATTTAATATGATAGATGGAAAGGCAGTAATTTTAATAATATGGAAGTGATTAAATTTGGATGCCTACAAGTAATTCAGTGTTAAATCCTCCACCATTTGATCCTTTTTTCACTACATTACTAATAAATAACAAATTGTTGAGGAAGTGCATGATAGACTCTGGCACTTCCATGAATATTATGCCAGTAGGAGTGATGAAACAACTAGGCATGTGGGTAGATACGTATGAAGGGAAATGCTATGCAATGGATAATCGACATGTTCCTGTGGTGGGTATAATGAAAGATGTTGAAGTAAAGTTAGCTTCTTATCCTCAGGTGGCATATAATATTAATATAATGGTAATTGACACCCCTCCTCAATTTGGGATGCTTTTATCAAGACAGTGGACAACAACGGTTGGTGGAAATGTCCAGTTTGATTTACCTTATGCAACAATTCTGGTAAATGGTTAGGAAGTGAAATTATACAGGGATCCAAGGATGAACCAGGCTATTGACTGTGTTCCACAAGATCAAATCAATTATTTTTGTGATGTTGATCTTGGAAGTTTTAAGATAGAATTAACCCAGCCAGAATTAATCAATACCGACCCAATTGAAAAGCATTTGGCAAAAAACTGCAATAAAGTGTGGAAAATGTATTTTGATGGAGCATGCAGCCAAGAAGGTAATGGAGCTGGGATTGTGTTTGTTTTGCCTAAAGGTATTACATTTAAATATTCATTCCTGTTAACATTTGAATGTACAAACAATGTGGCAGAATATGAAGCTTTAATAACAGGTTTGAATATAGCTGTGAAACATAAAATCAAGTTGTTGGCTATCCTATGGGATTATGAGTTGGTTGTTTCACAGATTAAGTCCAAGTATGTAGAAAAACATAAAAGACTAAAAAAATACAGGAATGTTGTATGGGACACAATTGAGTTGTTTGATGCCTTCTCAATTGAGTGGATTGATAGGTCAAAGAACATAATGGCAAATTTTTTAGCAAATGTGGCGCTGAAAAGAGATGACATTACATTGGTTGGAGTGTCACAGATTGAGTTCAAGATGAGGCCTTCTATGCCTGATAGTATATACAGTTGGCAGGTTTTTAATGATGATGCTGACCTTTTGAAATTTCTTCACTGTATAGATCAGTATGAAGCCCAAGAAATTGACTTTAATTCCTTTGTTGAGGAAGTGGATCGGAAGCAAATAGTATTTGGAAAGGAGATCTTACAGCTTAAAAAAAATAAGCTTCCTAAGGGCTTAGTGGCAATGGAGAGGATGTATGATGGGAATGATTGATCCCTCATAAAGCAACCACCAATAAATAGGGAGGATATTGAAGAGATTAACTTGGGGAATTAGATGGCACCAAGAAAGGTGTACATAGGGAAGAAGATAAGCCCTACAATTAGAAGAATGTTGATAGAGTTGCTGAGAAAATATAAACATGTGTTTGCCTGGTCTTATGAAGATCTAAAAGCATACAAGGAAGATTTGTTTCAGCATAAAATACCATTGAATCTAGATGCTAAGCCATTCAGAAAAAAACAAAGACCCATAAATCCAACATTGGAGCCTAAAATGCAAGAAGAATTGGCAAAGCTCAGAGATGGGGGAATCCTTAAACCAATCAGACATTCAATGTGGGTCTCAAACTTGGTCCCTGTGAGAAAGAAAAATGGAGATATAAGGCTATGTGTAGACTTCAGAAATCTAAACATGGCATCCCTCAAAGATAATTATCCTCTACCCAATATGGAGGCTATATTGCATAAGGTAACAGGGTGTGAACTGTTGTCTATGATGGATGGATTTTTAGGGTATAACCAGGTCAAGGTCAAGGAATCTGAGCAATATAAGATGGATTTTACAACTCCTTGGGGGACATATGTTTATCTAAGAATGCCATTTGGTCTTACAAATGCAGGAGCAACCTTCCAAAGAGCTATGGATGTAGCATTTACAAATTTGATCAATGCTATCATGGTGGTGTATCAAGATGACCTAGCTACTTACTTAAAGAAGGCTGAGGATCATGTTCAACATCTGGAGAAGGTATTTATTAAATCCTTAGAATATGGTATCAGTTTGAACCCTAAGAATTGTCATTTTGCAGTCACAGAGGGTAAACTCTTGGGACATATTGTTTCAAAAGAAGGGAATAAGATAGATCCTGAGAGGGTGGAGGCCATTGATAAAATTCATGTCCCTAAAATTGTTAAGGCTATACAGTCATTTTTTGGACATAATAATTTTGTTAGGAGATTTATTTCTAACTTTGCTGAGATCATTAATCCCATATCAAAGATGTTGAAGAAAGGACAAAAGGTAGAGTGGACTGCAGAAGCCTTGGAAGCTTTTATATCCATAAAAAGGGCCATCAAGGAAGCTCCTATCCTTAAGTCTCCAGATTTTGCAAAACCTTTTCAGATATTTTCTTTCATCTCAATGCATACTATTGTTGTTGTTATGTTACAAAAGAATGAGAATGGTTATGAACAACCTGTGTCTTTCTTCAGTAAATCATTGCAGGGGTCAAAATTGAAGTATGATATAATGGAAAAATAGGCTTTTGCATTAGTAAAAGCTATAAATTCTTTCAAGCCATATCTTGTTGGAGCAAAGGTGGTTGCTTACATCCCTCATGCAGCTGTCAAAGATATTCTGACACAATCTGAAGTAATAGGAAAAAGATGCAGATGGATTAACAAAATCCAAGAGTTTGACATGGAGATACAAATTACTAAATTGGTAAGAGGTCAGGGCTTGGCTAAGTTAATGGCAGAGGAAAATATTGAAGCAAATCAAATTTGCAGTGTAGAAGAAGAGACTACAATTGTGAGAATTGAGCATACTCCATGGTATATATATATCATGCATTACCTTAAATACATGAAGTGTCCAGAGGAATTGAGTGATAGCCAGAAAAGAATGTTGAAGTTGCAGGCATCTAAGTACATCTTCATGAATGGAGATCTATTTTGGAAGAATAGGGATGGTATACTATTGTTATGTCTGGATGAATAATAGGCCAGGCATGTCTTAAGTGAAATGCATGAAGGGGTTTGTGGAGGAAATTACTCAGCAAAGACAAATGTGCATAAAATTCTTAGGGCAGGTTATTACTGGCCAAATTTTTTCAATGACTCTTTTACATATGTAAGAAAATGTGAGTCATGCCAAAAATTCTCTAGAAAGCTAAAGTATCAGGGAGCTTTGCCACTTTGACCCTTGCAGGCTGATGCCCCTTTTCATCAATGGGGAATTGATTTCATTGGAGAGGTACAAGAAAAATCAAGTAGTGGACATAGGTGGATACTGGTGGCCACTAATTATTTTACCAAATGGGTTGAAGCAATCCCAACTAAACAGGCTACAAGTAGAGTTGTGACAAATTTTCTAATGGACGACATCATTACTAGATTTGGTACACCACTAAGACTGATTATTGACAATGGGATGTGTTTCAGATCAAATGAATTCAGAAACTTTTGTAGCACATTTGGCATTACCATTTCTTACGTAACCCCTTACCATCCACAAGCTAATGGTCAAGCAAAGTCTAGCAATAAGAGTCTTCTGAAGATTATAAGGAGGATGTTAGGTCAGAACAAGAAAGTTTGGGATTCAAAATTAAAACTGGTTGTTTGGGCTGATAGGATTATAGTAAAAAAGGCAATTAGAAAATCTCCATTTGAATTGGTGTATGGGACACAAGTCAGGATGCCTTTGCAGAATTTGTTACCAATCTACAAGTTTGTCCTTTAAGAAGATTTGGATATTCCAAAACCTATGGAGGAAAGAATGGAGCAACTAGCTGAACTTGATGAAATAAGGAGAGTTGCCCAAAACCAAAACATGAAGTTACAGACACAGATGAAGTATCTATTTGATAAAAAGGTGAATGATAGAAAATTTGGAGAAAGTGATTTGGTATTGATGTGGAATGCAAGGTGCCAAGAGAAGGGAAAGCATGGGAAGTTTGAAGCCTTGTGGTTGGGACCTTTTGTGGTTATTAGAAAGAAAGGTGAAGATTCATACTATCTACAAAATATGGGTGGTGAAGATCAGGAATTGCCTGTACATGGGAAATTTCTGAAGCATTTTTTCTCTTGAACAATACAGAGGATTAAGGGTTGCTAGTGCATGGAAAATCCTTGACAATCCTCTCAAAATTTTATCTTCCATGCATAGTAGTCTAGGAAATAAAAGGAACAAGACTTGCTAGTACATGGACAATCCTCATTTTCCTTCTTTCAAAATAATTTTTTCATGTATAGTACTATAGGGTCACTTTCATTTCCATTCATTCCATCTTGCTCACTTGATCCATCACCTTGAGTTTGGTCTGCTCACCCATAAATCTAGATCCTTGCAATGATCTCACTATCATTCATCACCAGACGGAGCCATTGTTAGAACTGTAAAATTATGAATAATTTCACAAAGTTTTTCATACCCTTGAGTTTCCAAACGAGTTTTCATCATAAGCACAAGGTCCTCTCTTCATAAAATTTTTCCCATATCTAGCCATGAGATCCCATGAGTCCATCTAGGTCTAAATATTCCATATTATAATTCCTATCGGCATGAAGAAATCAAGGTCTCCTTGATCCATATTGCATTTTTTTCTAATATACATTTGTTGCAGATTATCGACAAGACCTCATGAATACACTTATTGGAATTCATCTGCAAGTGTCTTTTGGTAGGAAATTAGTCATTGTCTCAGTGGCAGAGGAAGTTTCATATTGGAAAGAATGATTTCATTGGGGTGAGGTCTCACCGAATGGTTTTTGTCACTGACCAGTGCACGAGAAAGAACACATTGGCAGGAGATTCATTGTTGAAGTGAAGTCATAGCGAATACATTGTGTCTCACCAAACAATGCATGTGGAAGTATATCGGCCAAGCTAAAGGTATTCGGGATGAGGTCTTGGTGAGTTTGAATTGTCTTACCGACCGTCGATGAGGATATGCATATCGGTAAGACTAAAGTGCATCGGAGTAAGGTCTTATTGAAGGTGTTTGGTCTTGCCAACACAACGGAGGGATTATATCAAAGAACTATCAGGAGGAAGTTGTGTAGTCCTGCCGACCTATAAGTCACACTGATAGAATACTTTGGGGGGAGTCTCACCACATAGAGTAATCTGGAGGAACAGGATGTCTCTGTGAGACATTTGGCATCGGTATGAGTCTTTTCAAAAATTCATAGTCTTGCAGATGGAATTTATTTCATCAGTAAGATTAATTTCATTAGTGAGAAACTTGAGGGTCACATTGAAATGTAGTTTCATTGGTGAGAGTGTGTTTATGTCTCAGTGACTAGATGGATACTACCGGTGCATATCGGTAAGACACAGGGTGTTCTATGAAACCTCCTCCTAACTCAGAATTGTCTTAGCGACCAGAAATACACTAAAGAGCACATCTCGGTAAGACGAAGTATCATCTATGGGACATCTCCCTAACAATAGAGGCCACAGTGAAACACAAAGGACGCAGGATGACTTTCGGTGAGACATTGGCCTTCAGTGTGACTACGGGATGTCTTGGAGAGTGTTTGTGCATGTTAAATGAAACCCGAATAGTGTTGGCCAACATTTGGAATGTGAAGCGATGTTTTTGTTCAAATGCAAATGTATAAATATCCATTTTTGATTGTAAAAGAGGACATAATTAGATTAGGAGATATACAGTAGGTAGATTATAAATGGATCCAGTAGAATAAAATTCTCATAACAGAGACTATGATGTATGATTTCAAAATGGGGATATCAATGAAAATCAGTTTATGCGGCTACTTATTTCTGGTGTCAATTGTTTGTTACACTTATTGAAAGTATTACTAAGTTGTCTCCAAGATTGATGCTATCTGGTTGTTTAAATTGGTATAACAAGTTTATATTCAATTTATCAGTGCACATTTGTTGTATCTATGTGGTTAATTGATTGGTTCTTTCAAGAAAAGATTAAATCCTTTTGGTTGATCATAGTAATCAGGGAAATTCATCTAGATTATGAAGAAGAGCTTAGCAATCACAGTCTTGCATGTTTACACAAGTTATAAACAAAATATATTCCAACAATTTGAATGTTTTCCATAAAGAGGTTGCCCATTTCTATTTCATTTGACTCTGCATACCCAATAAGTTACTAGTCTCTACATCTCACCATTTAGATTCATTCATTTTCTTTACATCTATTAACTGAGCATATTAGGATTTAGCTCTAAATATTGTTATACAATTTATACCAAATTTAGTTTTATTTGTCAACTCCCATCTACCATTGTGGGCAAATAATTTCAAGAGAGATAAGCACATTAAGTCATATAGGTACACCCACCTAGGTCTAGCAGCACCTGAAGAGTAGAAGGTCTAAATCTTTTGACCTTGTCTGTTACCCTAAAAAGTATCAAGAGTTTGGTAGCCTCTTGAGGCATTCCACCTGTGTTTTTGAGAGCTAACAGGTATAAAATCCTAGATATAATAAAAGGTGGAATACTTGCTTAGAAGGCCAGGTGGTTATCTTTTTCTGGTTAAATCAGTTTTATTAAGCATTCCAAATTATTTTATGGTTGTTTTGAAGGAACTAAAATCCATTGTACAACAAATAGAAAAGTTAATTAAGAATTTCTTATGGAGAGGAAATATGGATGAACAAAAGAAGGCCCCTTTGGTATCTATAGAAAATATGTGTATGAGTAAAAATAGTGGAGGAACAGGTATGTAATATCTATCTACAAGAAACTTGGCCCTTGGTGCAAATTTAGTATGGCGAATGTATCAAAAGAAAAATTTGAGATGGTGCAGTCTTATGCAAGCTAAGTACCTAGATGATGATAACCTAGCTAGAATATTTACTATATCTAATCCTCAAAGGGGCTTGGTTATGTGGAATTTCTTAGTAGCTTGTAGGGAAGTTATTATTCCTTTTTTATCTTGGGAGGTTAATTATGGGGAAAGTGTGTAGTTTTGGAAGGACTCATGGAATGGATACCCTCCTCTAAATTCAATCTAGGAGCTACACCCATTAGAATAGGTCTTAATAGATATGTGGGGCAGCAAGCTGAAGGATTATGTTGCTAATATTTTACCATTATCAGGGAAAGTTGTATGGAAAGATCTCTTGAATCCAATCATACCTCTTAATCAAAAGCATGCCTTACATAAATTTCTATGAGAGAGGTAAGTGTACCTTTTAGAAGCCTCAGATAAGTTAATATGGGTACCTTCTAAGGATGGAAACTATACAATAAAACAAGGATACAAGTCCCTCACAACAAATGTACATCAAAATCAAACTTATAGAGCATATTCTTTATGTTGGAGCCCAATGACCCTTCCTAAGGTGGGTAGTTTTGCATGGTGTTCTCTACGAAAAATAATACTCACAAGTGATAGACTAAGAAAAATATGATTTGTAGAGCCCTTCAAGTGTGTTCTTTTTTAAGAAGTAAATGAAATATTAAATCACTTATTTGTAGGGTGTTAGGTGGCACAAGAATGTTGGTAGTTTATTAAATCTAAGTTGCAAGTTTCTTTCCTAATGCCTTTATCTTTGTGGGACTTGTTTTCATCCTGGCTAGTATTGTTTAAACCTTGTTTTTTGCTTGCATATGGAGAATTGTACCACTACTTGTAATCTAGAATCTATGGTGGGAAAGAAATAAAAGAATTTTTAGGCAACAATCCTAGTCAATTTAGTAGCTAAAGCAAAAAAATGAGAAATCAATATCACAAGTAGGTAATACTTATGTTCAAGGTCATAAGAATGTATCTTAAGTGTTTACTACTTGGGATGATTGGATTTTGTAGAATTGGGAGTTTATACCTTTACCATTCAGAGGTGCTCAATTTATAGCACCATAGTTAAAGGTTGTTAGAAGTATGGTTCAATGGTAGCCTCCTTCAAAAGGGTTTTCCAAGATCAATTTTTATGGATCATCAAGGGGGAAATGAGGTTTATCAAGTGTGGGAGTAGTTATCAGGGATTTGAATGGTTCTTTGTTAGCAGTCAAAGTAGTTCAATTAAAAAATAGTACTAATAATTTTGTAGAAGTGCAAGAATTTCTTCATAGTTTGTAGTTAGAAAAATGTATGGAAATTGATAAGTTTCATGTGGAAGGAGATTCTCTTATCATTATCAATGCTTGTAAGTAGAGGAAAACACATAACTGAAGATTGGGATTTGTATTGGAGAGAGTTTGGAGGGTGATGGATTCCTTTCATGAGATTCAAATTTCACATACATAGAGGGAGGGCAATAAACTAGCAGATAGGCTTTCAAATATGGGGTGTGATGGCCAAGATATTGAGGTAAAGGGGCAACATGAGATTGAAAGACTATATCCTCAATTACTAGAATTCATGATTGATAAAGGAAAATATTTTTTTCCTTAAAAAATCTACTTATGTCATCAAATTGGACCTTACTCACATGAATAATGGTAGAAAATAATGATTAGTTGGTCTTTATCCACAAGACAATACATTGTTGGCATGGCCTCATATGGAGTCTTCAATGCTTCACCTAGCTCCATCCATGAGACTCTATGTGGTTGACGAGACCTCTTTCTTTGTCTTCACGATGGTTTGAGCTTCAGGTGTTGATGATTTCCCTTATCAATTTGAGATCCCTCTAATGGAATGATTTATTTCATTGTCTCATTGACAAATTGGAATCCCTTGTGGTGGCATTGTCACCGAGAGGTTGTACTATCGCCAAGACTTTGAGCAATGTCTCTTTGAAATGATGATGTTGAGCCAACTTCAAAATTTCACTTAGCTCCATTGGTGAGACTTTGCATGGTCGGTTAAACCTCTTTCTTTGTCTTCATGATGGTCCAAGCTTGAGGTGTTGGTGGTTTCCCTTATCGGTGAGAGATCCCTCTATCAACATGAGTTCTTTCATTGTCTGACTGAAAGACTGAAATCCCTTGTGGTGGTGCCATCAGTGAGACGTTGCACCATCAACAAGACTTTGAGCAATGTCTCTTCGACATTTTGATGTTAAGCCGACTTCAAAATTTCACCTAGCTCTATGGACGAGACTCTATGTGGTTGAAGAGACCTCTTTCTTTGTCTTCACAATGGTCTGAGCTTGTGGTATTGGTGGTTTCCCTTATTGGTGAGAGATCCCTCTATCGACACGAGTTCTTTCATTGTCTCACTGATAGACCAAAATCCCTTGTGGTAGCATCGTTGGTGAGAGGTTGAACCATCACTAGGATGAGAATTTGGTATAGTTCGAGCGAATGGAACAGTAGCAGCTTAGCACCCCATTCCAAATATAATTGTTTGCTAATATTTTGATGCAGTGTCAAGTTTCTTTTCAGAATGGTTATGTAGAAATGGATGTCGTTGGTATTCGAATGAAGGAAATTTCTCTTGTCTCTGGTGAAGCAGTCATGGATGATGATGATTTTGGGTATTTAGTAATAGTTTACAGAATATGATTGTATATGAAAATTTGAAATTTTGTTTATCTGCAATCCTCAAAGTTGTATATCTAAAGATGTAGATAAGTTGTAAAGATTATGGGGAAAATTTTCCTAATCTGATGCAGACATAGATGTAAACCCTATATTATATAATATACTAATATATAGGCTTCCATGCCTTTTTGTTAAAAAAAAAATCTAAAATTTGTGTGAAGGTACTTTGGTATCTTCTATTCATGTCAAAGAAGATAAGAATTATTGTGGGAGTAAATGGTGACTTCCCAACACCCCTAGGAACAATTTCTAGACCAAAACCACTTCCACAAGAGAGAGAATGGAAAGAAAGCTTGCTTCACAATGCAAGATTGATTAATGGTTGAATTTATGCAATGTACATGAGATTCCTTGCTTATAAAGGAAAGGTTGAGAGATAGGATTAATAAGATAAGTTCTAGAAAATCCAACTAAGAATTCTAGAAAGAATTTTATATCCTAAGTAAACTTAACATGTGAATATGTCCCCTAATTCCCTAGTGAGTGAATTAGCTAAGTACAAGACATTTATTTACACCAACAATTGCTAGGTTATTGATAGCGGTTGCTCTGATAACATGACCAGAGATAAAAGTAAGTTTTTTAAACTTGAAAAGTATGATGGTGGATTAGTTAAATTTGGAGATGATTCAGGAGCTAATATTTGTGGAATAGGCTCAATTAGTTTTGATGACAAGAATAATACTAAAGATGATTACTATGTTAAGGGCTTAAGGAATAATATTTTGAGTGTTGGACAAATGTGTAGCAAAGGATATAATATTGTGTTAAGTATGAGACATGTGAGATTAGAAAAGGGTCTGAAACTGTGATTGTTGTTGGTAAGAGGAGTGATGGAAACATCTATCAGCTTAAGGGTGTTGATGTTCATTACTTTATGTCTTAGATTAATGACAGTTGGTTATGGAACTAGAGGGTGTGTCACATGAATTTTGATATTTTGATGGGAATCAACTTAGTTCGTGTATTAAATATTTACCAAAAATCACAAAGCCTATCAATGTTATTTGTAGTGATTGTCAATTTGGAAAGCAAGGAGTAGTTTCAAAGGAAAGGAACAATCTGCTATCATACTACTAGAATTAATTCATACATATCTTTGTGGTCCTACAAGGGTGAGAAGTCTTCAAGGTGATAGTTATTTCATATTTTTGATTGATGATTATTCTAAGATGACATGGGTTACTTTTCTTAGAGAAAATATGATGCATTAGATAAATTCAAGTAATTTAAAACTATGGTTGAGAATGAAATGGATCTAAAAATAAAAATTTTAAGGTTTGAAAGTGGTGGAGAATTCACCTCCAATGAGTTTAACATGTTTTGTGAAGTTCATGGAATAAAGAGACACTAACTCCTCAGAATAATGGAGTGGTTGAAAGGAAAAAATAGACTATTCAAGAAGCTATTAGGACTATGATGAAAGAATAAAATATACCAAAAGTCTACTTGAGAGAAACAATTCATACTGTTTATTACATACTTAATAGAGTTTAGGCTAAAGCTAACAACACAAAAACTCCCTATGAGTTATGGTATGGAAGGAATCCTACTGTAAAGTACTTTATAGTATTTGGAAGCAAATGTTATATCAAGAGAGATGAAGAAAACTTAGGAAATTTTGATGAATAGTTTGATGAAGGTATCTTCCTCGGATATTCTACTAAAAGAAAATCTTACAGATGTTACAACAAAAGACTGAGAAGGATTGTTGAAAGTGAAAATGTTAAGGTTGATGAAAATTTACATAATTCAATTGCAATAGATGGTTATGTTTTAGATGAAGAGAAGAAGAAGAAGAAGAAGAAAAAACCAATGAAAAATAAGAGTACAATGAAGAGGAAGAATCTCCAAAGAAGACCCCTAATTATGTGCAAAAGAATCATTCCAAAGATAAAATCATTGGATACAAAAGGAAAGGAGTGTTGCTGCTAAAGTTGAGGTAAATCTATGTTTGCTTTCTAAAGTTGAACTTAAAACATTGGAGTAAAGCATGCAAAGATGAACATTGGATGAAGGAAATGAAAGAACTTATGTCAATTGAGAAAAATTAGACTTGGGAATTGGTTCCTAGACCAAAAAAAAAGAGCACAATTGAAACTAAGTGGGTATTAGAAACAAACTAAATGAGAATGGAGTAGTAAGAAATAAGGAAAGACTTGTCTGTAAGGGTTACTCACAAGTGGAAGGAATAGAATTTGAGGAGAAATTTTCTATTGTGGCTTGGATAGAAGCTATTAGAATGTTTTTAGAATTTTCATCATACAAGGAATTTAAGGTTTAGCAGATGGATGTGAAGTCTGCTCTTCTGAATGGTGAATTGGAAGAAGAGGTTTACATGGAAAAACTGTAAGGATTTTAGTTGTCAGATCAACTAGATATGGTTTGTAGATTGAAGAAGGAATTATATGGATTGAAGCAAGATCCCAAATCTTGGTATGCAAGATTGAATAGATATTTGATACATCAAGGATTTAGTAAAGTCATCACATATAGTAATACTTACTTCAAAGTTGAGGAAGATAAAATATTGATATTAGTTGTGTATGTGGATGATATTATCTTTGGTCGAAATGAAGCTATGCATAAGAATTTTTTTGAAGAGATGTAGAAAGAGTTTGAAATGTCAATGTTTGGGGAGATGAATTTCTTCCTTGGGTTTCAAATCAATCAAATAGATCAAATCATTTTCATTTCACAACCAAAATATGTCAAAGAGAGGTTGACGAAGTTTGAAATGGAAGAATAAAAACCAATATGCACTCTTATGGTGACTGGTTGTAAATTGAGAAAATATGATGATTCACCTAAGGATGATTAGAGAAAATATAGATCTATGATTGGTGGACTGCTATATCTAACTACTACTAGACTGAATATCATGCCTGCAGTTTGTCTTGTGTCTATATTTCAAGAAGAACCTAAAGAAAAACGTGTTGCAGTTGTGAAGAGGATATTCAAATACTTAAGAGGTACTCTAGATTATGGCTTGTAGTATCCTAAGGATACTATTTTCACATTAAATTCTTATATAGATATATATTGGCTTGGTTGTTTTGATGACAGAAAAAGTACAAGTGGTGGAACATTCTTTCTTGTATGTAGATTGGTGTCATGGTTGAGTAAGAAGCAAGATTTAGTTTCCTTATTCACTACAGAAGTTGAGTATATTGCAGTAGCATCTTGTTGTACACAAGTTTTATGGATGAGACAAAAATTGAAGGATATTAGAGTAGTGTATGATGAGTCTATTTTTATATTGTGATAATACAAGTGCAATTAACATTTCAAAGAATCCAATGATGCATTCAAGGACAAATCATATATCTATCAAGTATCACTTTTTGAGAGAGAAGGTTATGGAGAATGAGGTGAAACTTGAGTATGTACCTACAAAGGATCAAATTGCTAACTTTTTTATTATCTCTTCCTAAGGATAATTTTGAGTATATTTAGGAGAAGTTGGGGGTTATTTCCCCTCCTTTCTTAAACTAAATGCATATGGAGATGCATATGCCTAATGGATCTATGGATTCATCTCTTTTCTAGATTGATGTTGGTGGTTACCTCTTAGAAGGAGTAGGTAGTGTCATGTGTTGTCATTGTGCAAGGTTGTTGATTTGGTTGGGTGTACTCCTAAGGGGGGGTATTTAGAGCTAGTATCTTGGTTCAACATCAAAGGGGGAAAAAAATGCAAAAAAAAAATTCCTTTTCCATTGATGTCAAATGGGGAGAAAGAATCATGTAAAAAAAAATTATCTACTCAAGGGGAGAAAACAAAGGAAATCATAAGAGAATGTGTTTAGAGATGTTGTGTTGTCTTTGATGATTTTTCACACCTTGTGTTGTCATAAATGACAAAGGGGTAGATTGTTGCAAGTATGAAGGTGTTGTCATTGATTTCAATGGGCATGTTTATAGGCTAGTGTTGTCATTAATGCAAACTATGTGTGAAGGAAGGTTGTTGTTTGATGAAAATTTCAAGGATATTGAGAAATTTGTAAAAAAGAGGAAAATAGGTTGTTGTAGGTTTTCCATGTGTAGTTGAGATATTAAGGAAGTGTTGTGAGTATATGGAGCTATATTTTTTTGTAGTGTCTGAAGATGAGTTGGAATGAAGTAATGAGCTGAGATGATGTCTCTCGTACTTGGTTTCCAAGTGCTTTTGAGAAAATTTGATAAATAGATAAAATTGTGTTGTGCAAGTGTTCAGAATGTGCTCTAAGATGTGCTACGTGTTTCCTGTGTATTGATGCTATGGCTATGCGGATCTAATATGTTGTTCAAGGTTGTTAGAGGTTGTTATATTCTGAATATGGGTTTTTGGATTATTGTACAGAGAGATATTTTCACTAGTGTGTAAACTAGTTTTTCAATGATGTTTTCTATGGCCTAGGAGAAATTTATTTCCTCCACATTTCTCCATAGTTTGGCTTCAATTAGTGAAAATTTTGGAATTTTCTTATAATGATTTTATCTTTTAGAATTCAAGGTTTCACTTGATTTGGTACAGTACCATGTATTTTTTATGTATCAGTGTGCGAATAGGGTTTACTAGATCTTTTGGGTTGAATTATTTGTATGTTGCAAGTTTGGATAAAGTGAGATGGATCTTAGGTGGTTTGATGATTATTCTAAATCATTTTCAATGAATTTTGTTGTCTGAAAGTTTCATATTGATTTAAGGAAGCGTGTACTTATTGTTTGTGGTGTTTAACACAAGTTTTGGCTAACCTTGTGTTAACACTACATGAAAAAATTATGAAAGCATGTTGAGGTGTGTTAGGATCTATTTGGGTCCTAATTAAGGATTTATATGGGTCACCTTAATTTCTATCCACTATGAAAATGTTTTGGTGCCAACCTAGTTTAAAAATTTGAATGTAATGGATAGTTTTTGACCTTGGAGAAGGTTTTTAATGTTAAGGTTGATATAAATAAGAGTAATGTTAATGTGAGATTTAAGAGAGAAGAAAGATATATGTGAGATTGATGTGAGTGACGTGTGTGATGTGAATTTGAGTAGAGTAGAGTAAAATTCAAGTGTTGTATTATTGAAGGTAGTGAGCTGAAGGTGTCTAAAATATTTCATGCAAGGCTGTGAAAGTGTTGGAGCATTTGTGGTGGATTATTTTTAACATTGGGAATTTTTTCTCTATGTAACATTTCTCTTCTATCTTCTTGTAATTATTTATGTGGAAGTGAGCCCTAGCTGTGAGCCTTAACTGTGAGCCTTTTTGGATAGTGTGTCCTATTCTGGAAATGAGCCCTTGTACTACTTTTGAAATTACTTATATTGTGAGCTAATGCTCATCGTGGTTTTTCCCTCATTGGGTTTTCCATGTAATTTTTTTTCTCTTGTGTATGGAGTTGTTATTTCAGTTTTTTTTATTTGTGTCTCATGATTAACTACATGTGGATCTAATTACTATTGAGGGTTTTTATGTTTTTAATTTTCTATAGACGATTCACCCCCCTCTTAATTTTCTTATTCATTCAATAGTTTTTCTCTAGTTTTTCTCATAAAATCATAGTTGTAGGAAGATCTATCATGGATACACTTGATTTTATAGATGTGGACAAACAAAGGCCAAAATTCAAAAAACATACATAAATATCAACTATGACCAACAAGGAAGGTGCATTCTCTCATGTTCCAATCCATGTGATTTATTTTAAAGATAGTTGTATCTACATTCATTTGCAGTTGAATGAATACAACTATTTAAGGTGGAAGAATTTAGATTCAATCATCTCCTACATGATGATATTTAGCTTAATCCAAAATATGCGAATGAGGAATTAAAAGGATTAGATGTATTGAAGGTTTTTCCTTACTTCTCCTATGAAAATGAATGGATCAAATTTTCTTTAAGCCAAATTAATGAGGATATCTTTTGGCTTGATCAACCCTATCTAATCACAAATGAAGCTATCAGGATTGTGACTAGTTTGTGCTTTACTAGACTAGTACCAACACTTAAATCTATCAAGAATGAAGAAGTGATGAGGCTCATTGGAGCTAAATTTGATAAAAGGGCACTCACTATGAATGAAATATCTAACCCAAGGGTTTGGTATGCAACAATGGGGATTGCATACAAGATATACTACTCAAATAGAGAATGCATTGATACCACCACCATAATTTACACTACTCATCATATGGTAAAGGAAGGAGAATATTATTATCTCTGAGAAATCTTATGACAACTGCTATTGGAAGATATGCACAAAACCAAGGAGTCATGCTACAACTTCTAGTATGGTACTTTGATAATTTTCCTTATATTTTATTTCATGAAAGAAATACCTAGTTTTAAGAATGTGATCTGGGAAAATAATATTTTTGTTGCACATCAAATAAAGGATGATATGTGTAGCCTTCCAAATGCCACTCAATGCAACACAATGTTCTAGAGTTTCTTTAAAACCTTCTAGATGAAATGTAAAAGAGATACAATATCCTCACAAGTTGCAGAGAGGTATACAAATGAAATCACTTTTATGGTGGATAAAGATAACTATTACATGGAAGTGATTGAAATAAGGACTTTATGGATTAAAAGGTTTCCTTATGAACTTCTTGAAAAAAAATAGATTGTACATGTTGATATTTTTCTTAGAAAACCTAAGGATCCTTTTGTTGAAATATTTGGTACAATAATGAAATAACCAACAAGAAAATCAAGGAAAGGGTAGAAGGAAAATAAAAGAATAATTTAGGAAAGATGGTGTCTAAACTGAAAAAGGTGTTTGAAAATCCTAAAGGCTTTGTAGAAGCATCTCATATCACCATTGCTATGCCAACATATAGAAGGATGAGTAGGCCTACTTCTTCCATTACCACTACATTCAGACCTACCCAAAAACATCCTAGTAGAAAAGAGCTACTACTAATGATCTTGTAAAAACCAAGATAGCAAAAAGAAAGAAACTAGGAACTAAGTAGAAAGAAACAAGGAAAAAGTTTGCTACAATAAATGTCAATGATGATGAGGAAGATGAAGGAGAAGAATTAAAATCCTATGCATTGAAGAGGAGGAAGAAGAATACAAAAGAAGAAGAAGAGATATCTATGCAAAAAAAAATTGAAGAATAAAAAATGAAGTCTCTTTTAGAAACATCTAAATGTGTACCCCTACAACTAGAGGCTACTATAAATGCAATTATAGAGCATGATGTACTAAAAGAAGTTGAACTTTATGATGTAATGACCCTTGATGACAAGGTAATAATTGAGAAATTAATAATTATGTATATGAGTAGCTTCAATATGTCTCTAAATGAAATCATTGATCAACTTCAAGAAAGCTTGGAGGATGTTCTATGTAAAAAAAGGAATGAAGTTTCTATAGAAGAAGCAAGGATGATGCATCCATCTCTCATGAAGAAAGGGTACAATTTTCTAAATATCAAGCACAAGAATATACAATCAAACAAAGAATAACTATTCTAATGGGGGATGATAAAGAAGAAATAATAAGGATGGAAAATGAAACTAAAGAAAATATAGAAGGATTAAAGAATGCTGAAATCATTTGTGATCAAGCTCCTTCAGATAATTTAGATATACCTAATCTTTCTATCATGACATAGATTCATCATCTTTTAATGATAATATGACTAAAGATAATAAGGCAGTTGACAATTTCAAACAGAATGAGGATACTACTTCTCCGTACAATACAAGTGCACAAAGTGCAGGGGAACTAAGAAAAATGAGTGTCTCACCTCTAGAGAACACTAAATCTAATGTTCCTCCCTTGTAGAATTTTTTTGAAGGAATTTCTAGATAGAAAGAAGAAAAAGATGTATTTGGTGTACATAAGGTGCAAGAAGTTTTTTATATAGAGATAGAAAAGGATGAAAAGAAAGAAGAAAATCCTAAGAAAGGTTAGGGTGGAGAAGTAAAAACAAATGAGAAGAAAGATGCTTCTATGGATGGAGGTTAGGGTTCTTCATCTACAAAATATTTCAAATATTTGTTAGGGATGCAAGTGTAGTTTCAACTGATAGTTACACCTCAATTTTTGAAAATTCCCACTCTTGAAGGACAAGTTGACTTGTCAAACATTTCTCCCCTTTTATAAGCTACAACTTTGTGATTACTTGCATGCTTTTGAAAGAATAATTATTACAAGAACATGCAAATAAGAGTGAATTAGTTGATATGGTAGTCAAGATCATTCAAGAAGGTCTACCAAAAGTAAACATTGATGTCTCTTTACATCTAGAACAAAAGCTAAAGCTCTTAATGGACTCTTTCAAAGATCACTCCTCTCACTTGGAGGAAAAAAAAATACTTGAGGCCTAGAGAAAAATAAAAGATAATAGAATGGGTGAAACTTCAGACTAATATGCTAATGCACACAATAAATTATAGGAAAATATAGAAATGTTTAAAGATTGTGTCAATGAATCAACAAATATTTATCAATTCTATTTGAAATGGGAAATATCCATCAAAGATATCAAATTTTAGATTGAATCTATTGAGTCACAAATTACACAATTGGGCGAAACATACGATGTATCAGAAGATATGGATGGATCGACCAGGGAATAAATTGAAAATTTTCATGTACATTTGACATTGCTTCTAGACCAAAGAGAACAGATAAAGAAATAATTATTTCTACTAAAAGAAGTAGTCAATGTGTGGACGAAATCATTATTTAGATTATTGATCAACTTAGTGGAAGTGGGCCAAAAAATGAAAACTCCTAGCAAATTGAAAGAGGTTAAATAATTATGCATATAATTTGAATTTCAAAATCATATTCTCAACATAGAAAAAACATATTAGACTACTACTCTGGAGTAACTAAAGGAAACTAACAAAACATTCTACCTTCCAAAGAAGCTACAAAAGGGTAAATAAGACAATCTTGATTTTGTATATTCTTGTGGATACTTGCTATACCTTTTTAGTTTTTGCATCATCATTTTTGTGACATCTCCATCTTAGGGGGAGTATATAGTAATGGGAAATTCATACAATTTTTGGATGTTGTAAATAAAAGATATCGTGCCCTTTTCCCTTGATTTCAAAGGGGGAGAGAAGCATATGCGTGTTTCCATTAATCACAAAGGGGGAGATTATTGGAAATATATTTTTTCATTAATGTCAACTTAGGTTGTTATTGATGTCAGATATGATGCTGAAGTATGAACATTCTCTATAGATAGTTGTTATATTGTGATATCAATTGGAGCAAGTCTACAAAGATGCATAAGGAAGAATAGCGATTAGTATGACAACTAACGATGTTGTGGAGGATGATACTGATGTTTTGATATGTCCATCATATGTTTACATTGATATAATCTTAGTTTTGTGTACCACATATAGGGATACATTGTAAAAGGTTTTCTAAGGAACTCAAAAGGAAGACTCTAAAGTAGAGTCATGATATGTTGATCTGTATTATTTTGTTGAGCAAGATTTAGTCTTGTGGATCTAGATAAAATATGGTAAAGTTATTAAGGTTCTACACACAAGAAATTAATTCATTACACCTTCTAGAGTGAAAGTTATAAGTAACAATGTTTTGATCTATGCTTTGGTAGAGTATTGTGTTGATGAAGGCTTACTAGAATGATTTGCATTCCTCCATATTTGAAGTATTGGTCATGCAGATTTTTGAAAGGAACAAGACAACTGAGAGGGGGGTGAATAAGTTGTCACCAAACTCAATCATAAATCTGAAACACTTATTAACTTCAAATCCACTTAATTTTTTTATTAAGTATGAACATGAAATGCAAATAATGGAAAGCAATATCAACACAAGAAACACTAGATTCACGTGGAAAACCTAATAAGGGAAAAACCATGGTGATGATTAACTCACAATATAGAGTAATTCCAAAACTAAATACAAAGAGGCTCACTACCAAGGGATCACTACCTAGAAAGGACTCATTTTCTAGATACAAGGTTCACTACCTACAGATAGGACTCACTATCCAACAAGGAGGCTCACTTCCTATAAATATAAAAGATAACAAAAAATATCCACCACACTAAGTTACACACATCTACAACCTTGATCAAAAGATTTTAGATACCTTCATCCCATTATTTTAAGGAATATGGCACATTAAAGTACTATTTCCTCAACTCTTTTTTGCACAACTCTACTTCAAAAATTGTGGCTCATATGATACTTCAATTCATAACATCTTGACTTGTATTTATACCATTTTTAACCTTAGAAACTTCCCCAAGGTTGGCTACACACACTTCATTTTACAAATTCAAATTAGGTCAACAACTCAACATTCTTGTGGTGGAAAGGAATGAGAGTGGACCAATCCATCACTTCACCAAGACCCAAAAAAATTTCTCAGATCAATTACACACTTCCTCAATTGATACTTAATCCTTCACATGAAGTGTAAACACTAGGTCAGCCAAACCTAATGAAAACATAAATGAACTTTCAAGTACAAACTTCTGCAATAAGAAAATAACATGTAGACCACATAACACACTTCACCATGCATGACAACACACCTCAGATACCTTTAGATTCATCTGCAACAACTACAACAACCTTCATAAACAACACACTCTCCATCAGTCCATCTAGACTGTACAGACACACATAACAACTCTAAAACACAACTTTTGGAGCACCAAACCATGAACACCCTTGTCAGATCATGAAAAACACAATTACAAGACATATTATAGATCCATAAGACCTAAAACAAACCAACAAAGGATTTTGGAGCAGAAAAATTTCTCCCAGTCCATAGAAAAATAGCTCTGCCAAACCAGTTCACACATCTATGAACACAACATTCACTCTCCATAAAACTAGAAGCTCTAGTCCAAGATATATCACCAATAGATGCCCATAAACAACACTTCATATCCTCAAAAGCATGTGATCAACAAAGAAGAAATGTGGAGCACATACTAGAGCACATTCTAAACACACACACAATTTTGACTTCACTATTTCTCAAAATCACTTGGCAACACATCATATCAGCACACCTACAACACCATAAAGATAGCTCCATGTACTCACAACATCTCAACTATACATGCACAACTTTAAACACTTGATCTCTTTCTATGCAACATCTTGTACTGTGTTGACATCAATGACAACACCACCATACATACTCATACTTGCAACATAGTTCTGGTGGAACCACTAATTTTGTTTATGTTCCACTAATGTTAGATGCATATTTGGCTATCTTTTCTAGTCTGGAATAAGTCTTGTGACTTATAGTTTCAGATTTATCTTTTCTTTAGTGTTTTTTATATGACCTAAACCCATTGAAAATCCTAAGTTTTAAAACCATTTGTATGCATTCTAATTTATAGTTAACTAGTGCTGGTCGGTTCTTGATTTTTTAAGTCCCATCTTGATCCATCAAACTCATTTACTTACCAACCCCTGATGCCTAGCTTATCTATCACTACCTGTCAAATTATTTTAATTTTATTAAATGTTATGTTGGTTTGAAATTTTTTTGATATTTTCCACTTCATCCTAAGTCTAGATCCATGAAATACTTAAGTCCTTTTATCCTGTTAACTTAGAAAATACCCCTTTTAAGTCATAAATAAATGCATGTTCCTATTAAAATGCTCAAGTAATGATCATCAGGTCCCACCAAATACATTTTATTGGTTCCCTGCTAGCTCATAGGAATAAAATAATCAAATAAATAAACCCAAAGGATAGTGGGCGGGTGACACCTAGCCACCATTTTGGTGGGTTGTACCATTATTCAAAGCATCAGTGATGAAAGATCATTGAAATCAATGGCTATGATGTAATATAAAGAATCAATTTTGACCATTCCCTACTAGTCTACGGGGGATCCACTACCAAATCTCATCTCTTGGAGGGATAGTGGGAAAGCACCATGTGGCATCATCAACATTGTCTATAGGAATATTAAAGGAATTGAAATATTTAGTGAAAAACTTTGGGCAACCATGATAATGTAAAAAGGTGTGCTACTAATGGACTTTTAGAGCATGTGCAAAAACCTTAGTGATATGTTTTAATCTCAACCATTCATCACAAAGGAAGATTAAAATCCTAAGCATTGGCTTGGAAATTAAAGGGACCACATCTTAATGGTTGATGGGTTGATCTTGGCTATTTACTGCTAGCCCATGATCATTGATCTAAACATTGTAGATTCTAAAGGGCTAGTGGGCAGCTACTGTGTGGATTATCTCACAACTTGTAAAGCATGATGGGGCCACAAACCCAATGAAAAGGATGCAAACATGGTGACAAATTGGCCAAGTAGATGTTGAGTCAATGAAAAGAAAAATTATCAAACCTTGTTGAATTCATCTTGGCCACACATTGATCCAAATCACAATGAGATCAATGGCATGAATTCAAAGCTTCTAAAAGGGACATCATGGAGTTGTTTTGGTTCACACTAGTGAGTAGTAATGGAAAAGTTGATGTTTTTCTACCTAATTGAGAGCATTATTTTCCATAAAATATTGCTTTAAAGCTTATAGTTGATTACAAAATCTTTTAGAAGCATTTTCAAGGTTGTTGTCATTCATTTCAAGGGTTTAGTGTCTTCAATCTAGGGATTTCTATGTCATTGAATCAGTAAGTAAAATTCACGCTCATTGAGCTAGAAATTTCCCAAGTTTTCATTCAATTGCAATTTTTTTCTTTTGAATTCTAGATAGGGCTTCTTTCAAGGTTTGGTGTTCATCTATATTGCTATAAATTTGTGATTTTAGTCACCATTTGCATCAAATATTCACCTTAAACTGAAGAGTCCTAGTCTTAACCAGTCAAGCTTTAGGTCAAACTACTCATTAGATATGGCACCAAAATTCCAAGCCTTTGGCTCTAAACCTAAGGTAATACCCTTGGTCCAATGCTTTATTGACTAGTTTCCACCCTCAACAACTAATAAGTGGTTAGGAAAACCCATGTTTCATGGCCCTGGGTTTGAAGAGGGTATTGTGAATAGAAAAATGTACTATCAAAGATGCTACACTATTGTACACTAGGTGGACACTCTTTTAGGGCTAGTTTTCTAATAGGAATTCCCACATTCCAATCTCCAACCCCTAGAGGTTGGATATGGTTAAATTGATTATCCCCAACATGTACTTGGACATTGATCTTCTCAAGGTCATTCTTGCTAATTATGACCCTCTTGTTAGGGTAGTCAAAACCATTCTAGGAAGGATATGGTTTATGTTACAAAGGATGAAATTGTAGAAGTCTTTAAATTGGACAAATGGAGCAAAGACGTGGTAGAGATTGATGAAAAGAAGTTAAGGGAAGAGTATGAAAAAGTGAGACCTACCTTCAAAGTCTTAGTGATGGCTCACTTTTTGGTATCAATGAGAAATGGAAAAGGTAGAATTGTACTTGGACCATATGATAAGGAACCCTTCCCTATCAATTACTTTTTCATATACTTTCAAAAGACACTCTACTCCCTATGAAAGATTCTAGGGTTTGATCCATCTTCAAGCACATTGATTGCACCAATGTATATGGCTACAAGTATTCAACACCCCAACATCAATACCTTTTATTATTTTGCTACTTGTCAAAAGAGATAAATAAGGGTCTAGTAGAATTGAAGAATGGACAATATGCAATTAGGTTCTAGTGGTATTCTCTTTTTATGCACATTTTTTTATATAAAGGTGCAGATTATTTTGGTCAAGATATGGAGTTGAAGAGAGTGGAGGATGGTGTTGTGATTCCAGTTCAATCAT
Source organism: Sequoia sempervirens (assembly GCA_007258455.2). Classification (NCBI taxonomy): domain Eukaryota; kingdom Viridiplantae; phylum Streptophyta; class Pinopsida; order Cupressales; family Cupressaceae; genus Sequoia; species Sequoia sempervirens. The sequence goes on from VDFB02000003.1 coordinate 394,420,684, forward strand.
GGACTCCATTATTAGACAAAAATGAGGATAAAACCAGTTTTGTGCTTGCTATAATAATTTTTTCCTCCAAGTTGAGAAGAGCTTTGATTGTGGATATGCCTAGGATTCCACCTGAGCTACATGATTTCCTAAAGCTAGTAGAAAGGAGTCTTGATTTGAATATTAGTCATAATTAGGGAGATTTAATCCCTTATCAGGACTACATAGTTATTAGAGTATATGGAATAAGGAAAACACCTCATGTACTCCCTAGGGATGTACCATTGAGAATTGGTTTTCTTGAGGTTATGTGGTAGCTAAGGGATGTAGAGGATAACTACTTGTTTGAGATGAGGAAGGAAACCTTTTTACCTACATACATAGTATTTTTTAATTTTGTTATGATAACCAATGGATGGAAAAATATTCGTGATCATCTCAAGCCCTATGGAATGAAATATCAAGCATTTAGGAGTTATGATCCAAATGGTTTCATGGTTTGGTTGTTTGATAGGATAAGAGGAGGGAAGTATGTTCATACCTTTTCATTCCATCACGAATTTATCATAAATTCTTTTAACCTTTGAATTTAGGAGGATATGATGAGAAAATGGATTGTTTTTGAGAATTTGGAGAAAGAAAAAAGGGTGAAAGACCCTAAATTTAAATCTTCATTTGATATTGATGATGTAATTTTGAAGGTGGATAAAGTTATACAAATTTTTGATAAAATTGTTGCAACTCTAAAAGAGGAAAGAATAGTGCAAGACAAGGGTAAATTTGTGGTCATTGAAGAGAATGATAAGGGGAAAGCCCCCATGACAGAAGAAAGACTAGCTTTTCAGCCTCCTAAGAAGATGCACATATATGCAAGGAAGAAGAAACTATAAAGAAATAGTTGAAAATAGCCACTCCCACACAATTAGAGGATTCAAGGGCACCTTCTCCCCAACAACAAATACCACCATTATTTCACCCCTAAAATAATTGAGATTGATTCACAACTGAGGGGACCATTTCCTCCAAAGGATCCACCAATAAAAAGGCAAAGGGTTGAGCCAACTGACCTTGTTGATTCCATGCTAATGATTTAGATGATGAAATAAGGCAAGGTATGCCATCCTCTCAAAGAGACATAGTACCAAAAACCTTAAGTATCAAATTGAATAAGCTAGACTTGATTGGGATAAATAGTTTAAAAGATATTAGAGCTAATGCTTGTGAGAGATTCATGGATGATGATGCCTTTGTCAAAAAACAAGAATTCCAAGAATATGTGTGGAGGGAAATGAAATATGAATATGTTATGAATGTACAAATGAAGGAAAGCAAGAGTCCTAAATTACCAAAAATAGTTATTGAAGTTGAAGTCCGCAATGAAATGAGGACCAAGTATCTAAACATCACTACAACTTAAGGCATAGGATTGGTCAAGAAGAGTGGGGTACTAATATTACCATAATGGGATTTTGAATTAGCTATAGCATTTGATATAGTTAGAAGACATGATGCTTCCATATTCAACACAAATAAGGAGGTCACTTTGGCCTTACAAGGATTAGCTTTCAGCTCCTAGCAGGATACACTAGCCATTTGGGCTTTAGCTCCAAACATAAAGAATCCAAAGGTTGTAGAACCAAATCCTAGAGTTATAGGAGGGCTTATCATTAAAAGAGTGTCAAATGCATAAGCTATTGAAGTAGTTAAAATGAATTAAATTTAGCTCAGTTCACTAAGGCCACAGTTGAGTCCTTCACTAAAGAAAGGGACGAATTCAGAACACAATATAATGACATAGTGGATGAATATAATATGAGCCAACAAAAGATAGTGGAAATACAATTCCAAATTGCATTATGGAAGGAAAAGTTCTAGTAATTGCACCTAGGATTATCACAAGAAATTTTTTTGCCTCCCCCTTCCCCACAAGATCAAGTCCATCTTCTCCCACTCTTTCAACACCTCCAATCCTAGATGAGGTTCTTCCTTCTAATTTTGAGGATGTTCCCATTGCACAATCATCTCTAGATACTTCAAATTCACCTCCAATTGAGGAGATCACCAAAGAGGATTTAATAGAGAAGCTTAACACTTTGGAGGAGAGATGTCAACAATCTGATGAGCTAATTCATGTGAGAAATTTGAATATTGTGATAGTAGTACTAGAACACTTGAATAAAGGGGTTGGAGGAGATTGATTAGTATCCATTCAAACACTAGAACAACTAAATAAAGGGATTTGAGGAGATTGATTAGTATCCATTCAAACTACTCCTCTATGTTTAATGTAATAAGTAACTCTCACCAGGATAAGGAGGTTGTTATCCCGTTAATGGAAAAATGGATCCCAAGAGCACAAATATTGAGGGATATGGCCATTGGGTCAACACATGATGCTAATAAGCCTTCCAACATTGTCCCAACCATTAAGTTTTTTAATGCAATAAATGAATCTCAAGGGTTGATTGATCCTCTAGAAATGAAGATTAGGGTGTTGGTGTAGAAGTTTCATGAGTGGAGCTTCAGTTAAATTCCAAATATTTTAAATGAAAATGGTGAAGTTGAACCTTTGCAAGAATGTAAGGACCAAGAAAATAAGGTGATAGCCACTCAAGCCAAACTAATTTTTGATGGAGTGGATATGGAGATATTAAAGAGTGGTATGGATAAACTCACCCACAGAGGAATTTTCCTGGAGGGATTTCACAAAGAGGAAAACTAGGTTGTTATGAAATATATCCCATACAAGAAAAAGGAAGATGAGATTATGGGGTTTGATTGGCCTATTGAGGAATAATTTGAGCTCTATAAGTATAAATATGTTGACATCTTTGACCTCTAAGTTGTTGTAGTTGTGAATGGTGATTGAAAATTTTGGTCTTATGACTACAACAATGGAAATAATAGGAGAAGTATAGTACATGGACTAGAACTATTATAGATTAGGCCTTAGATATATCAATATTTAAATATTTTACTCTCTCAAATTCAAATGTGATGGCATGGACCACATAAGTGGAAGTGCTTTGGTGTTTTCTGCATTCTTCATTTTATGCTTTTTCACCCTCAAGTTTTGGAGCACTTGGAACAAGTGCATAGCACATGGAAAGAATAATCTACACTAATTGAAGAGCCTTTTGGAAGGTGGAAGAATCTTCATCAACAAATGAGAAATTATTTTTTTCTTATGTGAACATCTCTCTCAAATTTTGGCAAATATAATTTCCTTTGAATATAAATGTGAATGTCAAATGAAAACATGACATGTGTACAATTTAGTCTAAATCTTGTTTTGCTCCCTTGTTCTTATAAAAGGGAATTCAAGGCCAATTGTATAGGGTTGTTAGTGGATTGATGTCAAAGAAGTTTTGTAACTAGGTCTAGATAATAGAATATGAATCTATTCTAGGTTCTAAGATTCTTTTAGATTTTGAAATGGTGAACATGATAACAGTACTATCATATTTTGAAATATGAATGGAAAAATATTCAAGTCCAACATTCTCCATTGTATACTTTGCATAGATTATGCATACAAAGGAATCAAAGATTACTTCTATTCATCTTCTTTTCTTTCCTTGAATGTTTACTCATTGTTATTACACTTGTTCAAACAATCAATTAAATTTGTATTAACATAAATGAAGGTTTTTGTGAATGTATGCATGAATAATTAAGTATTTTTGGTTACTATTCTAGTATTAATGGTGTAAGGAATCATTGATAGTCTTTGTTATGATAGGAGTAATCTTGTTACATTTTTCAATTATGTGATTTAAAATTCTCCACCCTAGGATAAGGCACTAGTCATTTAATGTTACAATTTCTTAGATCTTTCATAGCAAATTAGATACATTCAAAATAAATTTTAAACTCCATTTTTTGTGTGTGTATGTTGAGTTGAATTATAACATTTTCTCATGCTTAAATGAGATGTTACCATAAAGATTAGCCAAATCTTTAAGGTATTTCATTTGTTAAGCAGATAAAGGAGAATTTGTCTATTAGTGTACAATGCATATGATAATTAGAACAATAGTATCTAAAGATACATTGTAGGGATTCCCCTTCTGGGTTTTGCAGAGCTCAAATTGCAGAGGGAAAGCCTAGCAAGCTTCCACCTGTTCATTGGCCAATCCTCAATGTTATTGATAATTGAATTTCAAAAATTCATAAATAACCTATGAGATAAGGTTTGTTTCATTAAAAATAACCAAAAAGTTCTACAAACACATTCTTTACTAATCATTACATACTACTTAGCAATATCAAGTATTGTGATTATTTGCTTGAGTTTTTTTAATAACAGTGTGCTATTGTCTATTTGGATTTCTTTGTTTCTTCATATTGATTGGGTTTCTTCTCTTGTGATAGAACATTATGATTAGGTACTTCAAGAAAAGGTTGAATTAATATTGTGCATGCTTTACAACACCTACATCTTAGTTCACATAATGAGTTTTGTATCTCCCTTGCTATGTGAATTTAAACAATGATAGTGTTGATGGTATTGATACTTTTTGGGTTGACATGACTTGTTTCATTCTCTATGGTTGACCTTGATCAATTAATATTGTCTTGAAGAAAGCGTTGTGATGCATTTGAGCCTCAACATAGTGTATGATGATCCACAACTAAATCTCTTTTATTTTGGATGTGTTTTTGAGCTAACCCATACAATATCAATCACTCCATCCAATGATCATCCTAGAGATGACTTAGTTGGAGCTTTATGTTTGTGTAGAGGATATATATATATATATAGAAGATAAAAATCATTTTTTATTTTGATCATTGAAAACAATTATAGATAGAGTAGAATGAAAGAGATGGAGTGTCTAAAATCAGTTTCAAGGGAGAATAATGTGAAATAGTGACTACAACCTTAGAATATGTTAGATGCTTCTTCAAAGTAGTTCAAAATCAATTTTCTCATTATATTCTTTATGTATCCTACTTTGATACAATGATTCTCATATGGTCCTTTGTATCTTTTTCTAAGGATGTATACCTTAGTTTGCAAGTCCATAGACAGTGAGCCTTAAATATTGTAATTCTTGTTAGCAATGAGCTATATATATTGTGAGTTAATCCTCATCGTAGTTTTTCCTTCACTAGTTCTAGCTCCTTCTCTTCTTTCTCTTCTTCGTATTCTTCAATCTAGGGAGGTATATCTGATCCATAAACCTTTATTTCTTGTGAGATCTAACACAAAATATTTATCTACCTTAACATTTATGCTTTCAATCATCTTTCTCGATCTCTTTTTGTAACATCTATAAGCCTTTCTTCTAGTTGAGTAACCAAGAAGCATCCCTTCATCACATCTTGAGTCAAACTTGTTAGAGTAAAATTTTTAACTTAATTATGTTAATTAATTACCTTTATTCCTCTCTTAATATTTCACTTTAGTTTGCATATTGTGACAATTAATAACCATTTCTTTTTGGTCTCGAATGTCTTCTTTCTATGACAGGTTATTTGCATGCAGGTGATATTTGGGGTATGTGAGGTTGGCTTTCACAACTTCAACATGGTATTAGAGCTCTAGATCTATAGCTTCTTGTTCGTTTATTGAATATTTTAGCTTACAGAGTTTTCTTTTGTGTAAGGGGTTCAGAAAGGCAATTTTTCTTGTGGATCTAGGGGTTGCCTAATTTTTTGGGTATTTTAAGACAAAACGAACCTCACCATTGAGTTTGCAGCATCCAAAAACCCCTATTTTCATATAAAACTTGTCCAATTTGGCCACAATCGACCGGAAAGGAAAAAAAAATTTGCCCCAAGGCTGTACAGCCTCAGGGCACATTTTTTGAGGCTTAACATGCACAAAAATTTAAAAAATAATTTATTTTTTTAGGTGTTGCCCATGTAAAAAGCAACCGCCGCTAGTTTGGGTGGTGGCCACCACTCTACACCACCACCATGCCACCCCTATTGCCCACCATCAGTGGTGCTCTGTGCTCCGCCTTCACAACCAATTCAACTCCTGCCTTGGTTCTATTGGCAACCGAGTGCCCGCTTCAAGCCTGGTTCACTTAGCCCCAGTCGTCAATCATAAACATGATCATGGGATTTGCTAAGGAGCTAGCTGCCTAGCCCCCTGGTCACTGAGTGGACCAAGGGCTTATTTTTCTTAGCCCCAGGTGCTAGATGGAGGCCTAATTGGGCATTTTCAGCTGTTTTTCAATAAATCGGGCTTAAAATAGGCATATGGTCTCTATTTTTCAAAAATTAGATACCATTGGAAAGCTGATTCTAGTGCCAATCTAATGGTGGAGGTATGATTTCTTGATTTTTTTGTTTTTCTTCCATTTTTCATAGTAAAAGTTTGATGATGGTTTCTACACTCTGGGGGGCGTAACTTTTGCGTCTGAACTCTATTTTGTGAAAATGAATAGGAGTTGGAAATTTGGTTCAGTACTCTACACAATGATCAGAATTATGTTTCTAGATTCTATCCTAGGTATATTTTATTCAACATTTTGTGTTTTCACAGTTTTCTTAATTACTTGGACGTTTTGGCACTTGGGAACCTCCTGTTTGCATCATTAGGCTCTATGTCATTTGATCTACATGTTGTAAGGTTCATTTTCTCAAAAAAAAAAATTAAGAGTTATCAAGGGTTTTTCTACTCACCCTTCAGTTGTAATTCTAGAATAGGGTAATTATGAGTCATGGGCAAAGGACATACTTACACATTGTAGGTGGCTTAATATTTTTCCTTATTTGTATGATCTCATACCTGAACCAGCCACTTCAGAGAGAAAATTATCTTGGGATATCATTAGAGATCACATAGAAGGACTTATATTGTCTAGTGTTGATGATGACACTGTGTGGGCTATATCAGACATTGATTGTCCCCACCCACTTTGGACATGTCTTTGGGAGATCTATGGAGACACAATATCTCTCCATTCCTAGAGGATCTTGCTTTAGATTGTCTCTTACCCATTGCTTGGAGATATAATACACCCTTTGATCATGATACTTTAGAGGAGCTTGAGTATTTAGACACCCTTGCATGTTTTGATGGATCAGAGGCTTGTCTCACATTTCTTACTCTTTAGACTGAGATTATACATGTATCATCCATTCTTCTTGATGACATCAGTATTGCCACATTGGCCCCTATGGATTTAGTTCAACATCATGACCATCTTGGTCATTCATTATCTGCTACATCATGGGATTCTTATCTTGCAAACACATTCTTGTTTGTTGAGTCTCACACTGCAAATCTTGAGGATTAGTTTGAGGACATTCATCTCCTCTACCTTGACAGTCAGGTTATCATTGTATGCCCACCATTATCCATGCATTCAGAGGTTTCATTTTAGGATTCTCCACATCAGTTTGGATTTGGCATCATTTGTTTCAATTCAGATAGAGAGATTCTTTAGCATCCTATCATGGCACACATCTTGAGACAAATTGGTTCAACACTCTTCACAAGGTTTCTTCAACATCTTCCTTTGGATCTATTTCTTCCCAAGGGGAAGAATATTATTTTCCACTTAAGGATCTCTTTTTGGATTCTACATCAGGCATCTACCATTGTGATAGGAGTTTCTTCATTGTGGGGGGGGCTTATTGTCTCTTTATATCTCTCCTATGGAGACCATTGTATATGTACTTATATGACAGAAGTTTTCTATTAGGGGTACCATGTAATCCACCTCGTATCCTTCTTTCATTAGTGCATTTCATTCTTTTTTTTTTCTCTCTTTTGGGGGGGATTTTTGTTCCCATGAGGTTTTCTCCCTTTCTCCACTTTGCAGAGATTTGGTTGTATTCGGGTACCTAATTAGGCCTAGTTTTCGGGACCCTTTGTTTGCTTTCATGCATTTTAGTTACCTTTTATTTCTTGCACATGTTTGTAGCTGCACTCTTGCTCATCTTAAGAGGGGGGGTTAGAATAAAGGTTTTAACTTAATTATGTTAATTAAGTTAACTTATTCCTCTCTTAAAATTTCACTTTAGTTTGCATATTGTGACATTTAATAAGTATATTAATTATTAAATGTCTACCTACTAGGGTTTCTTTAGGGTTGCACAATATCCTTTAATAAGGATTGATCATTGTATTTTATCCCTCTCTCTCTGATTAATACATTTTCAACTTTTAGAGCACCCTTTCTTTTTTGTCTCGAATGTCTTCTTTTTGTGACAGGTTATTTGCATGTAGGTGATCTTCGAGGTCTATGAGGTTGTATTTCACAACTTCAACAAAACTTTCCAAGGTATTATTCATCTCTTCTAATATAAAGTATTTAATAGTAGGAATTCTTCCATACCACATATCATAAGGGGTCTTAGTGGTGTTGATCCTCAACTACAATTTTTTAAGCAAATACATATAAGGAAAATCAACATTTTTCATCATATCCTTGGTCATCTCTTGGATAGTCCTATTCTTCTTGTGCACTACCCCATTTTATTGAGGGGTCCTAGGAGTAGAAATGTGTCTCCTAATACCATGATCTTCACAAAAAAAATCAAATTCAATTGAATTAAATTCACATCCTTTATCTGATCTTAAGTATTTGATCTTAATGTCCATTTCATTCTCAACTTTTACTTTAAAAATCTTAAACTTATCAAATGATTCTAATTTGTCTCTTAAAAATGCAACACAAGTCATTCTAGTGTAATAATATATAAGCAACATGAAATACCTTTCACCTTGTTGACCCCTTGTTCTTGTAGGTATGCATAGTTCAATATAAATAAATCCAATGCCAATGTAGTAGAGCACTCCTTGCTCTTGAAACATGTCCATGTTTAATTTCCCATTTGACATTCTTTGCATAAAGTGTTTGTAGGCTTGGTTATCCTAGGAATATCTCTCACAACATAAGATAAATTGGTCTTTACTATATTGTCAAAGTTGAAGTGTCCCATCCTTTAATTTTACAACCAACACTCTCTAAATTGAGACAATAAAAAGATTCTTCCATTAGCCTCCTTTAGATGATGGAAATTTCCATTTGTCTTTGTATCTTCAAAAACTAGTCTTCTAGACCTTTCCTTCCTAATCTCACAACCATTGGCATGAAATGTAAGATTATATATTTTTTGAACATATGACTAACACTGAGAAGATTATGCTTCAAACAATTGACATAGAGGACATCCTCAATCCTATTCTTTCTATCAATTGTTATAGCACCCTTTCCACAAATTTTTGTTGACTCACTACCGCCAAACTTAACAACTCACCATTAACCTTCCTAAGACTGATGAACCTTCTGTTGTCACTAGTCATTTGGTTAGAGCAACTATTGTCAATCACCTAAGCATTTTTTTCTTCCTTTGCATGAAAGTAATTACATACTACCATTGATATTTCATTAATATTAACAACCAACAAAGTACCAGACCTCTTACATTCTCCAATATTGCTCTTTTTATTTCCATCTTTCAAGGCAATCAATAAGGTTTAATCATCTGAATCATTATCCTCATCTTCTGAAGAGCGGTTGCTTTCCTTGGAATAAAGACTTCTTTTAAGCTTCTCTCTTTTGTTACCACTATTAGATTATTTATATGGAAATTTAAATGCGAAAATAACCAAGCCTTCTGCAATTGAAGAACTTGAAAGCTAACTTACCTTTGTATTTTTTGATGCATTTCTTCAATCTTCTCACAAAGTCTGTTTCAACCCCATCAAATTCATCATTTTTTTCAATGAATAGGTAAAAATAATATCATCAATATAATGGACTCAATATGCAAACTTATACCTTTCAGCCCAATTTACCCTACCAATTAATTACCTTTAGGATAAATAATTGCTCTCTTTTTATGAATAAGTGTGCAAACTTTATTTCTTGAAATTAGTCGAAATAAGTTAATTTGTGCTGATTTAATTGTTTAGTTCTTGAGCATTCTATAGTTCAACTTCCACCACCAGTTACCATTCCATTCAAGAGGCAATTAACGCAAGTTTCAACACCGTTGAAGACAAGTGAGTGGGCACCATAATTTCAGGAGCATATGTTATGGACCAAGTCTTCATAGATTTTATTATTTTTAGTTCTAAAACTTTATGGCTCGTACCGAGCCTCTTTAATACTTCATGTTATGTGCTTTAAATTCCATTAGTTGTTGACAATCCATTGAAGACTTTATTAACTAGAAAGTAGGATTTTGCTAACCACTTTCATATAAATATGTAACTATTAAAAAAGATGAATACAAAAGAATATCATTGTGTTTCCAATATATATTTTTTAAGTTAAACTACCATATGAATTACTGAGCAATGTGAATGGAGTCCTTTGAATGAAGTAACTTCGAGATTACTAGTGCATGTGACTTGAGATAGCTGTAGAAACACCTAAGAGTTGGCCACTCGAGGGTTATAGATAGATAAATAAGTATTTTACTTCTTTTTCTATATTTTCTTTTAGTAGATAATAATTGAAATTGGAATTTATTTTCATGTGTGTGCCATATTATCATTGTCAATCCCATATGTTGTAGCTAAGTTCATAGTCTTTGAATTCAAAATCTGAAATTCTGGAGCACCTTATATTAGTTGTTTGAGATTGTTAAATCATTTGATGCTAAGTTGTTTGGATTGTTATGTTTTGCACTAGATAAATGTTTCCTAGTTTTTTTACAAGTTTCACTTCTTCAGCAATTTATACATTCTTTAGATTAATAATTTCCATGCTTTCTAGCTTAGTGGTGATGTTTTTCAAATTCATAGTTTTCTGCTTACTAGTTTAATTATTTCCTACTTTCTAGATAGATGATTTCTTGCTTTCTAAGTTTAGAGGCTCTCTAGTTTAGACTTTTATTCAGCTATTCAGTATTTAGAAAACCTAAGAGAGAGATAATTGAGATTTCTTCTATTGCATATAGCCTTTTGACACTACTCGGTCAATATATTAATGTGTTTTATTAACTAAAGTGTTAGGACCTAACGATAGCCTATCACTTTTTGGTGCCATTGTCAGGGACCCTTTTTCTAGTGTTAGTTGGAGATATCTTGAATACCTCTTTTAGGGATATAAATAGTCCTTTGGATTCTTTTCTACATGGTCAGGAAATGAGGCCCCCATGGAATATTCATACCAAAAATTCCCCCAGTCAACGTACCAACAAGTAGGGAGGAAGGCAACTCAAATCAAGAACTTACTAAGGAATTGACTAAACAAGGTCAACCTGAGCCCTTCCCACATACCCTGGAAAGAGAACATATAGTTGTAGAGGAGTATATTCCTTTGAAAACTCCTGAACCCTACCCAACTGAGCAAACTTTGGACAAGAGTCATATTGTCTTCAACATCATGGGTGACAATAGAAATGCCACCAACAACAACGATAACCCTCCACCACCATGCACATTCACTTATCCTATTGTTATGTATGTATATGATGATACAATAATGAAAAATATCTCACCATCCTTCTTTCCAACCTTTCAGGGTTTGTCTACTGAGGACCCTGATCAGTTTCTATTTGAGGTTAAAGTTTTGTGTTAGACATATGACTACAAGAGTGATAATCAGAAACTAAATCCTTTCCCTCCCACTCTGAAAGACTCATCTATGCGCTGGTTTATTGGATTAGCTTCTTTTTCGATAACCTCCTGGGATGAAATGGAGTCTATCTTTTTGGAGAGGTACCAAAGTTACTGCAGGGTCCACGATAGGAAAGAACTGTTCAAGATAAAATTTCACTTCATTCATAGAATAACATCATGAAATCAAAAGATTCGACAAAATATTTAATGAATATCACAAATTCTTTGCCATCACTTAAGTAGATTTAGCATTAATCATTCAACAAATTTATGGAAAACACAAGACTTTCAACAAAACTTCTTCCATTCATTTAAATTTTTAGAACATTTTCAAAATATTTAATCATCTATTCTAAAACAAAATATGAAAATATTGAAAAATAAAAGTTTCTCCTAGTTATTCTCCATGGATGCCTCAAAGAATTAATTAAAACAAAGCAAACTACTTTATACTTCACTAGATTGCTTCACAACTACATATAAAATGGTGCAAGCATTTAAAGAGAGGGTTTTGTTTATGGACACTAAGTAGGTTCTACATGCACCCTTAAATGACACAACATACAGTCTTGCTCGGCTAAACTAACAAAACCAATTACAAAAGATATTGATATAGGTAGCTATTTAATAAGCTCTGATATCAATTAATGTCTACATGCATATAAAGTTTTACGTTAGAATGGTTTAGAAAATAGGAAAAAAGAACAAATCTTAAAAAAAATTATTGTCCTCTAACATCCACAAATTTTGAACCTAAAATAAAAATGAGGGAGGAGATGTCCTTTTATAGAAACAAGGCCCCAAAATTTCAACTCAAAAGTCTATCTAGAGAATCAAAAACAACAAATTAAAATATGGCATGTGGCATCTGCCAACTATCATCAAGAACATTCTAGAATAAGTCAAGGCTTTCACTTCATCTGTAGCAACACTTTTCTTCATACTTCAACATGAACACTTTGCATTAATCAAGGCTACCAACCTCCTTACAAAGAATTGGAATGAAGAACACCTACCGAGACCGGGATCAACCTAAATATTCAAAATTGAAACAAACTAAACTTCCTCATATTTCTAGTATCTGGTATCTAGTTCTTTCTCTTTTCACTTATGACTCGGGCTAAAAGATTCTTCCTTATTTCTTCAACTGATACTCTCGGTAAACACTTAATACTTGATGCATGTGTTCTTTTTAAATTCTTCGTATTGCTCTCCAAGTGGGCTTGAGCCTAATATATTTTTCAGTTACTCAAAGTATGATATAATTTTTTGTGCTTTGTCTACTTCATACTTGGCTATAACATTTTTGTACTGTATTATCTCATCAATAACCTCCCACATAAACAATTGAACAAGATCTCTATTTATTCTTTTAATCCATTCCTTGGAGGATTTAGCTTCTTTTCCATCTTGTTCTATTGTTTGGGGATCAAAACCTTGACGTGCTAGTATTTCAATAAATTCTTGATTTTCACTAATTAATCTTCTACATTCAATGGTGACCTTTTCAAATCCTCCAATACATTGTATTAACATGTCACCTTCCCACTTCAACTATTTCTTCACTTTTCCTAGCAATGAAAGTTCATGTCTTGATATTACATCACTCTGTATTAACTCTTGGATATCTGACTACATGAGAATTTCAATGTTTCGCCTTTCGTCGATGACTTGCTCCTAGTGAAATCTACATTCATCTTCAAATATTTCAATTTCTCTGAACAATGGTATGCTTCCTTCTATTTTTTGATTGCATCTGTAATAAATTATTCTCCCTGCTTTACTCAGTATTCCATCCATTCTTCAAACATGTTCATTTTATGACGAACTGCTACAATTGCATCTACCTACTCTTGTGACATAAGCACTAGATGTTGGGGAAGTTCAGCTTGTTCTCAACCAAATAAAGTTAATGACTTAATGAAATTTTCCAAGGTAGAAACCCATTCTTTCAATTCTCTTTTCTTTTGTTTATATTTCGGTACTTTGGCAACAGTAGCATTTAAATTTACTTTTATTTCCTCTAGCTCTTTTTGCCACGATAAGTTTCCAAGGTTAATACTCGTTTTCTTATACTCCTCAGGTGTTATTTCATGTTTGTCCTTATCTGTTGTTGGAGTGGCTATCTGAATAGTTCTATTTCCATCTACATTTCTCTGTATGACATGCTTTGTCTTTGCTATCTGCCTAGGTTTAGGATTACCTACTTCTTGTATAAAATTATTAAGATTCATAGGTAATACTTCCACTTCCATTGGAGAAGCTAATTCCCTAATTAACCAATTAGGTGTATCATCATCTTGTTGTACCTCTGTAACATTTCTTTGTTCCTATTTACCACTTGTTTCAGGAACTTCTTCTCTTTGACTTGCCACATTTTCTGAAATGGGGATTCCTTTAATGATATCTAGCATAGATTTGAGATTGGTAGGGTTTGACACTTCCTACTCTATTTGGAGACTTATATTTTCCTGTCTATCCATATTTTCTATTTCACGTCTCTAAACATTATCTTCTTTATTTACTGCTACACCAGGATTCTCTTTATTTTCAATTATGTCTCATGCAAACTAGTAGTTTCTTCTTCTGCAATTTTAGTTTCAATTTCAGTTTCTGTATGGCCTTTCTCTGATTCTTCAAAGACCTACGAGTGTTCATCAACATTTTTCACATTCCCAAGTGAAGGCTATGAATCAATAGTATCTTCAATAGTTCTTTCATTAATAGGATCCTGCTCTACAGTCTCCCTTGTTTCCATTTCAAGTACACTAGGTTTTCTTGCCTCTGAGGTGAGCGTTCCTTGAATAAAATCTTCTTCTTCAACATTTATGATGTTAGAACCTGTATCCAGAATTTCTTCTATCACTGGGTGTACCATGGGTTTGTCTTTAGACTTCTTTTCTTTCACTTTCTCCCACATAACACCCCATTTTTCCACCTATTCTTTAATTCTAGCTTCATCTTCTTTAGAAATTTCCTCTAAAACTATAGGAGTCCCTCCTAGTGCCTTTTACATACTAGCCATATTAATGGAAGGGGGAGAGGTAAATAGTGTTGCAGACCTTTGAGATGTAGACCTGGTTTGTGCACCAACATTTTCTGTTGCTCTTGTTCCTTCATCAATAATTACTCTTGTTCTTGGTTTAGTTGTAGAGAAAGATGCACCTTTAGGTCTCACATTTGATTTATCTTTACCTGACTATGTATCTTTTTGTTTATTAGATGGTTTTATGGGAACTTCTTGTCTTGTAGTTTTAGGGGTTCTTTATTCAATTCTAATACCTAAAGTCACCTTAATAGTCTTTCTTTTCCTCTTGGTAGGCTCTCGACTTTCAAATGTCACCTCATCTCTTTGTTTCATCCTTTTATCTTCTGAGGAGATAGGTTCAATTCCTCTTTCTCTCAAACCTTTTCAAAAATCATCAATCTAGCGTTGAGTATACCTTAAGAATGGTCTACTAAACTCATCAACTGATGCCATATCTTCATCATCAACACCTACATTTGGAATGGGTTCATCATATACCCTATCATCATTGTAAAATTGGTTCAACACCTAGCCATCATCTTCTTTTAACGGGTCTTGGATGTCATAAAGCTTGAGCATCCGAGAAAATATTAAAGTCATTCTTTCATATTTTCTTCTTCTTACCACATGCTCGTCTTCATAGTTAAGCCAATAATCTTCTAAATGTGGCACATGAGCATGAAAACTAGCTATATTTTTAGCAATATTTCCTTGAATATCATAATACACTCTCTAGAGTGGGAACTCTTCAATTTGGCAGGTCCTTAGTTCTTCACACAAATCAGTCACTTTAATTGCACTACACTTATAATTTCCTATTGTAATGGGAAATTTAAAAGAGGCCTTTTTGCGAGGATGGTTGTAAAGAGCCTGAGATGGTTTTAACTATCTCACTAATTCCAATAAGACAATTTTATATGTAGGATAAATAGGTAGCATGAATGGGTGTCCATCAAATCCCTCCACTCTAATGTAGGAATAAATTGGGAAATGTATGTACCAGCCTTCAGTAGGCCGAATGACACTTTGTGCTTCTAGGGATAATATTTTAGCTTTATCACCTTCCATTGTTCTCACCAATTTCATGGAGAACAAATCATTAACCTTCCTGTAATCATCTTTATACCCATGGATGGTGATCTGGGGTAGATGTGCATATATCAAACTATTTCCAACCTTTGTGCCCTGAGTACCAATCTGTTACAACCCTTGTTTTATGGCACTCATAGCACATGAGTAAATAACATATGATGACATGTAGAAGTATCTGGTTTTGGGGAATGAAGTAATTTGTTCATGAAATCTATCACTTATCAATTTTCCCTAATGCAATTCCATAGGACCCTCTATCATGCAAGATATTATCATGGACATCCAGGGTTCAAATTTGTTTGCATCTATTGAACTAGCTACTCTGCTCAACAAAGTTATAATATCTTGAATTTCTTGTTTAAACATATACCTCTAAATTACCTTGGTCTATTGTGTAATTGGCTATTGGCATCATTAGCTACTCATAATTTCTCTATTATGCTCTTCAATGCTCTGATATTTCTTGGTTTTGACCTTTAGGTTGACATTGAACATCTGTCTATAAATGGGAAGACCGAATGTGCATATGATTCCACTCTATGATAGGTTTGTACAAATTATCCCTTCTTTCTCAATAATCCTCTTGGCTGGTTTGTAATGATTTATACATTTCATAACTAATTCAGGAGCTTCTATTGTTGGCAGAAACCCTCCTGCAGGAAGTAACCCATTTTCCACAACATTCTTGGTACATTGAGAAGCATTCTCTTGCAATAGTCCTGAACGGATTTCAATGTCAAAAGACCATCCCATATTAGTCTCTATAACCACTATGGTGATGGGTATGGCTTGTGAATTGCAATACTTGAATTCATCTTCTGCCCTTGCATCTTAAGTACTCATTTTGTATATAATGTGCTCTGCAATTTTTAGAATATGTTTCTTATGTGCGAGTTAGGGTTAAATTTAACCAAAAATTACATTTCATAAAACTTTCAATTAATTTTTTTATTAAATTTAGCAAATCAGAGAATGATCAGCATTTCAATTTCTAAATGGGAAATACCATTTTCAAGATTTTTCAGCTTGAGAAACACTTAACAAAGTATCAATTATTCGAAACATACTTGCTTATGGTTGATAATGGTGATTCTTCATAATGAAACTTCAAAACCCTTGGTAGTTGCATTTTGGTTTCTTGATTTACCTCTCTTTCCACGCCAATGTCACTTCATTAATTCAATGTCTTAGCAAATTTTCAATATGATGCGAAGTGAAGTGTTGTACAAGCAATTGCATGCTTGAGGTGGTGCCAAGTACATAGGTAGTTCACCACCTTCATTAATTACCTGTTATTTTGTGTTAATTCCTAGAATAAAGGTGCAATCATTACAGATTATGGTCCAAATCACAAACACCTAGATTTTTGTGTTGTCTTGCTATTTGAGAAGAAAGACAATGTGATGATTATACATGGCAATTAGATGTCATGCTAATTCTCTGTAAGGTATATGTCATTAAAGATATGTGATCGATTGGTGATCACCAGGATTAAAGCTTTCTGATATTGCTTTTGAAAGGAACAAACAAGCACCAGGATCTTGTAAATACCCTCTAAGGAAAGAGAAAACTAGAACAAAAGGAAAGACCAAAAACCAAGTCTAAAAGATACATTTGACATATTTCAAAGCAGAATCTTCAGTTCCCAACTTTCAAGAAAAAGAAACAATAAAATACCAGACTCCAGTATAAAGGAAATTACTAAGATTGACAACTTTGGTCAATGAAATACTGAGCAGAGCTAGAACCTTATGAAGATACAAATTCTCTTAGCCCAAATGTAGGACTTCGAGACTCTAGTTTTTGGTAACAGACTAAACATTGTGAATAGACCGAAACACCAAATTTTGGAAGCAAAAGGATATAAAAACAAAGAGGCCAAGTGAAAATGAAAGAGAAAACTGACAACCAACCAAGCAGAAAAACAACGCCGAAGTGAGCGAAAGCAAAAAGAGCAAAGGAAAAAGGAAAAAAAGGGGGTCCACATTTTTCAAGGTGCAAAATGGGGTGTGTTGCGATACCAAACAACAATATCCTTTCAAATTCATTGACCAATCCATAATCAATAGTATACCATAAGTATCAAGTATATTAACAACCTAAATATCTATATAATACTAAATCTTGGGATTCAACACTAGCTGCATGTGAATATGTGTTAACTTTTCAACTACATTTACTTCGGTTTTGTCAAGTTGAGTAACTTTCTTTAGAGAACTCATCAAATTTATCCCTAGAATTTGACATATGGACAAAGGAATGACATTAGTAGATGCTCTAGAGTCTACTAAACAATTATGAAGATTTTTACCGAATATCCTTAGTATGAGTAAGAATGGTGGGGATTCTATTTTTCCTTTATAAAAGGGTACTTGTGCATTCACCATAAGAACAATGTGCATTCACCATAAGAACAATGTTTTTACCTTTTTCCTTAATGAATTTATCTTTCACTTGAAATTCTTTGAATTTACTTTCTTTTGGAAGATACTCTAAGGTATTCAAGAAATCTTTCCTGATTATAGGTGTTTTGAGAAATTTTGACAAGGAAAGGCTTATTTTTACTTTTTTTATTTCTTCTACTAAATAATTAGTCAAATTTTTTTTATCAAAAGAATCTACCTTTTCATTTCATGAAAAATTTGATGAATTATATTGAGAGGTCACCTTGAGTAACCCTAGAGTATTGCTTGATTTATCGTCAGGTGAATTGTTAAAGTTGTTGGGTGGGATTGACATGGTCAACGACCCATTGAATTTATTTCTGCCATTTGTGTTACTTCTTAGGTTATAGCTATGCCCTTTCTGGTATTGTTGAAAAGCATGAATTTCATCAACTTTTTCTCGAGTTTCATTTTCATCTTGATAAGGAAACCTATAAGTTTCTAATGTCATGGTTGAACTGTCTCCTTCATATTTGTGAGTATGACTTCTAACAATAGTAGGCAACTTAACACGTTCGTAACTTTCAAGGACCAAAGTATAATCATATCCTACTAGAACTAATTCATTTCCTTTCGGAGGATGAGAGTCACAATGTTTGTTGTAGTGTGTAGCAACTAGGAAAATATCTAAAGCATTTTTAAACTATGGACAGTCCACTTCAGAATGAACATTTGTATTATGAATTCTACACCAGTTATTGACCACAAGGTCAACTAAATTTACCTTTGACATGGATCTATCATCAGAGGGATTAATTTTATCTAAAGGTGTGGATATTCCTCCATTATTCAGTCGTGTGTTTGAAGGTCTAGGTAGTTTGGGAGCGTTGTACGCTTGACTTTGCAAACTCTAATTATTATTTTGAGAATAAAAGTTTAAATTTATTAATTACATAACCTCTATGATTAATCTTTTGAGTTGAGTTGTGATTTCTCTAATTTCTTCCTTCTCATCTATAATTTTAACATTTTGACTCTCTTGAGTCTATGAGAAGAAATAATTTTCATTAGGATGCAACTTTGTAATAGTTGGACCAAGGTGAGGTCCTAAAGCTTGACTATTTCCTGGTTGAAAGTAAATTAAGGAAATTTCCCATTCTGGACCACTGAAGGAAAAGAATTAGGAGCCATTGGATGATTTAAAGGGACTCCATTCACACTTGGGATATGATAATTATTCAATCCATTTTCGCAATTTACAGATGATACACTTCCAAGGTGTTTCATTTCTAAATTTACACTTATAGCTTCATCATAGGCTTCTAGTAAAGTAGTGGGAGGATTTTCCCTTCGTGTCACAAACATAGCAATTAAAGGATCTACTATTGTATAATAAACCATAATGGTAGAAAAATTATCCACTACATAAGGTGCTTGTAACCTAGAATAATCCTTCTAGAACCTGTCATTAAAAGCAGTTATAGGTTCACCATCAAACCTTTTAATTTGAGAAAACTGATGATATAACAAGGCAAGATCAATAGGTGTTCTAAATATAGCTAAAAATTAACTTTCCATATCTTGCTATGATCTAACTGAGTTATGAGGTAGGTTGATGTACCACTGGTAAACTTCATCACTTAAGGTATATAGAAACAACCTGCACACAATGTCTTTGTGTTGAATCCTTGCTCTAAAACATGTATCCTTAAATATACTAATATTTTCTTCCGCATCTTTGTGAAGATAATACTTAGGACACAACTTGTAAGGATTTTTTGAGAGATCATTATACATAGAAAATTGGGTTGGTGACTCTACATTGAAGAAATCCATCGCTATGGGAGGCGGTGATGGTATCGAAGTCAAATTTTGTGAATTTTCACTTACACTTCCAAACTTTTGAGGTCTAGATGATGTTTGACCACTACGTTTGACCAAAGTCACATGATGATCACTAGACTAGGATCTAGTGACTACGAAAATCCAGTTCCAAACATAACGAAACCAAAAGAAGAACAAAGAGACCCTCCTTCTAGTGCCAGTTCTTGTTGATCACAATGTTAGTGATGTTGGAACTCTCAATTTTTTGCAAATTTGAAATGCCCATTTCAAAATTTTGCCCCTGTACTTTCAGAAGTGCACCTGAAGATGACCTACTTTGAGGGGTCATAATTTAGTGCCTGTTGATGTTCGTGCAAAAATCCATTGCACACTCACTCATGTGTCCTATGTGAATGTGCATGAAAATTTTTAGCTTCCAATGATAAGTTTTGTTAGGGTTTTGAAAAGTGAAGTTGGAGGGTTTCAACACTTTTTCCTTGTTTGCAAACATTTAGTTCTGCAAAGTAGCCTCCCGTTTGAGCTTTGCATTTTACAACCAATTGATTATCAAGAGAAAAAAAATGTTGTTTTACATTCTTCATGCCAAGATGAACTCCCATGTCAGTTTTCAGAGCTTCACGATTTGATTTGATATTTTTAGCAGAACAAAACCAAATGCAATTTCTCTTGTTTTGCATCTACATTTCAGAAACTTTTCTAAGAGGACAACTTTGACCCTGAATATCTCATCAAGGATGATGATCGAAGAAAATACCCCTTGTGCACATGTTCACTATGCCAAAATGAGCTAGTGTTTCTAGTAGCAGCTCGCCAAGAGTTGATTTGATATGTTTCCAACGAGGTGATTGTAATAGTTTTAATTGGTTCATAACAGTTGTTTGTTGCAGAAAGTTCGGGTAAGAAACTTTGAAAGTTAATAAATTTTTCCTCTTGATTCATTTATTTGATCCATCTTTTTCATTGCATTCTCTGGACCAATGGCTACATGCCTACAACTTTTCATGACTCCACGAGGTCATTTGCCTAGTTTTCAAAGGCGATTCTAGAGCCCACCTGGCCTGTTTTGCACATTTTGCAAACATGTCAAAGAAAATTTCAAGAGTGACCCACTACATTTTTCCATCTTTGAAGCACTCATAAGTTGTCCCTAACCAATTCAGGGAGAATTTTTTTTAGTCGGGCCACATGGGCCCAACATGCTTTGCATTATGGTGCAGGAGCACCAATGGGTCTAATGGACCTAGAATGTTTTGGTTGTGTTTTGCTTTCTAGTTTTGTGATGGAATAAGGTCCTATGGGACATTTCAAATGTTTTGTAATAGGTCTCCTAGGTTTCTTGTTGAGTTTTGGTATTGGTGATTAACTTCTTTGTACAAGGCCTCCATCCTCCTTTGTAAG
Source organism: Sequoia sempervirens (assembly GCA_007258455.2). Classification (NCBI taxonomy): domain Eukaryota; kingdom Viridiplantae; phylum Streptophyta; class Pinopsida; order Cupressales; family Cupressaceae; genus Sequoia; species Sequoia sempervirens. The sequence goes on from VDFB02000003.1 coordinate 394,441,949, forward strand.
TTTAGTGCATCTTGGAAAATTAAAATAAATAAAGATGCCTTGATGTCACTAGACACCTGAGGGGAGTCACCTTGCTCATTTGAGTGGGCTTTGATGCCTTTCACACATTTTGGAGGTATTTTGTAGGCTCATTAAGGTAAGTTGTTCAAATTACCTTAATTAAGCATTTAAAAGAAAATATAGAGTCTCTTGGTGTTCCAACGTCCAAATGATTAAAATTCTAGTTAGAGGACGTTTTAGGAAGTTGGGAGACCTTAAATATTCCTCTCTTGGTCGAGGAAAGGTTGTTGTTGAAGTTGGAAAGAATTTTCAATAATAAACTTGTTGTTTTTTGTGTTTTCTGAAACAAAATCTACTGATCCCGTGCTTTGTACGGCCTGTACATTTTGAGTTATGCTCCAAGAATGTGATGGTTGGAAAGAGGATTGAATAAGCTTTGTTTTGGCATTAGATTGGTGAAATTTTATTAAGAAATAAAGGATATATCCCCAATTCTTTATCGGGTGGTCTGAAAACCCTCAAAATCAGGGGTTTGAGAGAAATATGTGGATCTCTTCCATTCCCACATGTTAGATCTGCTTATTCTTGGTGGGATGGAAGGTTTTTCCCTATACCATTATTCCCTAAGTTTTTTGGAGAATGGCAGGTTCATGGGAAGAAGTGGTGCAAAGTTTTTGGCTTGACATCTCTATGTGGCAAGCCTAATTCATAAGCAAAAAAAGTGGATTTTTGCTTGAGTTTTGGAAAATTTGTTTTAGAGATAGTTGGAAATGATTTGGAAGGGTGTAATTAGCCTGTAGGATTCTAATTTGAGGCTTTGGGGTGAAGGGGAGAGCCTAGGTAGTTTGAAGTTGCTGTTCTCAGTCCTATTTAGGCCCTTTGGAGCAAATTGTCTTGTTCTAGGAACTCTAGTTTCCTTTTGAATTTTGCCTAATGCTTTTTATGGTGTGTGTAGGTACCATGGGGAAGTCTAAATACAGATTTTGAGCCTTCTTGGAAGTATTTTAGGACACTAAAATTTGACTGTCCTCTTGATAGCATTGGTTAAGCCTAGTAGGTCTGAGTGCTGAGTTGGATGAATCTTGTCTCCACCAAGCATGGTGATCATTTTGAGGGTGTTATGTGAGTATTTTTGGAATGTATAAGTCATCTTGTCTATGGTTGTATTAATGGGATTTTGAGTTCCTTAGTTTGGCCTTTGGAAGCCTAGGAACAAGCCTCTTGAGTTGAAAGTTTGTTTGAAAAGTCATAATACAAAGAAGTTGTGCCTCCTAAGTCTGTTATCCCACCATTGCCTCTGCATCACATTACTATGATGTTATGCATGCTATAATTATCTGATGGGGTATAGAAATCTGTCAATGGTTGCCTCTAACAACTTTTAGTTTGCAATGCATCATGCAAGGCAAACCCTTGAGGATAGCACCCAAGCATCTAAATATCGTAAGTTTAATACTTTGAATTTTCATTCATGGCTCGTAGGTGGATTATTTAAAGGTATTGTCAAACATAGCATTTGAAGATATAAGATCTTCACAAAGTCTTGTCTAGCAAAGGACATGGGGTTTGTAATCAAGTGAGGAAGAGGGTGTGTGGGTTGTTTGAAAAGCTATATGATTATGGTGGGAAGATAATTTTCTTGATTGAAAAGAAATCATTTGAAAGAATGTTGTGCTTATGGTGTAAGGGAAAGATTGAAAGAGAAAATTGTTAAAGGTAGACCATTCAGACAATGTGGAAATCAATCCATGTGGTTATATAAAATATAGAGGATGGAGGAGGCCAATTTTATGTGGTAGGATGTTAGAGAGATCACCCTAGGTAGGTTTGAGAATTAGAAGAAATAGTCAAAACCATGAAGTGTCGCAATTTCATATGGTATCATGGAATGCCATAAATGTGACATATATTCTCAATGGATTCTTTAAAAGTCTCAGGAACTTTTTAGCTGAAATGCTTGACATAATACCTCAGTAAATACATTGAAGAAATCATTAGGGGTAACCACGCCAATGCCAGAGTAATGCCTCTGTTAAATATAATCTCAAGGAATGCTAAAACACAACATGCACACCAAATGAAGTTGTGAAAAGGTTTTAGTAACTTTCAAGCAACTACACCTGGAGCAACGCACCATAAAATGGATCTATTGAAAGGGCCTTAGAGAAGAGGCCGATATGGTCTAAGGTAGAAGGTGACGCACTTGGTAGGATATGTGTATTCATCAAATCATAAAGAAAAAGAATATAATCTTAGATAAAATCCCCAAATAATGTGGTCTCATGAAACACACAATAAAGAGGAGGTATTTTGTTGGAAATACCATGGTGAGAAGATAGATTGTGCATGAAGCAAAATTGATAAGCACCTTAGAAACTCTCAACCGAATGTAAAGAGTGGAGGATTGGTATTACAAGGGTGATCAAACATAGCAATAGATGGCAACACAACAATAAAAGGAAGGGGAACTCAAATGAAATGTAGGGCACACACTATGTATAGGGAAGTATTAAAAAGGTTTTATAAACTCTCTAGCAAAATCCAATGAAAGAGGAGTGTGCAGTTTAGTGAAAGGAGATGTAGATGTAAGAACACATTTGTTGAAAATGCCTTAGAAACTGTGAAATAAATGAAACCTGGTGCAACATACTCACAAAAGTAGATTTATTGAAGTCTTTAGAAACTTTCTAGTGAATGCAACTAGCAAATGGAGTTAATACGTGAGCTTAGTCAATATAACCCCAAAGCAGATACAAACCCCTTGAAGCTTGAATGTCAAACAAACTAACCATAAACAAAATGAATATGCGAAAAGGCTTGAGAAACTTCCATGTACAAATGAAATAGAAACAAATAATGGAAGCAGCGTATTTGTAGAATAACTCCAATGCTTGCAAAGGAAATGTGTCACTATTTTAGGTGAAGGGTTTGGAACGAATGGAGGTTGGCCATTGCAGCATAGCAGCACAAAATGAAATTTGTTGAAAGTCGTACTAACTTTCAAGCAAACGCTGGTTACAGGGGACACCAAAGGCTACCATCATGCACATTGGAGGGCATCAAATGTATAGAATCGAGCATTGAAAATGCTTCAGTCGTAGAGGAAGCCATGCCATAGCCAGAGGGGAAATTGTAGAGCAGGTCAAGCAATACCCGACAAGAAAGTTAGGGAAACATAAAAGAAGCAAGAGGAGATCAACGACAAATATTACAAGTTAAATGCAGCCTCATCTAGGCCATTCCTCGCCAACCCGTGAGATGAAAGTGCTCACCATTTATTTCCAGCGAAATGGTGAGATCATGACACATGGAACGGGTGGGCCCAGGTGGGTTCTTCAACACATGGGTATAGTTCCTGTGATTTTCTTGGTGTAAGTATTTAATAGTAATTGCATCCATTATAAAATTAAAAAAAATTAAAATTAAAATGTTGCCATGGGGCCATTCAAAATAAAAAGTGGATATCTGTTAAAAGGGCTTGATAAATATTTGAAATCCTTCAAAAAATTTAGATGGTAAAGTTTAAAGGATGTCGAGCAACCACTCACGGGAGTTAAATGTTTGTTGGTTGAACCTTGAAGGGTGGGTGAGAATGTGTTGAGAAAATGAGGTGGGTCCAAGGGAAACATAAATTGCCTATTGTAAATATTAAATGGAGATCTTCATTCATTTCAAAAACAAGACATTTTAAGGAATTAAAATGTTTGTGTCCAAATGTTTTGGGTGGGCCCAATAAGATGTGCAAGACAAATGTTTTAAAAAGGGTAAAATTTAAAGGGGAGATACAGGGTAATGCATTTTTCCCATGTAATATTATCTTTGTTGGAGAATAGTGATATGTAAAAGTGTGCATGGGTAAATATTTAATTTTTCTAGGTTATAAAGTTAATTCAATATTCAATTTGTGATTAAATATCATGTGTTGGGAAATAATATTTTTCCAAGCTGTTCAAGTGAAATAATAAAAGTGAAATCAAAGCATAAATCTTAAAGTTGTAAGACTTTAATATATAAAATAAAAATACAATGTGCAGCCACAACATTGTGAGCAGAAACATAATTTTCACGAGGAGGTAGAGATAATTTGCAGTTGCTTGTAAAATGGAAATTCATCACATGGGCATTTTTTTTGTTGCAAAACAACTTGAGACAAACGAAGATTTGAGAGGCAAATTTTATTGCTGAAGAGACAGGGGAGATTCTTTTCATGTTGTTGATCAATAGTGAATGAAGATTCCATGTGGCCTCTTCAGATCAGTTTTAGGGTTGCTTATGTTTTATTTTATTCTCATTCTCTTCTCATTTGTAAAGGAGCTCCAATTTTTGAAAGCTCTGCAAGTCGGGAAGAAGCTCTAGGTAGATTGTAATAGTAGGATGATTGTAACTAAGTCAATAATCTAAAAATGCGTGTTCTGAATTAGGTTTCATGTTTATTTTAGTTGATAATTGTCTCCATAGCTGAATTGTAATACTCTTTTGGATTCAATAATAAAATTGTTTGAGTCTCTTCATGCACATTTGTTGCATTTGAGTTATATCTGTGGTTGCCTTATGTTTTGTGAATGATGTAATTGCTTTAATGAAGCACAAGCTGAACTTATTATTGCCTATTGTTTAGGAGATAGTGTAATTACTTCAACAAATGTGACAAGAGTGTTGTGTTTTAGGTGGATTTGTAAGAAGCATTACTAGATAAAGCTATAGCGGTCTTGTTGTCAAAATATGATAAACTTTGCAAAGATCTTCATAACATGGTCAACATTGTAAGATGAAAGGCTGGTTATGTGACTCCAAAGCCCATTTCCTAGCACTGGTCAATTATTATGCTTTGTTGTTTTTAGCTTGGTCCCAAATTCTTTAAATCATAAAGCATTTCAATTTTGTATTTTGAGTTATGTGTTTACCTTGTTCTCCATGCTAGTTAGTGAAATTCACTTAATGTTTTAGCCAATCTTGAGTGATATTTTATGTTTCTCAGCATAATTCTTGAGAACATTATCTATTAAGCAATATCATGTTAATTGTGTGTTCAGATCTTTAGATGTTGCTAAAGGGTCAACCCCCTAGGTCTTACAGAGCCCGAAGTGTAGGGGAAATGTGTGTTAATCCCATTTCCTATTAGTTGGCCAAATCAACCTTTGAGTCTAAGCATAAGACATTGGCTAAGTCTTTAGGATTCATTGATTCTATTGATATTTGGAGCACAAACAAAATGGTGACTCTGTTGGGGATTAATTTGAATCTCCAAGTGTAGACTACTTAGTTACAAGGTCATATTATTGTTTGCCATTCTAAACTTAGTTCAAATACTAAAGGATTTCCAACCTAGAGAAATAATTTGTTGCAATGAACTTGAAGATTTCAAGATCTGTGGTGCTCTATTGGTGAAAGGAACTCAGAAGAAAATTTACATGTGAAATAATTTCATGGTTTTTGAAGTTCAGTCCTCTACAAAGAGTGGCGGTGACTTTGTCAGAAGAACCTATTGAAGACTTGATGAAAAGTTCCAGATCTACAATTATTTCCAATCAGGCAGACAATTTGTAGCAACTACAATGTTTCCAATTATTATTCACATATTTGAACTTCTAAAAAAATTTTGGTTCCTTATTGAGTGATCTAGCACTGATAAAGGGAAATGATAGTAAATTTATGTTTGCACACTCCCACTTGTTGGATTTTTTAAATGAATTGTAGTTCCATTGAAATATTTTTGTCTAGTGCTCAAATATTTCACAATTAAGATTGTTAGAATTAGGGGTTTCCATCCATTTGTATTGTAATATGATTCAAGCCGAGGTTGTCATTATGCCATTAATTGTCATAGTTGTCCACCATTTGGTCATGCTTGCAATTATGTACAATCAATGAGTCTTGATTTTCATATATCAATCGATCATCAAGGTAAAGTAGCCATACCAATGAACACCTTGATTCAGCTTGTCAAGAAGTGTCAAAAGTATAATAATCTTCAAGCATCTAACACCCCAAAGTGCAAGAACCCAAGAGTTAATAAGCCTAGGTTCAGTTTGTAATGGCATGATATATTTGAAAGAAGGATTAAAGAAATGGATGAAAGGCACCAGATGTTTTCACAAGCCCAGTTAAGAGACAATCATATCGTATATACTTGCCATGTTAGTGTACCATTTTTCAATTCCTTTGACCCATTGTATTCTCAATTAGATTTGTCATTGGTTGATTACAAGACTAAAACTATGTCAGCTCACGTTTACAAGAAGATACCTAGATTTGATGGCTAGAATGTTTGTGAAGGAGATGCACATGTCAAAATTTTTTCCAGCTTTATGGAGAAATATTCATTTGTATACCAGGATATGTGGATCAGATTTTTTGTCAGATCCCTTGAAGCTAGAGCTCGAGATTGGTATTTGAGTTTTCTTGAGAAGTCATTTCCTTGCTGGGATAAATTAGTGGCTTCTTATAGAGAAGAATTTGCAAGAGAACCCTCTGACCCTGTCACGAGGTTAAACCAGATCAAGAAACAAGATGAAGAGTCTAGTGTTGATTTCAGTCATACATTTTCTACTACCTTGTCACTAATCCTAGAAAGTTTCAGACCTAGTACCCCAAGTTGTATCCATATGTATTTTGAAGCTTATGAAGAAGGATCTAGTGCATTGTTAAAAGATTTTGAAATACTGAGCATGCAGATGGCTTACACAATTTTGGATAATTTTGAGAAACAAAGGAATGAATATGTGAAAAATATGTTGTCTTCACTTATGCGCAAACATGCTGATGAAATTAGCAACTATGTGAATGCACATGATCAGAGGTCTATAGATAAATGCATACTTGAGAAGGTAAAGGATAAGGATGATGCATCAATATGTGATGGGAAAGTTGTCTTTGAACAACTTACGAAAGAAATGTATCCAAATGAAAATCAGCAGTTGAGTCTTCCAAGCCAAGAACATGATGAGGACTATCAATTGGATTTACTCTTTGAAGAAGAGGTAAGAAATCAACAAGGTGATGGTACAATCGATCAAGTCAAGCCTATATGTGTTGAGTGTAGCTTTGATACAAGTCTTCATGATAAGACAAAAGAATTTGCTGATTTAGAAAATGTTCTTGAGTATGTCAATTTATCAGCTACAAGTGACAAAGTATGTGATGAATTTAATTTTGCAAGATCAACTACAAGAAGCTACAAGATAGAAAGCATTGATGGTGTTCAAATTTACAATGGACATGTTTGTGTCTATCCTCAAAATGATGCAAATGACAAGCTCAGTGAAGACACCCAGTCGAATGCTGAGATGCAAAATGATGTGGATTGTTGGTATGACAACCCAAAAGTGAGAAAGAATGAACAAATAGACAACCTATTCATTATGATGGGTGGTGATCATGCTTCTGACAATGTTAGCAATTCAATCTCCTATGTTTGGGGAGATCCAATTTATGATCAGACCATTAAGTTTTCAGACATTGAATATGGTGATATCATGGGTTATCTTTATTTTCACTTTGATAATGCATCCAATTCAAGTGAAGGTCAAGAAGAAGAAGTGGTTAAAATGATAGATCAAAATAGTGATCTACTAAGCAGTGAACAAATTTCAAATTTGTTGACCACTGAATTTCACAAATGTGCACATGAGAATGATCCTTAGTTGTTGTGTGCTTCTCATATTGACTCTGATAGTGATGATGACCTTCAAGATGCAACGTATGATGCAAGTGAATCTGATTCTCTTTCCAATGATGAAGCAATTCATCATGATGATGATTATGATGATGAAGAAAAGCAGCTACTTGACTACAAAGATTCCTTGTATGATGTGTATGATAGTATACATGCTGATGTGAACTCATAAATTTGTTTTGATGAGTTTGGAGCAACAGATGACCATGAATTTTGCACATCTGATGAGCCAAGTATTGAAGATTTTAGTGTAGATTTGAACAAGTATTTTTTTGCTGACTTGCTTGAGCCTAGGCATGAGTCTTTTCATGTGGATGCAAATGTTGATTTCAATGAGAAATCAAATTATGATTCTAAACTAGAATTGCTCATTGTTGAGCAAGCTTGTGATATTGAAGAGGTTGATATGTCATGTTTAGAATATGATAAGGTGACTATAGATGATGATGAGTCATAATTTTTTTATTACTTTCTATACTAGCATGATGAAGAATAGTTGCAAAGTGTGTTAATGCATGAGTGTATCTCTTCACATTATGTGAAGAGATACAGTCATGCATTAACACACTTTGCAACTATTCTTCTCGGAGATGATTTGCATGATGAGCCAGATCTTCTGGTAAGCTCTTGTGATGGTTTAAATATCAATATGCAAACTAGTAATCAGATTGAGCCCAATAGTTCCATCCACGAGGAAAAATGTGAGTGCTATTTTTGTCAGCTCGGAGAAGTTTTCACCAAGTATGGGAATGTGCAAGATACTAAAGAGGGTTGCTTTCAGCCTGAAAGTGATTTGTATGGTGAATATGATTAGTTTTCGCCACATGAAAATCAACATTATGAAAGTATGACTGAATTTCTTATGTATAGTGATTGTGAACATGTTTATAATGTTGAATATGATTGCCTGTTAAGAGGTACCAACATGTTTGATCAGGAGGATGGTTGTGATCAGACTATGCTTTCATATGGTCTTGATCCCCATTTTCAAGTGTTGCCACTTGACACAAAAGTAGAGAATGAAGAAAATGGCAATGATGAAACCTATTTCATTTGGCTTCCATGTAACAAAGTTGAATAGAGAGCAAGTTTTCACTTGCATGAAGGCAACATAATGCTTGTGTTTGCAGAAGTGCAGTTGTTCATGTTGTTATGGTTTGACAGAGGCAAGCATGAGTTGAGGGAGATCAACTCTTTTTACAAAATTGTGTTTGATAGAGGTAAATGTTGATTCTCGTTTTTCATTTGATGGCCTGGTGTCACCAGATGAAGTTGAAAACGAAAGATGAATAAATGAGCAGTTTGAGGACACCTGATGGACTCAGAATTGGGTCTACTCCCTAGAGATCTAGAATCTTGCTATTCCCACAGGGGGTATACATCCCCAGTCAAAGCCACTATTGGCACTCTCAAATTTTCGCAAATTTGAAATGTCCATTTCAAAAAAATTCCTCTACACTTTCAAAAGTGCACCTAAATAATCTGCCTAAATGACCTACTTTGAGGGGTCTTAATTTGGTTCTTGTTGATTTTCATGCAAAACCCCTTTGCACACTCACTCACATGTCCTATTTGAACATGCATGTCAATTTTCAGCTTCCTATGATAAGTTTTGTTAGGGTTTCAAAAAGTGAAGCTTGAGGGTTTTGACACTTTTTTATTGTTTGCAAACATTCAGTTTTGCAAAGTAGCCTCCCGTTCAAGCTTGCATTTTGCAACTAGTTGATTGTCAAGAGAAAACAAATTTTTTTCTCTATTCTCCATGCCAAGATGAATTCCCACCTTAGTTTTTAGAGCTTCATGATTTGATTTGATATTTTTTCTAGATCAAAACCAAATGCAATTTCTCTTGTTTTGCATTTGCATTTCCAGAAAGCTCTCTAAGAGGTCAACTTTGATCTTGAACATCTCATGAAGGTTGATGATTGAAGAAAATTCCCCTTGTACACGTGTTCACTATGCCAAAATGAGCTAGTGTGTCTAGTGGCAGCTCGCCAGGAGTTGATTTGATATTTTTGCAACAAGGTGATTGGATTAGTTTTAATTGGTTAAGAACAGCTGTTTGTTGCAGAAAGTTAAGGTAAACAATTTTGACAATTAATAACTTTTTCCTCATGATTTATTTCTCCAATCCGTCTTTTGCATTGCATTCTCTGGACCAATGGCTACATGCCTACAAGTTTTCATGACTCCACGAGGTCATTTGCCTACTTTTCAAAGGTGATTCCAGAGCCCACCTAGCCTATTTTGCACTTTTTGCAACACTTGTTAGAAAGCAAATTTCAAGGGCAACCCACTTCATTTTTCCATCTCTGAAGCACTCAAAAGTCGTCCCTGACCAATTCAAGGAGAAAATTTGTTTGAAAATGATTTTTTTTTTAGTCAGGCCACATGGGCTCGACATGTTTTGCACTCCTATGATGTTATACATGCTGCAATGATCAAATGGGGTATGGGAATTTGTCAATGATTGCCTCTAACAACTTTCAGTTTTTAATGTATCATGCAAGGAAAACCCTTGAGGATAGCACCCAAGTATCTAAATATCGTAAGTGAGTATAATACTTTGAATTTTCATTCATGGTTCATAGGTGCATTATTTAAAGGTATTGTCAAACATAGCATTTGAAGATATAAGTTCTTGGAAAAGTCTTTTCTAGCAAAGGACATGGGTTTTTCAATCAAGTGGGGAAGATGGTGTGTGGGTTGTTTGAAAATCTATATGATTATGGTGGGAAGATAATTTTCTTGATTGAAAAGAGATCATTTGAAAGAATGTTGTTCTTATGGTGTAAGGGAAAGATTGAAAGAGAACATTGTTAAAGGTAGACCATTCAGAAAATGTGGAAATAAATCCATGCAGTTATAGAAAATATAGAGGATGGAGGAGGCCAATGTTATGTGGCAGGTTGTTAGAGAGATCACCCTAGGCAGGTTTGTGAATTAGAAGAAAAGGTTAAAGCCATGAAGTGTCGTGTTTGCATATGGTATCATGGAATGCCATAAATGTGACATATATTCTCAATGGATTCTTTAAAAGTCTAGAGAATATTTCAGCTGAAATGCTTGACGTAATACCTCAGTAATACATCAAAGAAATTATTAGGGGAAACCACACCAATCCCACATTAATGCCTCTATTAAATATAATCTCAAGGAATGCTAAAACACAGCCCACACACCAAATGAAGCTATGAAAAGGCTTTAGTAACTTTCAAGCAACTACACCTAGAGCAATGCACCATAAAATGGATCTATTGAAAGGGCCTTAGAGAAGAGGTCAATATGGTCTAAGGTAGAAGGTAACACACTTGGTAGGATATGTGCATTCATCAAATCATAAAGACAAAGCATGTAAGCTTAGATAAAATCCCCAAATAATGTGGTCTCATGGAATGCATAGTAAAGAGGAGATATTTTATTGGAAACACCATAGTGAGAAGATAGAGTGCACATGAAGAAAAAATGATAAGTGCCTTAGAAACTCTCAACCGAATGTAAAGAGTGGAAGATTGGTATTACAAGGGTGATCAAACATAGCAATAGATGGCAATGCAACAATAAAAGGAAGGGGAGCTCAAATGAAATGCAAGGCACACACTACACACAGGGAAGCATTGAAAAGGTTTTATAAATTCTCTAGAAAAATCCAATGAAAGAGGGGCGCGTAGATTAGGGAAAGGAGCTATAGATGTAAGAATGCATTTCTTGAAAATGCCTTAGAAACTATGAAATAATTGCAACCTAGCACAACATACTCACAAAACCATATTTATTGAAGTCTTTAGAGACTTTGTAGCGAATGCAATTGGCAGATTGAGTTAATACGCAAGCCTATTCAAAATAACCCCAAAGCAGATGCAAGCCCCTTGAAGCATAGAGTAGCCATAAACAAAATGAATATGTGAAAAAGCTTCAGAAAATATCATGTAAATGAAATAGAAACAAAGAATGGAGGCAACATATTTGTAGAATGACTCCAGCACTTGCAAAGGAAATGTGTCACTATTTGAGGTGAAGGGTTTGGAATGAATGGAGGTTGGCCATTGCAGCATAGCAACATAGAATGAAATTTGTTGAAATTCTTAATAACTTTCAAGCAAACGCTGGTTACATGGGACACCAAAGGATACCATCACATACATTTAAGGGCATCAAATGCACATAATCGAGCATTGAAACTTCTTTAGAAAACTTCAAGTGAATGTTGCTAAGGGACACAATCTTGGCAGAGGCAACCACACCATAGCCAGAGGGGAAATTGTAGAATAGTTCGAGCAATACCTGACAAGAAAGTTAGGGAAAAGTAAAAGAAGCAAGAGGAGATCAACAATAGAGATTACAAGTTAAATGTAACCTCATCTAGGCCATTCACCACCAACCCGTGAGATGAAAGTGCTCACCATTTATTTCCAAGGAAATGGCGAGATCATGCCATGTGGCACAGGTGGGCTCGAGTTGGGACTTCAATGCACGGGTATAGTTCCTAGGATTTTTCTAGTGTAAGTATTTAATAATAGTTGCATCCATTTTAAAAGAAAAACATTTTAAAATTAAAATGTTGTTGTGGGGCCATTCAAAATAAAAAGTGTAGAGCTTTTAAAAGGGCCCGATAAATATTTGAAATCCCTCAAAAGTTTTAGATGGTAATGTTTAAAGGATGCTGAGCAACCACTCCTTGTTGGGTCATGGGAGTTAAATGTTTGATGGTTAAACCTTGTGGGGTGGGTGAGAATGTTCTTAGAAAATAAGGTGGGTCCCAAGGAAACATAAAGTGCCTATTGCAAAAATTAAATGGAGATCTTCATTTGTTTTAAAGACAAAATTTTAAATAATTAAAATGTTTGTGTCCAAATGTTTTAGGTGGGCCTAGTAACATATTCAAGACAATTCTTTTAAAAAGGGTAAAATTTAAAGGGGAGAAACAGGGTAATGTATTTTTCCCATATGATATTCTCTTTGATGGAGAATAGTGATATATAAAAGTGTGCACGGGTAAATATTTAATTTTCCCAGGTTATAAAATGAATTCAATATTCACTTTGTGATTAAATATCATGTGATGGGAAATAATATTTTGCCAAGCTGTTCAGGTGAAATAACAAAAGTGAAATCAAGGCATAAATATTAAAGTTATAAGACTTTAATATATAAAAGAAAAATACAATGTGCAACCACAACATTGTGAGAAGAAACAAATTTTTCACGAGGGAGAGATATTTTGCAGCTACTGGTAAAATGGAAATTCATCACATGGGCATTTTTTCTATTGCAAATCAACTTGAGACAAAGGTAGATTTGAGAGGCAAAGTTTGTTGCTGAAGAGAGAGGAGAGATTCTTTTCATGTTGCTGATCAACTGTGAATGAAGATTCTAGGTGGCCTCTTTGGATAAATTTTAGGTTTGGTTATGTTTTCTTTTATTCTCATTCTATTCTCATTTGTAAAGGGGGTCCAAATTTTGAAAGCTCTGTAAGTCAGGTAGAAGCTCTAGGTATATTGTAATGCTAGGATGACTGTAACTAAGTCATTAATCTGAAAATGTGTGTTTCAAATTAGGCTTTCATGTTTATTTTAGTTGATAATTGTCTCCATAGCTGAATTGTAATACTCTTTTGGATTCAATAATAAAATTGTCTGAGTCTCTTCATGCACATTTGTTGCATTTGAGTTATATATGTTGTTGCCTTCTGTTTTGTGAATTATGTAACTACTTTAATGAAGCACAAGTTGCATTTATTATTTCTAATTGTTTAGGGGATAGTCTAATTGCTTCAAGAAATGTGACAGGAGTGTTGTGTTTTAGGTGGATTCGTAAGAAGAATTACCAGATAAAGTTGCAGTGGTCTTGTTGTCAAAATATGAAAACCTTTGCAAAGATTTTCATAACATTTTCTACATTGTAAGATGAAAGGTTGGTTATGTGACTACATAGCCCATTTCTTTGCACTAGTCAATTATTATGCTTTTCTTGTTTTCAGCTTGGTCCCAAATTCTTTAAATCATAAACCATTTCAATTTTTTGTGTTAAGTTATGTGTTTTCCATGTTCTCCATGCTAGTTAGTGAAATTCACTTAATGTTTTAGCCAATCTTGAGTGATATTTTATGTTTCACAGCATAATTCTAGAGAACATTATCTGTTAAACAATATCATATTAATTATTTGTCCAGATCTTTAGATGTTGCTAAAAGGTTAACCCCTTAGGTATTATAGAGCTTGAAGTGTAGGGGAAATGTGTGTTAATCCTACTTCCCGTCAGTTGGCCAAATCAACCTTTGAGTCTAAGAATAAGACATTGGCTAAGTCTTTAGGATTCATTAATTTTGTTGATATTTAGAGCACCAACAAAATGACGACTCTGTTGGGGATAAATTTGAATCTCCAAGTGCAGACTGCTTAGTTACAAATTCATATTATTATTTTCCATTATGAATTTAGTTCAAATACTGAAGGATTTCCAACTTGGAGAAAGAATTTGTTTCAATGAACTTGAAGATTTCACGATCTATGGTGCTCTGCTAGTGAAAGGAACTCAGAAGAAAATTTACATAAGAAAGAACTTCATCCTTTTTGAAGTTCAGTTCTCTACAAAGAGAGGTCTTGACTCTGTCAGAAGAACCTGTTGAATATTTGATGAAAAGTTCTAGATCTACAAGTATTTCCAATTAGGAAGACAATTTGTAGTAGTTGCAACCTTTCTAGGTATTCTTCACATATTTGAACTTCTAAAATTTGTTTAGTTCCCTATTGAGTGATCTAGCACTGATAAAGGGAAAGGATAGTAAACTTATGTTTGCACACTCCCACTTGCTATATTTGTTGAATGTATTGTAGTTCCATTGAAATATTTTTGTTTAGTCCTCAAATATTTAACAATTTGGATGGTTAGAATGCATTTGTGTATCATAGAGGTTTCCATCCATTTGTATTGTCATATGATTCAAGCCTAAGTTGTCATTATGTCATTAATTGTCATAGTTGTCCACCATTTGGTCATGCTTGTAATTATGTACAATTAGTGAGTCTTGATTTGCATATATCCATGGATCATCAAGGTAAAGTAGCCATACCAGTGAACACCTTGATCCGGCTTGTCAAGAAGTGTCAAAAGTATAATAATTTTCAAGCATCTAACACCCCAAAGTGCAAGAATCCAAGAGTTAATAAGCCTAGGTTCAGTTTGGAATGGAATGATATATTTGGAAGAAGGCTTAAAGAAATGGATGAAAGGCACCAAATATTTTGACAAGCCCAATTAAGAGACAATCATATCTTATCTACTTGCCAAGTTAGTGTACCTTTTTTCAATTCCTTTGACCCATTGTATGCTCAATTAGATTTTTCATGGGTTGATTACCAAGACTTAAAGTATGTCAACTCATGTTTACAAGAAGATGCCTAGATTTTATGGGTACAATGTTTGAGAAGTAGATGCACATGTTAAAATTTTTTCCAGCTTTATGGAGAAACATTCATTTGTATACCAGGATATGTGGATGAGATATTTTGTCAAATCCCTTGAAGCTAGAACTTGGGATTGGTATTTGAGTTTTCTTGAGAAGTCATTTCCTTGCTGGGAGAAATTAGTGGCTGCTTATAGAGAAGAATTTGCAAGAGAACCCTCTGACCTTATCATGAGGTTAAAGCAGATCAAGAAACAAGATGAAGAGTCTAGTGTTGATTTCAGTCATAGATTTGCTACTGCCTTGTCACTAATCCCATAAAGTTTCAGACCTAGTACCCAAAGTTGTATCCATATGTATTTTGAAGCTTATGAAGAATGATGTAGCAAATTGTTAAAATATTTTGAAATACTGAGCATTTAGATGGCTTACACCATTTTGGATCATTTGGAGAAACAAAGGAATGAATATGTGCAAAATATATTGTCTTCACTTATGGGAAAACATGCTGATGAAATCAACAACAATGTGAATGCACATGATCAGGGCTCTATAGATAAATGCATACTTGAGAAGGTAAAGGATAAGGATGATGCATCAATATGTGATGGGAAAGTTGTTTTTGAACAACCTACAAAAGAAATGTACCCAAATGAAAATTAGTAGTTGAGTCTTCCAAGCCAAGAACATGATGAGGACTATCAATTGGATTTACTTTTTGAAGAAGAGGTAAGCAATCGAAAAGGTGATGGTATAATCGATCAATTCAAGCCTACATGTGTTGAGTGTAGCTTTGATACAAGTCATCATGATAAGACAAAAAAATTTCTGATTTAGAAAATGTTCTTGAGGATGTAAGTTTGTCAGCTTCAAGTGACAGAGTATGTGATTAATTTTAGTTTACAAGATCAACCACAAGCAACTGCTAGGTAGAAGTGGTTTTCAACTTGAAAATGGAGATGTTTGTGTCTATCCTCAAGATGCTACAAATGACAAGCTTCATGAAGACACCCAGTCCAGTGTTGAGATGCAAAAGGATGTGGATTATTGTTATGACAGCCTAGAAGTGAGCAAGAATGAACAAATAGATAACCTATTCATTATGATGGTTGGTGACCGTGCTTTTGACAATGTTAGCAATTCAATCTCCTATGATTGGGGAGATCCAATTTATGATCAGACCATTGAGTTTTTCTGACTTTGAAGATGATGATATCATGGGTTATCCTGATTTGGAATTTGATACTGCATCCAATTCAAGTGAAGGTCAAGAAGAAGTGGTTGAAATGATAGATCAGAATAGTGATCTATTGAGTAGTGAATAGATTTCAAATTTGTTGACCACTGATTTCAGAGATGTGCACATGAGAATGATCCTCAGTTGTTGTGTGATTCTTATATTGACTTTGATAGTGACGATGACCTTCAAGACACATGGTATGATGCAAGTTCATTCCAATTCTCTTTCCAATGATGTGAGTGCTATTTTTGTCAGCTAGGAGAGGTTTTCACAAAGTGTGGCAATGTGCAAGATACTAAAGAGGGTTTTTTTCAGCCTAAAATTGATTTGTATGGTGAATATGATCAGTTGTTGCCAAATGAAAATCAACATTATGAAAGCATTTCTGACTTTTTGATGTACAATGATTGTGAACATTCTTATAATGTTGAATATGATCTTCTGCTAAGATGTACCAACACTTTTAATCAGGAGGATGGTTGTGATCAGACTATGCTTTCATATGATCTTGATCCCCATTTTCAAGTGTTGCCACTTGACACAAAAGTAGAGAATGGAGAAAATGACAATGATGAAACCTATTTAATTTGGTTTCCATGTAACAAAGCTAAACAGAGAGAAAGTTTTCACTTGCATGAAGGTAGCCTAATGCTCATGTTTGCAGAAGTGCAGTTGTTCATGTTTTTATGGTTTGATAGAGGCAAGAATGAGTTGAGGGAGATCAACTCTTTCTATAGAATTGTGTTTGAAAGAGGTAAATGTTGATTCTCATTTTTCATTTGATGGCCTGGTGTCACCAGATGAAGTTGAAAAGGAAAAATGAATAAACGTGTAGTTTGAGGACACCAAATGGACTCAGAATTGGGTCTACTCCCCAGAGATCTAGAATCTTGCTATGCCGATAGGGGGTATAGATCCCCAGTCAGAGCCATTCTTGCCACTTTCAATTTTTCACAAATTTGAAATGCCCATTTCAAAATTTTACCTCTGCACTTTCAGAAGTGCACCTGAAGAATTTTCTTGAATGACCTATTTTGAGGGGTCATAATTTGGTGCCTGTTGATTTTCGTGCAAAACCCCTTTGCACACTCACTCATGCGTCCTATGTGAATGTGCATGTCAATTTTCAGCTTCCTATGATAATTTTTGTCAAGGTTTCGAAAAGTGAAGCTGGAGGGTTTTGACACTTTTTGATGTTTGCAAATGTTCAATTCTGTAAAGTAGCCTCTATTGGAGCTTGCATTTTGCAACCAGTTGATCATCAAGAGGAAAAGAATATTGTTCTGCATTCTCCATGTCAAGATGAACTCTTGTGTCTATTTTCAAAGCTTCACTTGATTTGATATTTTTAGCAGATCAAAACCAAATGCAATTTCTCCTATTTTGTATATGCATTTCTAGAAACCTCTCTAAGAGGTCAACTTTGACCCTAAATATCTCATGAAGGATGATGATTGAAGCAAATCTGTCTTGCACACATGTTCACTATGCCAAAATGAGCTAGTGTGTCCAGTGGAAACTTGCCAAGATTTGATTTGATATTTTTGCAACGAGGTGATTGGATTAGTTTTAATTCGTTCAGAACACCTATTTGTTACAGAAAGTTTGGGTAAGCAACTTTGACAGTTAAAACTTTTTCCTTATGATTGATTTCTCTTATCCCTCTTTTGCATTTCATTCTATGGACCAATGGCTACATGCCTGCAAGCTTTCATGACTACACGAGGTCATTTTCCTAGTTTTCAAAGGTGATTCCAGAGCCCACCTAGCCAATTTTGCAAATTTTACAAACATGTTAGAAAGCAAATTTCAAGGGAAACCCACTTCATTTTTCCATCTCTAAAGCACCCAGAAGTTGTCCCTAACCAATTCAGGGAGAAAATTTGTTTGAAAATAAATATTTTTTTAGTCAGGCCACATGGGCCCAACATGCTTTGCACTGCTATGATGTTATACATGCTGCAATGATCAGATGGGGTATGGGAATTTGTCAATGGTTGCCTCTAACAACTTCTGATTTACAATGCATCATGCAAGGAAAACCGTTGAGGATAGCAACCAAGTATATGAATATTGTAAGTGAGTCTAATACTTTGAATTTTCATTCATGTCTCGTAGGTGTATTATTTAAGGGTATTGTCAAACATAGCATTTGAAGATATAAGTTCTTCACAAAGTCCTTTCTAGATAATTTTCTTGATTGAAAAGAAATCATTTGAAAGAATGTTGTGCTTATGGTGTAAGGGAAAGATTGAAAGAGAACATTGTTAAAGGCAAACCATTCAGATACTCTGGAAATCAATCCATGTAATTATAGAAAATATAGATGATGGTGGAGGCCATTGTTATGTGGCAGGCTATTAGAGAGATCACCCTAGACAGGTTTGAGAATTAGAAGAAATAGTCAAATCCATGAAGTCTTGCGGTTGCATATGGTATCATGGAATGCCATAAATGTGACATATATTCTCAATGGATTCTTTAAAAGTCTCAGGAACTTTTCAACTAGAATGCTTGACATAATACCTCAGTAAATACATCAAAGAAATCATTAGGGGAAACCACGCCAATTCCAGAGTAATGCCTCTATTAAATATAATCTCAAGGAATGCTAAAACACAACCCGCTCACCATATGAAGCTGTGAAAAGGCTTTAGTAACTTTCAAGCAACTGCACCTGGAGTAGCGCACCATAAAATGGATCTATTGAAAGGGCCTTAGAGAAGAGGTTGATATGGTCTAAGGTAGAAGGTAACACACTTGGTAGGATATGTGCATTCAACAAATCATAAAGACAAAGCATGTAAGCTTAGATCAAATCCCCAAATAATGTGGTCTCGTGGAACATACAGTAAAGAGGAGGTATTTTATTGGAAACGCCATGGTGAAAAGATAGAGTACGCATGAAGCAAAATTGATAAGTGCCTTAGAAACTCTCAACCAAATGTAAAAAGTGGAGGATTGGTATTACAAGGGTGATCAAACACAACAATAGATGGCAACGCAATAGTAAAAGGAAGGAGAGCTCGAATGAAATGTAGGGCAGGCACTACAAATAGGGAAGTATTGAAAAGGTTTTATAAACTCTCTAGCAAAAGCAAATGAAAGAGGGAAAAACAGATTAGTGAAAGGAGTTGCAGATGTAAGAACACATTTGTTGAAAATGCCTTAGAAACTGTGAAATAAGTGCAACCTAGCGTAGCATACTCACAAAAGCAGATTTATTGAAGTCTTTAGAGACTTTCTAGAAAATGCGACTGATAGATGGAGTTAATATGCGAGCCTGGTCAATATAACCCTAAAGAAGATGTGAACCCCTTGAAGCTTGAATGCCGAACAAAGTAGCCATAAACAAAATGAAGATGCGAAAATGCTTAAGAAAATATCATGTAAATGAAATAGAAACAAAGAATGGAGGCATCGTATTTGTAGAATGACTCTAGTGCTTGCAAAGGAAATGTGTCACTATTTTAGGTGAAGGGTTTGGAACGAATGGAGGTTGGCCATTGCAGCATAGCAACATAGAATGAAATTTGTTGAAAGTCTAAATAAATTTCAAGCAAAACCTAGTTACAGGGGACAACAAAGGCTACCATCACGCACATTGGAGGGCATATAATGAACAAAATTGAGCATTGAAAATGATTCAAAAAACATCAAGTGAATGTTACTAAGGGACACAAGCTTGGCAGAGGCAACCACACCATAGCCAAAGGGGAAATTGAAGAGTAATTCAAGCAATACCCAACAAGAAAGTTAAGGCAAAGTAAAAGAAGCAAGAGGAGATCAATGATATAGATTACAAGTTAAATGTAGCATCATCTAGGTCATTCCCCACCAACCCATGAGATGAAAGTGCTCACCATTTACTTCTAGTGAAATGGTGAGATTGTGCCACATGGCACCAGTGGGCCCAAGTGGGGTCTTCAACGCACGGGTATAGTTCCTATGATTTTCTTGGTGTAAGTATTTAATAATACTTGCATCCATTTTAAAAGAAAAAAATTTTAAAATTAAAATGTTGTCGTGGAGCCGTTCAAAATAAAAAGTGGAGAGCTTTTAAAAGGGCCCGATAAATATTTGAAATCCCTAAAAAGTTTTAGATGGTAAATTTTAAAGGATGTCAAGCAACCACTCCCTACTAGCTTGTGACAATTAAATTTTTGTTGGTCAAACCTTGTGTGGTGGGCGAGAATGTCCTGAGAAAATGAGGTGGGTCCCAAGGAAACATAAATTGCCTATTGCAAATATTAAATGGAGATCTTCATTTGTTTCAAAGAAAAAACATTTTAAAGAATTAAAATGTTTGTGTCCAAATGTTTTGGGTGGGCCCAATAAGATGTGCAAGACAACTGTTTTAAAAAGGGTAAAATTTAAAGGGAGATATAAGGTAATGTATTTTTCCCATGTAATATTCTCTTTGTTGGTGAATAGTGATATGTAAAAGTGTGCACAGGTAAATATTTAATTTTCCAAGGTTATAAATTGAATTCAATATTCACTTTGTGATTAAATATCATGTGCTGGGAAATAATATTTTTCCAAGTTGTTTAGGTGAAATAATAAAAGTGAAATCAAGGCATAAATATTAAAGTTATAAGACTTTAATATATGAAAACAAAATACAATGTGTAGCCACATCATTATGAGCAGAAACAAAATTTTCACAAGGAGGTAGAGATATTTTGCAGCTAATGGTAAAATGGAAATTCATCACATGGGTATTTTTTTGTTGCAAAAAAATTTGAGACAAATGTAAATTTGAGAGGAAAAGTTTGTTGTTGAAGAGAGAGGATAGATTCTTTTTATGTTTCTAATCAGCAGTGAATGAAGATTCCAGGTGGCCTCTTCAGATCAGTTTTAGGGTTGCTTATGTTTTCTTTTATTCTCATTCTCTTCTCATTTGTAAAGGGGGTCCAATTTCTAAAAGCTCTGCAAGTCAAGAAGAAGCTCTAGGTAAATTGTAATGCTAGGATGATTGTAACTGAGCATTAATCTG
The DNA here is from genome assembly GCA_007258455.2 of Sequoia sempervirens. NCBI lineage: Eukaryota > Viridiplantae > Streptophyta > Pinopsida > Cupressales > Cupressaceae > Sequoia > Sequoia sempervirens. The sequence continues at coordinate 394,463,268 of VDFB02000003.1, forward strand.
AAAATGTGTGTTCTAAATTAGGCTTTCATAATTATTTTAGCTGATAATTGTTTCCATAGCTGAATTGTAATACTCTTTTGAATTCAATAATAAAATTGTTTGAGTCTCTTCATGCACACTTATTGCATTTGAGTTATATATGTTGTTGCCATTTGTTTTGTGAATGATGTAACTACTTTAATGAAGCACAAGCTGCATTTATTATTTCCTATTGTTTAGGGGATAGTGTAATTGCTTCAAAAAATGTGACAGAAGTGTTGTGTTTCAGGTGGATTTGTAAGAAGAATTACCAAATAAAGCTACAATGGTCTTGTCAAAATATGAAAACCTTTGCAAAGATCTTCATAACATGTTCAACATTGTAAGATAAAAGGTTGGTTATGCGACTCCATAGAGCCCATTTCTTTGCACTAGTCAATTATTATGCTTATGTTGTTTTCAGCTTGGTCCCAAATTATTTAAATCATAAAATACTTCAATTTTGTATGTGGAGTTATGTTTTTGCCTTGTTCCCCATGCTAGTTAGTGTAATTCAATTAATGTTTTAGCCAATCTTGAGTGATATCTTATGTTTCTCAGTATAATTATGGAGAACATTATCTGTTAAACAATATCATGTTAATTGTGTGTCCAGATCTTTAGTTGTTGCTAAAGGGTCACCTCCTAGGTCTTATAGAGCTTGAAGTGTAGGGGAAATGTGTGTTAATTTGATTTCCTATTAGTCGGCCAATCAACCTTTGATTCTAAGCATAAGACATTAGCTAAGTCTTTAGGATTCATTGATTCTATTGATATTTGGAGCACTAACAGAATGGCAACTTTGCTGGGGATAAATTTGAATCTCCAAGTGGAGATTGCTTAGTTATAGAGTCATATTACTGTTTCCCATTCTAAATTTAGTTCAAATATTGAAAGCTTTCCAACCTGGAGAAGGAATTTTTTGCAATGAACTTGAAGATTTCAAGATCTGTGATGCTCTACTAGTGAAAGGAACTCAGAAGAAAATTTACATGTGAAAGAACTTCATGCTTTTTAAAGTTCAATCCTCTACAAAGAGAGGTGGCAACTCTATTAGAAGAACCTATTGAAGATTTGACAAAAAGTTCCAGATCTACAAGTATTTCTAATCAGGAAGACAATTTGCAGTAGCTGCAATGTTTCCAGGTATTCTTCACATATTTGAATTTCTAATTTTTTTTTGGTTCTCTATTGAGTGATCTAGCATTGATAAAGGGAAAGTATAGTAAATTTCTGTTTGCACACTCCTATTTTCTATATTTTTTAAATGAATTGTAGTTCCATTGAAGTATTTTTGTCTAGTCCTCAAATATTTCACAATTTGGATGGTTAGAATGCATTTGTGTATCTTAGAGGTTTCCATCCATTTGTATTGTCATATGATTCAACGCTAGGTTGTCATTATGTCATTAATTGTCATAGTTGTCCACCATTTAGTCGTGCTTGTAATTATGTACAATCAATGAGTCTTAATTTGCATATATCCATGGATCATCAAGGTAAAGTATCCATACCAGTGAACACCATGATTTGTCTTGTCAAGAAGTGTCAAAAGTATAATAATCTTCAAGCATCTAACACCCCAAAGTGGAAGAACCCAAGAGTTAATAAGCCTAGGTTTAGTCTGGAATGGAATGATATATTTGATATAAAGATTAAAGAAATGAATGAAAGACTCAAGATGTTTTCACAAACCCAATTAAGAGACAATCATATCTAATCTACTTGCCAAGTTAGTGTACCTTTTGTCAATTCCTTTGACCCATTGTATGCTTAATTAGATTTGTCATGGGTTTATTACAAGACTGAAACTATTTCAGCTCAAGTTTACAAGAAGATGCCTAGATTTGATGGGTACAATGTTTGTGAAGGAGATGCACATGTAAAAAAAATCCAGATTTATGGAGAAACATTCATTTGTATACTAGGATATGTGGATGAGATTTTTTGTCAAATCCCTTGAAGCTAGAGCTCAAGATTGGTATTTGAGTTGTCCTGAGAAGTCATTTCCTTGTTGGGATAAATTAGTGGCTGCTTATAGAGAAGAATTTGCAAGAGAATCCTTTGACCTTGTCATGAGGTTAAAGCATATCAATAAACAAGATAAAGAGTCCAGTGTTGATTTTAGTCATCGATTTGTTGCTTCTTGGTCACTAATCCAAAAAAGTTTCAGACCTAGTACCCCAATTTGTATCCATATTTATTTTGAAGCTTATGAAGAAGGATCTAGTGCATTGTGAAAATATTTTGAAATACTGAGCATACAAATGGCTTACACAGTTTTTGATAATTTGGAGAAACAAAAAAATGAATATATGCAAAATATGTTGTCTTCACTTATGGGAAAACATGATGATGAAATCAGAAACTATGTGTATGTACATGATCATAGGTCTACAGATAAATGCATACTTGAGAGGGTAAAGGATAAGGATGATGCATCAATATGTGATGGGAAATTTTTCTTTGAACAAATTACAAAAGAAATTTACCCAAATGAAAATCAGTAGTTGAGTCTTCCTAGCCAAGAACATGATGAGGACTATCAATTGGATTTTCTCTTTAAAGAAGAGGTAAGCAATCAACAAGGTGATGGTACAACCGATCAAGTCAAGTCTACATGTGTTGAGTGTAGCTTTGATACAAGTATTCATGATAAGATAGAAGAGTTTACTGATTTAGAAAAATTTATTTAGGATGTTAGTTTATCGGCTGCAAGTGACAAAGTATGTGATGAATTTCAATTTGCAAGATAAACGACAAGCACTAGCAAGGTAGAAACCATTAATGGTTTTCAACTTGAAAATGGAGATGTTTGTGTCTATCCTCAAGATGTTGCAAATGACAAGCACAATGAAGACACCCAGTCCAATGTTGAGATGCAAAAGGATGTGGCTTGCTGTTATGACAGCCCAAAAGTGAGCAAGAATGAACAAATGGACAACCTATTCATTATGATGGGTGGTCATTGTGCTTCTGACAATGTTAGAAATTCAATCTCCTATGATTGGGGAGATCCAGTTTATGATCAGACCATTGAGTTTTCAGTCATTGAAGATGATGATATCATGGATTATCCTGATTTGAAATTTGATAATGCATACAATTCAAGTGAAGATCAAGAAGACGAAGTGATTGAAATGATAGATCAGAACAGTGATCTACTGATCAGTGAACAAATTTCAAATTTGTTGACTACTAAATTGAATAGATGTGCACATGAGAATGATCCTCAATTGTTGTGTGATTCTCATATTGAATTTGATAGTGATGATGACCTTCACGACGCAAGGTATGATGCAAGTGAATCTGATTCTCTTTCCAATGATGACCCAACTGATCATGATGATGATTATGAGGGTGAAGATAAGAAGCTACTTGATTGAAAAGATGCATTCTATGATGAGTATGATAGTATGCATGCTAATGTGAACTCAGAAATTTATTTTCATGAGTTTGGAGTAGCAGATGACCACAAATTTTGCATATCTAATGAGCCAAGTATTGAAGATTTTAGTGTAGATTTGAACAAGTCTTTGTTTGTTGACTTTGAACGAGCCTAGGCATGAGTATTTTCATGTGGTTGCATATGTTGATTTTGATGAGAAATAAAATGATGATTCCTAAACAGAATTGCTCATTGTTGAGCAAGCTTGTGATTTTGAAGAGGTTGATATGTCATGTTCAGAAGATGATAAGGTGACTATAGATGATGATGAGTCAGAAATTTATGATGAATTTATGTACCAACATGATGAAGAATAGTTGTAGAGTGTATTAATGCATGAGTGTATCTCTTCACATACACTCGAAGATGATTTGCATGATGAGCTAGATCTTCTGGTAAGCTCTTGTGATTTTTTAAATCTTGATATGCAAACTAGTAAACAGATTGAGCCCAATAGTTCCACCCACAAGGCATAATGTGAGTACTATTTTTGTCAACTAAGAGAAGTTTTCACCAACTATGGCAACATGCAAGATACTAAAGAGGATTGTTTTCAGCCTAAAAGTGATTTGTATGGTGAATATGATCAGTTGTTGCCACATGCTAATCAACATTATGAAAGTATGTCTGACTTTCTGATGTATAGTTATTGTGAACATGTTTATAATGTTGAATATGATTTCCTGTTAGGAGGTACCAACATGTTTCATCAGGTGGATGGTTCTGATCAGACTATGCTTTCATATGGTCTTGATTCCCATTTTCAAGAGTTGCCACTTGACACAAAAGTAGAGAATGAAGAAAGTGGCAATGATGGAACCTATTTGATTTGGCTGCCATGTAACAAAGTTGAATAGAGAGCAAGTTTTCACTTGCATGAAGTCAGCATGATGCTTGTGTTTGCAGAAGTGTAGTTGTTCATGTTGTTATGGTTTGACAGAGGCAAGCACAAGTTGAGGGAGATTAGCTCCTTTTACAGAATTCTGTTTGATAGAGGTAAATGTTGATTCTCATTTTTCATTTGGTGGCCTCGTGTCACCAAATGAAGTTGAAAAGTAAAGATGAATAAAGGAGTAGTTTGACGACCCCTGATGGACTCGAGATTGGGTCTACTCCCCAGAGATCTGGGATATTGCCATGCCCACACAGGTCATCCATCCCCAGTTGGAGCCACTATTGGCACTCTAAAATTTTCATAAATTTGAAATGCCCATTTCAAAAAATTTCCTCCGCACTTTCAAAAGTTCACTTGAAGAATCTTCCTCAATGACCTACTTTGAGGGGTAATAATTTGGCGCCTATTGATTTTCGTGCAAAACCCCTTTGCAAATTCACTCATGTGTCCTATGTGAACATGCATGTCAATTCTTAGCTTCCTATGATAAGTTTTGTCAGGGTTTCGAAAAGTGAAGCTGGAGGTTTTTGACACTTTTTTTCTATTTGCAAATGTTTAGTTCTACAAAGTAGCCTCCCATTAGAGCTTGCATTTTGCAACCAGTTGATCATCATGAGAAAATGAATTTTTTTTGCATTCTCCATGCCAAGATGAACTCCCATGTCAGTTTTTAGATCTTCACGATTTGATTTGATATTTTTAATAGATGAAAACCAAATTCAATTTCTTCTGTTGTGCATCTGCATTTCTAGAAACCTTTCTGAGAGGTCAACTTTGACCCTGAATATCTTGTGAAGGATGATGATTGAAGAAAATACCTCTTTCACACATGTTCACTATGCCAAAATTAGCTAGTGTGTCCAGTGGAAGCTCTCCAGGATTTGATTTGATATTTTTCCAATGAGGTGATTGGATTAGTTTTAATTTTCAAAACAGTTGTTTGTTGCAGAAAGTTGGGGTAAGCAACTTTGACAGCTAATAACTTTTTCCTCGTGATTGCTTTCTTCGATCCCTCTTTTGCATTGCATTCTCTAGACCAAAGGCTACATGCCTACATGTTTTGATGACTCCATGAGGTCATTTTCCTAGTTTTCAAATACAATTCCAGAGCCCACCTGGCCTGTTTTGCATATTTTGCAAACATGTTAGAAAGCAAATTTCAAGGGCAACCCACTTCATTTTTCCATCTCTAAAGCACTCAGAAGTTGTTCCTGAAGAATTTAGGGAGAAAAGTTGTCTAAAAATGAACAAACCAGCTAAAAATGATTCATGAGATAGGTAGCTTTCAAATTGGCTTTGATATTGATTGAGCTCTATGTGCATACAAGTTTTTAATCTAAAATGATTCACAAATTATGAAAAAAGAACGAAACTTAAATAAGTTTTGGATCTTTTGACATCCATTAATTTTGAACATAAAATAAAAGTAAAGCATTAAATGGCCTTTTATAAGAACATGACCGCAAGAGTTTGAACTTAAAGTTTATCAAGGGAATCATCGACAACAAATCAAAAGATAGCACATACAAAATGCTAGTTGTTACTAGAATCTTCTAGACAAATTCAAAGCTTTGACTTCTTCAACATTAGTAATCCTCAACTTTGAGCTCTGGTACACAACACTCCACACAAAAAAAGGAAACTAGTACTCTTGAAATTCTGAGACAACATGCTTTCACTAAGACCATGCTTTCACCGAGACCAAGAACAACCTGCAAAATTACTTTCAAAAGCATACCCTTGTGCTCACTTTCGATATTTGGCATTCGACTATTCATTGCCTTATATTGGTCTCAGGGCCCAATAACTCTTCATCGCATTTCTTTGATTGATACTCCTAGAAAGTAGCCAACATTTGATGCATTTGGTCTTTTGAAATTCACTGAATTACCTTCTAGCTATATTTGAGCTCAACATAAATTTTTGATATCTAGATGATAATTGCATTCCTCTGTATTTTCTTTGTTTCATACTTAACCATGTCTTTTATATTTAATGCTTGAATAGGGTATTTAGTTAGTTTTTCAAGCCATTCCTTGAAATATTTCACTTCTTTGCCATCCTCTCCTATTTTCAAGGGATCACAATCTTGTTGTGCTAGTGTTTCAATAAAACTATGATCTCTATCGATCAATTTATTGCATTTCTTGGTGACTTCTTTGAATCCTTCCATACACTACATTAAGGTGTCACCTTCCCAATTCATTTGTTTCATCCATTTGGAACATACCAGAACTTCTTGTTCCATGATTATCTTTTCTCTTAGCAATTGTTGGACATCTGTCTGTATAAGAGATTTTAAACTTCACCTTTCAACATCAATTTGTTCATGGGAAAACCTGCACTCTCCTTCTAATATCTTAGATTTCTAACACCAATGGTATGCCTCCTTCAATTTCCCAATTGCATCTATAGTCAATTCTTCTTCTTGATTTACCAAGTGCTCCATCCATTCTTCAAACACACTCATTTTATGATGAAATGTCGTTATAGCATCCACCTATTCCTGTGACATGAGCACTAGATTCTGAGGCTACTTAGCATATGCTTGGCTAGATTAGGTTAATGATATTACAAACTTTACCAAACGGGAAATTCATTCTTTTAGCTCTCTTTTCTTTTATTTTCTTTTTTGCACCATGGCAATTATGGTATCTAAGTTCATCTTCATTTCTTCTAATTCTTGCATCCTGAATGAATGTCCAACATTGATACTTCTTACCTTATACTCCTTAGGTGTTATTTCATGTCTATGTTTATCTACTACCAGAGTAGCTATATGAATTTTTCTACATCCATCTATGTTCTTTTGCATGACATGCATTATTTTAGCTCTTCGCCTAGGTTTAGGATTTTCTACTTCTTGCATTAAACTTTTGAGATCCATAGGTTACTAATTCCACTTCCAATGGGGAATCCAATTGTCTTATCAACCAATCAGGTGTATCATCATTATGCTCTATCTATGTAACATTTCTCTATTCTTGGATTTTAGTACCTTCAGGAACTTCTCCTCTTATATTCTCAACCTCACCTGTCACATTCTCTAGGATGGGAACATTTTCAGTATTCACTAGTCTAGGTTCTAGATCACTAGGATTCACCACTGTCTTTGTATTTCTAGCACTTATTTCTTCCTTTCTAGCCATGTGTTCAATATCAACCTTTGAGGATTCACTTTCTTCATGTCTCACTGTATCCAAATTTTCCTTATTCATCACCTCACCATCCATAGCTTGTGAAGTCTCTACTTCTTCAACTTCAACCTGGTCTTCTCTCCTTTCTTCAAAGACTTGTGGTTGTTTTGCATCATTTTGATCATTCCCTAGTGGAGCTTTGGAATTAATTATATCTTTTATGTTAATATCATCAATTGGATCCTATCCTCGAATTTCCCCTATTTCCATTTCAATAAGAACTTCAGGGTTCCCTGCCTCTGAGGCAAGTGTTCCTCTTGGGAATTCTTCTTCTTCAACATTCATAGGAATTCACCATGTATCTAAAATCTCTTCCACCACTAGTTGTACCATGGGCTTGTCTTTAGACTTCTTTTCTTTTACTCATTCCCACATGGCCCCCAATTTATCCATTTTTTCCTTGATTTGAGCTTCATCTAGCTCAAAACTTTCATCTAGGGCCATAGGAGTTTTCCCTAGTGTTTGTTTCACTATAATCATATTGACTAAAAGGGGAGAGGTAAATAAGGAGGCAACTCTCTGAGATGCAAACCTTGTCTGTGTACTAGTATTCATTTTCATTCCTTCCTCTTCATCAATCATAAGTTGTCTTTGGTTTTGTCATGGAAGAAGCTGGTACTTTAGACTTTACGGTTGTTCAGATCTTACTTGGTCCTATTTCTTTATGCTGACTAGCTGGTTTCAATGAAATTCCTAGGCTTGAAGAATTAGGGGTTTTCTCTCCAATATGCACAGTTGTAGCTACTTTACTAGCTTTTCTCTTTTTCTTAGTAGGCTCCTCATGCTCAAACTTATTTTCTTCTCTTTGTTTCTTCTTTGTATCAAGCGATTATGTGGGCCTTATCCCAACTTTTCTTAAATATTTACAAAAATGATTTATCCAATGTTGAGTCTGTAATAAAACTGGTTCAAAGATTTCCTCAATAGATGTTATTTCTCTTCTTTCATAATATGGATCTAGGATAGGTTCATCATAGACCTTGTTTTCATTATAAGTTAGAGTTAGTTCTCCATCAACATCTTCCAATTGATCTAGATTGTCATGGATCTTAGGATTCCACACTAATCGTGATAAAAATATTTCATATAATCTATTCCTTACTTCTTTCCTGTCATCACAATTGAGCCAGTAATATTCTAAATGATAAATGGGACCATGCTTACTGAGTATTCCTTTAGCAATGTTCCCTTCTAGGTCATAGTTAATTCTTTGGTGTGGAAAGTATTCTAGATTACACATCCTTTATACATCCTTAAATTTTATTCACACAAATTAGTTGCTTTGACTGCATTGCATTTGTAGTTTCCCATTACAATGGGAAATCTGAGAGAACTCTTCTTATGTGCTACACTATAAAGAGCACGATATGGCTTCAACTATCTTACCAATTCCAATAATACTATTTTATTTGTATGGTACCTAGGCAACATGAAGGGATATCCTTCAAACCATTCCACCCTAATGTAGGTGAAAGTGGGAAACTGAATGTCCAACCTCCAACCTATTTAATATTTCTTTGTGCTTCTAGAGATAGTATTTTAGCTTTGTTGTCTTCCATTATTCTAACCAACATCATTGGCTCTCTGATAATGCTCCATGTATTTATGAATGGTAATTTGGGGTAAATTAGCATATATTAGACTGTTCCCTACTTCTCTACCTAGGGTACTGACTCTATTCAACCCTTGCTTATTTTCCCTTAAGACGCGAGAATATATCACATATCGAGACATAGAAAAACATCTTGACTCTGGAAATGCCTTAATTTGATCATGTAACATGTCACTGATAAAACCTCCCCAATGCATTTGCACATGTCCTTTCATTAATTTGGCTATGAGTACAAACATCCATGACTTGAATTTAATAGCATCTCATAGTCTAGCTATCTTGCTTAACATAGTTATAACATATTGAACATCTAGGTTGAACATAGATCTTAGAATTGGATTAGTTTTTTTTGTAATTTCCTCCTGACACCATTGGGTACTCATAATTCTTCTATTTTTTTCTTTAGAACTTAGGTAGGCTTTATCCTTCATCTTTATATCTATGGGGTTCATCTGAGAAAATGTGAGAAGCCCAAATATATATACAGTTCCTTTCTCAAAGAGATCTATGTAAATTCTTCCCTCCTTCTCAGCAACTCTCTTGTCTGGGTCATAGTAGTTTAAGCATTCCATAACCATTCTAGGGGCCTCCATTGCTGTTAGAAACCCTCCTACTAAATGTAACCCACTTGCTATAACTTTCTTTTTACATTGAGAGGCATTTTCTTGTCGGGCTCATGCGGGGAATTCAACATAATAGAACCATCTTGTATGAGTATCATTAGCTATCCTACCAATTGGTACAACTTGTGAAGCACAGTATCTAAATTCATTTTTTAGCCTTGCTTCAGAACTACTCATTTTTTCCAACATGTTCTACATTTTTAGATATGTGCCTTTTTTGTGAGTTAGGGTTAAATTTAACTAGTTATCCTTAACAATTCATAAAAAAATTCAATTCACCATTCGATTAAATTTACATCAAAATAATCAAAATTTTAGTTATTAAGGGAAATACCATTATCTCGAGACTTTCATGTGTAAAAATGATTGAAATTTTTTCTATTATTCAAGACATACCTGCTTTTGTTGATGACAACAATCTTTTGGAATGCAAGTTTGAAACCCTTGGTAGCTATGTTCTTGGTTCCTCATGATTTACCTTTCCTTGTGCACCACAATATCAATCTTTCATTCAATGTGCTTTGCAAATTTGTAGCATGACATGAGGTACAGTGTTATAAAAGCAATTGCATGCTTGAGGTGGTTCTAAGTGTGTGTGTGTATAGTTCTCCACCTTCATTAGTTACCCATTACAATGCATTAATTTCATGAATAAAGGTGCAATCATGGCTGATTAGGGTTCTATGAACCAATATCCTAAACCTGCAAGAACATAATAAACCAACAGATTATTAGATCAAATGCAAGCTAGAATAGAGATTCCCCATAAAATCCATTTATCAATGCTCAAACTAGGAAAATGAAACCAATACAATGAGAAATCAATAAAAGAGATTAATTCCTATGAAATCAATGTAAATTCTTGATCCTATGGGGGAGTTGGTGCCAATTTGATGTGGAAATTGGCCCTTTCCCAACTCCTTTGCAAACTTTGATGATGAATGGTGATAGTGATCCACTTTGTTGAAGATTCAAGTGTGATCCATGATGAAAAACCTACATAACCTAGCTACCATTGATGAATTTGATGAATCTTGCAAATGCTTTGAAGATGTATTTGAGTATAGTAAGCTTACTCAAATGGTGGATGATGAAAATGAAGGATGAGCTCTCTATTTATAGAATGAAAGAGTTGAAGATTGAAAGATAGGATGAATGTGGGATAAAAGATAAACCAATGACATGATGCCACTTTTCAACATGTGAGAGGATGAAGGTTGAACACATTTTGATCAATGTGCAAGTTTGAAATTTGAATTTGAAGAAGTGACATGTTTAAGGGGGATTAAAGAAGAGAGTTAAATGCCACTTGGCTCAAGGCAAGGACATGTAAGAGATTTTAAATGCTTTGTTGGATGTACATGTCTATTTGGGGGGAGATTTCAATTTGAAGAATATTATCACTTGGATGCCTTTTTGAAAGTAAATAGAGATCTTATAAATCAAATAAATTGATTTATTGTGCAAGTGGGAAAAACTAGAGGCTATGACATGCAATTAGATTAAACTAATTAGGTTTTGATCAATTTAAGAGGAGATTAGGTGATTTGACTAATTGATTTAGACTTGTGGGTTGAAATAAATCTAAAAGAGATGAAAATGATTAAGACCTAGTTAAATAAATATTTCGATTTATTTAACCAAAGGGGGTGATGTTTGATTAAATTAGATAAATGTTTGATTTATTTAATTTAATAGAGGAACTATATTAAATAAAATGAATGATTTAATCAAAATAGAGATTTAGGAATTAATTAAATAAATTGGTTTATTTAATTAACGAGAGATAATGACAACAAGATAAAATTGATTTATTTAATTAAGAGATGAAATGTGATGAATTTAATCAAATAAAGGTTATTCGATTAAATTTTTAGAAAAGGGGATGATTCAGGATGAACCATTGTTAGTAGATCAAGATCGGATGTGTGATATCAATCAGTATATTTTTCATGTCTACATTTTGACCCTCTTTGAAGCAACGTACTTGTTGCATTGGTTCAAAGAATAACCTTGCCATAATCAAAAGTCAAAAATTCTTTGATTTTTTGAATGCCCCACTATTGCCCCAATGAGAAGAATTATGCTGGTATACTGCCCCCTCGAGAGATCGAGTGGAAATGATAATTTCCAATTGAGATCACGATAATAAGTGAGGAGTGGTTCTACTAATTAGAGAACGGAAGATAATTCTTTAGAAAGATTAGATATTTGACATAGACAATTTTGATGATGTATAAATAGTCATCGGCCATGGGTAGCCTCATGTATATTTTGAGATATCACACAAATTTTTGGATAGAAATTTTAGTAAAGATAGAAGAATAAGATGGATGAAAGAGAGGATCCAACAAGTCCATGATTGGAGATGATGATGGATGATGATGACGTTCGCTTGCCGAGAGTTGGGATTTTCAAAGGGCCAATTACCTTATTGTTTGATAACACACATAGATATGATGCATCAAGGTATAGATGACCAAGATGGCATTGTATCTAGTGAAATGTACTTTGACTCAAAAAATAGATAGGAGTATTTTTGTTCACACCTAACATACAGAAACCTTGCTAGGATGCACTTCAAAAGTTTCAAACATCTCAGACCAAAACACATAAAGGTATAACCCATCAATGCAATAGTCAACAAGCTACCCAAAACACCTTCCATGCACACCTAACAAAGCAAGTATTCTCCAAGGTTATATTACAAGAACATCCAACAAGCACAACAAAAAAAAGATAATGATCGTTTCCCCATTCCTTTCTCTCTATATCATTTTGAGTAGACGTCATCGAGAGTTCATTGGAATGAATGCAATAAGATAAATCAAAAGAAAAGATCAAGTACACAAACAAGCCAATGTTCTTCATACCTTTGGCCAAATGGATATGTTTTGATAGGATAAGAATTCTAAGTGATATCCAAAATGACGCCCATTGTCGGAACGATATATCCTAGGACATGCATTGTATAGGATGATGATGGGTTGATGAGTTGTTTGATAAGCTATTGATATAAGGTTTATGATGTGGGAGCATCCAGTGGTGTAAGGGCAATCTTGCATCACCAAAAAATAGTTAAATTTCAAGTTTCTTGGTTTTTTGATGTTTTTTACATTTTTGGATACCCTTTTTGTCATAGTGAAATTCCCAATTTATGGTTTTTATTTTCTATTCCTAGGTGGAAATATATTGCAGTTTTAGTTTCCCAGATTTGCACTTGAAAATATTTTGAGTTAGATTTGAGGCACTTATAGTTCCCGAATTCACCCCAAAACTTTCTGAAATTGGCATAGCAGACTTTGAGGTTTTATTGACTTCAAGACCTTTCCAACGGTTCAAACGGTTCATGAATTGGAGTCGTGGATCAAAAGTTATGGCCTCCGGAAGTTGGCGCACTTTCTAGAAGATACAATTGCAAATGTTCTTTTGAAATTTGAACTCCAAGTTGTAATTTTTCGCGCCAAACCGCCTAAAATCAAATTTGAGTGTTGTTTTGGCTCCAAAATAAATAGGAGCTCTATTTATGGGTGGGTTTCTAATTCTTGGGTAACTTTTTGGGGACAAGCTCACATATTGCAAAAGGGTGATTCTGTAGCTTTCTGTAAGTTGCATGTGTTGTAGAACTTGGGGATTGAGATCCTCTACATGTAAGAAGCTCTATTTTCTGAATAATAAAATTATTCTCTTGTTTGTGGGTTATTTTCTAAGTCTCAGGCTACGCCCTCATCAAGTGGTATCAAAGCAAGTTTTCTTAAGCATGTGGACAGATCGCCGATCATGAGGCAGTTTGCACCAGGACCGTGGTTGTGGGTCGAGGTCAAGAAAGATGCCTCCAAGAGTGATGCCTGGTAGGCGTGGTGGTGCCAAAGGTGTGTAGGCAGTAGAAATGCTGGTGGAAGAGATGCACTAGTAGCCCTCTAGAGACAGATTGATGCGTTACAAGAGCAGTTGAGAAGAGGGTTAAACCCAAGGGAGGAAAGTGAGGATGAAGGAGAGGAAGAAGGGTTAGATGTAGAAGAGGAAGAAGAAGCAATTGATCAAGAACAAATGCAACTAATAAGGGCCATTTTGAAGATCGGGAAAAGACCCAGAGCGGAAGTCCCTAGTTACTCCGGAAGTCTGAACCCAGAAGAGTTGATCGACTAGATCAACGAGCTAGAAGAATATTTTGAGTATGAGGAAATAGAGGACCCAGATCAGGTTAAGTTTGTGAAAATGAAGCTGAAGGGCCATGCCAGTATTTGGTGGAAAGAGATCCAGTTCAAAAGAAATCGAAGAGGAAAAGGAAATATCACCAAATGGGATCGCATAGTAGAGAAACTGAAGAAGCAGTTCATACCAGTGGACTACAAGTTAGATTTGTTGAAGAAATTGCAAGGGTTGAAGCAAAGAAGTAGATCTGTGAAAGAATATACTGAAGATTTTCACAAGATAATCATCAGAATGGGCCACACAGAGGCCAATAAGGAGAAGGTAGCTAAGCATTCACGAGGAGTTAACCCTAGTCAGAGTGACCACCATTGAGGATGTGTATCAGTTTGCTCTAAAGGTGGAAGAGAAGCTAAACAAAATCTTTGATGGCAACCAAAAAGGACGAGGAGGTCAAAGTGGAAGGGGCAGTGGAAGACTTTCAAGAAGCTGAAATGATGATGAAAAGAAAAGTGAAGATGTGGGTACCAGCCAAAGCCAAAGGAATAACAACTTCTACTACCCTCGTGATAAAAACAGTGGTGATCAAAGAGGTAGAGGATAAGGGAGATATGGAAAAGGATCTGGAAGAGGTGGTTTCAAAGGAACGTGTTTCCAGTGTGGTGAAGAAGGGAATCGAGCCTATGAATGTCCACAACACCAAGGAAGGGCAGACAAAAGGCTAGAAGGTCGTGGAAGGGTTGTGCATGTAGATGATGCTAAAAGGGGAGAAGCCCTAGTGATTATGAGAGCCCTGGTGACTGAGGAAAAGGAACCAGAATAGAGGAAGAATCTATTTTGCACAAGGTGCAAGTGTGAAGGAAAATGTTGTGATGTCATTATTGATGGTGGGAGCCCCAATAATCTGGTGTCAGAAGAGATGGTCACAAAATTGAAGCTGAAGAGAGAAAGGCACCCACATCCGTATCGGATTGCCTAGTTGCAGAAAGACCACAAAGTTTTGGTCAATGAGTAGTCCCTAGTAAAGTTCAAGATCGGGAGCTACCATGATAAGTTACTCTATGATATCATCCCCATAGATGCTTGTCACATGTTGTTGGGGAGGCCATGGCAGTTCGATAGGCGAGCTATACATGATGGCCATGCAAACACTTATTGATCTGTAAATTCCTTACTGTGAATCACTAAACAACTTGTTAGATTCACTAGGATACAGATTTAATTTAAGATCAAAACTGACAATGCTTGTAAATTGAGCAAATAAACACATAAAATATAGGAAAGTAAAGAAACTGATAGAATCATGCACCAAGAAAAGAGAGACAAAGATTTGATTACGGAGTTCACCAAATTCTGGCTATGTCTCTAGATCCACAAAATAGCATGATCAATGCCATTACTATGATGCAACTGCTTTTACATCACCATGGTCTTTCACTGAGTTAGAATCCGCTTCTGCCTAAAACACTGTCTTGACAAGAACTTTCTAGCATCCACACTGCCTAGTCCTTATGTCACCTTTACAATGCTTTCAAACAATAAAGCTGCAACTCTCTCTCTCAACAAGAGTACATAGGCATCAATCCTTTACAAATGACTCAAAAAGTCAAACAAAGTCTCTCAAAGGACTCACTAAGTTATTATCTCCTCCCTTGAGATCACTTACTCCATTACAATAAAATTCTCACTTTCCCATAAACCCTTTACTAAGAGCAATAAAACTCTCCAAGAGCTAAAAATGAGAACACACTTTACAAGAATTTCCCCAATTCTCCCAAGAGGAACTCTCACAAGACTCCTCAATCTTAGAATTCCTGAATCTTCGAATTTTTGAGTGTAAAGCACTCTCACCATCTCCCTTTTTATACATAAAAATTAGCTAATAAGGCCAAAACCACCTTATTTAATGCAATCACAAAATAACCCCTCTTCAACAATTCGTATACTAAATATTTTTGTTTTAGACCACTTTTAGTTTAAGTGGTTAGAGGGTTATAAAAAATAGGTCATTTTGTTATGGCCTTGGCCACAAACTTACAACAAAAAAAAACTAACCCCTTGTATATTTAAATAATTCTCAGTGGGCTATCGGTGGCTTACCTTTTTGCAACCCGCGTGGTCACGGGTTCCAAACCCGTCGGCCTTTGTTTTAAAACAAACTCCAAAATTTTCAAACAATAAAACAAACTGCTGACCACATACTATTTAAAGCATATGGTAGGCACAACGGTTAACTGATTGAATGTTCGGCCAAATATCACGGGTTCAAACCCGTTCCAAATACTTTTGCTAAATAAACCAACAAACCAATGCCAACGCCGACAGAGGAAGAGGACACGTGGCAAGCTGCGAGAATGCCACGTGGTAGCGTATGATTTTCCAATTGAGACACATCATCCACCTAGTCACCTACCAACTGTCAGCCACGTCAACGCTGACTCAATGCCACCTATGCGCTGACTGGACCAGGGGACCACTAACTCGCATGCCACCTAAGCTACCACGGCAGTGCCACATCATCATGTACGGATTGTACAGACTTGACACATGTCAACATCTGGTTGGTCCACATAAAATTTCGTACCACATGCTAAGATCAGCTGTATGGATGATGATGTCATCACTGTACCTTCAAGTCCTCCAAGTCAATCAAGAGCTTTGACTGGCCGTATCTTGCGCATAAGAGCTCCATTTTTGACGAAACGAACACCATCGAAATCGTCTCGACGAGCACTTTGATTTGATGCCAATTTTGACAAATTCTGAGATGATAAAAATTTTCACTTCCTGTCAACCCCTGGTACCCTGTTTGACCGGACCTTTGACCAAGCATAACTCGCACGTTGGATTTGGGGAGATTCTGAAGCTGTTGGATTTTTTAGGCCTTTGAGATCCACTTGGATCACTTATTCCTTGACAAAGGATGGGGTTCATCACAAGTTGAAACCCCTGAAGGAGACTAAAGAAAAGGTATGCAGTAGTGCTAGAATTTGTTATGTAGATGGAAGAAATGTTTTAGAAGGTATGAAGCATGAGCATGTGTGTTATGCATTGATTCCTAGAGTGAGTAAGAAGGATAGTGAGAAGGTTCCAGAAGAAGTTTTTGGGATGTTGGATGAGTTTCAGGATATTGTTTCTGATAATGTACCTAAGGGTTTACCACCAATAAGGAAGATCAGTCATCAGATTGACTTGATTCTTGGAGCTAGTTTGCCAAATAAGGCAGCTCATAGAATGACTCTAGCAGAAAATGAGTAGTTGAACAGACAAGATCAAGAGTTGTTGAGAAAGGGTTTGATATGGGAGAGTTTGAGCCCATGTACAGTACTTGCAGTACAAGCACCAAAGAAGGATGGGGAGTGGAGGATGTGTACAGATTCTCGAGCCATAAACAAGATAACAATCAAGTTCAGATTTCCCCTGCCAAGGATGGATGACCTGATGGACTGTTTGAGTGGAGCTCAGTACTTCACAAAGATTGATCTGAAGAGTGGATATCACCAAATCCAGATTTGAGAGGGGGATGAATGGAAGACTTCCTTCTAGAGCAAAGAGGGCCTGTACAAGTGGTTAGTCATGCCTTTTGGGCTAACCAATGCACCAAGCACATTCATGTAGCTCATGAACGAGGTACTAAAAGAATTTCTAGGAAGTTTTGTTATTGTGTATTTAGATGATATTTTGATTTTCAGTAAGACGTTGGATGAGCATCCGATGCATATTCGAGAGCCTTTGAGAAGTTAAGAGAAGAGAAACTGTTGATTAATCTGAAGAAGTGCAGTTTTGTGAAGAGGGAGTTAGTGTACTTGGGGTTTGTTGTCTCAGCAGAAGTTCTCAAGATGGACCCAGAGAAGGTGAAGGCTATTCGGAATGGCCTACCCCAAGAACTGCTACGAGGTGAGATCTTTCCATGGTTTGGCTAGTTTTTATAGAAAGTTCATTAGAAACTTCAGTAGTATTTGTGGACCCCTGACTGAAACAATGAGAGGGGATAGAAAATAATTCAAGTGGAGCACTGGAGCGGCAAAAAATTTGAACTATTGAAGTAGAAGGTGACAGAGCAACCTGTTCTAGCCCTCCTAGATTTCAACAAAGTGTTTCAGGTGGATTGTGATGTCAGTGGTTGTGCCATTGGAGCAGTGTTGAGCCAAGAAGGTAAGCCCATTTCCTATTTCAGTGAAAAGTTAAATGATGCCAAGAGAAAGTATTATGTATATGATCAGGAATTTTATGCAATAGTTCAAGCATTAAAGAAATGGAGACATTATTTGTTGCCAAAGGAATTTGTTGAACTGATCATCAGGCCTTACAGTACCTAAGTAGTTAGGGAAAATTAAATCAGAGGCATGTGAAATGGGTAGAGTTTTTGTAGAGTTATACCTTTTTTTTGAAACATAGAAGTGGGAAGTCAAATAGGGTTGTAGATGCCTTAAGTAGGAGGCATACACTGATGACAAAGATGTAGATTGAAGTGGTTGGGTTCAATGAACTTAAGACACTGTACGCAGAAGATCCTGATTTCACAGAGGCTTGGAAAGCTTGCAAGGAACCTGTTATAGTGGACAGGACAAGGTGGCTAGATTTCATAATCTAGGATGGCATGTTATTTAAGGGAAGTCAATTGTGTATCCCAGGAGTTCCATGAGGGAGAACCTGATAGAGGAGAAGCATAGTGGAGGAATGGTAGGACATTTTGGTCGGATAAGACTATTTCCATTATCAGTGAGCATTATTATTGGCCCAGTTGTCACATGATGTGAAGAAGTTTGTACAAAGCTACTAGGTATGTCAGATGGCTAAAGGAGTGAGCCAGAATACAAGCTTATATCAGCCCTTACCTATATCAGAGAGGCCATGGGAGGATATAAGTATGGACTTTCTTCTTGGTTTTCCAAGGACACAACGAGGGAATGATTCAGTCTTTGTGGTCATTGATAGGTTTTCAAAGATGGCACATTTCATTCCATGTCAGAAGACCCATGATGCAGTCCACATTGCTGACTTGTTCTTCAAAGAGGTGGTGAGGTTACATGGTCTTCCAAAGAGTATTGTTTTAGATTGTGACACCAAATTTGTGGGGTACTTTTGGAGGACCTTGTGGAAGAAGCTGAAGACAGAGTTGAAGTTCAGTTCTGCACACCATCCACAAATAGATGGGTAGACAGAGGTTGTTAACAGGAGTCTGGGTAACCTACTGAGATGTTTGGTAGGAGATAAACCCAAGGGATGGAACTTGATCTTACCCCAGGCAGAATTTTCTTACAACAATTCTATCAACAAACTGGTAGATCACCATTCCAGATTGTGTATGGAGGTAGCCCCAGAACAGCCCAAAAATTGAGGAAGATGGACCGAGAGAAGAAAATAAGTGTTGAAGCCGAAGATTTTGTAGAACACATCAAGGATATACATGAGAAGGTAAGAGAACATATTAACAAGATGAATATGCAGTATAAGGCTAAGGCAGATCAAAAGAGGAGGTATAAGGAGTTTCAGATTGGTGATGAAGTGATGGTCCACTTGAGGAAAGAAAGTTTTCCAGTGGGAACATATAACAAATTGAAGATGAAGAAGTTTGGTCCTTGTAAAATTTTGAAGAGGCATGATTCAGGGAATGCATATGAGGTAGAGTTGCCGGATGGATTCAACATTTCCCCTGTGTTCAACATTTCAGATTTGACAGAGTATCATGAAGGATGCATAGAGGAATTACCAATGATGGAATAGTATGGGATTCCAACACCTACTTTAGAAAAGGAGGAGATTGAAGAAATCTTGGATAGTCGTGTGGGAAGGAGTACCAGAAATAGGCAGTATGACGAATATCTGGTGAAATGGAGAGGAAGGCTTATGGAAGATTCATCTTGGCTATCTAAGGTAGTAGATGACCAGTTGGGTTTTCCTCAACCATCTGAGATGTGACGGGGTCACTTCTCAAATTACCCTGGGTGTCTGATGCAGGAGCATCCAATGGTGTAAGGGCAATCTTGCATCACCCAAAAATAGTTAAATTTCAAGTTTCTTGGTTTTTTGATGTTTTTACATTTTTGGATACCCTTTTCATCATAATGAAATTCTTAATTTATGGTTTTTATTTTCTATTCATGGGTGGAAAAATATTGCAGTTTTAGTTTCCCAGATTTGCACCTGAAAAATCTTTTGAGTTAGATTTGAGGCACTTAGAATTCTCAGATTTTCCCTAAAACTTTCCAAAATTGGTGTAGAAGACTTTGAGCACATTATTGACTTCAAGACCTTTCCAATGGTTCAAACGGTTCGTGAATCAGAGTCCTGGATCAAAAGTTATGGCCCCGGGAAGTTGGCGCACTTTCTAGAAGATACAATTGCAAATGTTCTTTTGAAATTTGAACTCCAAGTTGTAATTTTTGGCGCCAAATGCCTAAACTCAAATTTGAGTGTTGTTTTAGCTCCAAACTAAAGAGGAGCTCTATTTATGGGCGGGTTTCTAATTCTTAGGTAACTTTTTGGGGACAAGCTCGCATATTGCAAAAGGGTGATTCTGTAGCTTTCTGTAAGTTGCATGTATTGTAGAACTTGGGGATTGAGATCCTCTGCATGTAAGAAGCTCCATTTTCTGAATAATAAAATTATTCTCTTGTTTGTGGGTTATTTTCTAAGTCTCGGGCTGCGCCCTCATCAGTTTACTAACATGTTTGAAAACGATTAGGATTTTGATTTTGCATTTAAAAGTTTGAAGTTTTCTTTTGATTTTACGTTTGAAGCTTGCTTTTGTTGATTGTTGTACTTGTTTCTATTTATTTTTCCAAAAGATGAAGGTCACGATCAATTTATTATGGATGATTGATTATTGCGGCTGAAAGCAAAATGGGATAGGTGGATTTTTTCAAATATTTGGATATTTTTGATGTTTTGAAATGTTTTGAGGCTCTTTTTGGTATTTTCAAGATTTTACAAATGTTTTGATTTTTAATTTTTCGTATGTTTTGGGTTTTTTTGAGATTTTATGAATGTTTTTGGATTTTGATGTCTCAGGGGCTAATCAAAGATCAACCTTGCCTATGTTTAAGCTCAGAGACAATGTAGTTCAGATATCATGTTTTTTATGTTTTCTATTTTTTTGACCTTTTTTTTTGGATTTTGATATGTTTTTGGATGTTTTTGGATTTTCTAATATTTTGTATTTTTTGGATTTTTTAGATTTTCTGATATTTTTGGATTTTTGCATGATTTTGATGATTTGGATATGGATGGGTGTGACGATATCAGTGCTTTGTTTTGGGATTTTGTTGAAAACCAAGCTAAGGTTGATTGATCAGATCAATGGATTGATGATGATAACATTATTGAGGATGCACAACAATGCAATGATAGTGTTACACAACACAAGGATTAGGATGAATATCCCAAGATGATGAGGGATTGATGATGATAACATTATCGAGGATACACAACAATGAAAGGATAGTGTTAAGCAACACAAGGATTAGGATGGATATCTTAAGATGATGATGGATTGATTGGATTTGATTGATCAGGATTGATGAAGCTTGGTTTGGAACAAAAGATGTTTTGGATGATTTGATGTGACATTGAAGCACACATTAGATGTGACTGATAGTGATTGTTTGGATTGATGTTTGATGAAAGATGAATATTGATAAGGAATGTCCTCTCGTCAAAATATGCCATGGGCTAGTGATTTGGATCTTTGCTCATAAATGCTTTGACCGAATTTATTTCACGTTTGCAATTTTCGGATCACCACATAAGTTGGAGGATATAGATCAAGATTTATTCCTGAAGCAAGATGTAAATATCTTCCCCCAGTGTCTAGGAATGTATGGAATGCCATGGATGGATGGATATGGATTATCTTGTGATAAGATAAGGTGTTTGAACAAAGTATGCTCATTTGGATAATGCTTCATGGTTCAGATAATGTTGGGTAGGATATGATCAATGAAAATGACCCATGTCAAGATGTTTACCATAAGCAAGTGTAAAGTGTACACCAAACCTTGTCAAGATCAAGATAACTTGGACTATGGATGCAAAGATATGCACATGGATTGGATAAATTCATGGATGAATGGATTTATTATGGATGAGATGGATGGAATGTTGGATTTATCAATCAATATGTTTCCTATGTCTATAGGTTCAAATCATGAACACCTTGGTTCCTACACAAGCCCACCACTAGAGAAGAAGAAAAGGTAGAAAGCTTACATGGAACTCTTGTGTCACTTTGATTTTTACAAGGTAAAGGCACTTTACATACGAGATCGTTGAATATCACTAGGATTGATAATCTCTAGTACCAAACCTTAGAAAGATTACCAGGAGCTGAGACATTTACCTCCAAGCTTATGAAAATTGGGAGTAGGGAGAGGAACCGGTAACTGAGATCAAGCAAGATCAAAAGTGATTCAAACATTTTGTAATAGAACCTTCGGTTTCTGACCTCTGGCTAAATAAAAATAAAAGAAACCATAAGACTAGTTGATGAAGGAAAGAATGTGAACATTGGGATGGTTCATCTAGGTGATGACTTACTGAACGGGAACTAGGACCAATCAAAGATACAACATCCTTGACACAACTGCAACAAATCTAGGACTCCGGGTTTGGTAAATTAATAAAACTTCATAAAAGACCGAGACATTGAATCCAAGAAAGAACAAGGACTTACACTAAGACCAATCAAATTGAAATGAAACTAGATAATTTTACCAACTCCCCCCCCAAAAGGAACACCAAAGCAAATGAAAGCATGAGGAAAGAAAAAAGGAAATAAAGAAAAAAAGGGGGTCCACACTTTTTGAAGGAGCAAAATGTGGCATGTTGTGAGACCACACAACGCCAAGGCACACAAGATTAGGTAATTATACAAAGTACTTGCAGACTAAAGTGCACAACTCCAAGGCATGACATAAGGACTTGATGAGATTCACTATCTCAGAGTAGGATACATGAAGATTTATAATTTACTACATATGTCAATGTTGTGTAGAAAAATGTACACCTTTACATTCTCAATCTATGTTTTGATTTCCTAATTTAATTCAACTTAATTAAGCCTCTAATTGGACCAATTATGCATTCAAAAGCCTAAATAATCATGTTCTCTTAAAGGGAAACTTATATTAAACAATTTCAAACATTATTTAAATTTCCTTGGAAATTGAGTGACCTTGATTTAGGTCTTAGGACCCATTCACCCAAGGGAAAATGGGTCTCCCTTAAGTTGAGGATCTTAATTTTTAATTTGTTTTTGGTGGAATTTTTATGATTCAAATTTAAATTGCAATTACTAGCCTTCAATTATCAGGAAATTAGAAAATCACCTATAAATATAAGGTCTTTTTATCATTTAAAACTAGATTTTAATTGGTATAACTTATTATAATCAAGTATTATTGTGAAAAGTATTGAAGAGGAGAATTTCCATTCTTCTACATTAGCATTCAAGATCTCAAGCATCATGTCAAAGATATTTGCATCTATGCATTCTTTTGGATCTAACATTGTGATGTAGGTTTCAAGCATCAATATCAACATCTAATCAAACCATTTCATGCAAGATCAAGACCTTGGAGAGATGTGTTAGAATTTAGTCCTCTAAGGATCTTCATTCAAGGGTTTAGTGAGTTGCAACATAGCTAGTGTTCATTCATCATTCCTTCCATTCATGTTTCATTTCATTTCAAGGTTTAATTACCAAAATATGGTTTCACCAAGATAAACCCCATTCACCAAAAACAAACAATTTTCCCCTCTTTGTATATGTGGATTTTCAGATGAAGAAGGATTGAAGATTGATCAAAAGTGCAATTTTGCAAAGTTGTCAAAGTTGCCAAGCCAAAAAATCTTACTTGAAAAATTTAATTATGAATTTTTGATAATGAGACCTAGAGGAATAAGAGTGTAGATCTAGGAGTAGAGGATTGTGAAATCACATTTTGGATCCCTATAGAAAAACACATTTTCCCTAGGGTGAATTAGTCTTAGAAAGAAACTCAACAACTTTTGGTGACTAGTACACAAATTACCCTTCTCAGACCTTCCAAAAGTATGATATTTCTTATTGTTCTATACTTTAAATTTATTATTAAAGTTTCAAATTACAAAATTGACTTCATTTACTATTTTTAGTTTTTCTTCCCAAAGTGTTGTTTAGGTATATTTTACCCTATCTTGTCATAAGGAAATTTGCAATATCTCGAATAGGATTGACTCACCTAAGGGTTGAAAGTGAATCCTACCCTTGTGGATCTCATTTCCTAATGAAATAGGAGAAATATAGGTGCATCACAACAACCCATTTCAATATAGAAAAGCACCCATTTTTCATCATTTCATTTTGGTGTACCTAACATTCTTGCACTATAATTTTTTTGTTTTGGAGTTCAATAAAACCCTAGATCTAGGATTTTTAATAGTTTGCATTGCATTGCATTAGTTTTTATTTCATTTAGGGTTGTTAAATATGCATTAGTTTACATTTCATTTATGATTTTTGCATTTTTTGCATTGTTCAAAATATGAAAAATCCAAAAAACTTGCATGCATATTAAATTTTTCTTACATAGTATTAACATATTAGTGTATTTTCAGTCATTTACATTCAAAAAATTGATCAAAATTGCATTTCAAAAAGTCACTTTTTCTCATCATTTTTCACTAATTTCATTTGCAATAGGACACCTAAATCTAGAAAATTGTGTCACTGAAACCACAGTCTGCAATTTGAAAATGGGAATTCAAAAATTAAGCAAGAAATTCAAACTTTCAATTTTTAGAACATTGGCCTAGGACCCATTCACCCTAGGATGAATCACTTCTTGTATAGGTGTTGTTTCAAATTTTTAGGCATTATTTTACCTCTATTTTCTTCATTTTTTTTTGTTGTTAAATTTGTGTTTTAGTTCTAGAAATTAGAAAAAATCTATACTTTCTTACATTAAGTTCAATTTGTCAAATCAAGTGCATCATTTGAAATAAAAATTGGCATTAAAATATGTCATTTTCAAGATTTTTCATAGCATAATTAGTAGAATATCTTATTTCAAAATAAAATATTGCAAAATATTTTTACATATTTGCATTGTGATTTATAATTTTTGGGTGTTCATTTCACTTGCATAGTGCCTATTCTCCATTTTGGGTGCACTTAGGTTTGGTGAAACCTATATGAGCTTCATAACTTGGTGTCCTATTTCCAATACTTTATTGAGATGTAGTTTGAGACTCATGCCATCCCACACTACTACATCTTCTATGGATCTTGAGTTTTCTAACTCTTTCAATTATAGCGTCAACACTAGTCAACCCATTATGGATCATAGATTTGATACCACATTTCCCATGCCCACCCTACCCAAAACTAATGTGACTAATATTGACACAATGGTTTCCAATATACCTCAATAAAACCTAAAACAAATGGATGAAGCCTTAGAAAAATTGTAAAACTTTGTGAGTTTTTAATACATTACTGGTATTGTGATTCCTATCATAGATAACATGAGGAAAATACTCGATAATGAACAAGGAATATAAATTTTGTGTAGCCTAAATCATATCATTAACAATCATGTCTCTACAATGGCTATTTTTACTCAAAATTTGGGGCACACTCAAATTCAAGGTGGAAATCCAATTCCTCATTCTACAACTATGGCCTCTATTCCTACATAAACTTATCCAACTATTACTACAACAAAGCAACCCACTAGTAATGTCAATACAACCTTAGGTATTTCCACTGGGAATCCCTTTAGCTTTGTACATTAAAATTTCATATCTCCTAATTCATCTCCCTCCAGAAATTTATAATTCACTTTTCCTCCAAATACATATATTGTTGGCAAAACAAGGACAGACAACTGAGAGGGGGGGTGAATCAGTTGTCAGAAAATACTTAAATCTTTTCAAACTTTATTTAACTCAATCTAAAATTTGATGAATAAAAAATAAACCATAAACATTCAACACATCAGAAACACAAAGAACACCAACATTTTTTACATGGAAACCCTATTAGGAGAAAAATCACAGTGGAGGTTAGTCCATAATATTATACCCTATTAAAAGTATAATGATAAATAATGGGAATGCACATGCATTCAAGCACACTGCCTAGAGCACACTGCTCAAATACAAAAGAGGACTCACTGTCCAAAGAAAATTTTGGATTAAAACTATCCAAATTGTGAATTGAGAAAATAGCTTCTACACAAGCCTGATTATAGTTCCAGTTAAGCACAAAAAAACCTTTTGTACTCTTTGCTCAAACTTCTTCAAAATTCACTCAGTCTTCTTCACACTCTGCTCTACAATCAAATGATATTTGCACATACACACATGGGAGCACATGGATCACATTTTACACTAATGAAACAATCTCTCTTATATATCCACAACATGAGATTACACCAACAACTTTGTCGGCCAAAGATATTAAACACATTTTCAATGTCGGCCCAAATTTACAAATAAATTTTCAATGTGAATCCACCAAGGTTGGCCACAACATATTGGAGACCCAAATTAACAACTCCAACCCAAAAATACTTTAATTAATTTTACCTCCAAGATCCACTACACGTTACACCCATCATGTCGTCTAAGAACACAAGAACTGAACATACAAAGAAAAATCTTTGACCACAAGCACATCAATCAATGTGGACATACCACAAAGATAGATCACAATTTAGAAACATCCAAGAACACCAATAAAATATAGAGAAAATTCTATAGCAACTACAATTACTAGAATTATACCAACTTTAATCAAGAACATTGACAGAGACCACAAAAACACTGTCAAAACATAGATCTTCGTAGTTTTGAAAAAATCTTCATGTGGACCTCTGAAACTTCAGGTAGATGAACTAGATACACTCAACAATAATCCCTTTAGTCCACAAAAATTGATCTTCAATGTACAGAACAAGACACCTTCATGACCTTCACAGTTCCACTGGGAACCTGCAACACTTTCTTTTACAATTTTCTCAATATCCTCGACATATACAACCTTCAATACATCAAATGCTAATAGTGTTAACATCAATGACAACCACATATCAGCCACACAACCACAACATAAAAAAATCTCCCCCTTTGGCATTGATGGCAACACATGATGTGAAAAACACCATCAACCCAACTCTCAATCAACACTTACTCCTCCTTAGATTTTGACTCTTCTTCCTTGAATTTTGCCAAATATTCTCCCCACAAGACTCTTCACTCTAGATAAGTAGTATTTTTTCACATGACTCTTCTCCCCCTTTGACATCAATGGAAAGGATAAGCATTATAGTTCCACATACAATCTCTAAACCACATATCTACACATCTGATTACTCCCGTTGAGTAGCAGCCACGGAAACATCAATACGGATCAGAATATGATCATGAAATGCATAGATTGATGTAAGTAAATGCATCATTATTTTATATTAGGAGGGGTGATCACCCCTATCATCCCTCTGAGATACTCAAAAGTATCCTTTGGCAATGGTTTAGTTAAACTTCTTTGGTAGGCACATACTCTAGTCTAACTTCTTTTTCACTCACTTTCTCCCTCAGAAAGTGAAACTTGATTGATATATGTTTGGTCTTAGAGTATAGCATCAAATTCTTTGATATTTTGATTGCACTTGAGTTATCATAGTATATAGCAATAGGTTCATCATATACTACTCTGATATCTTTTAGCATTTGTTTCATTCACATCACTTGAGTACAATTATTTGTAGAAAAAATATACTCTGCTTCAATAGTAGATAGAGAAATGAAATTCTTCTTTTTGCTCAACCAAGACATGAGCTTCTTCCATAGGATGAAAGCACCACCACTAGTACTCTTTATGTCATCTACATCTCCTACCCAATCCGCATCATTATATGCATTTAAAGTAAGATCATCATCCTTAGGGTACCAAAGCCCAAAATCAATTGTTCCTTTCAAATACCTAAAGATTCTCTTAACCGTAGTCACATGAGATTCTTTTGGATCAACTTGAAATCTAGCAACTATACATACATCATTCATAATGTCTGGTCTAGTATGAGTTAAGTAAAGCAATCCACCAATCATTGATCTGTATCTTGTTTGATTTTTCTTAGGAGAATCATCATTCTATGTCAACCTACATCTAGTTACCATGGGAGTACCAAAAGGTTTTGAATCATCCATGCCAAACTTCTTCAACAGTTCTCTCACATGTTTGGACTGAGATATGAAGATCCCCTTGTCTAATTGAGTAACTTGCAATCCTAGAAAGAACTTCATTTCTCCAATCATACTCATCTCAAATTCACTTTTCATTTCATCAGCAAACCTCATTCATAGATTATCATCTCCTCCAAAAATAATGTCATCAACAAAGACTTCAATAATTAATTCTTTATCATGATCCAATTTGAAGTATAAGTTATTAGTAGTAGCTTTATTGAATCCAAGATTCAATAAGTATCTGTCTAATCTAGCATATCAGGCTCTGGGGGCTTGCTTAAGTCGATACAAAGCTTTCTTCAATCAAAAAACCATGTCTTCCTTATCAGTCAGTTGAAATCCATTAGGCTGTTCAATATATACTTATTCTAGCTCACCATTCAAAAAAGCTAACATCATGTCCATTTGATAGACTTTATAGTTTTTGTATGCAACATAAGCAAGAAATAACCTCACAACTTCAATTCTAGCAATAGGGGGAAAGGTTTCTTCAAAATCAATACCTTCCATTTCTAAATACCCTTTACATACCAGTCTTGCTTTATTCCAGACCTCTTCACCTTGTTCATTTAGTTTATTTTGAAAGACCCATTTAGTACCAATCACATTCTTATCTTTTGGTTTGGGAACTAGTATCCATGTATCATTCTTTTCAATTTTCATTAATTCTTCCTTCATAGCTTCCATCCAATGTTCATCATTGTAGGCTTCACTGACATCTTTTGGTTCAATCTTGGAAATCAAGCAATACACTTCTACAATCTTTCTTCTAGTTTGTACACCTTTATTCTTATCTCCTATAATTTTATTTTTGGAATGATTTATCTTTACATACCTTAGAGTTTTAGGATTTTCTCAAAATTTTGATTCTTTTGTTCTTTCTTCTGCACTTGCACTTTTCTCTGCTTGCTGACTATCTTGATTTATTGAAACAAATTGAAGATGTCTTACAAGAACATATGGCACAATTTGAAGTTGATTTTGTGTCTGAAAATTCTTCCCTTTGTTTGTATTTTCTTCATCTGAATCATATCCACAATATATGGATGATTTAGCAGAATCCTCATCAACTCTGACATTTGCACTCTCAACCATTTTCCTTAGTCTTCTGTTATAGCACTAGTAGTCCTTGCTTCTGATAGAGTAAACTAGAAAGATTCCTTCATCACTTCTTGCATCAAACTTTCCTATATCATCATCTCTCTTGATGTAGCATTTGCTTCCAAAGATCTTGAAATATTTAATAGTACGATTATAACCAAACCATAATTCAAAAGGAGTCTTACCAGAATTACCATTTACATTTACCTAGTTCAAAGTATACACAACAATGCTTATTGCTTCACTCCAGTAGATGTGAGTCACATTTCCTTCAATCATCATTGTTCTAGTAGCATCCAAAATTGTTATGTTCTTTCTCTCAACAACACCATTTTGTTGAGGGGTTCAGGGAGTAGATAACTATCTTCTAATTTCATGCTCTCCACAAAAAGAATTAAAATCCCTAGAGGTGAACTTAACAACTCTTTCTAACCTTAGGCATTTTATTTTTAGACCTTTCTCATTTTCAGCCATAGCTTTGAAACTTTTGAGCTTTTCTAATGCTTCACATTTTTCTCTTAAGAAAGCAACCCATATCATTCTAGAATAGTCAATAATAATCAGCATAAAGTACCTTTCACCATGGAGACTTCTGACTCTAGAGGGACCACATAAACCAGTATGCACAAGCTCAAATAATCCATTTGAGTTATGTTGTTTGCTCTGAAAACAAACTCTAGTCTATTTTTCCATCTGGCACTCTTTGCAAATTGTGCTAGCAGGCTTCACTAGCTTAGGTAGATCTCTTACTGCTTGAGTGCAACTTATTTTGACAATGTTATCAAAATTCGCATAACACAACCTTCTATGCCACAACCATCTTTCATCTACTTGAGAAATTAAACAACTTTCACTAGCAACATTTAGGTGAAAAATATTACCTTTTGTCTGTTTACCTGACACAATTATGTTTCCATAGCTTCCATATATCTTGCATCTTCCATCTTTGAACTGAAGATCATAACCTTTATCTACCATCTGCCCAACACTCAATAGGTTGTGCTTCAATCCTTTAACATAAAGAACATCATTAGTGTTATGCTTGCCACCAATACAAATAGATCCTCTACCATGAATCACACAAGAATTGTTATCTCCAAATATTACAACCCCATTGCCATACTTCTCTAGACTTACAAATTTGGTTTTGTCTCCATTCATATGATGTGAGCATCCGCTGTCAATGACCCACTCATCCTTTTCTTAAATTCAGGTTGCAAGATCTTTCTCAACTTTAGTAGATTCAGTAGCCACAGGACTATTTTCCTTGATAGCAATGAAAACCCAATCATCTTCATCTCCATTATATTTATCAGACTCATCATCAGTCACACCTTCTTCAACAAAGTAACATTTCTTTTGGAATCTAGATTTTTTAGGCTTGGATCTAGGAACTCTTTCAAGACACCTTGATGCAAAATGACCTATTTTACTGCAAGAAAAACATTTAATAGGCAACACTCCTTCATACTTACCTTTTTCTTTGCCTTCTTTCTTTACAATTAGTGCTTCCAATTCTTCTACCTCTCTTTCTTTATCTTCAAGTTTTTTCAATTCTTCATCATATTTGGATGTATTTCTAGAACTCTCTCCTAGATCATATCCTTGCTTGTTTCTTCTAGATACAGTAGCCTTGAATGCAGTTTTAGTCTTAGGAACATAATCACCAAATTCACTTAACTCAAAGGTAGAAAGTTTACCAATCAGTGTATCCCTTGTCACATTTGTCAATGATTTGGTTTCTTCAATAGCATGAGCCTTGGCTTTGTAGGAGGGAGGTAATGATCTAAGCACCTTAGCCATAATTTCTTCCCCATCCAAGGTACCACCAACACACCTAATACCTATCACTAGTTCATTTACTCTTTGCATAAAAGAAGAAATATTTTCATCTTCACCCATCTTCAGATTTTCATACTTTCCTTCCAATCTTTGTAGCTTAGCCATCTTCACATGTACATCTCCTTCATACAAAGTTTCCAGCTTTGTCCACATCTCATGAGCTATTTTCAGACCTAACACATTTGTCATTTCTAAATCTATTAAAGCACTCTACAGAGTTTCCATAGCCTTGACATTATTCTCATCCTCTTTAATCTCATCAATAGTGGAGGGACCATTATGAGGAATAACATATTGATTCTTTGTAATTTTCCAAAAGGGTTCACCAATACACTTCAAATGACACTCCATCTGAGCTTTCCATAATGAGTAATTTGTTCCATCAAATCTAGGACTATCCTTCTTGTATGATACCATCTTGGATCACCTCAAGATTTTAAACTTCTTCAGAGGAACCTGCTCTGATACCAATTGTTGGAAAAACAAGGACAAACAACTAACAGGGGGGTGAATCAGTTGTCACAAAATACTTAAATCTTTTCAAAATTTATTTAACTCAATCTTAGATCTAATGAATAAAAAATAAACCATAAACATTCAACACATCAAAAACAGAGAGAACACCAATTTTTTTTACGTGGAATCCCTATTAGGGGAAAAACCACAGTGGAGGTTAGTTCACAATATTATACCCTGTTATAAGTATAATGAGAAATAATCGGAATTCACATGCATTCAAGCACACTTCCTAGAGCTCACTACTCAAATACAAAAGAGAATTCACTATCCAAAGAAAATTTTGGATTAAAACCATCCAAATTGTGAACTGAGAAAATAGCTTCCACACAAGCCTAATTACAGTTCCAGTTAAGCATAGAACCTTCTTCACTCTTCGCTCAAACTTCTTCACACTTCACTCAGTCTTCTTCACACTTTTCTTTACAATCAAATGATATTCACACATACACGTATGGGAGAAAATGGATCACAATTTATACCGATGAAACAATCACTCTTATATATCCACAACATGAGATTACATCAACAACTTAGTCAGCCAAAGATATAAAACATATTTTCAATGTTGGCCCAAATTTATAAATAAATTTTCAATGCTACTCCACCAAGGTCAGCCACAACATAGTGGAGACCCAAATTAACAACTCCAACCCAAAAATACTTGAATTAATTTTACCTCAAAGATCCACTAAACGTTACACCCATCATACTGGCCAAGAACACAAGAACCGAACATATAGAGAAAAATATTTGACCACGAGCGCATCAATCAATGTGGACATACCACAAAGATAGAGTATGATCTAGAAACATCCAAGGACACCAAGAAATAATAGAGAAACATCCACAACAACTAGAATTACTAGAATTATACCAACTTTAATCAAGAACATTGACAAAGACCACGAAACATTGTCAAAAGATAGATCTTCATAGTTTTGAACAAATCTTCATGCGGACCTCTAAAACTTCTGGTAGATGAACTAGATACACTAAAAAATAAACCCTTTAGTCCACAACTATTGATCTTCAATGTATAGAAAAAGACACCTTCATGACCTTCACAGTTCCATTGGGAACCTACAACACTTTCTTTTACAATTTTCTCAATATCCTCGACATATACAACCTTCAATACATCAAATGCTAATATTGTTGACATCAATGATAACCACATATTAGCCACACAACCATAGCATCCAACATATACACCCCCACCTTATTCGCCTCCATCTCACAACACAACCAATGATTCCATCCTTAACCAACTCTTGCAAAATGTTTCATCCCTACAACAACAAATTTCCACATTGAACCAAAATAAAAATGGTAAATCTTCACAATATGACTAGAGAAACCCATTATCCTTTTAGATATTGAGAGCACAAATGTCACAATGCATAGAGATTCATAGATTTGACAAATATGATGGTAAAGGAGATCCTAACAACCATGTTTTGACATATACATCCTTATGTAGTGACCATTTTGAAGAAAAGCTCTTTTCTAAGCTCTTCCCTAGGTCTTTGAAAGATACAACCTTGGAGTGGTTTTAGTATTTATCAAATAACTCAATTATTTCATTCAATGAGATTTTTGATGCCTTTCTCAACTATTTCCAAGTGCACATTAGTCTCAAGATGACCTTAGCTAATTTAATGAAATGTAACAAAAATTATGATGAAAAGATCACTAATTTTATAGAACAATACCAATTTATTTACTCACAAATCAACATTAATATTCTCGATGCTGATCTTCAAAGGATGTTCATTGAAAATTTGCAAAATAAAATCCAAGAAAATCTTGGGATGATGAAACTTTCATTGTTTACACATTTGTGCATGACCCTTCATGACTATTAGAATTTGACTAGTCATCCTGAAGCAAAAAATCCTTCTAACCATCCTAAGAAATTTGAATCCATGCCCCATAATAATTTTCAACCATTCAAGAAAAAAAATAAGATATTTTAATAGATAAATCCACCCCAAATAAGTCAACATGTTGACTCTCAAGTGGCTGCAATAAAATCAACAAATCCATATCAATTTCAAGAAGGGAGTGGATAATTTAACCAATTATCTGATACTCTCCGTTCCATCATGTTATAACTTATGAGTAAGAACTTAGTCAACTTACCCCCCATTAGAGCATTGATACCACTAAGCTCTTACCTCCAAACTTTAACTCAAATTCCTTTTGCCATTATCACTGAAAAAATATACATGATATAGAACATTGTAAGCATCTTAAACATACTGTGCAAGACCTCATTGATTGTAATCCCATCCATATTGGTGGTGTTAATGATTAAGGAAATAAGTTTTTTGCCCCACCTAACCAAAATTTGAAAATCTTTACTAATCCCATGTCAAATCATAATATCTCTTTTGTGAAAGCTAATGATACCAAGAATGATG
The DNA here is from genome assembly GCA_007258455.2 of Sequoia sempervirens. Lineage (NCBI taxonomy): Eukaryota > Viridiplantae > Streptophyta > Pinopsida > Cupressales > Cupressaceae > Sequoia > Sequoia sempervirens. The sequence goes on from VDFB02000003.1 coordinate 394,497,330, forward strand.
TGATGAATGTTGACATGGTTGATGACAACATGAGTAATGTTAATAATGGATATGATACTTTGATCAATTTAATTGATGTTCAACCTCATAAAGGTCAAACCAATTTGTCTATTAACATTGCTTTCTCATAAAATTACATAATCAAACATGCACCTAATGGTCCTCTTTACATTGCCGAAACAATCAATAACAAGCATAATAATGGGATATTAATTGATCTCATGTGTATAGAGAATGTGATTACCAAGGAATTCTTATTTGTGCATGAAATTTATCAAGATTCCTATGAATAACTGAAAGAATCAATCAAAACACATAATGGCTTTGGTTTCCCTATGATATTTTTTATCACTCTTCCTTTAAAATTTGGACCAAAACAATTGAATGTCTCATTCTCCATCATTTTGTCATTGGACCCATTCTGTGTGAAGCATGGTTACCCATGGCTAAGCTCCATGGATTTCATCCTGTCAGTAGTGCATAAATGCTTAAAGTTCTCATTTGGTAATGACATCTTTATTGTGCATCATAGTGGCTTTAATTGTGTTTCTTCCCATGGGAATTTCTCATTGGATTTCTTTTGGGCCCAACCTATGGAACCTCTTAATCCTTTTAAGGACTTCATTTTCAAATCTTATCAAAAGTTTAAGGAAAATCACATAGTAGAATTATCCCTTAGCAGCATGCCTCAACCCATGATTGAGCATCATATCATTGATGAAGCCATGATTGAACCAAAATCCCTTCCATCTAGCCAAGACCAACCCATGAAAAATCTTTCACCTATTTCCTATAAAATACAAAGAGATGAGCATATAAGTCCCATTGTGCCTCTTAAGATCAAACAATTTTACAAAGATAAGGAGAAAGTCATTGAAGAACCTTCCATGGTTCCTTATGTTCCTCCCTTGTGGGAAGAAAAGAAACCTATGGTTGATAAACCCACTCCTACAAAATTGTAACTTGAAAATAATACAACAAGAAATGGAAATGCTAAAGATTGTTGGTGTAGACATTGTGCTATTGCTTGTAAGTAACAAGAAGATAATAGAATAGAAAATAAATATCAAACACTAATTGAAACAAAGCATGATGATTCTCCCCTTTGCCACAACAAAAAATACATAAAACATCTATAGATATTGTCATTAGGCCTCTAATTTTGATTAACTTGGATGATGATGATGAGATTGCCAAGATTGATGAGGAAGTGCATAATGAGCTGAATTTATTGTTTTCCTCTTCCATGAGATTAAATGATAACAACCATGATGATCCTCCTAACAAGAGTGACTCATCACATGTTGAACTTGGTGATACTACTAGTACAACACTTCTCATTGTCTCTATGTCTAGTTTTCCACCTTTTGCATATGATGAACAAGATTGAGATGCAGATGAACTACTATAGGTTGACTCACATGTACCATACTAGCCTTTTCTTTGTTCTCTTTTCATGTTCTTTATGATTGCATGTGTGTAATGTGATTTCCCATATAGTGCTACTTGGCACGTATTTATATGTTTGTGAGCCTACTTTGGATGACCATTGTCACTCTATTGGTGCAAGGATGCAAAGAAAGCAATTGTCTTGTGATATTCTTCTATTTGTATCTTCATTCTTCTATATTCGTAAATATTTACCTTTATCTTTTTTTGTCTTTTGTTTTCATCTCAAGGATGATGAAAGGAATTGAGACATTTAGGTCTCTTCCATATTGACCAAAAATATTTATTTGTTTTCTCTCTCTATGTGTCATTATTCCTTTGTGTTCCTTGTTCCATGAGTCATTTAGGGAATGATGATGATTCCAAGCTTGATTATATCACTGTAACAAAGACATACACTAACCCTAGATCATTGGATCCCTTATGTGTTATTGTAGGATTGCATATGGGGTGGAAATCTCCTTTCCATGATGTATCTATACTTGGAAACATATTTTTTACATAGGGATTTCCAAATAAATCTTTTATTTATTGGTATTTACTGTGTTTATCTTTAAAGTAATTGCTCATAGCATGGTGTTTAGCAATTTCTTTAAAGTTGGGGCATACACATCCCCTCTCATTGTTTTCTTCAAAGTGTGGTCTTCTTAATTTATTTGATGTGTGTTCTTGGTGGTGACATCAAGTTGGATTTCCTTCAAGAGCTTGACTTTTCTTGGCATATGGCATTCCTCTTAGTGGTGATGATATGGCTTGCACTCCTAAGTTATGAATATTTTATATTCGACTAGTCCTCTCTTGGTGACATTAAGCATGATGTTCCCTAAGGTGAGACCTTTCATGAACTAAGGAAGAACCCTTTGACTATCCTATCTTATTACATTAAATATTTGTCATGGCCACCAAGCATAACACAAATTTATTTCCAATGGAGCCTTCTTATTTTCATGAGTGTCTATCATAATGCAACTTGCTAGCCTTGTGATCTTTTTTGTGGAACCTTATCAAATTTATCAAGAGGTATAAATTTTGGTATGGTTGATGTATGGGAACTTGTAGACCTCACATGAATTTCCCATCAGTCACCTTTTGGGGGCTCACCTAGTGGACAACAGACTTCACTAGCCCGTGTGAGTATATTTTGTTTGCATAGTGGAGAATGGGTTTCCACTTGCAATTTTTTTTTTGGACAAACAACTAAGTCTTGATCTATACCTATTGGAAAAATATTTGAGGCTTGATCCACCCATTTTCCCTTTTCTCTTTGCATCAATTTTAGAATTATATGCTTCTATATCTTGTCTTGTTGATGTAGATCATTCGTATATGTGTGTTCGTTTGTGCTTATGTTGGTTTGAACAAGGAAAACTACCATTCACCAAAAACAAACATTTTTTAGATCTCTTTTTATTTGTAGACTTTCAAGTGAAGAAAGATTGAAGATTGATCAAAAGTACAATTTTGCAAAGTTTTTAATATTATCATGAAAGTTGTCAAGGCACAAAATCTTACTTATAGAATTTAATTCCATATTTCTAATAGTGAGATCCAAAGGAATCAAGAGTGTTCCAGGAGTAGAGTACCGTGAAATTAGATTATGGATCCCAATAGCAAGGCACATTTTCCCTAGAGTGAATCAGTCTCAGTAAGACACTCAACAAATTTTGGTGACTGGTACAAATCAACTTAGCATTCTCATATCTACCAAAAGTATTCTATTTTTTATTTTTTTATGCTTTAAATTGATGATACAAGCTTCACATTTCATAATTGAGTTCATTTACTATTTTTTAGTTTTTCTCCCCAAAGTGTTATTCAGGAGAATTTTACCCCATCTTTTCATAAGGAAATTTGCAAGATCTCTAATAGGGTTGACTCACCTAAGGCTTGAAAAGCAATCCTAACTTTAGAGATCTCATTTTATAATGAAATAGGAGAAAGATAGGTGCATCACATCACCCCATTGCAATATAGAAAAGAACCATTTTTTCATCATTTCAATCAACAATACACTCTACTAACTGAGGCATTAAAACACGTCTAATCTATCTTCCACACACTTTCACACTATTTTTGCATGATCTTCAATACTTTCCACACTCTTAATCTTTGTAACTAATTTGATCTCATTTATATGCACCACAAGATCATAATTTAGGATATTCAAGAAGAAGATAAATAATAAAAATCTCAACAAGTCAACCATAAAAACATACTATGGTCCTATCTAAGAGATAGAGAGGACCAAAAACAACCTTATTACATCTTCCAATGTGATCCCAAACAACTCACATGCTAGCACACATCAAATCATGTCAGAAACAAGGAAACATGCAGATGAACCATGTAGCACATAACTAGTCAGCCCAAAAACATACTTTCAACTAAATTTAATTAGTGTGATCCTCAATAAGATAGGTCAAGACCTAAAAACATCATAACACAACTTCATATGTTGGTGAAAATCCTCAAGAACATAGCACAAGCAATATAACAATCCTTGTCGATCAAACATCCAAAAATAACCCAAAGAACTAACTCAAAACACAATGCAACACTAAAGAGATTTCCCACTAATGTGTGGATCACAAAGAGATGTCCCTTGAGAATCCAACAATACTTATAGATACTTATTTTGTATTATCATGCCACCAACAACTACTATAAACCAAATAGGAGTAAAACACTTCCTTCTAAAAGCACAAAATGCACAACCCTGATATATAACATTAGCAGATCAACTTTCAAACCACTTCAACACATGAAATTTGAACTAAGAAACTACAAAAACACTAACAGAATATTCACCAAGCCACAGGAGTAAAGACATCAATACAGAGAAATGTGGATCATTTTTCAGACCAATACAAACAACCAACAAAAACTACCAACCTTCTACAATTAATAGAAACCTCCTAAAAAATATTATTGACCTAGAAAGATAGGAGTACAACATCCATAGAGCACAAACACTAAATCCCAAACCTCAAGGACACATATCCAATAGTGGAGGAATGTGGATCATTCTCCTAAACAGTCTTCAACACTTCTTGAACCATAAACTTTTAATAACTTATAGAGGCCAAAAATTTCTTGTAACAACACTACTTCCTTAGGAACAAGAAGAGAGAGCATAAAACATACTAGAGATCATCAACAACATCTCTCCACCATTATCATTACCTCTAACCCTCATCTTAATATATCTTCATGATAACACTTCCTCTGATAGCAACCATACTCAAGAAATGTCTACTTATCATTAAACAAGGAATGTCATCCAACCATGAACCTCAAGAACACATCATCATACATCAATGACAACCCAAACTAAATTTTTTCAACAATGAAAACTAATTCCAAACAATAATGCAACAATTTTCCCAAGTGTTGACAACACAAAATCTCCTCAAGTGTTGACAACCAATTCCAACAATACTACCAATACAACAATCTTACCAAGTGTTGACATCAATGACAACCATTGCTAACAAAAAATCTCCTCAAGTGTTGACAACCAATTCCAACAATACTACCAATACAACAATCTCACCAAGTGTTGACATCAATGACAACCATTTCTAACAAAATAAAAAATATGAGGAAGTTGAAGAATGAGTTGGGTGTATTGCAAGAGGAAGATAAAACAAATGTTTGAGTTTAATTTGCAAATTAGTCAAGAAATATGTTCATTAATGAATAGAAATAAGGGAAAATCGTGCATATGATTTGAACCTTTTAATTGCATCTCAATGTAATTTGGTAGGAAAATAAGAAACAATAATATTTTATCATAATCAATTCATACATAAAATCCATAATATTTTGCACATGCAATGTAGGATTTTCATTATAAAAAATATAGGGAAAGGTAGAGATTTGGAAGAATAATAAGTAAATGGAGATGAATCATGTATAAGAGAAAAAATATTATGAACAATTTTTAAATCATCACTATGAAAATTATCATCATGGTAGCTACCCATCTCATCAAAATAAAATGTTCTAGAATAGCCTCTTATGCAATATCATTATGGCAGCTACCCATCTCATCTAAATAAAATGTGTAGAGAAGGGGATGTAAAAAGTGTTGTAATATACATACATTAATGTACCAAGGAGGCTCATGGGAAATAAATTCATCGTAAGTCACATGACCCTAATATTTATTATAGGAAGAATCACTATAGGAATCAAAAGAAAAGTCATTGGCATTGGATCCTTTAGGAGAGATAATTTTCAAAAATATAGTAAAATCATCAAGGGTAGGGGGAATGAAATGGAAGGCCTTTTTGTCCCATGATAACTCTATAGTATGGGAACATTATATAATAGAATAGGAAGAAGTGAAACTATGAATATTCAATATCATTCTCCATGAAATTTTTAATATAAATAGAGGAGGGAGAAGAGAAAGTAAGAATATATATGTATATATTCACTCTTAAACAATACATTATGGTAAACCTTCAAGTGAGAATACAATAAAAAATTGGTGGAGAAATATAAGTAGTAAAATAGAGAAAGGTAGATGAGAGATAGAATAAGGGGATATGGCATAGCTAGTACCAAATGAGATAGCCTGATGATGATTTATAAGAAATTAAGAGGGGGAGAAGTGATGGGAAAGACAAACCAATATATGGTCATAGGAAGAAGGAGATAAATATTTATATGAGAAGGTAATAATATGTTCAAGTACATGACGACAAGTAGAAAATAGATGATAACAAAAATTAGGATCAAGGAAGTTATCATTAAGGGAGGGAAAGATGAAACTAAGAAGAAGGGGAAAGATGATCTAAATATGGATGGGAAGGAACAGTAGCAACTTAGATAAAATAAATTGAGGGTCTTGGGAAAGGTAAATTGGTGTTGGGGAACTTGGATGATATTTTGTGAAGAGTTGGAGAGGATTTGTGAAGGATGTTTGGAATGGTGATTTAGGTGTATGAAATAGAAAATTAGGCATTGTGACTAGTTTAGGAGTTGTTGTAAAGATATAAGTTGAGGATAAAAGTGTTGGGAACTAAGACAAAGTGTTAGAAAGTTTAGAATTTGTTTTTGGAAAGTATACTTTTTTTAAGTATTGGATCAAGGGGTTCAAAAGATCATTGGTCTATTGAAGGTTTCTGACTTGTACATTTAATTAGGATCAAGTTTGGGAAACAATCCAAAAAAGGGGGTTGGATTTATTTTTATTTACTTTTTTACTTGATTTGGGAAGCAAAAAGAAAGAAAGGAGTGTTGGGTTGAAGAAAATTATTTAAGATAACATTCTAGGATATTTATATTATGAAGAGAATTATATATGTAGATAAAAGTGTTTTTGAATTAATAAATACAAGAATGTTTTGAAAGTGTTATGTTTTCTATGTTGGGTTCACTGTATGAATTTTTTTTTAACTCTCCTATTGTGTTATTAAGAGAATTTAAAATGACTTTATATGTATATATCTATATTAATAAAATTTAATTTTAATAATATTAAAAAAACATCTAATGGAAAGAAAACCATGATAGATAGACATACATTGAGATGACACTAAAAAATGGAAAAAATTATGCTACTAGAAAAGAAAAAGAAAACAGATAGAAAAATATATTTAATCAAATATGAAGCTAGAAATTAAATTAGAGTGATTGGAGGAACATCCCTCTAAAATTTTAGTTGAATTTGAGAACTTTTCAAAACTTTAGAATCAAACTTGAATGCTTATGTCTATGCCTATATGCTAGTCTCCACCTAGAGTGATCATTTCTATTTCTCTAAGATATTTAAAGTTGAAAATATTTTCTTTAAGGTATAATATTTCATATGATTCTATAGTTCTCATATTATCTTGTAAAACAGAGATATTAGTGTGAATGGTGATCCTAAACCTGCACAAACATGAAGAACAAACACAACATTAGTCCCATATGTAAGTTATAAACATCATTCCCCATGAAATTCATTTGAGATATCAAAAATAAGAAATAAATGAAGAACATGAATAAAAACTATCTAATCTTGCTCAAAATAAACAAACTCTCAATCCCATGGGGGAATTGGTGCCAATTTGATGTGGAAAATGGTCCTTTCCCAATTCCTTGTAAGCTTGATGATCAATGTTGAAGATTTGATGCTCTTTGGTGAAATTTCTCCATAACCTAGCTATGAAATCATGAAAATGGATGAAAATGGATAAAGATGGATGGAAATTGCTCAAAAACTTGAAGATAATAATGTTGCATGAAGTTGTGTCTCCAAAATCCAAATGGGAGCCTTCTATTTATGCAAGGGAATGATGGAGGATGAGGAAAAATGGATGAATGTGGAACAAAACATTAACCAATAGAAAGATGTCACTTGTCAACATGTGAGTGGACAAAGGTGAAGCACATTTGGATGAATGTGCACAGTAATTCCACTAGGTGGAATTTAAATTTGGAGAAGTGACAAGTTGGAGGGAGAGAAGAAATGAATTAAATGCCAATTGGATCAAGAAAAGGACATGTAAGAGGCCTTTAATGCCTTGTTGGATGGACAAGTACTGGGGGGAGAATTCAAACTAGGAGAATATTCCCACTTTGATGCCTTTTTCAATGAAAATTGAGGATTTATTAATTAATTGAAATGATTTTCATGAGCAAGTTACAAAAGCTAGAGGATTTGATGGATTAGTGTTAGTATTAATTAGGATTTGATTATTTAAGATGGAGATTAGTTGATTTGACAATTTGATTTACATTTTAGGATTTAAATAAATCAAAGCGAGAGGAATAATGGATTTATACTTAATTAAATAAAGTTTGATTTATTTAATTAAAGAGGATGATGTTAGATTTAATCAAATAAAGATTAATTTATTTAATTAAAAGAGGAAAATTAGGATTAATCAAATAAAATGATTTATTTAATTAATAGAAGATAATGACTTAATCAAATAAAAATGATTTATTTAATTAAGAGATGAAATGTGATGAATTTAATCAAATAAAGATTATTCAATTAAAGGGTTAGCAGAGGAGATGATTCAAGATGAATTGGTGTTAGTAAATTAGGATCAGGTGTATAGGATCAATCAGTATATTTTTTGTGTCTACATTTTTCCCCTCTTTGAAGCAATGTACTCGCTGCATTGGTTCAAAGAATAATCTGTCAAGATCAAAATTCAAAAAAAATTCAATTTTTTCAAATGCCCCATTTCTTCCCCAACAAAAGAATTATGCTGGTATACTACCCCCTCGAGAGATCGGATGAAAATTTGGATTTTTGGGTGATCTCATGAAAAAAGAAGACAAGATGCCTAACGGGTCCAAAAAGGGGCCATGATGGCAAAAGCATGCCAAAACACAAAAAAATGATGCAACATGACCCTTGGTTGAGTGAAAAAGGGATCGAGAGTCCAAAACCCAAGGTTGATGGCTAAACAAGGTCAAAAAACCCTTTCATGCTTCAATAAGCCCTAGGGGGGCATCTCCAATTCATTTGCACACTTATCCTTTAGAGATTTAGCATTTTTGAGCTTTGACCTTCGTGCAAGATGGTGCAAAGACCACTTCCTCGACACATTTCAGAGTGAGTACGAGTGTACCAGCAACTACCAGGCGCAAGACCACTGGTATGTGACCCTGCCCCACCTTGTCCTTTCAATTTTTGTGCACATTTAATAGGCCTAGAAAGTTAAACAAATCAAGCGTCATTGTTTTTTGCTACTAAAAGCTTAGAATCGATATGGCACGGCCTTTAAGTGCACTACTATTGAGTCTTGTGATGTGGTGTCATAGTTTAGAAATTAGGGTTTAGCCTTGAAAGTACACCGCATGTGCAAATAACACCACAATGGTCTAGTTAGCAATTTAAATTTTAGGGTCAAATTGATGTGTGGTCAAACTGCACCGCAGTGATGAAGTTTATAACTTTGAGGTCTCCAACGACACAATTTGGAGCTTTCAAACAATGACGCCATTGTAAACAATGCAGTTTCTATTTCGATCGTGAAAACTTCAAATAAGATCCTAATTTTTTATGAAACTTGATGTTGTGGGTTTACTGGTGCAGGAGGATGTAGAGCCAATACAATCACGTGAGGATAGATCCTCAATTCTAAGCCAGCTGACTAGATTACATGAGTTGCTCTAGGAGCACCTAGGAGCAATTGGGATCTAGTATGTCGCATATGCCCCAGTCATTAGGGCACATCTAGGGATGATGACAACACTGGCGAAGAGATGGCACAGTGAGACATCCTAGTTCACTTCCCTACTAGTGAGGTGATAGTTACCTTGGAGGGTGTGTGGTGCATTATTTATTTGTTGATCCATGGAGAGTAGGTAATCTATGATGTGGATGTTGGGAAAGATGCCTATTATGAGGTTATAGGCCTAGATGAGTTTATTTTTCTTGAGGGACAGATTGAGCTGGAGTAGTACAGGAGCTCGGTGTTGACATTCAAATTGATTGTGGCAGTGATTATCTCAAAACTTGTGGCACTAGATCGGCATGGCCGTTACTTCTATCTAGGATGGGGTCTTTCCTAGGAGTGGATGCTCCAGTGAAGAGAGTGCTTTTCATGGGAACCAATGATGCTAACCTCACTCTACCATGATTTACACGAGTTTTCATACTGTGACAACAAGGCCATTGGAGTAGGAGTCACACTCCACATCTGGGCCTAGGAGCACATTGGAGTGCTTTTCCCATGAGTTACACTAGTTGACATGGAGCTAGATGACCTAGCAGTCTGGCGCTATAGAGGTGGTTTGAGCTTTACACACACAAGAGAAGTCAACATCCATTACTAGTAGAGGGTTATCAATGAGATGACTATTTTTACTTAGAGGCCTTAGCTCAGGATACCTTCCTAGTATGATGATGTTTAGCAGCTTTTCCTCATGAGGGAAGGATTGACTCATGCATGGAAAAGAGCACACCATGATCGAGCATTATCTACTCGATCTGGTGGCTAGGCAATTTGGAGATGTGCAGGACTATCCCAATGACCAGTACATGGCCATATTTTCTCATCCTATGAGGGAGACCACATGGGGTCAGACGATCCCACCAGAGGAGGAAGTGGATAGTTTTTAATAGCTAGTGCCTAGGCCATGGCCATATGATTAGGTCCAAGTGGACCCAGGGACTACACAGGCATACCGAGATTGGTTTCATCCTCCTATCAGATTGATAGTGCTAGGGGTAGCCTTACCACAGTGGAGACCCAAAGGTCGATTAGCAAGGCGGGGGTTTGGAGTGAGGAGGTCAAGAAGATGGGGATGGGGATGAAGATGGGGGTAGAGGATGAGGTGGACCACCCCTCAATCAAAGAGGGCTAAGGGATCAAGTGCATGGAGACCCATAGAGAGATGGGGATAGGTAGCAAAGAGATAGGGATCTGTAGAGAGATGCCTCGAGGGACAATCAACAATAGCCACCACCACTTCCACCACCACCTCAACCAGACCAGAGGGATTCCTTGATCTAGTAGCTCTAGGTACAGGTTTCCACATTGATAGTCAAGAGAGATTAGGTGAGAGTAGAGCGGGATCAGGCCATACAACAAAGATAGACCACCAAGCTATAGCTGGCATAGGAGACCAATTGATGCTAGCAGCTCAAGAGCACATAGGGCAGGACAATCCTGGCACACATGTACCGAGATGAAGTTAGAGAGGTTGGGTAATATAGAGTACACTATCATTAGGCAGTGCCTCGAGCATCCTAGGTGTCAGACTTCTCGCAGCAGATAAGGCAGAGGCAAGATCAGCCCAAGAGACAGTTGGGTGAGGGGAGCAACCATTAGGGCTAGCTTCATACTTTTTACTAGAGACACCATTATTTTTGAGATCCATAGGCTCCATTTTTTGATAGCCCCATGGGTGTTTGTATTATATTGGTTGATACATACACTTGATCCTAATTCTCTATACCATGATAGTTGTATTATTTGATGATATATATATGATATGGCCGATTTTATATATGAGATGTGTCCTCTTCTTATTTATGCATGATGGATGGATGTATCTTATTTTCCTATATGTGATGTGATGACATGATATGACTTTATTTTATGTGATGCAATGTGATGATTCTATTTTATGTGATGTGATGCAATGATTATGTAGATGTTTATGGATGGATGCATTTCTTTTTCCATATCTTTCTACGAACTTTTTATGATGATCATGTATGGGTGAAAATGGATGTAGATGTTATGATATGAAAATTATTTAAAATGCTTTGACTAATAGATCTATATTATGTACCCAATGGATGATGATGATGATATATGCTATGATCATGAGATGTATGCAATGCTCTTTTTGTCTTTCAATACTTTTTCTACGTATGATGTGATAATGTATGTATAAATGACATGATAATGCACATGATATGATGTGATGATGCTTTTATTATGATTCATATGTGATGATGCAAATGAATGATATGATGATGCAATGATGTGTATGTGATTATGCAATGAATGTTTTGATGATGCATATGATGTGATTTAATAATGGCTATGTGATGATACTTTTATATTTATGCAATGAAGGAAAATGTATGGTTTATGAGATGCTTAGAATTACCAATCTATATTATGCAATGATGAAATGTAATGCATATGATATTATTAATGTTTCCTATATTATATGTCATGATAGGCATTATGTTGACTACTTTTTGTTGTAGGATGGATGCATTAGCAATGATTTTAATTAATTGTCATGGTACGATGTTAGCGTGGAAAGAAGACAGAAGAAAATAAGAGAACTCAACAAGTCAACTTTATTAGAGATGAAAATGATGATGATGATTTTCTTACCAAGAATTAGGACTTTAAAAGGGTTATTTACCTTATGTTTGATAACACACATATGCATGATTCATCAAGGCATAAAGAACCAAGATGGCATTGCACCTAGTGTGATGGACTTTGACTTGACAACTAGATAGGGGTACTCTTGTTCACACCTAACATACGAAACGTTATTCAGAATTTAGTTTAGATATTACAAACATCTAATGCCAAAACATAGAAAGGCAAGCCTTCCTATGTGGTCAACAAGACACCTAAAATACCCTCCCTACACCCAAAAAAAGCACACATGACCAAGGTTATATTACAAGAATATCACACAAGAACAAGAGATAAAAAAATAATGATCGCCCAATTCCATTCTCTCTAAATCATTTTCTTTGGAAATCATAGAGAGGTCATTAGAATGAGCACAATAAGATAAGTTAAAGGACAAAGATCAAGTAAACAAACAAGCTAATGTTCTTCATACCACTAGCCAAGACTAACCTACAATGATGCCTAATGTTGATGTCCATTGTAGGAAGGATGCATCCTAGGATATGATGTTATGAAATGATTTTGGATTTGACTGGATGATGAGCTATTGATACTAAGAGTTGACCAACTTGTTTACTTATTGACCTAGACCTAAGACCTTGACACTCCAATTTTCACTTAAAACCTGCTAGACTTGTTTTCGACTTCCTTACCAAAGGTTGAGGATGATGATTGATTTATTATGAGTGATGTTTATTGCAGGTGAAAGAGAGATGGGAATGGATGGATTTTTTCAAATATTTGGATGTTTTTGAGGTTTTAAAATGTTTTGAGGCTATTTTTGGTATTTTTGAGATGATTTTCAAATTTTCCAATGTTTTGGGGTTTGCTAAGATTTTGACCAAGAGACTAACCTAAAGACCCATCCTAGGGGTCTTGGGGGTTGATCAAAAAATTATCTTTGCCTACTTGATATACACAGAGACCACATATTTCAACTAACATAGACTCAATTATTGATGAGATATGAACAACTAGATTGCCAATTTGTTATGACGAACTCCTAAACGACTGACCTAAGTGTCTTGGGGGATGATCAAAGATCAACCTTGCCTATTTTCAAAGCTTAGAGACACATAGTTCGACAAGACGACTCTATTTTTTACTTTTTTGACTGACATTTCAACTTATTTTTGGATTTTGATATGTTTTGAATGTTTTTGGATTTTCCAATTTTATGAATGTTTTTGAATTTTATTATTTTTTGAAAGTTTTTGGATTTTATGATTTTAAGGAAGACTTCAAGAATATACATGAATCTGATCCAATGAGAACATTCCCCCAGCATGATGCAATAGAATACTCCAATATAGGTAGGAAAAAATGACCTTAAGAATGGGCCAAGTAGTACTAGGAGGGATCATGATACAAACACATAATCAAGCTATGATGCAGACATGAATGGGTGATGGATGGAGATATGGAATGTGATGGATGATGATACAGAATAAGCCATGGAGATCTTGGTGGATGTAAAGTGTTTATTTACACAAGGTGCTTATTTTCCAGGTTTTCACCAAGGTACTTGCCCAAAGCACCATCGAAGTGGTTTTCACTAGAGGACAATTTTTTTCTCTTTATTGTTTTTTAATCCTTTTTCTGATTTTTTTAGTTTTCTATGTTTTTTTTCTAGTTTTACACCTTGAAAGATTAGGCATAAAACTTTTTGTGATGGGAGCTATTCATGGGCTTCTATAGAGGCTCTCCTTTTGGTGTTGATAGCTAATATACCCCTAACTTGTAGCTTGCTATGATGACGAAGGGTCCAACCAATTGGGTTCAAATTTTCCCTTGTCTTGATTAAAACATTCTTCTGATTCTCCTTCAACACCAACTCTCCAACTTAGAAGGTACGACTCTTGATCATCTTGTTGTAACTCCAGTTGAGACAGTTCTGGTACACTTGCAAATGGTTTAAGGCATCCATACACTGCTCATCTAGTAGTTCCAGCTCATTTAACCTTGATACCCAGTATTCTTCATCTATGATGAGATTCTGCAATGATATTCTCAGTGATGGAAGCTCAATCTAAAAGGGAAATATGGATTTTGATCCATACACCATGGAGTAAGGGGTGGAACCTATTGGTGTGTGGATGCCTTTTCGGTAGGCCCATAAGGTGAAATTCATCTACAAATGCTAGTCACAACTAGTGTCATTGACTTTTTTCTTCAGGATTATTAGGATGGTCTTATTTGTAGAGCTTGGTCATTTCCTTGGGAATAGTATGTAGTGGAAAAGCGATGTTGGATTTTGAACTTTTGGCATAGGTTGTGAACATCTTGGTTCTTGAAAGGTGTCCCATTATCTAAGATTATGGCTTAAGGGATACCATAGCAAAAAATTAAGTAGTTCAGGATGAACTTTGATATCTTCTTTCCTATGATATAGGTCATGGGGATGGCTTCCACCCACTTTGTGAAGTATTCAATTGCAATGATGATAAACTTATGTCTACTAGATGAGGTGGGGGTAATTTTTCCAATGAGATCAAGCCCCCACTATGAAAAGGGCCAAGGTGTAACAATTGGGTGGAGCTCTTGAGCTGGTGCATAAATGATTTTCCCATGCTGCTAACACTACAAATACCTTCAGACATAGTCATGTGCTTCTCTTTCTATTGTAGACCAATAGTACCCCAGCCTCAATAGTTTATTCGCCAAGGTCATACTGCTCGAATGTGTACCACAAATGTTATTGTGCACCTTGGTTAAGGAAACCAAAGCTTCCATAGTGTTTAGGCAATGTAACAGGGTTCCTTCAATTCTTCTACAATATAGGGTATCTCATAGGATGAAAAAACAAGATGATGTTTTGACAAAGGCTCTTTTGAGGTTCAAGGTTATGTTGGTGGGGAGGACTCCTATTCTTAGGTAATTGTATATACCATGATACCAAGGATCACTAGGACCAATGATTTCACACAAAAATTCAAACTCTAGTACCTCGAATGTAGGAACGAGAAGCTACTCTATGAGGAATTCTTTCTTTGTGACATTGTGTGGGATTTCTAATACTGATCCAACTGTAGCCATTGCATCCTCTACTCTATTATTTTCTCTAGGTAGTTGCTCAAATGTGATATCAATGAAGGACTCCTTGAAGCTTTCTACCAATTTATTGTATGGAGTTAGCTTGTCATCCTTGGTTTGATACTCGTCATTTACCTAATTGATTACGAGCTATGAATCTCTATAGAAATTGAGTGTCATGATCTGCCACTGTACTCCAATCCTTAGCCCTATGATGAGAGCCTCATATTTTTCAATGTTATTGGTGCAAGGGAATGGAAACTTGAATGATTTTGGTAGATGGTCCCCTTATGGGGTGATGAATAAGATCCCTACTCCTGACCCATGTTGTGTGTAGGATCCATCAAAGTACATTTTCTATTGATCTACCACACTTAGGTTGAAGATTGATTCCTCGAGGAATTCTAATACAAGTGGATTCTCTAAGTATATTGGTGCCTCCGCCAGTTGATTTGCAATTGCTTTTCCTTTGAAGGCCTTGAGTTCCACATAGTCAATGTCATGCTCTATCATGATAATAACCCATTTTTTTGTTTGCCCTATAAGAATTTCTTTAGAAAGTAGATACTTAAGGGGGTCTATCTTTGCAATGAGCTTTATTTGATGGGCTAGCATGTAATGTTTGAATTTTTGTGCTACAAACACAACTACTAGACAACCTTTCTCAATGGATGTATAGTTTAGTTCATGTCCCACCATGGTTCTGCTGATGTAGTAGATGGATCTCTCTTTTCCATTTTCATCATGTTGTGCTAAGAGAGCATCGAGAGTTGTTTTTGTTGTTGATATGTATAAGATCAAAGGTTTTCCTAGAATTGGTGGCATGAGGACTGGTGGCATGAGTAAGTACTCCTTGATCTTGTTGAAGGCCTAATCACATTTCTTGTCCCACTTGTATGCTACCCCCTTTTGGATTAGATGAGAATAGGGGACAACCTTTTCTACTAGTTGTGCTATAAATTGACGGATAGACTGGAGTCTTCCTTGTAGGCCTCTTAGCTTTTTGAATGTTTTTGAGGCCTCCATTTTGAGGATTTCCTTGACCTTAGAAGGATCTATCTTGATTCCTCTCATAGACATGATGTACCTAAGGAAATTCCCTAATTGTACCTCAAAGACACACTTCTTTGGATTGAGTCTGACTTTGTATTCCTCTAACCTATCAAAGATGGGGCCCAATGCAGCTATGTGATTTCATTGTTTCTTTGACTTGGCTAGTATGTCATCCACATAAATTTTCATAGTTTTATGAATCATGTCATGAAATACTAGTGTCATGGCCCTCTGATAGGTATCTCTTTCATTCTTCAACCTGAAAAACATCATATTCCAACAATATGTCCCCCATGGGCAAGTGAAGGTCATTTTATGTTGGTCATCTTTTGCTATCATGATCTGGTTGTAACCTAAGAATCCGTCCATCAAGAATAAAAAATCATGTCCTGTCATCATATCCACAATCATGTCAATGTTTGGAAGTGGAAAGTCATCCTTGGGACATGCTTTGTTTAGATCTCTGAAGTCTATGTAGATGAGGATTCCCCTAGTGGGCTTTGAGACAAGTACAAGGTTTGAGACCCATTCTAGATAATTAATAGATTGTATGAATCCTAAATCTAGGAGCTTTTGTAACTCCATTTTGACCAACAATGTATCTGGGGATGCATTTTCCTTAACTTTTTCCTCACTGGCTTTGCTTCGGGATATACAACTAGGTAATGAACCATAACCTTTGGATCAAGGCCAAGCATGTCAACATAGGTCCATGCAAATTTTTTCTTTCTTTCTTTTAGGAATGTAGCTAGAAGTTCATGTTCTTCTGTGAGAAGTGACTCTGCATAGAATGTTATGTTTGGCATTTCCTCTATTCCTAGGTTGACTGGATTGTACTTTTCCACTAGGTTTGTTGACTTCTCCTAATAAATTTCACTGAGAGGAAGATTGAATCCTTCATCCTCCGATGCCTCAGAGAGGTTTTCCCCATTGGATGCATCCTTTATTTTTACTACTTTTGGGTCAAAGAGTGCCACGGTGTGGTTTTCACTCAAAGACCTAGAGATTATTCTAATATTTTCCTATGAATTCTAAGAGTGCCTCATCATTTTTGAAAGTGTCCAAAATTAGTGGTCCTCCTTGGTTGTAGTCAATGAGTTGGGGATAGACTAGATTTATTTCATGGGTTTGATGGTTTGACTCAAAATACAAGGTACTAATCATGAGTAGGGAGGAATCTTCAAAAAGAATAGGAAAGTTAGTTATGGGATCCTCATCACTACTACACACATTGGTTACATCGAAGGTATAATTGTCTAAGGGCAAACCTATGGATATCGGCAACCGAGGGGGAGCTTTGACTTTCTTAACCAAGGGCGCTTTTCCAAGTATGGTTACCTTCAGAGAGGTACATCTGAGGCCAAGATTTCTTATCCACTTCTTAGCGATAAGGGGTTCAAATAGGCCATTGTCATTCTTCCTGAATTTCTTGTTTCTATCATATCCCATCCTGAGCATCAATTGTAGACCTTTGTTGCTCTCATCCATTAGAAGATCAAGCATGGGCCTTTCATCTTGATATAGGAGACTAGATGTGTCTCTTTCATCTACTATTTCTTGACTTAAGTCTCCCCAAGATATGAATCTAGAGGGGTCCACTTTGAAGGTATGGGATGATGTTTCAGCTAGTTGTGGTTACACATGAGTCCTAGGAGATTGGGGTAACTCTCCTATGACAAAAGCACTTTTCTTCATTCTATAATCCCCACACCTATTGTCTTGGATAATGACCTTTATTTTAGATATATCAGGAATGGTAGGTGTCTTTGTCTCAAAAGTGGACACTAAGGTAGTTGGGTCTACTTATGGAGTGGTAGGGCCTTCATCGTTCTTTGGGACTTGAAGGATTTTATAGTGTTTTGCTTCTAGGTTCTTGCATTAGGAAAAGGGTTCAAGATCACCATCGATCATGACCTCTTAATTTTGATATGGGAACTTGACATATTGATCGAAGGTGGAAGCAACTACTTGCATCCCATTGATCCATGGACACCCTAAGAGGATGTTATAAGGTAAATCAAGGTCAAGGACCTAGTATGTGGTTTCCATAGTGGTTGTCCCTACTTGAATAGGGAGCTAAATAGTGCCTTGAGACAATATTTCCTAATCATCATATGCTCTGATTGTGATTCCCTTCCCCATTTCAATGAAATCCTATGGGAATCCTAGATTCTTTATTAGTTTGAGGGAATAGATGTTTAGACCTGCACCCCTATCCACCAAGACCCTTTTGAATTTTTTTTTATGAACTAGGACTTCAAGGTGGAGTGCATGATTGTGAGATTGTTGGGTGGGAAATTTCTGATCAGAGAATGTTAGGATACTTTGGGTGGTGATGTGTCCAAACATAGCTTGGAACTGGTCAACATCAAGATCCATGGAGATAGTGGATGAAGCCAATGCTTCCTCTAGGATTTTTCTATGCACAAGTGATATCTTCAGCAACTCCATGATGGATATCTGAGAGAGGGTTTTTTTGAGGTTGTCTAGGACATTGTAGCCATTAGGAATGGATTTTGGATTGGAGGTGGATGCCCTAGGTGTCTATTATGGTCTAGCAATGGTAGCTTTGTTGCCACATGTGGTGACTCCACAATCAGCTTTGGCTCCTTTGATATTAATAAAAGTGACCTTTTCATCAATGAATGCAACAACATGATCATACACATGGTTCACATTGGTGTACTTGGTCTTTCCATAGTTTTTCCCTTGATTATGATCTGACACTAGATTCATGTATATTTTAAGCTCTTTATTTCTAGCTCGTTGCTCAACATTTATGATCTTGTCATGAATGAGGTCTTAGATAAAAATTTTCAACCTCATGCAGCTAGTTGTTGTGTGCCCCTTGACTTTGTGAAAATCACAAAGGTGGTTTTCATTGTACCATGGTGGTTTTACTTGGGGTTCTTGATACTTCTCATAAGTGGGAATTTTGATGAGATTTTTGTTTATCAATTTCTTCATGATTGATTCAATTGGTTCCCCAAGGGTAGTCTACTTTTGCTTGGGGGCATTTTTGTTTCACGGGGGTGGTCCCCCTTGATTATTTAGGTTGTTGAGTTGATTGTTGGGTGTTTGTTGTGATACCATGTTGGCTTGAGTTTTGTTTTGATTGTTGCCTTGTGGTTATTGGTATGTTTGTGTGTTTTCTTTTGGAGCACTGATTATGACCTTAGCATCTACCACACCATCATTGGTGACATTTTTTTTCTTCACCCACATGCGAAGTTTCTCATTATAGCTATTGGATGGGTGATTGTCTTGATGTTATTAATACATGGGTGTCCCCCCTTGTGCAATAAGGTATCTTTCAATGTTGAGTGCCTTGGGGATCAAATGGTCATATGTGGTGATACATTGCATCTTAAGATGGAATGCTAAGGTTTTCTCAAGATTAGCAATGATGGTGCAAACTTGTTGTTCTTTTGTAATGGCCCATTTGCTCCTATTGGCCTTGGATCACCATCATTGTAAGAAGGAAGTGAATGATTCCCCCTTGGCTTGTTTAAGAGTAGATAGTTTCTCAACACTCACATACATACCAATATTGAAAGCATAGTTTTTTATGAATGCGTCTATAATCTCTTGGAACTTTTTGATGCCAGGAGGAAGGCGAGAGAACCACTCCATGGTTTCCCTGATGTGATCTTCAGGGTTTCCCATCCCACAATACTTGTCGAATTTAGGGATTTAAAATCCCTTTGGGAAAGGTACCATTGCAAGACTCCTGTCAAATAGATAGGGACACAAGTTTCTTAGTGTTTTTGTTGTTTTCCCCGACTAGAGATCTAGCACTTGCTACAAGAGCAACTTGATTTTTTTCATCATGTCATTTTGCGGGTCAAGAGGTGGAGTGAACATGTTTTGAAGTGGTTGGTTTTTTCAAGTGATGGGTGGAGTGTTGGGTATGTTGGTGGGAGTTTGTTGCAAGCTCTATTGTGTGATCAAGGCTTGCTGATATGCCTTCATTTGTTGTTGGTCTTGTTGTTGTTGTGCCAACAATGCTTGTTGTTGGTCTTGTTGTTGTTGTACCAACAATGCTTGTTGTTGGGCTAGTAATTGGGCTGCTTCTTGCCATGCTTGGTACTATTGTAGGGCTTGTTGATATGCTTGTTGTTGGGTTGATTATAGTTGTTCCTGATATTGAGCTTGCATTTGCGCTTGCACTTGCTAATCTTGGTATTGGGCTTGTGCTTGAGCTTGAGCTTGTGCTTGTTGGGTAGCTTGTACGACTTGTGCAGTTTGAGTTGCTTGGGATGCAACTTGGGTAGCTTGGGTGGCTTCTTGTTGTTGTAATAATGCTTGAGCTTGGGCAGCTTGCTATGCTTGTTTTTCTTGTTGTGCTTGTTTCACTTGTTGTGCAACTTGTGTGTTTTCTACTTGTTGCACTTGAAATTGTTGAAGTTCCTTTTGATAGGCCTATTGTGTTGGTTGCAATGTGATGCTATATTGATTGGCCACATTTATTCTTGGTGGAAGTGGTGATAGTGGATTTGGAATGGTGTTTGTTGTTGTGATGATAGGTACCATTGTATTGATGATGGGGATTTGTGTAGTGGATGGTATGATTGATATGCCTAGTCCTTGAGAGACCACGTTTATGGATGGTGTTGTGATTGCCTAGGTTGCTTGGAGAGTTGCCATTTGTTGTTGTGATATCGATGGTAAGATTGGAGGATTGGGCATGATGTTTTGATTTATGATTGGGGGTTGTTTTGACTTTTTTGATTGAGTGGTGGTAAAGGAGGTATCCCTAAACTGAGGGGTGGCGTGGATATTAATGGAAAAGGTGGAAGTGGTGGAAAAATGGGTGGTGTGTTCCCTTGATGAAAAGATGATGGTGAGGGGTAGAAGATGCCCCCTTTTCCAAATAGCCCACCTTCTCCTTATGAAGTCATAGGGATAGAGGTTTGTGTGTTGAGAGGATATGTTGGTGTTGCGTGAAAATATGATGGATCATTTGGGTCATGAAAGGTGAGTGGAACATATGGGTGTAGTGGATTCAATGGGATGGATTGACCCTAGATGGTGTTCCCATCCAAATCTTGGTTTTTCACAAGGGTGTTTGTTTGAATTGCACGACACAATGAGCTTCCCTTGTTGACAATTGGTGGAGTTGGAGCAATGGATGATGTGATTTGAGTGATGCTTTGAGTGATGCTTTGAAATGGAGGTGTGGATGAGATTGGAGGCGTAATCCCAAGAGGTTTCTCCACAAGAGTGCTTAAATCATAGTCAAAAGGGATTTTAGCCCCTTATTTTGCTAATTCTATCATGTATTGTTAGGGGTTGAGCTTCATCTAGGATTGAAAATTATGTGAGTTTCAAGATTTTGGACCATTTCAATAATTTTATCTTGTGTCATCTCTAAAACATTGTTTGTGATGTCTTCCATTTGTCCTTCCTCTTGATAATTTTGTGGAAGTGGAGGGAGATTGAGCGTGGGATTTCTAGATCCAATTGGATTGATTTTGGGAGCAGTTTGACTCAAGTCACTTGAAGTTGATGTTTCTTTTTTGGTTTCCATGTTCTTGTGTTGAGATCTAGTTTGAACCATAAAATGAAGATCAATTTTCAAGAATGGGGGATGAACCTTTAATTCCTTGGATTGATCTAAAATTTAGGTACAAAAAAGAAAGTCTAAGATATTAAGGATCAAGGATGATGATGGTGATAATGAAATATGAATGATTGGAACCCTTAGGAAACCTTGAAGGGGATACTAAACTTTAGGACTTTTGGATTGATGTTTGATTTTATTTTGGATTTTGATCTTGATTTTGGATTGATTTGATTTGATTTTTATTTTGATTGTATTTGAATAATGAACTTATAAACTCTAAGAGGTTGGATTTTGTCCTAGTGTAAACTTGTCCACAAGCTGATAATTTGAGTAAGTGTGCAAAGAAGGATTCATCTACACACACCTAGTCAAACAGGATGATTTGGATTTGTTTTGATTTTTTTGATTTCAAGAGGATTTTCCCAAAGTTTAGCATAAATCATTTTTTCAAGATTTCCAAGAGTTGTTTGTGAGATGGATTTTGATTTTGGTGTTTGAGGGATGGATGAAGATGTTTTGATTTTGATCCTAAGAGACTTAGATAGAATTTTGTGTACTAGACCAAGGTGTTGAAGAACATGATAATACTTCCTATGTGAGATACTCAAACCTTTGAAAGAGACTTGGATTTTGACAATAGTAAAATGAATACAAATTTGGATTGTTCCTTGATGCACATTTGTAAAATTTGGTCTCTTTCTCTAAATTCATAAAGCATAGACAAATGTTTCTTGTGAGATTTTTGACTAAGACCTTTGGACTTTGGTTTTCGGATTTTTATCTTTTGAGAAATCATTTGGAAGATCACATGTGTTGAGTCTAATTGTTTCTTATTTTTTCTTAGTGAGTTCTTTTTACCACAAACAATTCTTGATTAATCTTTCAAACTAAATGTCTAATGTCCTAACTTCTTCTCATCCCACAAAGTCCATTATGTGGAAATCAAGGAAATTGAGGCAAAAGTTTCCTATTATTGACTTTAGTGAGAGAAAATTGAGATGAAAATTCAAATGCTTAGAAGCCTCTAAGGATAGAATCCCTAGGGAAAGCAATAACACTTGAATTTTTTCAAAGGTATTTTCTTCCTCTAAAGGGTTTGAAATTTGATGATCATGTTTGAATGTTTGTTTTCCAGTGTTTAAGATCCAAGCAAAGTGTATTGATTCCAAGAACATGCACAACCCTATGGATAGTTAAGAGACAATATTTATTGAATCCCCACTTGGATAAATCTAGCTGTACTTATTCTTAGCAGATGATTAAAATCTTGACCACACTGGCTCTCTTCTATGGTTCAGCCAAGCTTTAGTACCCATGAAACTCCCATGGCATACTTCTCATCTCTACCAAGAACTACAAAATGTGGGGTGGCTTCAAAGGTCTGACCTCTTGCACCAACAAATAGATAAGGATTTGGGTCTTTAAACAAAAGGTTCTAGTATAGGCATTACGTTCATGGGGGATCATCCATACAGCAAGAGACCATTGCTTCCCTTCTTGTCGGAATAATCCTCATGATACTTGAACTTTCCTCAAGTACCCACACTTATATACCAAGTGGAAGCCACTTGGATTTAGCATGTTCTAGGTTGGGTTATTCCATCGCATGATTAATTTTTCCCACTAGGTAGGCCCTCTAAGGGTAAAAAAAAGTGAGCAAGAACATTCGTAGTTTGATCAATCTTTTTTTGTGTGAACAAAGAGAGAACACACGTGATATACTCCACTCACACTAGAAAGATTTTATTCAATTTTAAGAATCCAAATATTTTTTATTCTCAAGATCGTCATGAGGTGCAAGAGAATTGCATACGTCTTTTAAATGATATTACTTTGTATAAGAAATTACAAAACACAAAAGCACTTGTTCATTTTAACCTTTAAAGCAAGAATGGGATTCTTTTTAAGCACCAATTTTGAAGTGTGATATTTGTTTTTTCAATTGTTAGGTCCAAAAAAAATGTAGTAAGTTCCAAAGATTCTTTTTAATCCCTTTTTTTTGTTCTTTTAAGCCTAAATGAAATCTATTGAGTCCTAAAGCTTGAAAGATAGAAAATCCTTAGAATGGAATTATAATCTCTTCCAAAGTGTTTAAAAAAACTTGATCTAAAAGAAGAAATATGTCATAAATAAAACTCCTCCTTGCTTTCTCCCTTCCTTCTTGACCACTTCAACCTATAAAACTAATTAGTTCACAAAAAACCAAAGACAACAAATAGGTTAAAAGGTTAAAAATAATCAAAGACAAAAAGCACATGTCAAAATAACCTAGAAGTTGACTCTTACTCAAACCCAGTGACATAATTCACATATGCATCATAGTTTGACAGAGTCAATGTTCTTGTATGGCGATGTTGGGACTGATAGTGTCAGACTATGGAGAAACTAGTGACTGCATATGTGTCGCTATTTTGACCAGCGGTGGAGTTTGGAAATTGGCCTGACTGGTGATAGAAAAATGGCAAAGTGTCCCAATTTGGAATTCAAATATACTAGCGAGAAGAATCTAAAGTCGTAGTTTGGAGTTTTTCAATGTCGCAATATAGCACTGTTGGACTGATAGCGGCACAATTCCTCTGTTAGTGGCACACTTTCCTGTAGACACAAAAGTTTCAAAAAGCAACAGAATTTTGAAGAAAAAAGTGTTAATTTCCTCCAATCCACCCTCCTTCTAGTGCGAAAATGTGAATGCCGATCCTAGACCTCACAAACATAAAGAACAAACACAACATTAGTCCCATATGCAAGTTAGAAACATCATTCCCTATGAAATTTATTTAATATATCAAGAACAAGAAATAAATGAAGAATGTGAATAAAAACTATCTAATCTTGCTCAAAATAAACAAACTCTCAATCCCATGGGGGAATTGGTGTCAATTTTATGTGGAAAATGGCCCTTTCCCAATTCCTTGTAAGCTTGATGATCAATGTTGAAGATTTGATGCTCTTTGGTGAAATTTCTCCATAACCTAGCTATGAAATCATGAAAATGGATGAAAATGGATAAAGATGGATGGAAATTGCTCAAAAACTTGAAGATAATAATGGTGCATGAAGTTTTGTCTACAAAATCCAAATGAAAGCCTTCTATTTATAGAAGGGAATCATGGAGGATGAGGAAAAATGGATGAATGTGGGAGAAAACATCAACCAATAGAAAAATTGCCACTTGTAAACATGTGAGTGGACAAAGGTGGAGCACATTTGGATTAATGTGCACATTAATTCCATTAGGTAGAATTTCAAATTTGGAGAAGTGACAAGTTGGAGGGAGAGAAGAAATGAATTAAATGCCACTTGGCTCAAGAAAAGGACATGTAAGAGGCCTTTAATGCCTTGTTGGATGGACAAGTACTTTTGGAGGGAGAATTCAAACTAGGAGAATATTCCCACTTTGATGCCTTTTTGAATGAAAATTGAGGATTTATTAATTAATTGAAATGATTTTCATGAGCAAGTTACAAAAGCTAGAGGATTTGATGTATTAGTGTTAGTATTAATCAGGATTTGATTAATTAAGATGGAATTGATTTGACAATTTGATTTAGATTTTAGGATTTAAATAAATCATAGTGAGAGGAATAATATATTTAGACTTAATTAAATAAAGTTTGATTTATTTAATTAAAGAGGATGATGTTAGATTTAATCAAATAAAGCATAATTTATTTAATTAAAAGAGGAAAATTAGGATTAATCAAATAAAATGATTTATTTAATTAATAGTAGATAATGACTTAATCAGATAAAAATGATTTATTTAATTAAGAGATGAAATGTGATGAATTTAATCAAATAAATATTATTCAATTAAATGGTTAGCAAAGGAGATGATTCAGGAAGAACTGGTATCAGTAAATTAGGATTAGGTGTATAGGATGAATCAGTAATTTTTTGCGTCTACAATTAGTAATATAACTATTGAGGGAAAGGGGAAAAAATTCCATTCAAAATACATCATTTAATCCCCTATTTGATATATTTCAACCCATAAACATATAATTTAGAGTGACAAAGGGTACTCCCCTTATAGACACGATCTCGCAGCCACAACACAAAACAAAACAAGTAAAATGCGATAAGAAAATGAGCTATTTTATTATCTCTAGAATAAAACAAAAATTACAACATTCAACCTTATTATATGGGCTATCTTATTATAGTCATATACCAAAATTGTAGATTAGAGCATTCACTCTTGGATCTACCTTCACCATCAAGTAATTGACATTCCTTCTTAGCCTTGCTTCCCTTTCTTTCTAGCTTTTGGCTCTCTTCTCACTGGCCACTTCCCACTCAGATTAGATTATATCCTCATTGCTCTTCCCTTGTTTTTCCTTAGTACTAACATTGCTATCCAATAAAAAATGAGATCATGCAGGTAGCTACCTAGTTATTTGTGACTTCAATTCTATTCCTTCATGCCAAGTAATCATCTTTCAACCATCAACTTCATGTTTGAAATCGTTTATCCAATGATCGCATTGATTCACAACAATGATATACAATCAATAAATAATATCATACCACGTGTTTTCACCTTACTCATCTGTCTATCACCATCAATATACAGATGTTTCTATCTACCTTCTCACCATCGTAGTGTCATGGGGACTTCAATTCCTCTTACCTCGTATGGTAAGGTATCATCGATGAAGCTCCTATCAAGATGTCAAATAGACTCCTCATGACCTCCCATCGAAACATGTTTGTCTCCATGATATCAAAATAACGAAGGGACTTGCAATCTTGTCATCCTGAAATCCTATCATCACCTTGATGCAGTTTCATCACTTAGTCAGAGGGACTCACAAATGACTCCTTTTGATAACCCAAAGTCTCCTTGATGCATCTGTCAAAATGTCTACAATTTTTTAGAATTTCAAAGGGACTTTGAATGTCATCCTACCAATATATGAACCTCCCTCTGATGTGAATTCTTCATAATCATTTATTGATGTTGCTTTCATCATCAATATGTCAAACAGACATGAAGTAAGGTCTCTTCAAGATCTCCATATCTCATCGATGATCCAATTCATCAAACACTAAAAAAAAAGGTCATCCTTAACATTGAATGTTGATGTCTTCATGTTACATCCATGAGTAAGCCACAAGCCCGAAGTATGAAACATATACATCTCTCCATATTCAATGAATTCAATTTGGTTCAGCCCTCATTCCAAAAGAAACAACATAGATTTTTTTGGGTTGATGCAAGATTACTCTTACACCCTGGATGCTCCTACATCATAGAGTATATATAGTGTATGATAAAATAGAACAAGATGAGAAAGTGGTGTGTATAGAGATTTGAATCTAAGAAGATAAATCCTATCCGTATTTTTATTCTAAGTTTTTGTGAAAGTGATGGAGGAAAAGAGGGGGTGAATTCCAAAAGGCATGATAGAAAAAGCTTAAAGAGAATGGAAAATATATATTTAAAACATAGAGAGGATGAGAAATGGTTTTATAAGTTATACCATCAACAATGGAGGAAATGGTGTGGCAAAGTATAAGGAGGTATGTGGAGATATAATTAGAAGAGGAGAAGAAAATAAATGGATATTTTATCATATCGGTATCATGGGAGAGTAAATCCTTAAATATTAAATGGTTTCTCTTGCTACACTATAATAATGGAGTCTCCTATTTAAATTATTATGGAAAAGTGTTTGAGGAATCAAGTGTGTGAGCCAAGAGTAGCCAAGTGAGAAGTAGGATGAAAGATAGTCAAATTATGCTCACAATTAGGTTTACAAGAATATCCTAAATGAAGGTCAATTAGAAAGTATAGTAAGAATTAGGGTTAAATTTTTTTTAGGCATAGAATTAAAATTTAAACATAGAGATGAGCACTTAGGGGCACTAACCATATCTCTAAACCTTAGGGATGGGTTATTTGTTTCATATCTTAATGATTTGCTCTATTTTTTAATATCTAGTATAGGTATTAATATTAAAAATAGGCTGAATAATATTTAAAACATATCTAATTAAGTGTATAAACATAAAGTAAAGATTTCAAAGTGTGCAATTTCAAATCTTATAGCACCAAATAAAGGGATATTTCATCCTTATGCTCTTAATAATAAGAAGAAACTAAAATTTGGTAATCCAATTTCTATATCTTCTAATGGTATGACTTCCATATGGGCTCCAAAGAAAATTCAAAATATACCAAAAGCACTAGTGGAGCCCACTCCACAAGTATAACACCAATAGATTAAAAAAGGCCCATCTCCTATTCTACATATATCAACTACTTTCACAAAGAGTGGCATATCATATCATGATGAAACTCAAAATAATTGAAGGTGATTGTAAACCACATAATTGGAATGAGGATGTTCTATTAGATATTTATGTTTCATCTAATATTGTTGGTTTGGATATGTTGGAGGTTTGGAGAGATTGTCATTGATGATTCTATTTGGAAACATGAGCATCATGAAGGTACCTAACAATATGTTGAATGATGTGTTGTATTGTTGTCATTGATGTCAACATTGTAACTTATACGAATATTTTGGTTGTAGATCATTTTGATCATTTCTAATAGGTTTTCAGGATGTTGAGGATAACATTTTTGCATAGTGATTTGGTCTAGTAAAGATAGTTGTAATGGGAAATTGACTAAGTGCCAATTTTGGATATACAGTGTTCCAATGCATTAGTTTTTGGGTTTGAACCACTCCACAAATGAATATTTCACTTTCTTCTTCTAAATAATTTTGGTGGATGCTAGATGTATCTTATTTCAAGTTTTCATCATGATTTGATAAGAGGTTTGAGAGATATGAGTAACAAAGTTTGGTCTAGAAAATTAAAGTGATTTTCTATACAGTACAGTTCTTCGGGAGACTTTGTGTGTCTCTACAAAAGATTTTTTGGTGTTTCACTTTTGAGGATAAGTTTCTAGATGGTAGTACAGTATGAATTATATTGGAATTCAATTTTGAGGTCCATGTGTCAAGATGTGGATGTAGGGTTGGAGGTTTTTTTCTCTTGGGTCTTATGGAGAGCCACCTAATATGTTTGAAGGTTTGTGAAGGTTTTTTTCTCTTGGGTCTTATGGAGAGCCACCTAATATGTTTGGGTCTTATGGAGAGCCACCTAATATGGTCATATGTGGGGTTAATTATAGGTCCATGACGACCTATTATAAAATTTTTTGAGTTTTTTTTATCTTGGGGCAAGGCATGTATGATTTTTTTTTGAGTCTAAAAGTTATATTTTGGGTGTTACATCTAATTAGGCTGACTTGATTGATGTTATGTTTGATTCAGATATATAATTTGTATTTTTTCGATGTTTTGGGTGATATATGATGTATATGATGCAATTTTTATTAGATAAGTGTGAAGTTAAGTTTTCAATGTCAAGTTGAATATTAAAATTCTTCGAATGAAGAGCATGGTAGAGTGTTGAATCAAAATCAGATAATTTTTTTTGTTGTGTTTAAATGGAACTATATTTCATGCATAGTAAGATGCAATTGTAACAATTCAAAATAGGTTGTGAGCCACCATATGTCTTATATCTTTTTCTCTATGGATAGTGAGTCCATTTGGACATTGATTTCACCTATAGTGAGCACTTCTACAAATATACTATAACTAGTTATAATATATTATGAGCTAATCCTCTTTGTGTTTTTTCCTATTTTGGGTTTTCCACATCAAAATCATGGTATTTATGTGTTATGTGATGTTGTGAATGTTTCATGTGTTATTCTTTATTTCAGTTGAATATTTTTTGGTAATTGGATGTTTAATGTTTGAATGGTTTAAGAGAATATTGATTCACCACCCCTTTCAATACATTGGTTGTTCAACATTTGGTATCATATCTTGGTTCCTTGGAATGAGCTCAACTACTTTGGGAAGGTCTTCGAAGTTGAACATAGGGTTGACAGGAAATTTCCTATTCCATTGGAAGATATTCCAATAATTGGATTCATAGAAGAATATTGCATACTTGACAAAGATGGAGAACTCAAATTTTCCCTTGAAGATCTTGAAAAGACTAAAGATGAAAACAAAGATCTAGAATAAAAAATAAAAGAAGAAAATGAATGCATCAGAAAATTGAGAGAGAAAATCAATAAGTTTAGAGAAAGGTATAAGGAAGTCAGTGAGCAATTGAAGCAAGGGAATGAATCCATTACTAGTTTGAAAGTGCATGTTGAAGAAAAGAAAAGAATTGAAGAACACTTGAATGCAATGGTGAGAAAGAAAATTAGAGGAAAGTATAAGGCTTGAGCAAGAAGTGTTAAATCTAAGATCGAATTTGGAGAAAGAAAGAAGTCATGAAGAAAAATTCAAAATAAGTAATACAAATCTTGATGAAATGATTGAAAACTAGAAAGGCTCTAAATACAAAGAAGGTTTGGGATTTGAGATAGGAGAAAGTTCAAAAGCCAAATCAGGCATCGAATATTGAAAGGAATATTAAAGATAAGAAGAAGAATGGAAAGAAAATATTGAATCAAAGGAGTGATGCTAGAAGACCATCGGTAAGATAACCAAATGCACAAATGTACCCATATTTAAATGGTTTTTTTTATTCTTGCAATAAATTTGTAAATAAACCAATGGAATGTAGAAGTAGAATGAATCAAAATGCTCCATCCTTTTCTAGTCATTGTTTTACATACAAAAGATTTGGTCATAGAGATAGTGAGTGAAGAAATCAAATGATGAATGGGTACAAAAATGGTACAATGATTAAATATTTCAATGGCTATTGCTATACATGTTATGGATTTGGACACAAATCTAATAAATGTAGATCTCGGATGAAGGGAATGAATATTGTTTAGAAGAGTGTTGTATGCTACAATTGCTGTAGACTTGGACATATTGCTACACTTTATAGAAGAAAAAATAAAAGGATAATCCAATAAAAAGGAATGAACCAATTAAAAAGGTGGATTTGGTAGAAACAAAGAAGGAAATGGAAAATATTTGGAGAAAGAAGGAAGAGACAAAAGTCAAAGAAGAATCCATACCCTCATCTAGTGTAGATGTTTTCTCTCGAAACTAAGTTAAGAGTTATGGATTAGGGGGGATTTAATGGATATATTTTGTGCCCCACCAAAGAAGAGGCATTGATGCCTCACCATGAAGATATGTGATGTAGATCATCATGCTTGATCTACTAGTGAAGATTGTGAAATAAAATATGATGATACAAAAGTTTACAAAGCTTTAGAAGTTGTTTGTACATACAAATAAAGGGCTGACAACTTTATTGGTTGAAGAATTCAATGCAAAATTAGGTCAATAAATGGATTATAAGTGATTAAACTAAAGAAAATTCATTTCAAAAACACATTTGAGAAGGAGCGGAGCAATGAGGAAAGAACTAAAAGTATTAAAGGTGATTTTTCAGTTAGATTGTTCAAACCCTAATTACAAATAAAGGTATTTACAAATATGTTTACCCTAATTTTTAAAGAACCTTGTTGGAAAAGCTATTTGAATATATCTTGAAATGGTTACACCAAGGGTTATAGAAGTAAAAAAAAAACCACAACCAAAATTCAAGAAGTATCCTGTGAAATCCATAGAAGATGACCCATTAGGTGCATTATTGCACATTTCTTATGGGGTTTTACCAATTGAGGATATTATGATATACACTCATGGAAGGATAGAAGAATTTGATCATTCTAATTTAGAGGATTTTTGGATTAATGAGCCTAATAGAGAAGACTTTTCCCTAAATCTAGAATTTCAAAACCTAGTCATGAAGAAACTAGAAGAATGGAAAGGGTTCCCTAATTTCTATTTTGATGAAAAATGGGTTAGGATGGATTTAAGTAGAATCCATGAAAAAATTGTTTGGATTGATATGCCTAACATGATAACTAAGGAAGTGATAAGAGAGGTTATTGATCTTTGCTCCACTAGACTAGTTCCTATGCTCAAATCTATCGAGAATGAAGTGGTTATGGAGGAGATAAGTGCTACATATGGTAAAAGAGATCTAGTAGTAAATGGAGTTAGAAACCCAACTATAAGATATGTAGCTATGATGATTGGTTATAAAATTTATGTCACAAACAAGGACAATTCAATTTTTTCCACCGTAATCAATGTGGCATATGAGATGGTTGAGAATGGTGCAAACTATGGTCTTTGCAAGTTGCTTAGGTCTTTGCAAGTTGCTTAGGCAACAATTAATGGAGAATTTAAAGAAAACTAAGGAAAATAAATATGTATTAAAGTATGGGACTTTGGTGGTATGTTTACTTTTCTATTTTCTAAGAAGACTACCTAGAACTTAGAATGTGACATGGATAGGACTTAGACCTATTTCCTATCAAATCAGAGACCATATGATTGGAATTAGAGATGGGAAGTCACAATATGTTGATCTTGTTGCTTTCTTTTTAGTGTTTCAAAGGAGAATACATGAAAGGGACATGATACATAGAAAAATGGTTGAAAAAAAAATCACAATGAC
The DNA here is from genome assembly GCA_007258455.2 of Sequoia sempervirens. Taxonomy (NCBI): domain Eukaryota; kingdom Viridiplantae; phylum Streptophyta; class Pinopsida; order Cupressales; family Cupressaceae; genus Sequoia; species Sequoia sempervirens. Next base: position 394,529,754 of record VDFB02000003.1, read on the forward strand.
ATCACTTTCCTAGTGTCAACAGATGAATGTATGATGGGAGTAGTTAAACCGAGGATAGTATGGATCCATGCACTAGGATATGAGATCAACAAATAGAAAATTACTGGTTATGTTGATATTTTGTTGAAGAGCTCAAAGGAAGAAACTAAAGCAAGGTACGATACATATGAATAAAACTCTATGGAAGTACACATGGAATAGAGGAAACCATAGATCAAGAAGAATTTTGATAAGATGATTGATGTGTATGCAAAGGAAATGGAAATTTCAAAGGAGCAAGTACAATATGCAAGAGAAAGAGCCAAGGTAGATTTAAGTGTTGCAAAAGCATCTGGAAGCTCAAGAAAACCTGGTAGGATTGCTACCACTCCTTATATTTAGAATTCCTTTGAGACAAGGCATCTCATTGGAGAAAAGAGAAAGACTATTATCATTCCTTTGATAAGGGAGATATCCCCTCTAGTAGTACAAACTATAAGAGCTGAAAAGAAGAAAACTATCACTTTTGTATGACCTGTTGTCGTAGCCAAGAAAAGAGTAAAGAAAAATTCTATGAGAGAGAAGGGCATAGGTATTAATGTTGCAAAAGAAGAAGAAGAATTGGAAGAAGAGGGACCATAGTTGGTCTAGAGAAGAAGAAGAAGTGATGCTTCACAAGGTCAAGCTAGTTCCAAAATAAGAAGATTTGATGTTGTTGATGCCGAGAGTGAAGAGGAGATAGAGAAATAAAAAGAAGCATTAAAGATACATATGAGGTAAAATAAGAAGGAAGCCACAAAGTCTTGTCCAAAGAAGAAGAATAATTCATAAATAAAAAATCCTTCGGTAAAAGGTAAAGAACAAAAATAAGAACCAATAAGGCCTCATTCCCCCATGAAATTAGAGGCATTGTTTAACAACATTTTGCAAAATGAAATGTTGGGAGAAACTGCAACCCTATACAAAGATGTAGATGAGGTGGATAGGGATACCATCATTGAATCCATTATCAAATACAATTTTTTCCTTGAGGTGGACATGAGAATCAAGAAACACATTCTTGAAGAATTTTTGGAACATCTTGTTAGAAAGAAGACAAGAATTTGTGGAAAAGGAAGCAAGGCTCAAGGAAGAATATTTGGAAAGAGTGAGTGCTCCTTTATCCAAGGATGAAAAAGCCATGTTGGCTATAGTATTTAGCAAGGAGCTGAGGACCAAGCAAAGGGTAATAGCCCTATGGGAAAAGATAAAGATGATCCTGAAAGAATCTAGAAGGAAAGTAATGACAAAGTAGAAGAGATTACACAAAAGTTAGGAATGATACCAACAAATGAAGAAATGAATGTGGAAAATAATGCTCTGAAACCAAATATAGAAGAAGAGATATAGATACATGATTCTCAACATGATCATTATGTAAACAAATTGGGAAAAACACCTTTGAAAGTCATTGGAAATGAAAAAAAAGTTGTTAAAGAAGCAATGATCGTAGAAGACATTGCAAATGAAAGTACCATCAATCTTCCTCCGATACTAGAAGAAGTTACTCCTTTGGTTATCACAAAAACCCTTGTTGATGAAGATGATGCAAATAAAGATGATAATTAAGAGAAATTTGATGAGGAGAAAGAAGAAGAGCATGAGAAGGAAAGTGAATATAAGACTAAGGATGCATTTGGAGATGCACACTAAGAAAAATAAAAACCAACAAACTCCGAAAGAATTGAAGAAAAAGAAAAGGTTGTGGAAACAACTAAGGTTTTAGTTGAATATTCTAGCTTCTCCAAAGATTCCTTGAAAAATTTATTGAGTGTGTAATTCAAATTTCCACCTACTGTATCTTCACAACTTTTTCAATTATCGATGCAATAAGGAAATGTTGATTTGGATAACTTCTCTCCCATCCACAAGCTACAATTGGGAGATATGTTGCATGCATCTATGATGAAATATATCATTAAAACACATCAGAAGAGTAGTGAACTAACAAAAGAATTAGTGAAAGTACTTCCAGAGGCCATACTTAGTGTGAATAGACACATCTCTATCCAATATGGAGAAACTAAAACTACTAATTGATTCTTTTAAGGTATTCCCATCCAAGTTGAAGGAAGAAGCAAATAAATAGATTGAGAAAAGGATAAATAATAAGAGGATGGTTGAAATGACTAAGAAATGTGCCATTGCACACAAAAAAAAATTTAGAGTTATTGAAATATGTTGAAGGATGTGTTGATGAGGCAAAGGCTCTATATCATTATAGGATGAAGTGTCCCAAAGCCACACAAAGCATAAGGAAGGAAATAGACTCTATTGAGTCTCAAATTAATATTGCCTCAAGTGCTTATGATCCAAAAGCTGATCTAACTAGAGAGACAAGGAGTATAATAGAAGATGTGCATAGGAACTTCTTCTAGTTGCAAGCACAGAAAGAGCACATCATCCTAAAATTTGGAGAATTAAGGGATCTTGTCAATCCTAAATTCATACTTATCTCAAAATCTCTCTTGAGTGGGGACAAAGCTAAACAGATGAATCTAGTACCTGCCACTCCAGAAGAGGGAGAAGAGTTATTTCTTGAGTTTGAAACATAGAATAGATTGCTTGCAAAAGAAAAGAAAGAATGGGAAGATGGAAGGAAAGAATGGAAAGAACATTTGAAAAAGTTTCAGCAATCAACCACCTCTAGTTGACTTATCTCTTATTCTTGTATGCATTTCTAGCATTTCAATTTAGATTCTTTTTATATATGTGGACCTTATAGTAATGTTTTTAGTATAGATTTTGGGTTTTTTCTCTAGTATATGAATTAGGGGGAGCCAATTTAATCTTTTATGTTTGTATATATGCTTATGTTTCTCAGGGGGAGCTTCGGTGAAAGTCTTAATAGTTTGTATAGGTTCCCTTTGCCCTTGATGTCAAAAGGGGAGAATATTTTGGAAGGTTTTTAGAGATTTTGGCATGTTGCCATCAATGAAAAGGGGGAGATTGTTGGAATTTTGAAGATATTTTCATTAATGATGTTATTTAGTAACATGAGCATGTAAGGTACATAACGATGTGTTGAATAATGTGTTGTTGTCTTTTCATCGATGTCAACATTGTAACTTATATGAATATTTTGGTTGCAAATCATTTTGATTAGTTATAACAACTTTTCAATGTGTTGAGGAAGACATTTTGCATGGTGGTTTGGTCCAGTAAAGATAGTTGTAATGCAAAATTGACTAAGTGTCAATTTTTCATATACAATGTTGTAGTGTGTCAACTTTTGGGTCTGCACCACTCCACCAATGAAGTTTTCACTCTATTTTTCTAACATAATTTTGGTAGATGTTAGATGAATCTTATTCCAATTTTTCATTAATGTTTAGACGAGTGGTTTGAGAGATATGAGTAACAGAGTTTGGCCTAGAAAATTATAGTGATTTTTTGTACAGTGTAGTTGTGTGGGAGAATTTGCACGTATCCACAAATGATTTTTTGGTGTTGTGCTTTTGAGGATAAGTTTCTAGATGCTAGTATAGTATGAATTCAAGTTGGTATTGAGTTTTTTGGTCTACGTGTCAAGATGTGGATACACAATTGATGGATTTTTCTTTTATATCTTATGTGAAGCTAACCTAATATGTTTGAAGGTAGGAGAAGGTTAAGTAAGTATTGCAATATTATGTCGGACCAATTATAGGTCCATGCTAGCTTATTATAATTTTTTTTCAATTTTGTATCTTGGCACAAGATATGTATGAAATGTTTTAGTCAACAAGTTATATTTTGCTTGTTACATCTAATTAGGCCAACCTAATTGATGTTATGATTGATGCAAATATGTAAGTTGGATTTTTTTCCATTTTTTGGGTGATATATGATGTATATGATGTGAATTTGATCAAAGAGGTGTGAGGTTAAGTTGTGAATGTCAAGTTGAAGATCAAAATTGTGTGAATGAAGAGCATGGCAGAGTGTTGAATCAGATTCAGATAAAGTTTGTTTATTACATGCTTAAATGGAACTATTATTTTTGCATATGTAATATGTAATTGTAACAGTTCAAAATAGGTTGTGAGCCACCATCTCTCTTCTATATTTTTCTCTATGGATAGTGAATTCACTTGGATAGTGAGTCTACTTGGATAGTGATTCCACCTACAGTGAGCACCTATGTAAATATACTATAATTGGTTATAATATATTGTGAGCTAATCTTCACTATGGTTTTTCAAATTTTAGGTTTTCCATGTAAAAATCTTGGTGTTCATGTGTTATGTGATGTTGTGAATGTTTCAAGCTTTCTTTCTTTATTTCAATTGAATATGCTTTGTTAATTGGATGTTTAATGTTTGAATGGTTTAAGAGAATATTGATTCATCCCCCCTCTTAGTGTTCTAGGTATTCAATAGGATCTACATATTTCATACTTTATAAATACTTTATATTTTTTAATGGATTCTCCTACTTGAGGGGTATATCCTTTATCAAATTGGTCATAACTCTACTATATTAATGAGATACATTCATATTTTTCTAAATGATACCAATGGTTATGATTACATTTTCCTCACATATAATTGATATTATTTTCCTTTATGTTGATTATAAGATCTTCTAGATGATTCTCATGATTGCATCCTATGCTTTTGTTCTTAGTTCATTTTTATCCTAACACTGATTATGCATATTCTTATGATTTTTCATGATATCTAATACTCCTTCATTTTTATACGTTGTTTTGTATGATTAAAAAGATTATATTTTATTATTTTAATCAAAATTTGAAGTGCTTGTATCCTTTCAGTGTGTCGACAAAGGTTTGGTTGACAAACTGCTAAATATGCCCTGAAGGCCCACTTTGCCAATTAAAATTTTGTAACTTGGAGGTCATCTTGCAAATTTATTTCGTAGAATTCTTTTTTGTACATATGGTAACTCACCTGCTCAGTTTAATGCCCTTTGCATGAGTTTTGATGGGTTATTTAATGCTTTTTTTTTAGTCCGATTGGGCTAGATTTGGTGCTCCTAAAAGTTTCAAATCTCACAATTCTAAGGGTGACCCATTTATTGTTTTGGTTTGAAACTTCTCTAGTTCCAATTTCATCAAAATTAGATGTCATAGTATGCATTATTTTAGTGCATTTCAGTTATAGTGAAGGCATCTAGCGAGCCAATTTACAAAAGAGGTCCTAGAAATCATTTGGTGATGCAAATTTTGAGGAAATGGGTATGTTTTAGATAATTAATAATAGCCTTGTGTAAATTTTTATGACCCTCTAATATCTCATCTACCCTCAGTGGAGATGCAATGTTTTCCTAGGAGAGGAATTTAAAAAATTGCCATTTGTCAAGGCTTAAAACACAATTTAAAAAAAAATATTTATTGTTATATTTTAATGATTTAAAAGGTAGATGTTATGAAAGGAATATTATAACATTATGTTATAATGTGAAGGAAAAAAAAAAAGACTGTCTTATCACACCATCGCACGATTGCTTCTCTATTAATTCCTCTACCATGCAATGGTGTGAAGTCACCATTCCAGGGCAGATTTTGATCTGATTTCTATTCTGCATCAAATATTTGACACATCTTGATCTTCATGGTAGTTCCTCTAAGGCGTTTTAGGCATTTTCAGGTGTGTATTATTGTAGAGTGTATTTTTTATCACATCTTTGAGCTTCCATGCATCTTTTGGGGTTCCATTTGAGCTCAAATTTGCTATTGTAAACACTTGCCTAATGCATTAAAAGTTCATCTAGAAGTAGTAGAATGTAAAAAATAACAAGAGCTCAATCAATAGTCAGAAGGATTAGGTGTGAATGAATCAAAGTTGTCCCCTGCCAGCCCACAGGGGACCCACCGACATGAGGCTTTGTCCAACAAGAGAGTGGGGATGCTCCATGTGGCAGTTCATTCTCATGAATTTTATTAAGCCCACAAGAGAATAAAAAATGTCCAACAAAAATGTTTGGAGTTTTATTTTAAGGGTGCTAATTTTTTATTTTGAGCATTATAGTGTGCTTTCTTGCTAGCCTGGGAGAGTTGATGGTACCATCAAAATAAATTAGTAAGGGAGCAAGGAAAGCTCCAAGTGGTAATGGTGGGCACATGAAAAGCCTTTTAAAAGAATTTTTACACATTTTGTTTGATGGTGAGTAAAGAGGTAATGTAAGGGGCATTAAAATGCAAAATGCAAGATGAAGTGCTTAGATAAAAAAACTTCACAACTTGGTGTAAAAGAATTAATTTCTTCACCTGTATAATATAAAAGACCTTTTGCAACCTAATGAGAAAATTATGACATTTCACATTTAAAGGGGAAAAATCTTTAAATGTGAAATGAAATAATTAAAAGTGCATGGGTAAAATATTTAATTTTCCCGAGGAAAGATTTAAATACTTTCACATTTAAAAGAGTAGGGGTTTTAAATGTAAAATGCAAATTAAAGGTTGCATGGGTAAAAAGGTTTAATGCAGCCCGGTGAAATAATTAAAGTTTTTACAAATAGAGTTAAAAGATCTAAATTACCATACAATAAATAAATATGTGAAATGTTAAAAAGAAAAAGGAGATTAAGAGCTTTCATGAGTGAAGTAGATAATTTTGACTGCAGGGAAAAATGGAGGAATGAGGGATTTCCTTCAGTTATGGTAACAATATTTTCACTGCATGGATAAACATATGAATGAAGTTTTTCACATAGGGGTAAAATAATTTTCTATTGCTAAGTGAATGCCAGCAAACTGTAGAGGTGAAAGGTAAAGCAAAGTACAAAATGGGTATTTAACTGTGGAGATGAATTTTTTTTATCTGAAAACTCACATGATGCTGAATTTCTACAGAGATTTCCATTTTAGGGTTTCTATATTTTCCTTAAGTATGGTTTTCTATTCCATTGAGAAAAAAGGGGGCTGCTCATTCTTTGTTCTCATGGGAATACCATTTTGTAACAAGGTCTCAAATGTATAGTGTTGGTTTTAGGTTTTTGGATTAATTTCAATCATGTAATGGAGAAATAAATCATGGCATTGTCATATTTTTATGTAAATGATTAAATAATTTGAACTAGTTGTCTCCACATTATGTATTACATAGATTATGAATATAAGAAATCAACGATTCCTGGTATTTTTCTTCCTATTTTTCCTTGAATGTTTGTTTGATGTTATTAACTTCATTCAAAGAATGAATTAAATTGTATTAATGGGGTAAGTGCAAAAATATGGGGGGCCTAAAAGTGGGGCTTAAGTGGCCACACTTTTTTTTAAATTAGGAAATGCTAACCTTGGACATGAAATTGAGGATAGTTACACCAAATTTTTTGAGATGCAACAAAAACAAGGATCAGAGTGCTCTAAGTCTATTTTCTAAACTAATAATTTATATTGAAAAATGGTTGAGATAAAGAGGTTCAAAAGAGGGACCCGTAGAAATTGGTGTTATTTTTGTCAAAAAACATAACATAGCAACTTTTGTGGGAACGTAGCACGGTGAACTTTTTTTTAGTATTTTCAAAATCGCTTTGGTGAGAAATTAGACTAATAGTATGTAGTTTTGATTATATGGGGAAAAAATGTTTTCAAGGGACCCAAAACCCTTTACATCAAAAGATACTAAATGCTACTGAAAAGTACTTCAGAATGAAACCAACAACATACCAAAAGCCAAAAAATAAGACAAAAAAATGTGTTGAATGATAGATAAGATAGTAAGCTAACAACAACGCCCAATAGCATCAAAACAACAAGAAATGAACTGAAACAAATAGGAACATACAACAAATAAGAAGAAGTCCAAACACTAATTAAAAGTTCTCAAGGTGTTGTCCACCTCAAGCTCCTAGCTTTTGTACTTTTCGGTCATGTCCAACAGCTCCTTCTTCTCAAAATCAAAGGACTTTTCACATTCAGTTGACCCACTCATAGAAAGGCCCTTGTCATCATCTTTTGCACTTTTTTTCCTTTTCCTTTAACTAGGTGCTCTTTTTCCATTAACTCAGAAAAATAAACTTGGTCCTCCCTAAGCTCACTTATCTTTCTGAAAAGGACTTACAAGCAGTCTGCATTGTTCTACACTGAGATGTGACATGCTTGAAGAAGCCTCTTTATATCCAAATTTATTCCCAAAACCTTGGATTCCAAACCTACCAATTGATTTTCACACAGAGATTTGAATTCATGGAAAGAACCCTCGAGGTCCACTATTATGTCAATCAGAATGTCTAACACTGAACCTTTCAGAACATTCTTCATATTCTCCTTCAAACCTCTAATTTTAATGTTAATCTTATTGAACTCTTGAAGAGTCCACTTAGCTAATAGTATGTAGTTGATGCATGATTTTTTGATAATTTTTTAATGAATATTTGATTTTTTACTAATTTTCAAAGTGGACACTTCCTAAAAAATAGAATTTTGGCCATGCTACCACTAAAAATTTTGGAAACTAATTGATTTTTTTTAATATTTGTAGAATAGAGTCTAGTTTCTAAAAATGTAATTTATTTAAAATATTAATGAATGGTTAATTTATGACAAAAAACCACCAAACACTACTTTTTTCCAAAAAAGAAACACACAAACAAAATAAATTATAGATCAAAGGCTTAACATTGCCAAAAAGTGAAAAAATTATATCATTGGATAGCTAATGGAGAGCCTAACATTACCTAAGGGTTTTATTTTTTCAACATTGAAACACGTGTAATCCTAATGGTGAGCACGGACTTGATTATGTGAAATATTGTAGAATTTGCAAAAAAACTTCTCTAGTCATTAGGAAGGCCCTCCAAGCCTTTGGGTTGGTATTCCAAGCCAAATACCAAGCCTAATGCTTGGGGATTCCCAAAGAAATATATAATGTGAGTGTGGTATAATGTGCTCCCATTATATCCTAGTTTTGACATGGTTTTTGCATGTGTGGGACATGTCTAGCAAGACATAATGTGAGCACATTATAACACACTTGCATTATGTCTTTCTTTATGTTAAATTCTACTCTATTGAATATATTTTTATATATTTGTATGTTTGTATGTACATGTATGCTTGTATGCCATGTATGTATTTATGCCTATATATATGTAATATTGTATCTACATATGTACATGTATGCTTGTATGTATGTAGGATTGTATGTACATATGTATTATACTTGTATGTATGTAAGTATGTATGAATTTATGTATGTCTTTAGAGGGAGGGGGAATTTTAAGAGAGAGGTAGTGAGAGAGAGTCTAGAGAGAGGGAGAGGGGGTGGAAGTGAGAGTTTAAGAGAGAGGGAGTGGGAGATAAGGGGTTGGAGTGAGAGGGACTTAGCTAGGGAGGGTGGGAGGGATAGAGGGAGAGAGAGAGGTAGGTGTAGGAGGGAGATAATTGAGAGAGAGAGGGGGGGAGAGGGGGTGAGAGGGAGAAACCTAAGAGAGAGGGTGGGAGTGAGAGACCTGAGAGAGAGAGAGAGGTAGAGAAGTAGTGAGAGAGAGTCTTAAGATAGGGAGAGGAAGTGGAAGGGAGAGACTAAGAGAGAGGGATTTGGATAGAAGGGGTTGGAGTGAGAGGTAATTAGCTAGGTAGGGTAGGGTGAGAGGGATAGAGGGAGAGAGAGAGATAGGGGTGGGAGAGAGATAACTGAGAGAGAGGAGAGGGAGAGAGAGGGAGGGAGAAAAAGAGGAGCTGCAGGTAGGGTCTCAAAGGGAGAGACTTGAGAGTGTGAGGGGGGTGAGAGGGAGATACTCTTGAAAGATAGGTGCAGTGGAGAGGATGCAAAGAGAGATGGTTTTGGGAGAGAGAGGGACCGTGATAGTGAGAGACTCTTGAGAGGGAAAGAGTGTGGGAGGGAGTGAATTTGAGAGAGAGGAGAGATATAGGGGTGGAGGGAGAGGGACTTATCTAGGTAGGGTGGGAGGTATAAGAAGGGGGAGAAAGCTACAGGTAGGGTGTTAGGAGGAAGAGACCCAAGAGATAGGAGAGAGGAGGGTGGAGAGGTAGGGGAGGGAGATAGAGAGAGATAGATAGAGGAAGCGAGAGAGAGAGTGGTGGGACTGGATTGAGGAGAGGCACATAGAAAGAAAGGGATAGGGGTTGAGGGTATATGGTTGATGGATTAGGTTGGAGGACTTGTAGGGTTCATGGTTTAGGGTATTGGGTTGAGGGCATAGGGTTGAGGGTAGATGGTATTGGGTTGAGGGTAGAGGGTAGAAGGTTTAAGGGTTTAGGGTTAAAGGGTTTAGGGTTAAATGGTTTAGGGTTGAGGGTTTAGGGTTGAGGTTAGAGGGTTTAGGGTATATGTTTGAGGGTATATGATTAAATTATTAGGTTGAGGGTCCAATGTAAAGGGTAAAGGGTATAGGGGTTCAGGGTTTATGGTTTAAGGGTTGAGGGTTGAGGAATTAAGGGTTAAGGGTTGAGAATTGAGGGTTGAGAGTTTTTATTTATAGGGTAGAGGGTAGAGGGTAGAGGGTTTAAGGGTTTAGAGTTCAAGGGTTTAGGGTTGAGGGTTCAAGGTTTTGGGTAGAGTGTTGAGGGTATAGGGTTCAGGGTCCAATTTATAAGGTAGATGGTATAGAGTTTGAGGGATTAGGGTTTAAGGGTTGAGGGTAGAGGGTAGAGGGTTGAGTGTTGAGGATTTAAGGGTTGAGGGATCAATGGTTGAGGGTTGAGGGATTAGGGTAGAGAGTTTACTTGGGTTTAAGGGTTTAAAGTTTGAGGGACTAGGGTTGATGGTAGAGGGTATTGAGTTAAGGATAGATGGTTTAAGTGTTTAGTGTTTAAGGGATAAGGGTTGAGGGTTTAGGGTTGAGTGTTTAAGGATTTAAGGGTTGAGGGCTTAAGGTTGAGGGATTAGGGTAGAGAGGGAGGGATGGATGGAGGGATAGATGGAGGGAGAAGTGAAATAGAGAGGAGAGAAGAGGAGGGATGGAAAGAGATATATGAGAGTTGAGGATCTAATGTATAGGGTAGAGGGTTTAGAATTGAGGGTATACAATTGAGTACCTATGGGGTTGATGGTTTATGGTATTGGGTTGAGGGTATAGGGTTGATCTTCCAATGTATAGGGTAGAGGGTATAGGGGTTGAGGGTTTAGGGTTTGAGGGTTAGCGATTGAGGGATTAAGGGTTTAGGCTTGATAATTAAGGGTTGAGGGTTTAATGTATAGAGTAGAGGGTAAAGAGTATAGGGTTTAAGGGTTGAGGGTTGATATTTTAAGGTTGAGGGTAGAGGATTAAGGGTATAGGGTTAGGGGATTAGGGTCAATGGTCCAATGTATAGGGTAGAGGGTATAAGGGTTGAGGATTGAGGGTAGATGGATTAAGGGTTGAGGGTTGAGGGATTAGGGTAGATATTTTACTTGGGTTTAAGGGTTTAAGGGTTGAGGGATTAGAGTTGAGGGAAGATGGTATTGGGTTGAGGGTAGAGGGTTTAAGGGTAGAGGGTTAGGTGTTTAGGGTTTAGTGTTTAAGGGTTTCAAGGTTTAGGGTATACAGTTGAGGGATTAGGGTAAAGAGGGAGGGATGGAGGGAGGGAGAGATGGAGGGATAAGTGAGATAGAGAGAAGGAGAGAGGAGGGAGGGAAAGAGATATATGAGGATTTGGGATCTAATGTATAGGGTAGAGGGTTGTGAATTGAGGGTATAGGGTTGAGGACCTATAGCGTTGATAGTTTAGGGTATTGGGTTGAGGGTATAGGGTTGAAGGATTAGAGTTGAGGGTAGAGGGTAGAAGGTTTAAGGGTTTAGGGTTTACGGGTTTAGGTTTGAGGGTTTACGGTTGACAGTAGAGGGTTTAGGGTTTAGGGTATAGGTTTGAGGGTATATGTTTGAAGGATTAGGGTTGAGGGTCCAATGTATAGGGTAGAGGGTATAGGGGTTGAGGGTTTAGAGTTTAGGGTTTAATGGTTGAGGGTTGAGGGATTAAGGGTTGAGGGTTGAGAATTGAGGGTTGAGGGTTTAATGTATAGGGTAGAGGGTAGAGGGTAGAGATTTTAAGGGTTGATGGTGGAGGGAGTGCATGAATCAAAGGAAGAAACTCCATTATGTTATTTAGATACACTTACCATAGGTTGGCTCCTTGTAGAGGAATTCTACTTCAAAAGGAAAAGTTAAAAGATCCAATCAAGGTAGAGAGAGTTTTGGGAATGAAAAAGAAGCTGGTAAAGAGACTTATGTTTTCAAACAAGTTATGGTTTCAAACTAGATATGGATTGAAACAAGTTATCATTTCAAACAAGTTGCACCATGTTGCCAAGGCAACTAGTTCTACACAGGTCTTGACATTTATTGACATGGAAAGTGGTGAAACATTTGATCCATCATTCCTCGATTTTTCAAATGAGGTTGTAGAAGAGTGCATTGTTGATGATGATGGTATTTTGATTAAGGAACCAAAGAGTTCAAGGAAAGTTTCAATAATTCTAAGAGGTGATAATGAGTATATGTTGGGTGAAATGGAACGATCTATACATTATGATTTCACAAATGTTATGATTTTCCTATATGTTATGATTTTCCAACATATAATTTCTAGGACATTATTATTTCTAGAAAATTATGATTTCCAACATGTTATGCTTTTCAAGATTGTCCTCTTCACAATAGACATCACATCATGTATAAAAATTTACATTTCATCCAACATATATGTTGTTCCCTTAGCACACACGCCCCGTTCGAAATGGGGACCCTCTTTTCTTTTGCCTTGTCGGGTCGCTTTTGGGGCCACCTCATTTTGTGTGCTCCTCTTTTTTGATGTCTCAAATGGACGATGTTGCTTCAAAGTCCCACCATAAATCGACCATGCCCTCCCCTTTTGGTTTTGCTGTGCTCCGGGGGCTCATGGGGTCCCTTTGGCAGTTTTTCCCTGCCAATGGCCTCAGACACTGTCGGGCCCGACTGCCCAGAATTCTGCTTCCGGGTTTTTGTGCTAGAATTGCCATTTCTCAGCAGCTTTCGCTTTACATCCTTCTAGACCTCGAGGTTCATCCCACCACCCTCCGTCTAAACTTACTTGAAAAATTTCAGGACGACGCCTGGCACTTTGGGTCCTGGACCCCGGAGTTCCTCCTCTAGGGTTCCGTCTGTTTCTCGCTGTCCTCAACGACGGACTCTATGCAGCTTCCTGCCCTCGAGTCCCACCAGTCTTTTCACCGTCTGAGGTCTTTAAGGCCACCTACCTGCCGTCGACCATTCCAAGCTCGACCGTCTGCGATTCTGTGCCTAGAATTCTATGACAGTTCCGTCATCCTTGAGGGTGGATACCTGGTGGAATCCCACCCTCCGGGCCCCAAACCGCTCCCCGCCACCATCATTAAAACAACGAGAAATCTTCAAAACGGCTATTTTCTTCTGCCATCTCGGCCATCGGGCCCCGCCATTCCCGCCGTTGTTGCCAAACTATTTTCAAATCCAACCACTTTTCTTGCGTTTGTACCTACATTTAATGCATGCATTCATGGCGGTTGGGGTATAAAATGCCCAATTTGGCCAGTCATTATCATCTTGTAGGATTGGAGTGACTTGGACAAACTGTCATTTGGAGCCCACCGCCTTCAACAATGTCACGATCATTGCCCTCAGCATCATTTCATCGAATGTAGGTGGATCCCATGTCTCACCACTTAGGGTGTTTGAGGTAGGCCACCCATTTGCCCTCCCAATTGTCATTTTTGTAATTTTGAGAGATTTAAATCAATTAACAAATTGATAGGAGGGTATAATGTGGTAGAACACTAAATTGCGCACCGAACCCATGTGTTAGAAAATTGGAAAATCCCTTAGAAATGCCCTCGCCGTCGATTCGGGACTTTTCCATGGTGCAGCTATTCTTTGCGTAGGGAAAACATGCGCCTCGAGCCCAATACCCTCCTTTGCCATCCAGATATCAAACTTTGAACACCCACTGATGGCGATTCACCCCTCCATGCCTGTCCCTTCGAACTTCCATCTCCAGAATTCCTTTCGCATTTTGCCGTGCCTAAATTGCAAACCTCCCCTTACCTCCTAGCCGCCGGATCTCGACATGCGCCTTGTTGTCAAAACTTTAAACTTAACATTTGTCTTGCTGGCCTCTCGGGCCCTTAGACCTTGAAGTTCCTCATCTGGGGTTTCGCCTATGTTTTGACCATCGGCAACGGTGAGCATCCTTCGATGCCTTGCCCTCCAGGCTTCGCCTTCACTTTAGCTTTTGGCCTTTGGTGATGAAAATTCCTACACTGTTTTGGCCTCTGGTTTCAGACGTCGGAGTTCCTGGCTCCATTTTCTGCCATTCCCCATGGCGAAGTCTTTCGGTGAACTCACCGATGTCGTCCGACCCCCCAGACCCCGACCTTTACTCTGCTGTTGTCTTGTGTTTTCGCGTCCACGTCTGATGCACCTCCCAGGCTTCGATGCTCGGTAATTCCATTCTCGAAAGTCCACCGCTCTCCTATTGTCAAGGAAATCTCCCCTTGCCCTCTAATGTCCAGGCCCCGAAGCACCATTTGTCGTGGAATCTCAATGAAAATTCAAACAGCTTTCTCCTCGCTGGGCTTCATTGCCCAAAACTACCATCCTCACCTACCATTTCTAATGGAAATCCCCACTCGATGTTTCAACCTCCGGGCTCTGCCCTACCAATTGCCGCCGAACTTAAATGAAAACAAGGTTGTCGAACCTCCCTTGTTGCCAGACTTCCCCTCCTGGACTTCTGTCCAATGTTTTCCGTCCTGAATGGTGAAGTTCAAACGCCTTCCCGGTGTCACCGACCCGAGCCCTCAGAACAAAATAGCACACGTTGGCCACCCTTTGGACCTCCAGACCTCGAAACCTGGACTTCTGCCCTCAGATTTTTGTCTACTATCTACCACCACCAACTGCTATCTCCCAACAACCTTCCAGCTTGAGACCTTTGAGCCCCCTTAAATTGATCCTAACAAGCTCAAATCTAGATTCTAACCTTGACCCACATGCTGATTTTGGGTCCTTTTCATCATGCACTTCTCAAAATATTAAAATGTGACCAAAGAAAATCTCCAGGAGCTTTCTGTTGCATTTCCCCTTCTAGACAACATTCCTGCTAGGGAAGTCCGGCCCTCTGGGCTCGGATTGCCCAAATGCTTTGAAACAAAGATCAATAATGCCTAGAGATAAAATCCATGATATACTTGATTGATTATTTGAAGTAGATGTTTTTGAGATATGGACTAACATGAATGCTTTTGATAATCTATTGTGCTAACTCTACCCTTGCTTGTAGAATATATGGAATCAGGTGCAGGAACATTAGGGGCATCTGTTGAGAAGGATAAGGGTAAGAAGTCAGGAAGGACCCCTCGGGGAAAGGAAGACAAGGATCAAATGAAGTATCAATTCTAGGGTGAGCCACTCCACTCAAAGATCACAATAGACTAGATGGAAATTACAGACACCAATATTAGTCAGGTGGATATAGATGAATTCACGCAGAGGGTCAGGATCAACCTAACAACAAAGAATGTCAGATTGATATGGTAGAGTGGAATAGCTAAGGCTGTCGGTTTCCCTCCATCTCTCGTGGTGCCTAAATTAGTCATGGCTTGCCGAGAAGTCTATCAGACAGATACGAGAACAATTTTGGATAAGGAGGGAAACATCCTCATAGACATGTCACCAGAGGGGATCACCAAGACATTCCACATTCCCACGTTCTAGCAGATGGAGGTCCCCACATTAGAAGAATGTCAGGTGGCGTGGGATGTTGATCCAATAGGGTGCAAGAAGTCAATAAACCTGCATTGGCATAAAGAAAAAGGGGCAGTACTGCAAAAGTTCCTTAGGAGCTTTTTCGTAGTGATTTCCATGAGGATTACCACGACCTGGTAACCTTGTTGAGTAGGGTTATGGGTCTTCCAATGGCCGCCTACTTCCAGGAATGGATGGCCTATGACAAATACCCATAGCTCCAATACCAGAATTTCAAGAAAGAATATCGTAGGGTCAATGATGCCTTCATTGGCCATATCATCAGATTGATCACCGGGGACTTCGAGAGGAGGGTCTCCCATAGTGCCAGAGCACTTCTAAAGCAATATGCCTTCCTCTTTATCTATTTTTCAAAATTCACATACATCTAGGCCTAGGGCTTCTCTAAAAGGCCGAATAGATTGCCTCAGTACCCAAACGACAGAATCATCCTCCTGGAGCTTTCTCGACAGCTCCAACACATCCAGGCAATCTTCAGCAACAAGCACATAGTGGGGATCTCCTATCCCATGACCCTTGGCCAGGGCATGTAGCGATTACAAACTTCCCAATGTGCCAATAACTCTGAGAAGGAGCTCAAGGAATACCATTTCGACTGGTACACCGCTTGCCCATGGATGGACCCACATGGCCACGTCAGGAAAGCACTAGGGCCAGTGTATGCCCATCAATACCACATTGAGGATTTCTAGGCCGACTGCCAAGAAAAGGAAGTGCATGCAAGGCACTATATGCGCATGACTGTGCAGTTCCTGAGAAGAGTGCAACCATTCTCGATACTGGACCAAGTCAAGGAAGATGAGTCCATGATCATGCACTCGAGGTACCCTGCGGTTGCCAACCTACCAATACCCTCAATCGACTAGGATGAATAGGAGGTCGATGACCTAGACACCATAACCCAACTTATTCTAACTCGTACCAAGGAGTGGATCGAAGGGTAGGTAGCACATTTGAAGTGACAAGGAGTAGTCCTAACCTATGAGGGGCTCAAAAGCAAGCCGAGTGCCACAAAGGATGTTGCTACCACCACGTCGACTGGCGGGACCTCCAAGTCTCCTCCAATCACCAGGTCCCAGAAAAGGAAAGGAATAGAGACTGCATAGTCTCCAGATCCCAAGGAACAAGCGAAGAAAGAAATGGGAAGCTCATCTCCCAAAAGGCTTAAACAAGCAGTGGGTATGACAAAATTGCAGCCTCCCTTGGCTCTTCCTACTCCTCTTGTTGCATAGCCCGCCTCCCTGGCTATGGTCACCACATCTCCATTGGTAGTGGACATTTTGTCCATCTTGTCCCTTCGCCCCCGACCAGGTTGGTATTCATCATAGATTCCTCTTCTGGCATGACCATTTCCCCTTCCTCTGCTACCATGTCTCCAATTACATCCCTTCCTCTAGAAACAATAACATCGCCTATTCTTGCTACCACAATGTCTGAGGCTCTTACACAACATATGCAGAACTTTCCCCCTTAGCTCTCCTAGATATTGATGGATCCAACTCTCCAAGCAGCACTCGCCCAAGTCCTCATGACTGCTCAGCCTTCACAATCGCCGAAAAGGCCACCAGCTATGGAGACCACAATGCAAATCTCAAAGGAGTTGGAGGAATGGGAGCAGGAGGCCTCAAAGTATATTGAGGAGGAGGCTGATGAGTATCATGAGCATCCTGAGCATGAGCACTGAACCATCAATAGGGTGGTCTATGAGGAGGAGGAGATAGGCTCTTCCGAGAGTGGAGATGAAGAGGGTGGATCGGGTGCCAAGGAAATCATTCAGACATTTGATGAGGACCTTGAAGAGGAAGTGGTGCGGCAGCTAAAGGACATTGGGGCGGAGGTAGAAGAGTCACCAAATGGTGAAGAGGGGCAGCCACCAGAAGAATAGTAGATAAAGGACTTAACTAAGGTTGAGGCCCATGTCATCCAAGGCCCTGAAGCCGAGGCTACCGAGGAGAAGAAAGAAGAAGAAGAAGCAAAATAAGAAAACCCCATTTGACAACCATCCACTGGGCTACCAGTCAAATGCCTCGTATTCATTCGTGACTCCAACAAAGAGGAGGAGGATGTTGCCCAAAAGAAAGGAGAACTCCAAAAGGAAAAGAAAGCAGAAGTCTTTCCTTTGACTGAGAAGGGCGAAGGTAGCCGTGATTCACCCAAGGGTAAGTTTGCTATGCCCAAATGGTTGGAAAGGCAACTTGAGAAAATGACCCCAGTGCTGAAGGACCCAAGGGCAAGGTTGGAGGCCATCTTGGCTCGATCCCAGATCACAAAGAAGAAGGATAAGAAGCCCAAGGTCCGATCGAAGATAACACTAGACACTTCCAGTTCCCGAGTAGCACAAATTGCAATGCCTACTATTGGCCAGGCAGGGGTGAGTTACAGTATCTCTACCATTGACTTGGGAACTACAACTCGAGAGTAGAAGGTTCATTGCACATTGTAAAACCAAATCCAATAATTAAATGGAGTTCAAGATTGTTGTTTGAACCTACAACCAATGTACGACAACTTTCCATTCTATGAACTTCATTTCATGATCCAACTTCCATGCTTTGTGTCCTTGCTTTTTATTTTCTGTAAGACCGCCTTGTGATTCTAGCAAATCACATCAAACTACTGAGGTATCTAAGCACTTTCATGACCTGACATCTGAGAGACCTTGGGATAGTGTTTTGCAATTCGATTTTGGGAGATTGTCTTTCAAGAGAGGTAGTGCACCTACGTACTGCCTGTGTTGAGAAGTGCATAAAAACACCATCAATAATATACTCATTAGCTCCTCCTAGAATTATTGAAACCGTCCTTGAACTCTTTGGTCCCTTAATCAAAATGGCATCATAATTAGCAATGCACTCTTGTAAAACCTCATAAAAAAAACAAAGAAATGATGGATGAAATGTTTCACCACTTTCCATGTCAGCAAATGTCAAGACCTATGTAGAACTAGTTGCCTTGGCAACATGATGCAACTTTGTTGAAACCATGGCTTGTTTGAAACCATAACTTGTTTAAATCCATATGTAATTTGAAACCATAACTTGTTTGAAAACATCACTCTCTCTACCAACTTATTTTGCATTCCCAATACTCTCTCTACCTAATTAAATATTTTAGATTTTCCTTTTGAAGCAAAGATTCCTCTATGAGGAGCCAACCTAGGGTAAGTGTATCTGAAAAACATAATGGGTTTAAGAGTTAAGGGTTTAGGGTTTAGGGTTAAGGGTAGAGGGGAGAGAGATAGAGGGAGTGAGTGAGAGAGAGACCTAAGAGAGGGAGAGGAGGTTGGAGGGAGAGACTTGGAAGAGAGAGACATAGAGGCAAAGAGAGATAGAGAGGGAGAGGGTTTAGGGTTAAAGGTAGAGGGAGAGATATAGAGGGAGTGAGTGAGTGAGAGAGAGACCCAATTTCTTGGAACCATTTTAAGGGTTTAGGGTTAAGGTTAAATCAATAGGAGACCCCATTTCTTGGACCCATTTGTTCAAATAGGACATTACATTTCCAATTTTACCAAATTGGAAAGCCAATGCACCCACTAGCTTGCCAATTCAATGAAATTGACAACCTAACTTGGCTTGTTTAAAAAAATAGGTCCAAGAAATTGTGTCTCTTGGTGTTTTAAATCACTGAGAGACCCCATTTCTTTGACCCATTTTTTCAAACAAGCCACTACATTCCCAATTTTATCGAATTGGCAAGCTAGTGGGCCCATTGGCTTGAAATTGGCCTATTTGAAAAAATGGGTCTAAGAAATGGGGTCACCTAGTGATGTAAATCACTAGAGAACCCATTGCTTGGACCTATTACATCACTGGGTGACCCCATTTCTTGGACCCATTTTTTCAAATAGGCCACTACATTCCCAATTTCACTGAATTGGCAAGCTAGTGGGCCTACTGGCTTGCCAATTCCTAATTTCACCAAAAATGCAAGCTAGTGGTCCCACTTGCTTTCCAATTTAGTGAAATTAGAAACCTAAATTTCCTTGTTTGAAAAAATGGGTCCAATAAATGGGGTCTCCTAGTGATGTGAATCATCGAGAGACCCTATTTCTTGGACCCATTTTTTTGAACAGGTCACTACAATGCCAGTTTCACTGAATTAGTCTACTAGCTTTCCAATTTAGTGAAATTGGCAACCTAACTTGTCCTTTTTGAAAAAATGGGTTCAATAAATAAGGAGGGAGTGAGTGGGAGAGAGAGAGAGAGAGGGAGGGAGTGGTAGAGAGATAAAGGATAGAGGTACAGGGTTTAAGGGTTTAACGATTAAGGGTAAAGGGTAGAGAGATAGGAGTGGGTGAGTGAGAGAGATAGACTTGAGAGAGGGAGAGGGGGTAGGAGGGAGAGACTTGAGAGAGAGAGGGGGAGGGAGTGGAAGAGAGATAGAGGGTTAAGGATTAAGGGTAAAGGGGAGAGAGATAGAAGGAGTGAGTAAGAGAGATAGACTTGAGAGAGGGAGAGGGGATAGGAGGGAGAGAATGAGAGAGAGGGAGGGAGGGAGAGAGAGATAGGGGTAGAGGGTAGAGGTTTGCTTAAGGGTTAAGGGTAGAGGGAAGATAGATAGGAGTGATTGAGTGAGAGAGAGAGACTTGAGAGAGGGAGAAGGGGTAGGAGAGAGAGAGACTTGAGAGAGGGAGAAAGAGAGGGAGGGAGTTGGAGAGAGATAGTGGGTAGAGGGTAGAGGATTTAAGGGTTTAAGGGTTAAGAGTTAAGGGTATAGGGTAGAGGGTTAAGGGTAGAGGAGAGAGATATAAGGAGTGAGTGAGTGAGAGAGAGAGACTTGAGAGAGGGAGAGTGGGTAGGAGGAGATACTTGAGAGAGGACTGAGTGGGAGAGACATAGAGGGTAGAGGGTAGAGGATTAAGGGTAGATGGGACAGAGATAGGGAGTGAGTGATAAAGAGAGAATTTAGAGAGGGAGAGGGAGGTGAGGAGGAGAGAAGGAGGGAGGAGTGGGTGAGAGATAGAGGGTAAGGGTAGAGGGTTTAAGGGTTAGGGTAGAGGGTAGAGGTTAGGGTATAGGGAGAGAGATAGGAGTGAGTGAGTGAGAGATAATTAAGAGAGAGAGGGGGGAGGAGGGAGAGACTTGAGAAAGAGAGGAGGGAGTGGGAGAGAGATAGAGGGTAGAGGGTAGAGGGTTTAAGGGTTAAGGATTAAGGGTTAAGGGTTGAGGGGAGAGAGATAGGAGTAAGTGAGAGAGAGAGAGACTTGAGAGAGGGAGAGGGGTTAGGAGAGAGATACTTGAGAGAGAGAGAGGGAGGGAGTGGGAGAGAGATAGAGGGTAGATGGTAGAGGGTTTAAGGGTTTAAGGGTAGAGGTTAAATGATCTAGTAGGATCCATCCTAATTGGACAAACTTTGTTATCAAGCTCATGTTCCTCTCTCTTTTGTCTTATTCTTCTTCTCTCTCCTGTATTTCATTCTTTATTTGTTTTCTAATTACAACACTTTATTAATTAGTTAATTTCATTAAGCTATATAAACATGAACCTAGTTTGTAATTTCAACAATTAAACAACATAGTCACACAATTCTATTGGATCCAGATTAACTTTAATTTAAAATAATTTGCAAGTTAATTGTAAACCTCTAATTATAGATCATTAAAGGATAGAGAGAAAGAGAGAGAGAGAGAGAGAAAAGAAACCTATAAAAAATAAACTTTCGCATAACGTGAGTGTGTTTTGAGGTAGTAGAGATATGGCCATTATTTTAACAAGGCATAACGCGCTCGCGTTATAATGCAAGTGTGTTTTGTCTTGCTCTAAAAATAGTAAAAAACTCAATATACCCATGATCTCAATGCCCACATTCTGCATATTCTCCTGGTTCTATGCATGTTCTAACAAAAGAAGCTTTTTGATGATTTTGTGAAGCGTGCATGCATGTTTTTCACATTCTACCACCTTTTTCATGATCTTTCCACCACCTTTGCATGAAATAGTAGAGTCTTCACGTTGAAAGTCATATAATATCAATTCAAGTATGAATTCCATTTAAGAGTGATATACAATTGATTTTTTGAGGGGAACAAGCTTTTGAAAAAAGTTGAATTGTTGAGGAGTTTGAACAGAGAAGCAAAGGCTACATAATTGGGTAGAACTCCTCCATTTGAAACTCTAGTTTTTTAGGTATGTGAAGTAGTTACACATTTTCTTTCATTCTATTTTGTCTTGATTTGATTTTTTTTATTTTGCATATTCCATTGATCATTGTTTGTTTTTCATTATAACCTTAGCTTGTCAATGCACATTTTAAATTACACAATTCTTTACACTTGATAGAATTACATTTTTAAACCAAATCTCTTTGAGGTATTTTGTTAAACAATTGACTTAACTTGTGTATGCTTCCACATTTTGTATACACATATATATGATAGAAGTTATAAGTAAGTAAAATAATACATTATTTCTCAATCCTTTACTATGGATGTGCATACCACTCTCCAAAGATTTCATGTTGGTATAGGCATGGGGGATGTTGGAAAATGTAGTTGAATTTGGTTTTACACCTACAAATTTCATATTATTGAAATTTTCTAAAGCCTTTTCAATAAATCTATTTTGTGCATATTTTGCAATCATTCTAGTCCATGAGGACATATCTCATTGAGATATTTTTTCAAATAGTTATACCAAGCAGTTGATTGCCTTGTCTATGCTACCAAATTTTCCATACATGTCTACCAAAGCATTTTATCAAATAGCATAGACAAGGAAATTAGTTGTTTGAATAAATTCCTCAAAGAAATGGGGTCTCATGGTGATGTGCATTTTATCAAACTGTTGATTGCATTGTCTATGCTACCAAATTTTCTATACATGTCTCTAGAAAATTGGAATATACTCCTCCCACATTAATAGATCTTTGTATCTATTTTGGTTTTCATCTCTATATCTAAATTTACCTCATCACTTATGTTGTGATATATTTTAAATCTTCCCTTGATTAATCTACCTATAAGGGATTCTAACCCTTCTCTCCAATGTTTGAAGACTCTTTATTCAAGGCTAAGTTAACAACATGGGGAAAGGTGCAGCCTATCTTACAATCATGGCATGCCACAAGACAATACAGTAGGGTTGACAAGGTAGGGTCAGCATGAAAAAATGGCTCATAGAAATGGGGTCTCATGGTGATGTAAACATCATAGTGAGATCCCATTTCTATGAGGCATTTTTTTATGCTTCCCCTACCTTGTCAATCCTACCAAATTGGAAAGGTAGTGAACTCACTAGCTTGCATATGTGGTAGGGTTGACAAGGTAGGGGAAGCGTGAAAAAATGTCTCATAGAAATGGGGTCTCATGGTGATGTACACTAGCTTTCCAATTCAATACGGTTTACAAGGTAGGGGAAGCGTGAAAAAATGACTCATAGAAATGGGGTCTCACGGTGATGTACATCGCCATGAGACCCCATTTCTAGGAGACATTTTTTCATGCTTCCCCTACCTTATCAACCCTCATATAAATGGGGTCTCATCATGATTTACATCACCATGAGACCCCATTTCTATTAGGAATACACTTCCCCTACATTTTCAACTCTACTAAATTGGAAAGCTAGCAAGCTCACTAGCTTGCCAATTCGGTAGGGTTGACAAGATAGGGGCAGCATGAAAAAATGCCTCATAGAAATGGGGTCTCATGGTGATGTACCAATGGGGTAAGGTTGACAAGGTAGGGGTAGCATGAAAGAATGCCTCATAGAAATGGGGACTCACAATGATTTAAAGGGGTAGCATGAAATAATTCCTCATAGAAATGGGGACTCGGTGATTTTAAATCACTATGAGTCCCCATTTCTATGAGGCATTCTTTCATGCTACCCCTACCTTGTCAACCCTACCACATTGGCAAGCTAGTGACCTCACTAACTTGCCAATTCTCACATGATTTTTTTGATGGAATTCCTTAAAGAAATGTGGTAATGTGGCATTCCATGATTGCAAGATAGGTTCAAAATGGAAGCATGGACAAGGCATTTGATATTTTTTACAATAATATTTTCATAGAAATGTATGCAAAATGTGGTAGCATTGACAAGCTAGTGAGCTCACTAGCTTGCCAATGCAGTAGGGTTGACAAGGTGGGGATAGTGTATAGAAATATACATAAGTATATTGTATGAAGCCTTGAATGACATATATTTCATTTATTTGTATGGATTCATTTTTTAGGAAATAATATTTGTCTCATCACCATGCTACAGGTAAAATTATCTTCCATGCTGAGGAAATGAAGAAGGAATAAACCAACAGACAAAGATTATGAAACCAATAAAGAAAAAAATAGAGAATGGATGAGAGAATATCATAAAAAAAAAAATGGATACAATTGACAAAAATAATCCAATTGAAGAGGAACCTCAACCATCAAAAAGAGAAAAGGCATTGGAAACACAAAGGGCATGAATGCAAAAGCATCATGGTAAGATAGATTTGAATACCATAGTTGGAGACACACCCTCTACTGCAAGTGAATACGAAGGTACACCATTTAGTACAAGTTAATATGGAGGGGACACCATCTACCACAAGTGAATATGGAGGGACACCATCTACCGAAAGTGAATATGGAAGGACACCATCTACCGCAAGTGAGAATGAAGGGACACCATCCACCACATCTCAAGTTGACATTACATCATCACTTGGATTTGACAAAGAAGGTATGCCATCATCCCCATATCAACCTCAAGGTATGTTTTATATTCCACCATCGATCTAAGGTACACAATCTAGCCCACCTCACTTAAATATTGATGAAATTCCTAATGTTGAGATGTATGTACCTAAGAGAACACCACCTAGAGTTTTGCATAGAAAGCCAAAGTATTTGATTATTATTGATGAGGATATTTTGTAGCACATGGAAGGTAAGATTCCAACATGCACTTGTAGAAGATATGTTGATAAGATTTAGAAATTGTTCTTTGAAAGGCTAAATGAGACTGTGAGATGTCAACTATTTGTTGAAATAATGTGAGGTATAAAGTATAGAAACATCATGAACATTCTTGGGTTGAGAACATTGAATGCTTCAAGTGAAAACACTATTTTCAAGAATCTAATGGATTCTTATGAGAGTGTGGGTAAGACCTCATGCTCAAAGGATAGTAATGTCACCTAATGTGTCATTACATCAACTTTGGTAAGTAGTCAAACAAGGAGATCTTGTCTCATTAGAAAGATGAGTGAACAATTGAGAATTAACAGAAAAAAATTATCAAGAGCCATTCAAAGGCAGCAAAGAATTGAGGGCACTGATTCAAATTAATTATGGGAATTCTCGAGGAGACTCCCATAAAAAGGTAAACTAGTTGTTGAAGCATTGAGAACACTAATTGGACACTATTTGAAGAGTAACACAAGGTCATTTATGAATCAAAGGGATGTGGTAAGAAGGAGAATCGGTAGTCAAAACCATGAGCCACATCCAAAGCATTTTTTTGATATGACTCAAACCTAATTTTTTAGTAAATTCCAATAGGATTATCCTCAAATTCAAATTTGTCAAAGATATTTTGAAATGATTAAAACTTTTTATGTCAAGATAAATCACACATGCACTACTTGTTGTAGACTACATATTGAATTATCTAACCATTATAATGTTTATCATTCTATATGTGTAGATTTTCATACTAACAATGTTTTGTAGGATTGTGGCATACATGCCCTACCAACATCTTCAAGAGAGTTTTTATCAAAAAAATTATAAGAAATAGAGTATGAAAAAATATTCTATAGGAAACTATATGCTTGGATGGTTCATATCAGTGTTGTGATGGCTTGCAATGCATGCCAGTATGTCAACATATGGAAAGCACACATTAGGAGGGAAAGAAACTAGTAGAGTTCAGAAAGTATAAAATAGTGGCATACATTACAAAAGATGGTAATGAAGTGAAAAGATTTGATTTGGCTATTTAGAAGACTTCAGTGTATTAGTTTATGTCTATGTTTCATGATAATATAGTGTATGAGTATGCAAGGCATACCCATAGAGCTTGATGGTTGGACACACAATTCAAGTTATGTAAGGACACCTTTCCAATTGGCAACATAGTTTCATTTCTCGAATTTGTAGAGAACTACACTCTATAGCCACAGTGTGAGGTGCAATCACACTATTACAACTCCACACAAGTTTAAATATTTGTGCAAATAACATTCATTCATGCAGTTGATAGTATACAGGACCAAATGAAGGTATTGAGGGAGTATCACTTTTATATTATTCATGATCACACACATTCTCTAGAGTTCATGCAAGGTCACTTCTAGTTGTTATATAGTGATTTGGCTCAGAGAGGCATCACATATAGTTAGCATATAATATGGTCAGATAACTATGTAGCACAGTTCAAGAACTCACACATGTTCTACTAGTTGAGAAAGATGCATGTCATTGCAGGTATTTAGCATATGTGAAACTTTTGTGAGGCCGGGCATGGAAAGGGGGAGCATGATGGTGTAGGAGCATGTGAGAAAAGAGAATTAGCATGACAAGAGTTAAAGTTTAAAGACAATGCAAAGTTGACAGATGTAAAATCAATCATCAAGTGGTGTAATGCTTTGATGGGTCTAGGTAATGAAGGTACGTGTTGTGTGGTCTCACAACATGCCCCAAGATTGAAAAGACTTGGGGACCCAAGTGAAAAACATAACTCTTATGGTAGGAGCTAATAAATTGGAAGATCACTGGAAGAGAAGAAAGGAAGAGAAATATTTGATAACAAAAAGTACTTTGTATTGAAAGTGTTTCATGCACTGGATACTAGGTACCAAAAACATGGAAAAGGCAAAAGGTAATGTGAAGTTCAAGCGAAAGACTTTAGTCCATTATGAAGCAATCTGATATGAAGCATTCCAATAAGAAAGAGTCTGGTATTGTGGAGTTCTAGTATAACTGAGGTCTAGGAAAGCAAGTGAGTAAAGTTGAATACCAGGTACCAGGTACTGAGTTGCAATGTGAAATGGAGTGTTAAAATTTTAAATTTATCTAATGATCTCGGTGATCTGGTATATGTATAAGGATTTATGATATGCTTTTTGAAAAGTGTGTTAATTATGGGATTTTCGTACTAACATTTGAATAATGGTTTTATTTACATGAGATGTTATAAATGTTTTTTTTTTAAAGGGATTTAATGTATGTAATTTGTGATTGTAGGAGATATATATTGTGATGCAAAGCTCGGGTATGGACGGTTAGGAAAATTGTATTTGAGAATAAATATGATGTTATTGTTGGGTTCAATGATGCACTTAAGAAGCTCATGTTGGAATGAAGTTCATTATAAAGATGTGCTAGATACTGGAATACCGGGATGCTGGAGTTCAAGCATGAAGTAATAAAGTGTATATGTTCCAGGGGTTATTCATTCCTAAAATGTTCAAATCAAGGAACCTGAAATATAGGAGTTCGACTTCCACCTGATCACTTCGTTATCATAGGAAGCTCCTATATATATTTTTTGTTTGAGTACATTTGTTTGATTTCAAAAGGAACTAACAAAGATGAAAAAGTAGAACTCAAAGAGCTTCAACGAGTAATTGGAGTTGACTTCCATTGACTTCAATTGCAATTGTCCTATTGGTCACAATATTCCATGTGCCTTGATGAGATTTGTCCCTTATATTTCCTCTCATGTAGTTTTCTTATCCTATCCGAGCCTTGTGTTCTATAAAAGGTCAAAGGATGCTTCATTTTTATTTTAAGTTCAGAATTTGTGGATGTCAAAGGAGCGTAAATATTTTTAATTTTTTTTCTTTTTTCTTTTTTCCTATTTTCTGGACCATTTCGGCATAAAACTTTATATTCACGTAGTTATTAATTAATATCATACCTTTTAGATAGCTACCTATCTTAGTATCTTTTGTAGCTGGTTTTGTAAGTTCGGCTGAACAAGACTGTGTGTTTCACCTTTTAAGGGTGCATACAGAACCTACTCAGTGTCCATAAACAAAACCCTCTCTTTAAAAGCTTGCACCATTTTATATGTGGTTGTGAAGCAATCTAGTGAAGTATAAAGCGGTTTGCTCTGTTTTAATTAATTATTTAGGGAATCCATGGAGAATAATCGAAAGAAACTTTTATTTTTTAGTATTTTTTTTTTATACTTTGTTTTCAAATAGATGTTTAAATATTTGAAAATGTTCTGAAATTTAAATGAATGGAAGGAATTTTGTTGAATTTTTTTTTTTCCATAAATTTGTTGAATGCTTAATGCTAAATCTACTTAAGTGATAGAAAATAATTTATGATACTCATGAAATGTTAAGGTTAATCTTTTGGTTTCATGATGTTCAAGCTTATCATCTCAATCTGGAATGTTTATCTAAAATGTTCAAAGAGAAACCATAGTCCCTTTGAGATTGACAGCAATATCACATATTCATTACTCGAGTGTGACCCTAGTGCAACCATGACCTGGTTATCGAGACTTGGGATTGAATGAAAGCCAATCTTTGTCTTGTGAATGCAAAATTCCCCTCTACATTGTCTTTGTTCCATATCTTTCAGGAAGGATATGTTCTTCACGGTCTTGTCTGTGAAGATTTTATTCAACCTATTTTTTGCAAGTGAAATCATCGTCAACAGGAACTGGCGCTAGAAGGAGGGTGTTTCTTTGATATTTTAGGTTTCCTCCTTTGGAATTGGAGAATTATGTTGTCAAATGATAATTCTAAGTTTAGAAAGAAGCTTGTAAATGAGAGATAGAATGCAAGCTGGTTTTCATTATGGAAGTTGGAAAACTCTATAAAATCTTTCATCATAAATTGCATCCTTTGAGTTTGTTTACTTTTAAGAGAGTCACCGAGTGTAGAATCCATGATACAACTGATTGCGGTGAACTTGAGTGTGAATTTTTTTTAACTAGGGGGTAAATGCAAGAAGATGAGTCCACAAAACGTGGAAGTTTTTTCCTTAGGCAAAAAAATGAAATCAGCTTTTTAAAAACGGGATCCCGTTTAGTTTCGGGATCTCATTTTTTAAAATTTCCATTTTGGAAAATATTCAAAACGGGATCCCATTTTGAAAACTTTCCATTTTGAAACTTCTAATTTTTGAAAAATTTCCATTTTCGGAATTTTCAAAACGATCCCATTTTGAAAACTTTTGAAAATGGAAACTTTCCATTTTTGGTAATTTTCAAAGGGATCCGTTTCATAGAACCATAAAAATGTTTTTTTAATGAAACGAGATCCAGTTTTTTAAATTATGAAGTTTTGGGTAGGTTTTTGGTTTTTTTTGGTTCGGGAAATGGCTTGGGGAACCAAACCTAAGCTTTGGACCTGGTTTGACCTACAACTTGAAGGTCTTGTTAATGCCATAGGAAAATAGTGACTTTAGACATATGTCTGAAAACCTATTTTGCAGATTTTTTTACGAAATTAAAACCCATTATAGATGAGACAGTGCAAATTCCAAATATGTAGTTTTTTTAATAATTTGATTAATTTTTCTGTTTTTCAATTAATTTCTAATAAAAATAGTCCATAAATTTGAATTATCAGTTTTTTTAGTATTTTAATAACTTTTGATCAACATAACATTTTGACAAATGGATTGCACGAGAACAAACTTCCAACAATTCTTTTCAATTTTAAAAAAAAATTCAAAAAATGATAAGTTTAGGTCATCTTATGTGTCGTACACGACGATTTTTCAAAACGACAAATATGTCTAATAAAAATTTAACCAAAAAAAAAATTCAATAAAAAATTTCAAAAAAATATCGAAAACAAGCTTTAGTGAGTCACAAATCTTTTCCCAAAAGGATTTAGAAAAATATGATAATTTAGGTCAAAATATGGATGTACACATGCATGGTACGGTATAAAAAAGTGACTTTTAAACATGGTTTTTAGAAACACCTATTGAAACTCAATTTTTACAATCTGGGTATTCAAATAAATTACATATTTGGAAACTAGACTCTGAGTATTACATTTTATGATTAGTGACTTTTTCGAAGATTCCATATCTAAGTGCTTCAAATTTTAAGGTCAAATGTGTCAAATTCTAAAAATCAGGGAAAACACTTCCACTTTTTGGCCAAAAAGTGGACTCAACTTCTTGCACACACCCTAGGGTAAGTTTGGCCATAAGTGGAGAAATTCCTTTAACAGAAGAAGTTTTAGCCACTAAAAGGAAGGGATTATTAATGAGAAATTTTTTTTTCCCTAGTGGAGTTGGAAATATTAAAAAATTAACCGATATACCAAAACAGTTAGAAAACTATGATTATTATAAAGAAAATTCTAACACTTTGCAGAGAAATAGGCAAGAATTTTGAGATTCAAAGATATTTCACCACAAATGAGAAAATGAAATTGATGAATCATCATTCCCTGTATACATGGAAAATGCGGATAACAAGATGGAGCAGGAAAATTGAGCGAGAAAGGCGTGTATTGTGCTTCAAGTTGGGAATTCACCAGCTATAAAAAGACATCTTCCTAATTTTATACAAGATACAAAATATCAAGTTTTTACTTTTTCTCTTTCTGATAGCAATATAAATAGTGATATATCTTGGTCTAACAAAATACAAAGTGAATACAAGATCGAAGATATGAATATTTTTCAGAACAAAAGGAAACAAATAAATGAACACAGTCATTCATGGAAATGGACTAGGGCTGGAAGATGGTACAGTATTGCCACATTAGACCAAATGTATGCAATCGATCTCTAATGAGATCATTTTCATACATTTGAGCCAAATTTTGGGTAACTACACTTTTGAATTTATGATGTTTAAATGTAAAAAATTTAAGATATTCCATTGCTACAATAGAATATTGAAAATTTTGATAAGAGAATTTAAAGAAAAATCTGTTGTAATTCGTACCAAAATTGTAGAAGAAATAGCCATATAAATTGAAATAAATTGCTTTATTAGAGTTAATATTTTGTGATGCTAGAGTTAGGGTAGTTAGGGTTAGTTTTTTTTTTTAGTTTTTTTTTTAGGGTTTTTCTTTATGCTTGTTTTGTTTTCTTGTTTCATTTTGTTCTCTTCTTTTGTCTGGCCTCCGCATTAGCAAATCCTGCTTAAATTTATCTTATGCATGAGAGTGAAATTCAAACATTTTACGAAACTTAACTGAAAAGGGGAAACAATAAAGCCATGCAGAGTAAAACACACTTTTAAAAGATACCAAAAAAGATATATATATATGTGTGTGTGTGTGTGTGTGTGTGTATGTGTCTATCACATATATACATCCGATATCAAAATCCTCATTCAAAAAATAAAGAAAAAGATTCAAAAAGAGAGTGAGAAAAGTTGCAAATAATCATAGCCATTCAGTTGATCTAGGATGCCTCTTCTATTAGGGCTAAATACCCTATGTAGGTGAGTTCCTAGTGAGTTTCAAAATCTTGGATATGGAGATCAGTAAGAAAGGTTCAAAGTGGAACCACTTCCCCATGTTCAATAGCTAAAATGGTATCTAGATTCTCCAAGAATTCAAGTTTCACTATTAAGTTGGCAGCAACGTGAACATTTTCAATAGGTAGCCCAATGTCTAGAAGTGACGCTACAAAGTGAGAAGCTATGTCAGAGTAAAAATAAAAGTAGCAGTTGGATGCAACATATCTTTCCCCAAGGACTAAGCATGAATTTGGCACAATGAAACTGGAAGTCCTAATGATGAAGACCTTTTCAAGGCTTTGTGGTGTGATGCTCCCTAAGAAATCATTTTGTCTACAAGAACAACCTAAGAAAATTGGAGTATCTATGGCCAAGAAGCAAATACAAAGACACATAACATAAATTATAGAAACTAAAACAAAAGGAAAAGAAAAGAGAAGGTGGAGAATTTGAGAAGAAATGCATGAATTTATAGTCATAAGAAATTTGCGGTACATAGTTTCCTTGAGAAATTGTTTTTCTTTGGAAATTGTAAGAAAGGTGGCAGCTGAACAATAATCTTCATAATTAAAAGTTAAATCAAATTAATTCTTTACACATATATGGTGAAATTTCAAATCAAGCAAGTTGAAGATTTTGAAATTAATAATGGTCATTTCAAATGGTTTAAAAGAGTTGTATCAATTATGGAGGTGTTATGTGTGTGGAATATATAGTTAAATGAAGCCAACAAGGTAGTACATGTCATCACCCAAGTAAGTTGAAGAGATAATACATGTTCAGTAAGGCGTGTGAATTTAATGCAAAATAATGTGATCGTGTTTCAAGCTAATCATGACATTTTTGATCCATTAGTGAAGTGCAATGCCATCAAATTGAGATAGTTAGCAGAAGCTTTAGTAATTTACATTAAATTTAATCGGAAGGGTGGTAACTAATATTTCTAAATTTAGATTTAAATTTGGTGATTACGTTGTCTATTGCTAAATTTTAATTTATGCATATTTTTTAACATATAGCGAGCTACAGTTAGCTAGGATTTGGCATAAATTAGTGAAATTTAGCTGGAAAAGCACACCTAAAAGGAATCATTAAATAAGTTTTTGGGAAGTACTGAATTGATGAAGGGATTTACATTGAATGAAAAATCAAAAAGTAACTGTAGACACCCAAAAATGTCCTCTTACAACACTTTGTCACAACATTGCATCATTTAGACATCTTGTAGTATGTTTTGCCCTAGGTACCCATGTCATCATCTAATTAGTTAAATTAATCTTATTTATTTGACAAATTTCATTTATTCCCTTCCTATGCATAATCCATCCATTCCTCTAATGTTAATTAAATCATTTCCATCCATTCCTCTAATGTTAATTAAATAATTTATATTATTTAATTAGTGAAATCATAAATCCAACATTAATTAAATAAATCAAATGTTTATTTAATTAATAAAATCCTAAAAGGATATTCTCGCTTTCTTTCCAAAATATGAACTCATGTGTATCTAATTAATTTATTTAATTAGATAATTCATAAATTATCCTTCTCATCTTTTTCACGATTTATTTCCTTTAAAAGATAAAATCAAAAATCCTTCAATCTTTTTAAAATCTTATCTCATATCGTTGTATTTCCTCTTTTGTCAAAACTCAAATCCTTATCAAATCTTATCTCCATCCACATCAAGGCTCTATAAATATTGCCTCTTACAATCCATTTAGAGGGTTGATTCTTAAGTATCCTCATCTGTCAAAATCATTCTTCAGTCTTCCATTTGTCTCTATCATTCTCCATTTGTCATTTTCATTAGGTCGTTATGCTGTTGAATTGAGCAACCAACATTCCTCCATTATCAATCCTTCAAAATCTCACATTCTCATGTAGGTGGAGAAAAGCAATGGAGATAAATCGAGTTTAGCATGGATTTGGGTTTGCATTCATTTGTTATTGTAATTTTCATGCTTGCTTGTACTCTATTGTGCTAGTTACTATTTGATATATTTCTATTTTAATTTTATATCTAATTTTCTCCTAATTACATTGGTGAACCTGAAGTCAATCCTTTGATCTAGCTTGCTTTTTGCAGGTATTATTGACTTTTTGTTGCAGATCTACCATTTTTTTGACAAAACCCCAAGTTTTACAAATTTCTTCATATCTTCTACACAACTATGATTTTTTCTACAATATTTTCACAGAATCTTGTGCATCATCTCAAGAGGCTACAATAAAAGAAGTGAGGGTTTATCATCATATTTAAAGGAGTTATTATGATTTTCTATTTTTTTCATTAATTGATTTTTTAGACGCAAATCGGTGAATTTTTTAGAAATTTTTACACTTTTGGAAATCTCTTGCAATTCTAATGGGGTTCTATGTTTTACAGATTTAATTTGGGGGTTAAATACCATGCAAAAAAATCTGATCTTCATTTTTTATATGGTTTTCACAAATTCGTGTTTCTAGGTGCAAAACAGGGAATTTTTTTGACTTCTTTACATTTCTGGGAAGCTCTTAGAAAATTAGTGATCATAAGGAGTTATAGTAGCAAAAATATCAATCATAAATAGTAGATTGGAAAGTGAAAACTTCTGAGTGTACTCGTTTAATCTTTCATCTCTTAATCTTGTTTGTCACACTTTTGGATTTGGGCTCTTAAAACGAATATTGTCTTCAATCACATATCAAAAATTGAATCTAAAATTAACCACTATCTTCCTACACATTTAGTTTTGGGTTAAAAAGAACAAGTGCTTCCATTGTTTGCATACACATTTCATTTCTAAGGGTCAATTAACAACTGCGAGTGTGAATCAAGTGCGTGTGTGATCACAAAACCTCACTTGGTTTTCTTTTGTCAAACCCTTCATAGGAGGCCTACTAGGGGATTTCATCACCCCTGGGGATGACCTCAATTGAAGTGTGAATTGAAAGACATTCTTATTTGGGAGTTAAAATATTGTCACTCTGAGCTAAGCCCCAAAGAACTTTATACCTTTGGGAAGTGAAGGTGAAGGGTGGGTTACCCCTTTCTCCCAGTTGTGTGGCAGGATTTTGCTTTCAAATCATTCCTTAGTCAACCTTCTACAAAATAGCTTGAGACCTAATTGGCCATACCCCACTTGACTAGTCATAGGGCTTGTCAATGTGTCTTGCATGTGTTCTTGTTTAATAATCATCATTACATTCTTCAAATTTCAAAATTCAAACTTGCTTATGTGTCTTGCATGAGTGATTTATGTGTGTACATGTGTGATCATTCATTTAAAAATTTCCAAATCAAGCTGAACACCAAACACATAAAGACAAGTCACTCTACACCTTCTTCCAACACATTCATATCCAATCACTTTCATCCTAATCACCCTTCTTAGCCACATCCTATCCATTTCATCCTAATCAGTCAAATCATCCAATCTTGTCATTCCACATCATATCCTAATCATCATCATTTCTTTAATCTAGTCAACATCATTTAACATCATGCCAACATTAGAAGACCTAGCATCACAACTTCAAAACCTCTTTCAAACACTTCACCAAATACCCCAACCCCTAGACTACCAAACTATACAAATCCTTCAAACCCTCTTCCAAAATTTTCAACAAATTAAATCACCTCAAATCCAACACCTCCTAGCTCAACCCAATCAATTCATTGCCACTTGTCAAATCCAACCACCACAACATCATCCCCTATCCATTTATTATCAACCAATGCTACCTCAACCTAATGTGACATCCCCTTCCACCTCATATCAATCTAATCCATCCACCTATCAAAAAAATTCCATATCACCTTATCCCACATCCTTCCATAGCAATTCCGCATCACCTTATCCCACCTCTTTTCATGTCAATCCTACATCAACCCATCAATTCATCCTACAACAATCACATGTGAGCCAAAGTCCACCTTGGCAACAAAATCAAGATCCTTTCAATTCTTATGCTCTATTTGACAAGGGGAACACCAATCTAGTTCATGCACCTTATAAATTTCTCATACCACCATTCAATCAAAAGGCTATCCCTAATTTGCCATGTCCTAGTCCTAATCCATTGGCATCTCTACCTTTTGATCCACCGAACTCTTCATTCCACCAATCATCATCTAATCCTCCATCAAATCTATGGACTAAATTCAAAATTTTCAAGATTAAATCTATAGCATTACCCAAATCCACCCATCAACCTACAATGGATGTCACCCAAGGGCTACTAGCAAGGAATCAAACATTGCCATGTCATTCAACACATATATGTGAACATATAAAATATTCTGCAAACATCATGCCACGTCCTTCAAGTCAACCATGGCATCCACAACATTTTGAGCCCATTCAAGAGTTACCCCATTCCACTTCCATTCAAGCAAGCCAAGAGTTATGTCAAGAGCATTATCCTAAACATGAGGAAACATTAACCTCTCATTCTAATCAAGATCTAGGCCCCTCTAATGATCCCACTCATAAAATACTTGGTCCTATTTATGATCAAGCTCCCCTCTATGATCTTACCTATGATCAAGAAGGCCATGATGATCCTCTTAACCAAATTATGCATTCCATGGTCAAGATCCTATCACTTCACCTATCCATCTATCATGCCTAAAATTTTTGCTGGGAAAACCCAACTTTTTTTTTTTATATATATATGCATTAACTAAGTTTATTATTCTTCCTAGTGATTGAGGTGGGAGATGTATATCCAGAATACACAATGCACACCCTTGCGTGATCACCTCATAACTCAAACGTGAAATTTAACTTAAAGGATTGTTAAATGACCTTTAGATTCAATTGGATTTAGTGAAGGCAGAACATTCATTGGACTACAAGGAGGCTAAGGCCTCCAAAAGTTGATTTAATCTAATTGTTTAGTTCAAACACAGTGTGGCTATACATATTAACAAGTTCCACCTTAAGGATCATATACTAGTATTTACTTATTGGATCTTAACAACTTAATTGTACTACTAGGTTTAAACATTACCCAAGTTGAACTCTTTGAATAATAAATGTTCATACCTTTCTTTTCTCGAAATACAATATCTTTAAATCACCTAAGACTTTTCCAATTAGGCACATTAATAATTAAATTTTACTACCCTTAAGTTTAACCTTGTCTTTATTTAAATTTATCTCACATTATTGAAACAACTTACCTTACATTTCTAAAAGGATTTGACACAACATTTAAACCCCTATCTACTTTGGTGTAACTATTTTTTTTTTTCATTTGGCTAATGAAATCAGTCCACCTGATATTTATACCAAGTTAGGTATGTGATTAGATGGTTAATTAAATTATTTGTTGATACATACCATAAATTAGATTTACCCGTATAAAATTATTTCGCTCAAAATCATTAATATAGCATATTTACTCATTAGATGCATATGAATAATGCAATCGAACTTGTACTAATTTATAATGATGGTATTTAAGTTATTTCATATTAATTCAACTTCGTATAAACACATGGATAAAAATAAGAATGATATCTAAATTTCATGTTTTGATCTAATGTTTAAAATCAACTTTTAATTTACAATATCAAATTCAAATTAGTTATAAATATGCACCTTTTTGAATTATACATGACCACAAAATTACTTCCTTAGGCTTGTAGTTAAAATTAAGTAAAAATAATTTATACAATTTAAAAAAAAACTAAAATATAATTCTAGATAAATATGAAAATCTACATTCACAAATTAATTGTAAATTTTGTATTAACTCCTCCTTCCAAAATAATTTCATTATTTAAAAGCTTTAATATCTATTACTTAATAATTTCACTTGGAATTAAATATTACATTTAAATTTTACTCTCTTTTAATTATTATATATTATAATTTCCTTATAAGAAGGAGAGGTATTAAGAAAAAGGTGCTAAGAATGACTTACGTGGTAAGATAATAACTATCTTACTTTTCTTTTTGTTTCTTGAAAAAGACGCACCACTTCTTCTATTTGTTTTTGGATCAGCTTGCTGAGTTGACGAATGGACTAAAAATGCATTAATTACACATTTTGAAGAGTCACCTCAACCTATAATTTAGGCATTGAAGATGGGTACTCCTTAATTAATTTGACAACTTTTTCAAATCCGTTGAAAGCTCAAAAGAAACCTAACTGTGCTCACTTTCTTTGCTGTTTGTATTTTTTCATTTTATCTTTTTTGTTCTCTTCTATTTTGTTTTGGTTTGGGGCTGCATCCACATGATAACGAGCAAAGGAGGTTCAGCTGCTCGCCAAGCCAGTGAAGGTGCCAAGGCGTCTAGCATGGAGATCTCAACTTGTTTTTTTTTTTTATTGTTTTTTTGTTCACTTTATTTTTTTATATACCAGTCTCGCCGTCTGCAGCAGAGGAAGGAGATTCTGCACCTATGAGCAGAAGGAATCCGCCCTGAGCAAGGGCCACAATCTTTGTAACCTCTGTTACATTCACTCCATATATCTTTATGAATTTCTTGGGGTTTATATTATTTTTCTTCTGGTTTTACATATACTTGTTCTCTGACTAGATTGAGCAAGTGCAGGTCTACAGCCTTATCCCAAAGATGACATGGATTCTACAATTTTGTACACATTTTGCTTCTAATATTTTTAGGATTAATCCTTGTGTTCTACTTTATTATGCAGATTCAACTCTGTGAGAGAAACAGGGAAATATTTAATCAGACTGTGGTTGTATATTGGATGTATTCACCCCTTTACAAAAACTTGAGAAAAATATTTCATTTTGTTCTCCAAAAGAATTTATTTTCATTCATAGTATTTTTAATACATTTTTATTTGTTAGATCGTGTTTTACAGACCTGTTCATTTTATGCATTCATTTTTGTGTTCAAGGAAAAACCCATTTGTTTATTTTCACTTTCTTCCCTGCTACTTTAAATTTTTATTCTATACAAGAAATTACCTCTTTAAGTTGTTGTACAGGTGACAGTGACAGAAAGCGTTCTCATTTATTATCTTCATAGCATTGCATTTTAAAAAATTAAAATGAAAACTTTAATGATTAAAAATTCATAATATATATTTTCGTTTATGAAACTTGGATTTTATTTATTTATTTATCATATGGATACTTACTGTGTAGTATAATGGCTATAGTGTATCATTTAAATAATCAGGGATTTATATATTTTATATATCACTGGCGTAGAGATGTAAATCATTTTTATTTATTTTTTTAATTTATATCCATATCAAATATATATATATATATTAGTAAATTGGATATAAGTCCAATGGTATATATTATATTATCAGAAAATCTTTTAATAGGCAAGTAGATTCACATTTACCTCTATTATAAGAATATCTTCCTCTAGTTGTCCCCTACTTAAACTTCATGATATATACATATAGTGATTTATTCGCATACTTTCAAAGTGATGATACTAAATAGTCATTTTCATGTATATGTATGTTACTTATTTTTAAGTACAAGGGAAAATTTACATTGGTGCATATAAACTTCCTCACTACCTTTAATGGACTTTAATGAAAATATTTTGCTGCAACTTTGAATCCTAATACAACTATCATAGCTAATTTATCTCCTATCTACTTGCTCCTCATATTAAGAGATTTACTTTTCTAGATGTAAAAGAAAATAATCAATTTTACCCTTCATTGTAACTCAAATGAATATTCCTCTTTCATGCAATACAAAAGTATACATAAATAACAAGGAAGGCCCTTCTTTTCTTCTCATTTATTTCAGTACAACTCATGAAAAGTCCATACTTCCTTCATTGCAAAAACAAAACATACAAAACTTTCAAGATTACACACAATATTTAGGAATACAATGAACAACACACAAAAGAATAAGGTTTTCTCATTTTCCTCCTTTCATTTGCAACAAAATACTAACCTACAATATTGTAACAATGCTTAATATTACATTGAATAACATACACAATTTACTAAGGCTTGCTCTCCACCCTACTGTAATGGCGTCATGGAGCCTCATGGGCTCTAGCCATACCCCCGAGCAAGGAATTATTTTAGCTCCATGATGATAAATGGAGTCTTTTCTCATTTCTACGAAGAAATAAAACTAACATAGCACAAACTTAATGTATCTAGTTCTCTACCTTCCATTCTCCACCATGATTCATTCCATATTTCACATCCTTACCACCAATAACAAAGGGAAATAGTAGTAGGAGAGAATACTTATCTCTTTATATGAGGAGGCTAACTCCTTGAACCTTCTTTCCTCTACCAAGCCATCTTGATCATTCTCTACTATCTCCATTAGAGTTCTCCAAGAGGAGAAGTGGGTAACATCCATTTTCTCTTCTTCATCCAAGTATATAGGAATTCAACTTGAATTCACTTGAATGAGAGAGGGACACTTGTCACTCTCTCATTTGATCTTT
The DNA here is from genome assembly GCA_007258455.2 of Sequoia sempervirens. Taxonomy (NCBI): domain Eukaryota; kingdom Viridiplantae; phylum Streptophyta; class Pinopsida; order Cupressales; family Cupressaceae; genus Sequoia; species Sequoia sempervirens. The sequence goes on from VDFB02000003.1 coordinate 394,569,238, forward strand.
CAACACACATCCCCACAAATTCTCACACATGTGTGAGACTTTTGGGGAAATGGGGAATGTACTATGACACTCTACCCAACAACCCTTACAAGGTGGCTTCACACATGTGAGAGCTTTGATGCTCTTTCCAAGTTCATTAATGAACTTTGGGGAGTGTGGTGGGGAAGTGATAAGTCACTTCTCCCAACTCCCAAAGAATCAAATTCGTCACACCCTTTCAAGTGGACTTTTGAAGGGTCAAATCATGTCCCAAAGACAATGTCACATGTCCAAAAGATCCCCCTTCCATAGGTATAGGCCTTAGGGGTCTATTTTTGCACTAATATCAAAGAAATTGACCATACAACACCCTAAAAAGACAACTTTAAAGGCCAATTCGAAATTCAATACCTAACTAAGGATTTGAAAACCCTGATAGATCTTACACTCTTAACCACATGAATATAATCAATAAGGATCCAATAAGTACCTACACTAAGCCACCATTCATTAAAACCCTCCACTCAATTACAACATAAAAAAAACCCTAATTACCTCCCGAGTCATAGGGTCAAAAATCAAAATTTCAAAAGATAGATATGTGACTTGGGTCTAGATTGTTCTCCCTTTTACCCTTGGCATTACTCTCATATGCATTTTTCCAAATACATGTTAGGTTAGAAATATAATAAATACCTTGATGATTCTTGGCTAGTGATCCTTCTGGAAACTTCTCCTTGATCTTCCAAAGTCCTACTTTATTCCTACCTATTATCATTTCCCAAGTAACATGAAACTTATTAGTGAGATTCAAACTAATATTTGATACACAAAATTTCTTTGCTCATATCGATCTAAATGTATTCTTCATATGATACTTGTCTGAGAATCTAAATATTATCTACTGACATTCATTCTTAACAGTTTTCTCGTTTTCATTTAATGGAGAGAATTTGTCACAATAATCATTTACAATAGTTACTACTAAAATCAAAATATTAAACATGGAATTAGGTTAAATCATCAATTTATTCACCAACAAGAATAATTAAACTTATCAAGGTGTCACACAATTTATAGATAGGGTTGGGCCTCACACCATCAACAAGAAACCTCCATTGCTCCTATCGACCCCATACCTAGCCCTTTATATGATCCATCAACATCCACTTTCCTTGATGAGACATATTCCTCCCAAGCACACATAGAAGATCAAAAAAATACCTTGGATATAAGAGAACACAATGCTAATCAAGATCCTAATGATCCTCCATCACCCACTATTGACCCCATTGCAAGTCTTCCTTCATATCCTATTGGTATTTCCACCCTCATTCATGAATGTTCCTCCTTAGAACAACAACCATTATCTTCCCTTGCTTCATTTTCTCCATCCAATAAGGAACTCATGTCTAGTGTTCCACCTACACCTAGTCCCGGTGTCCATTGCATACTCCAAAACATGAACCACCAAGGTAAATTTCTAGACCTTCATGAACATGGTATTTTGGAGCCCATCCATGTCAAAGTCCCTACACACTCATTTAGCCTTGGATACTCACCTCAAGGACACCAATCTCAAGATGTTAATATTTACTCCATGCATCCTAAGTCCACCTCCTTCCATCATAATCCATATCATACACCCAAGACATATGTTGTCATTCCACCTCCATCATCCTACAAATGTCAAAAGCATGTGACCATACACCTTCCACCATCAACTTTGACACCATTGCTTCCAACTCCTAATATCCCTCCATCTAATCTACCTCCATTACTCCCCACACCTAATATCGCCATTATACAATCCCCTTATTCATCCATCCATAAATCTTCTAAAAATCCTAATCATGAGCAATCAGTGCACATTGTCTAAACATGAAGCTTCCACTCATTCCACCATACCCATGGTATTCAAAAGAAAAAAAAATCAATGCCTCTACCTATAAAGTAAAAAATCCTAAAAATCCTCATGTCTTAGGACATCAATGCAAAAAGTCAAAGCAAAATACATTCAAAAGGTTCTATAAGCCCATACCTCCAAAAGTAAAGGCCAAAACTAAAATGGTTTGGGTCCCTAATAAAAAGGAAAGCAAGTAAAATGAGGCATCTACGTCACAAAAATCCCAACCATCCCCTTCCATCCAAAATGTACATTCTATTAAAAAATTACAAAAATCCCATAAGCCAAACAAAAATCATAAAAATACTAAGTCTATGTGGGTATCTAAAACAATTCATCCACCACCTCCTAAAAAAACATATTCATTGCTTCCTACACCCCATCCACATCAAAAGCTTCAACGTTTATCATAGTGTGTGCAACCATTGGTCATGGTTCCCTTCCATTTCATAACAATTCCACATACCTCCAATTCATCATCCTTCACTCATTATCCTACATATCTCCCCCACGATCTTCTTATGGACCATGATTTTGGCTAATCCTCCCCATTCATCTTTTGCACAAGTCCCATATAAAGCCTATTATCTTCCCTACATAATTTGCATCATAATCCATCATCTACCTACTCCATCTCCCTTTCATGTCATCCCTTACTGATATTTATGAGCATAATGACATTTGACATGGTCCATGCAATGACATCCATCTCTAGTGGGACTATCACCTTTCATGGAACTAGACACTTGATTCCCTCCTATCCATATTCCCCTTCTCCTAATCAAAAAGTCAAAAAAAAAAAGAGAAAAAAAAAGTAAAGATAAATCCCTTCATCCAATGGTGAAAACTTGGCAAACAGGCGCCCTGGAAAACCTGACAAATAGGTGTCATGTGTAGGTTGATCTTCTATGCCACTTACACTTGAGGGCACAATGTCTTATCTATCCAACCTATCATTTTCATGTCTTGTCATTTCCATCCTACCTACCATCTTTAGCCATCATACATACCTATCATATTAAGTTCACTTATCCACCCTTCTCCTTTTGATCATGATGAAGATATAGGAGCAAAAGGTTGAAACATGTTTTGGATATCTCTTGACATATCTCATCCTATCTAAACCAATCATATCATTATCCTATTATCATACATTTTGTCCAGAAAAATCCTAAGTCGTGTACCTAGAATGGGGCATGTTATTCCTATGAGACATAGTGTTTGGAGAACACATCCTTGCTCTCTTATGATGCATACATCCATACCATCCATCCATCTATCATGAGCCTTTTATCCCTTATCCTATCAATCTCCTTGCACCTAGACTTAGTTTTCCCCTTGTCATTGGTATCTAGCAAAAATGCTACTCAAATTTTCATCTTTTCACACCTCAAAACATTTCAAAAATCCAAAAAAAAACCAAAAAATTTCAAAAAATTAAAAACATTTTAAAAATCCAAAAAAATAAAAACATTTCAAAATCCAAAAATCAAAACATTTAAAAATAAATAAAAAATCATAATATCAGAAAAAATCCAAAAAAATCAAAACATTTCAAAATCCAATAAAAATAAAATTAAAATCAAATCAAAATATCCCCAAAATTACAAAAAAATGGAAAAAGGTCCTAAAAAATGACAAAAAAAAAATCAAATAGCCAACAAAAATCCAAGCAATAAAATCAAACCACATCACTTCTTCTAATCAATCTAATCATTATCATCAAATCAATTCATTTCTTCATCAATCCAATCAATCAAAATTATTCCAATCAAATCAATTCCTCAATTTAATCAATCAATCATCTAATCAAATCACTTCAACCTAAATCATTCCAATCACATCAATTCTTCTATTCAATTCATCACATCCTATCATCTAATCAATCATCATATCATTACAACCATTTCTTCAAATCAATCAAATCAATCCAAGCAATAATCCAAATGCAAGTCAATCCTTAATCCATACCAATCAAGTCGATCAAACATATCAAATTATCCAATCACATCCTTTGGTCTTGATCCTAATCTTGTTGTAAACCCAATCAATCAATCAATTATCATCATCCTCGTGTTGATCTAGGGATATGTCGTTCCTCGCAATGACAACACTATCATCATCAATCCAAGTCAATCAGTCAATTATTAGTCATCCTTGTGTTGATCTAGGGATATAGCGTTTCCCACAATGACAACACTATCATCATCAGCAATCAATCAATTAATCATCGATTTACAGCTTGACAGGGGCAATTCCTTGTTTGTTTTTGTATCATTTGTGCATGCTTACTTTCTTGCTTGTGTGTGTTATCATTTTATCTTGCATTTGTATCATTCCAGGTAATATTCATATCTTGTATATGTTGGAGTAGCTTTTTGCACTATCCTTTGCATCTAAGGTCATATCATACCTTTTGTGCATTAGGACTTTAATGCTTTAAGTCTACTTCCTCATATGTCTAGACAAGGTTGTATTATGCTGGGGCACGAGACACATCGTCACCTTGGTCCTTATACCTTGGTGCATAAGGTCTAGTGCTAAATCAAACATCATGGTTTCTCACTTTCATTGTAGCATAATGCATCCTTCACTTCTTCTATCCATTCCTTCATCTTTAGTTCTTGACCCATCCCTTTCATTTTGAGAGCCTACCCATGTTGTCCAACCCACCTATCCTCTCAAGGGGGCATCATCATTCCAACATCATCATATTCTGACGTCATCATCCATTTTCCTCTATCCATGCATTAGCTTCTTTGAAATGATGTTACTCGACACAAATCTCATCATCTCAAAGAGGGGCAAAATGTAGACACCCAAAAATGTCCTCTTACAACACTTTGTCACAACATTGCATCATTTAGACATCTTGTAGTATGTTTTTCCCTAGGTACCCATGTCATCATCTAATTAGTTAAATAAATCTTATTTATTTGACTAATTTCATTCATTCCCTTCCTATGCATAATCCATCCATTCCTCTAATGTTAATTAAATAATTTATATTATTTAATTAATTAAATCATAATCCATCCATTCCTCTAATGTTAATTAAATAATTTATATTATTTAATTAATTAAATCATTTCCATCCATTCCTCTAATGTTAATTAATTAATTTATATTATTTAATTAATTGAATCATTTCCATCCATTCCTCTAATGTTAATTAAATAATTTATATTATTTAATTAATTAAATAATTTATATTCATTCTTCTAATGTTAATTAAATAATTTATATTATTTAATTATTAAAATCCTAAAAGGATATTCTCACTTTCTATCCAAAATCTAAACTCATGTGTATCTAATTAATTAATTTAATTAGATAATTCATCAATTATCCTTCTCATCTTTTTCAGAATTTATTTCCTTTAAAAGAGAAAATCAAAATCCTTCTATCTTTTTAAAATCTTATCTCATATCGTTGTATTTCCTCTTTTGTCAAAACTCAAATCCTTATCGAATCTTATCTCTGTCCACATCAAGGCTCTATAAATACAACTTCTTGCAATCCATTTAGAGTGCCAATTCTTAAGTATCCTCACTTTGTCAAAATCATTCTTCAGTCTTCCATTTGTCTCTATTATTCTCCATTTGTCATTTTCATCAGGTCATTATACTATTGAATTAAGCAACCAACATTCCTCCATTATCAATCCTTCAAAATCTCACATTCTCATTCGGGTGGAGAAAAGCAATGGAGATAAATCAAGTTTAGCATGGACTTAGGTTTGCATTCATTTTTTATTGTGATTTTTGTTGGTTTTTTTTTACAATGTAACCAGGTTGATCTTCTAATCTACCTATGGAATTGCTAATTCCAATCAAGGGAAGCTCGAAGGACCTAGACCAACTGACGAGGACTTTAAAAGCCTCCTACACTTTGGGCTCTGCAAGACCTAGGAGGGTGATCCATTAATGTGTTTACAACCTTTGTACCATTATTATAAACAACATTAACAATAACAGATCATATCATTTAATAGCTCAACATAATAGGATAATACTAAATAGAACTGGCTATTCATTAGTAGTATCAACTATTTGGAGCATGAGATAACTACAACACAATCCATAGTATAAGATAGTCATTGATTTGCAATTTGTAGCAAGCTCTAGGAAAAGACAAACAAATACTGAAGTATACGAATAAGAACAACTTAGATCAGTGCCATATATCCATTGGGGGAGTCAAATTCATAAGTATCTAAAGGTTTATGACAGATTTAACACATAACATGTAAGATCCCTGACAACATTGTATTACAATTTCATCAGTATGCATTCTAACCCAATACTACTTATCAAATCCTTATAAAGAAAATATCCGCCTATAATCCCATTCAAGTATTTTAATTAATTCCTTGAATTAAAGCTAAAATAAGGATCATACACACCACAATAGTGAGATGAATGAAACAACCCTTAGTCATCTTATTCAAAATTCAGATATGCATATACAATGGAGAGACATGAGTTTGAATTTATCATTTCCACTCAGATGCTAGTACTGTTATACAATATTAAATCCCCATGAATTCAAAACCTACTACAGAATGACTCAAAACCTAAATTGCATTTTCCCTAAAACCATCGAACTTTACGATTAGCTCTCCAACTTCACCTAGACTCAAACCAAAAATTATCTAACTTGCTAACCCGTACTTTTCACCTTGAAATCCTTCTTATAGAAAATGAAGGAGAAAAAAAGCATCGGGCCAGAAAGTACACATATCACAAGCCAATTGGAGCACTTGGTGATATTTCAAAAATTGTTACAACAACAATCACCCTGGAGAATATTCTTGTTCATTGTGCCCGCAAAGAAAACTTGATGCAACAACAAAAAACCATAAGAATCCCACACCAAGACTACCACCAAAGCAAGACTAGAAATTGTTGTGCTTGATCTTGGTCAACACACTTTAGCATGACACCTTCTCCATTTCTCCACCAAGGCTTTCCAGCTATGATAGGATATTTGAGAGCATGTAACTTTAATGTCCTTTTCTCATTTTCGCTCAAATTGTCAGGACATTTCATTCTTTGCAAATAATATATCACATCTTTATACCATTTAGAATGCTCCATATCACATATGTGTGATCTATTTTCCTCTTCTAGCAAATTTACCTGATTTTCTTCCAAATTAATTTGAGCCATAAGCTTGGTCAATCATTGTCCTCTCACCAGTTTAGTAATTTGAACTTCAATATTGAATTCTTGGATCCTATTTATCCACCTACACCTTCTTCCTGACACTTCTTGTTGTGTGAAAATGTCCTTAACAGTAGCTCTAGGCACATAGGAAATTACAGTAGCTCCCATCAAATAAGGCCTAAAATATTTTACTGCTTTTACTAGTGCATATGCTTGTTTTTCATTTATATCATACTTAAGTTCTACAGCTTGTAAAAATTTTATGAAAAAGGCAACAGGTTGTTCGAAACCTTTCACATTCTTTTGCAATAACACATCTGCAATTGTGTGGAAAGACGCAAATGAAAAAATCTATAAAGGTTTGGAAAAATCAGGGGTCCTTAACATAGGAGCCTCCTTTATTGCTTGCTTAATGGCCTGGAAATCTTGCATAGACTCCTCATCCCATTCAACCTTGGCTCCTTTCTTGAGCATTTTAGAAATAGGGCGAACTATCTCAGCAAAATTTGTCACAAACCTCCTTAAGAAGTTTATTTTTCCAAAGAAAGGTTGTATTCCTTTGAAATTTCAGGGTTGTGGAACTTTATCTATTGCAATTACCCTATCTGGATCAATTTTTACTCCATCCTTGGAAATAGTATGTTCCAATAATTTTCCCTCTAGTACTCCAAACACACATTTCTTTGGATTCAAAGAAAGACCATACTCCAAATCTCTAATGAATATCTTCTCTAGATGCTCACAATGATCATCTTCCTTTTTAGAATATGTTGTCAAGTCATCTTGGTAGATCACCAAAAACAAGTTAATGAAATCTAAGAATGCCACATCCATGGCTCTCTGAAAAGTAGCCCCTGCATTTGTTAGACTAATGGAATTCTTACATAAACGTATGTTCCCCATGGTGTAGTGAAAGTTTTCTTAAACCGCTCTGACTCTTTGACTATGAGCTAGTTGTAACCAGAGAAACCATCCATCATAGACATCAATTCACAACCTATCACTCTTTGCAACACGACTTCCATATTTTTTAATGGATAATTTTCTTTTAATGAAGACACATTCAAATTTTTGAATTCTACACATAACCTGATGTCTCCATTTTTCTTCCTTACTAGTACCAAGTTTGATACCCAGGATGAATGTTTGATTAGCTTGATGATCCATGCATCCCTTAGTTTTAGTAAATTTTCTTGCATTTTGGGGGCTAAAGTGGGATTAATAGGCCTTTTCATTTGTCTAAATGGCTTGGCATTATCGCGCAAAGGAATCTCATGTTGGAAAAGATCCTCTATGTATGCCTTAAGATCATCATAGGACCATGCAAACACATGCCTAAACTTTCTTAATAAGTCAATTAGCATCCTTCTCACTTTGGGTGAAATTTTCTTTCCATTATACACTTTCTTTGGGGATGCTTTATCTCTTCCAACTCATAAGGATGGGAAACAGTATGATTAGCCTTTTCCTCATCTTGATTATCAAACACTCTTTCTAGTACAACTAGACCCTTGGGAATTTTGTTTGTCTTTAACTTAATGACCTCATTTCCAAATATAGTATCCTTACCATCAATATTTTCAACAAAAGCTCCAAAGTCAATTTTTTGATTTTCATATTCACCCACACAATTCAAAAACCTTAATATATCATCATCATTATAAAAAGCTTGCCAATTTTTTATGTTATCAGGGATAGATGGCCTGGTTTGCACCTCAACCTTTGAAATTCCTGCATAAGTCATATCATCTAGTTTTACTACAATATTGGCTAATAAATCTACCACTTTATTTTGACCTCTCTCCATCCATCCTATGCAAAATGCATCAAAGCTCTCCAATTCATCCCAAACAGCATTTCTATACTATCTCAACCTCTTATTCTTTGATACATACTTGGATCTAACTTGGGAGACTACAAGCTCAGAATCCCCAATTGCCCTAAGCTTCTTGATCCCATGTTTTCCAGCCAATCTCAACCCCAGTAACAAGGCTTCATACTCTGCCACATTGTTTTTGCTTTCAAATAACAGAGTAAAAGAGAACCTAAATGTCTTTCCACTTGGTGATTGCAACAAAACACCTGCACCAGAACCTTCCTTTGAACTTGCACCATCAAAATACATAGTCCACAAGTCATCAGATTCTGACAATTGTTTTATTTCTGTATCAATTAATGCAGTAGGCTTATCACAATTTCTAGGAAATTCCTCAACCCTAAATTCATTTATACCACAGTCAATAAAACATGTTATATTTTCAATCGGGCCATGCTCAATCATATGAGGTACTTTTGATTCTCTTTCAATTTTGACATCCTTACCATAAATGGAGAAAGTAGCAAATGACAAATCACATTGCATGTTACCCCCCATTGATGCACTCCATTTTCTTGACAAGAGCATTCCAAAATGAGGTGGGATGTCTGCAACTAATACAGTCATGACTAAATCCTTGTCAGGGTACTAAGTTAGTTTATAAGGCAATGCCCTGATAGTTCAAACAACTGGCACTTCTCTTGAATCCATAGCATAACATTTACCTTGAGCAGTATCTACTGTCAAGCCCATTGCCTCCATTATTTTGACTGGCATAACATTATTTGATGCCCCTAAAGCTATCATTAAATTCCTTAAAGTTTTCCCATTTATATCCACACTTAAGAAAAAAGGGGTTATATTTTCAAGGAACATGTTAATATAATTTCCTAAATATACAGGGGGAATTTGTGACACAATTCCCTCCACTTCTTTTTCTTTCTCTTTATCCTTTGCTTCTTTACCACTTCCTTGTTTAGTCTTATTACCAGCAGCATTTGTGATCAAGGCTATTGTATTTTCTTTGTGTTCATTTATTCTCATAATTTCTAGCAGAGGTATGGTTACTTTAACCTGAGAAAGCACATGAAACATATCTACAAGTGTATATTTAGGAAGATTAGACATCATATCTTCATCACTTTCCCTTTTCTCTGGTTGATTACTTCCTCCTAGCTTCTTTTGCTTCTTATCCTTTACAGCAGGTTCAGCTAACTTTGTAATCACCTTGGTCTTCACCAATGATGAAGTCACATCTTCTTGGGGCTTTGTGGTTTCATTCTTTTTTGTCCAAACCTTATCATTCTTAACCTCTTTGACTTTTACAACATCATTTTTGTTTTCAACCTTAATACCTTTGTTTTTGTCCTTTTGTTCTTTAATAAATAGGCCAGTAGGTTTACCCTATTCACCACCCATAGTTCTATTTCTCAGTTGAAGTGAACTTCTCATTTGAGCGGCCATTTCCTCAGTCAGTCTTGCAATCTTTTCTTCTAATGGTCTCCTTAAGGACACTGAACCTTCAACCTACTCCATATTGCAAGCATTATGATCAAAATTACCATCCTCATCAGAAAAAACTTGTTGATGGTATATCTCACTTCTCTGCCTCTGATTATCCACATCAGCTTCTTGTATTTCATCGGCAAAGGAACATTCTGCCTCATTAATGTATGATTTGGCCATACAAACATCTACATCATCCTTCTCATATTCTGATGTTTGATTGTGAACATCCTCTTCTGCTTCCTCAGCAACATGCAATTGAGCAATACCACAATAATTTTTATCATGTGGATGTTCACACACTTCACACCATGGTCAATCTGCTACTAGATTCACTGAATGTTTCTGCAAGGGGCCTGGCGTATGCTAATCATTTTTAGGATTATGGCTAGGCAAGATTGGTTTTCCATCTTTCCAATTTGTATTATAAGGATAATTTTGCAATATGGGAGGCCTATCATTTTTATTATAGGGTTTCCTTTCATTTCCTATACCCTTCTCTTGCTTGGAAATAGTTTTCTTTATGTCTTTCAAAGTACTATAAACCTTTTTCCCATTTTTCATCATCTTTAGGCTTTGCAGCAGGAACCTTCTCAGTCTTATTCTCAGGATTTTTTAAAAGTGTAGGTTCTTCTCTCCTACCATACTTTCCAAAATCTCTTCTATTACTCTCAATATTTATAGCCACCCTAAATGCATCCCTCATAGTCTGAGGGTCCTTATCTCTGAGGAGATATGCCATTTTAGCATCAAAAGCATTGAAATATGTAGTTAAACATATTCATCAAGCCTCAAAACTTGAAACAATTTATACATTGCTTTCTGAAATCTTAAATTAAACTCTATCATGGGCTCATTCAATGACTTCTTGATGTTATTAAATTTAGTTAACATGAAACTAGCATTAGTTTTATCACCATATTGCTCCTTGAAACACTTCTCAAACTCATCCCATGAACCAATACTAGAATTAGGTAGACCTCTATACCAATCCGTCATGTCCTCTACCAAAGATTGTAAAAAAAATTTCATTACAACATCTTCATGTTCTACCTCACAATCATTTAGCATATCCATAAAATCTTTCAAGTGTTCCTCTGCTATCGTAGCATTATTCCCAGTGAACTTACTCATCTTTTCTCTCAAGTCAGCAGGGATGGAATTTGGATAACCAGGAATACCATCAAATAACAATGGCCTATACCTTTCCAGCTATATAGGTCATCATTGAAATAATCCTTCATTCTTCTGAGAATCAACATCAGACCCTAAATTTTGTGCCCTAGTACCATCCCAATTTGGATTTACAAACCTAGTTGCATGAATCTTAAGGCCAGAATTATTTATGATGGGATCTGGATCAATTTTAGGGTCGTCCTTTAAATAATCTTGGTGATTTGATGAGTTTGCAGCTTATGTAGCCTCATCCATGCTTGACATCTTTAGGAAACTTATTTTCCTCTTCATTTTTGCATTTGCAGTCTCAATCTCTGTTCTCTCCAACTCTTCTTCCAGAGCCTCACTCTCCCTCCTAACCTTTTCTAAGGCAGACTCTATTTGAAATGACACATGTGGTGAGAGATCTTGTTCAGTGAAATGGGGAGTCACGTTCTCATTTATTTTAATCCCCTCAACCTTTTGCTTTCCCTTATCCAAAACAGGCTTAAGGTTTGTATTACTCGGTAAATACTTAACATGATTTGAGGGTTTTGAGTCTGCAGGTCAAGGTTGGATATCAACGTGGCCTACTGGGTTTTCTTTAGACATAGGCTTTGTTTCCTTATTAACAATATTCTATACAACCGGACCCTCAACACTTGGTTGAGGTTCTTCTTGGTTCAGGAACTTCATTGTTTCCAACTGTCTCATCAACCTATCCATTTCAATCACAACATTCCTTAACTCTAATTCCCTCTCTTTTTATCTTTTCATCCTAAGCTTAGCTTGCTCTTGGATTTCCCTCTTCAAGGAATTAATGTCTCCAAAAACATCGTCAGGGTTAGGCAAAGTCATATCAGAATTTCATGTATCACTTAGGTCTATTAAATTGACCACTTCAAGTACATGTTCAAACAATAAAGGTTTTACATCATTTTCAGCAGGAGGAGGAGGCACATCACTGGTGCATTCTCTATGATGGATTCGACTTCTACTCCTACCTCTTCTCTTTTCAGCATATTTTACACTAATAGGCCCTTTATTCTAACATGACACATATTCTTGAACTGGTGTATTAAATAATGCATCAAAATATCCACAACTATTTGACTCTAAATTTCTAGACACCTTTTCAATATTTTCAGGGATAGGGTGTAAAGGCTTACTTGTACCTTGGTGTATAGGGTTTTGTGACGCAGGAGCAACATTACTAGATTCTGCTCGTTTCTTTATCTAGTCCTTCTTCATTTTGGGAAGTTCACCTTCCAATTTCTATTCTAGATGATTCTTCATGAATGACCTGGTGTTCTTCATTCTTCTTACTTATCCAAAAGTTCTTTCCACTTATAATAAACCTTTCAAAATAAAATGCACACTATTGCAGAGACTTCAGAGTTGCCACCCAATTTTCTTGGGAATACCAAATACCTAAAGACACGTGGTGGAATATAAAAAACTTTGGAACCTCATACTGAAAACACACAAAAGTGCTTTACAACATAACTCTTATCGCTTATGAAAATAGAAGAAGTGGAAAAACCTAACATAGAATTATAGGCTCAACCTTCAAATCATAGAAACACTATGAAAACTCTATGCAAAATGGACAACTGACACACTGACAAGAAATATTAAAATAAGCTCCCCAGTAGAGTCGCCATTTCGTTGGTTTGTTTTTACAATGTAACCAGGTTGATCTTCTAATCTACCTATGGAAATGCCAATTCCAATCAAGGCAGCTTGAAGGACCTAGACCAACTGACTATTACTTTAAAAGCCTCCAACACTTTGAGCTCTGTAAGACTTGGGAGGGTGATCCCTTAATGTCTTTACAACCTCTATACCATTATTATAAACAACATTAACAATAATAGATAATCTCATTTAATAGATCAACATAATAGGATAATACTGAATAGAACTGGCTATTCATTAGTAGTATCAACTATTTGGAGCATGAGATAAATACAACACAATCCATATAATAAGATAGTCATTGATTTGTAATTTGTAGCAAGCTCTAGGCAAAGACAAACAAATACTGAAGTATACGAATAAGTACAACTTAGATCAATGTCATATATCCATTGGGGGAGTCAAATTCATAAGTATATAAAGGTTTATGATAGATTTAACACATAACATGTAAGATCCCTGACAACATTGTATTACAATTTCATCAGTATGCATTCTAACCCAATACTACTTATCAAATCCTTATACAGAACATATCCGCCTATAACCCATTCAAGCATTTTAATTAATTCCTTGAATTAAATCTAAAATAAGGATCATACACACCACAATAGTGACATGAATGAAACAACCCTTAGCCATCTTATTCAAAATTCATATATGCATATACAATGGAGAGACATGAGTTTGAATTTATCATTTTCACTTAGATGCTAGTACTGTTATACAATATTAAATCCCCATGAATTCAAAACCTACTACAGAATGACTCAGAACCTAAACTGCATTTTCCCTAAAACCATCAAACTTTACAATTAGCTTTGCAACTTCACCTAGACTCGACTCAAAAATTATCTAACTTGTTAACCTGTACTTCTGGCCTTGAAATCCTTCTTATATAAAATAAAGGAGCAAACAAGCACTGGGACAGAAAGTACACATGTCACCAACCAATAGCACTTGGTGATATTCCAAAAATTGTTACAACAACAATCACCCTAGAGAATATTCTTGTTCATCATGCCTGCTGAGAAAAGTTGATGCAGCAACAAAAAACCATAAGAATCTTGCACCAAGACTACCACCAAAGCAAGACTGGAAACCGTTGTAACTGCAACATCTGATCTACCACCCATTAGCAACTCATTCTTTTTACTCTTCCTTAGTTAAATATTTACTTACCCATTTCTGGTATTCTTCATCAGTCGGCCAGTCAAAATTAATCACCTCACTTACCTTGGTACTATAAGGTGTGCATTTTACCGCTACCTAATTTGCATCACTTTCAAAAGATTCCAAAAATGAGCTGGAACTAATGATTTTATCCATACATCTCACCAAAAAATCATAATCTGAGTCATCACCAATTAGTTTAATTTGATTATTGATGACCTCACTTGCTTGATCCTACCATTGTTGGAGTGACCTGATTTTCCCCTACTCATAAATTACATCGGGTAATAATGTGTTACCCATATCATTAAATTTCTTCACCAATTCCTTGATCTTCCTACTCAAATCATCTATATGGTCTAAAAACCTTGCAGTGATTTAACTAATACTTGAGTACACCTTAATGATTGAGGCCTATTATTTCTATCAAACTCTGAGGCCTTATACATTACATCTAAATCACTGGCCCTAGGGATCCAATTTGCAGCAACAATATCACTACCTCCTGATCCCTATCAATATTCTTTATTGTGTCTCATAATAAAAAATATAAAGAATGTATAGATGGAAATTTATTATCAACCCTCTCATTTAAATGTCTCAAGACAACAGTAACAATCTCCTTTTTCTTTGAAAGAGATCCTTCCTCACTTACCTACAAAGATTCTTGTAATTCATCAATTTTGTGCATGAGTTGCTTCTTTGTAGGATCCACAGAGCATTATATTTCTGCATCAATTTCATCTAAAGAAGGTGTGAAGGAAGGATTCTAACTGGGAGACCCTAGTGTGGAAACAATTGGAGAAGTAGGAGGCACTAGCCCTGATGTGGAAAGCAATATACTGGTCATTGGGGCACTTGATGTCTCCCTAATCTGTTTATACTTTAACCTTCCCACCTCAGTCTGTAGCTCAACATTCTTCTGTTGCATCTTGTTATATTCCTCAATAAAAAGGTTATAATTCTCCATTAGGCTCCTCTTTTCAGCCTCCTCCCTTTTAGTACTCTTTTGGGCTAATTTAGCCACATTCACAGTCAAATTATTGGCCTCGATAGTTGAAATATTTGAAGCTCTCTTTATTATTATCCCTCCTCTTAAATTTGGGTTGATATCAGAAACATCTATCTTTTTCCCTTGTGGGGCCAATGCCCAAATTTCCAAGGTTTCATACTCTTCACTGAAAGTAGAGTCTTGTAGTGCTACCTTTTCCTCTTCTTCAAAGTCTTGCAAAGGATGCTTGGACTTCAAAATAGCATTAAAGGCTACTGTATCTGCAATGTCCCATTCAGGAAGAATCATTACACCAGCCTGACTCACCAGTTTTATTCCTTCCTCAGGAGTGATATTCTTGAATTCTTCCGTTAATTCAACTTTCAATTCCTCATTATTCTCCTGGTCTGACCTGTCAGGTCTTAGTTCTCTTCTCTTCTTACATTTATCTTGATATTCTTCAAATTTCATCCTCCATACCAATTGCAAGAATACAGGAGTCTTTACAGATGCATTGTCATCTAGAAATTCCTTGCATGCTTCCATCCTTGCATCTTGTACACATTTTCCTTTCATATCCAAATCGGATAAAACCAATTCAGCTGGCCTAAGAGGGGAACGCATACCAACCTGCATGTCATGATCAGTAACAACACTTTCATCCATCAGATCCTCCTTTGGTTGATCAATTATTTGCCTCTTAGGGCTTGACGCAGATGGTGGTGATGAGGGACTATCTTCTGGTGATGATTCTAAATCAATGATTTTAATTTCCCATGGCACTTTGAATTTTGGACCTGGCTGTGAAGACAAGTTCATTATTTTCTTCCCCTTTCTATCCACTTCTGCCTCATCACTATTGTCATCCGTTTTCCTCCTATAAATGGGCCTTCTTCCTGTAGGCTGATATGTTGGCCTTGTTTCAATTGGTCTGGCACCTTGTTCTTGTACACCTAGACTCAATTCTAAGTTTATCTTCTTGGTTATCAAGGTTCCCATAATCTCTTTGAAGTTCTCCATCAAACAATCAATTTTCTTATGGTGTGGAATGAACTCCAATAATGGATCATACTTTGGATCCATTTTGTGCACAATATCTAATAGCTTATCATAAGCTAACCATTTCTCCCTGTTCAACTCCTGCCTATTTAGATCAAATTCATTTCTAATCAGGTCCTCAGGAAATTTGAACTCATGCACAAACTTTCCAGCCTTTATTCTTTGTCTAAAAAGGGCAAAGAAACCCTCAAGATCATGTTGCCACTTTGGGCCACACCTCAAATGGTAATCATCAAAGAATTTCCCAAAATGCACCTAGCCTCCTTTCGAAAAGGAAAAATTAGACACCACTATATAATCTAGAAAAATGGTTCCCTTACCCCTCCCAGTGAGGTTGTCCTCATGGATACAACCTATCTTCCACATAACTTCTACAAACCCCACTTTGGGTGGCACATTTTATGGCAGTATATCGGGGGGTTTCCTTGAAAACCATATACTCTTAAAAAAATGTTGACTGGGTATGGGATAATATCACCCTTATTATGGTAGATCTTTAGGTTTGGCTTCCTTCCCTTTGGTCTGGGGAAATCATGCAATTCCTTAGGGATCCTGGGTACACTTACCATCAGTCTAGCCCTCAATCTGGAAGCAAAGAAATTATCAAATTGCACATAACTAGTCCTTTCCTTATTGCAAGATAAGTCTTTTGTCCATAATTTTAATTGCAATCTTTCTCCATCAATCGATTGCCTCAATTCCATCTTCTCAGAGAAAACTTCAGCATTCTTGCACAAGAACATATACATCAACATAGAATACCAAAATAATTGTGTGTCGGTATCATTTTTCTACAACTTTGACAGCCCTTCATGTATCCTCTCACCCAAGAAAGAAGCAAAGTCATAAGTCACAGAGAAGTTAGGGCATTGTATTTGCACCCCCATGAACATGTATGCAATGGGCATCACCGTACCAGGACTGAAACCCAAAATATGGCATAATGAATAAAAAGTGGCCAAGAAATGAATTGTAAAACTATTTAATCTAAAAGGTTCTTGGTCACTAGGGCTAATATGAAATCTTGAACCTCATGCCCTAGCCAGATGAGGTGGAAGCAACTTAGCTCTTAAAAGAGACTTCAACTTTGCATATTCCCACTTCATTTCCTCAAGATTAATAGGAACCAAACATTCACTCAGTTCACTCAAGTCAAAAACCTATTGGAATTCATCTTTGTTAATGCTTAACAAAACCCTTCCATCATTATCCCTGATTACTCGTGTGATAGGGTCATATCTTGCGGCCACTGCCCTAAGCAAGTCTATATCAGGGAATATGTTTGGCACCACCAACTTCCCCAGATCATGCATCCAACCATTTGAAAAGTGGTGAGGAAAATTCCTCTATCCATACCACAATCTGAACATTTCCAATCATGTGAGAGGAACCCTAGAATCAGCTATGTTGGAGCAATTATATACCAACCCCTCCCCCAGTATTTTTCTTCACATCATAACCAATCCCTCTTTTCTATCACTCATTGACTAGGGAAATTGATTAGGAAATCATCGTACATGTTTCTTCTTAAATAGTCAATTTGGCTAGAATGTTTCTTTGGTGGTGCCATCTTGGACAAACTAGGGTCCTTTTACAATTTCACACATCAAACAGGTAGGACTAACCAGAGATATGAAATTACATAACACTACAATTTCTCATAATTTAAGTAAACTATAGCCCTAAAACGTTTATCAACAAGTCCTATGACAAGTACAACAAATCTTTTCCTAAATTCAAGTGTAGAGTAACCAGGAAACACATAAATTAACTCACGGCTTTGTGCTTGCAGAAAACCCAAATTCTGGCTGCAAAGACTCGCAACTTTGCTTTTGGCTCTAAGACTGCTTCACAAAATACTTGAATGCCTCGTGATACAAATAAAGAAGGAGAATTTATTTTATTTCAATTAAATCATGCTAACAAGTTTCTCATCCACCATTAAATCTCACTCGCGCATCGCACAAATGAATCCAACCATATTTGATTCAGATTTAAATTCTAGCCGTCGATCCTTCAATTTGATCAAATCATCGAATGACCACCTTCAAAACAAGCTGACACAATGGCCTACACAACAATAAAGGGCCCATCATACCATACGTTGCCAAGCAAATCCATGTGGCAGTGAGCTGCGATATCGCAATCAGTAAAGACCCTACAACTTCTAATCAC
Organism: Sequoia sempervirens; assembly: GCA_007258455.2. Classification (NCBI taxonomy): domain Eukaryota; kingdom Viridiplantae; phylum Streptophyta; class Pinopsida; order Cupressales; family Cupressaceae; genus Sequoia; species Sequoia sempervirens. Next base: position 394,587,864 of record VDFB02000003.1, read on the forward strand.
GTGATAGCAGGCAACCGTAGATCTTGATTATTGGTGATCTTGTTTCTTCAACACAGTCGCCAGCCTTATCATTAACCATTGAGTGACTTTCTCACCAAGATTATAATATACATGGTTATTTAAAACATGTGCATCTTAAGAACACTTTAGTAATCCATCGTGTAATGTATTAAGACCGAATTAATTTACCAAGGTGTTTTCCTTATTCCCTCAGTAGATGAGACATGTGGTGCCACCCGTGATATCGTGATCAATAAAAACCTTGCAATTCTCGATCATGCAATGGCAAGAAACCCTTGAGATTTTCCAATAATTGATTGAAGGTCACTCAAACTTATCCCCTTCAGCCTCACTAGATGGATATGTGGCACCCGCCCCTGATATCATGATCAACCAAAGCAGTGTGGTGGGGTCATCATGGGATGGCGATGAATGGATGAGATCAAATGAAAATTGATCAATGGTAGCATGAATTTTATCCCTGTATAAAAAAAAACATTTATTAAAAGGACAAGGGGACATGATAGAACGAGGGTTGGATTGAATCATTCACTGACTCAATGCTCTGGGTCTCACTTTAGATAACCCCTAGTGTTGCTGCCTCCACCAAACCTATAGGTTCCCAAAACAATTAGGCACCCCTGGTCTTTGCTTTCAACCCTGCTATTAATGTCCCAAAACGTTCATTAAGCCTAAATCAAGCATTTCTTGATGCTTCTTTTCCTCTCTTCTCTAACTAGCCCTTAATCAACTTAAAGACCAGTTCCACTCCATCCACTTTCAAAACTAGTTTGGCAGGGTGTGTTCAGACTACAATAGCTTCAAAAAAGAACATCAGGAAAGGTCTTTGCCTAATCACCATACTCAGGTTTTCCATTGCTAGCATAAAGTCATAGTTTCAGGTTTTGGGGTAGAGTTACAAGCCTTGGCTTTTTTTTAGCCTCCACACACAAGGAATCTACTTATATTTCCTCTCCCTTTTTAAACTGGACTCAGCTCCCTTCTGACACTCAGGGTCTTTTTCCAATTTCCACCACGTTCTTAGTGTTTGGGTCCCTTCTCTGCTACACACAAACATAACTCAGCATTATTCTATAAGTGAGGGTTTAAGCCATTCCTGATTTGTATTGTTTATTTTTCTAGTCTTAAATACACTGGTAAAAGGTCTGTCTACACTCCTACAATTTCTCCAAGACTCCATGCACTCGCCAATCACATAAATTGGTAACATACAGAACACCCCTACCATGCAAAGATAAATTTTTACTGTCTTTTCCAAGCCGGGCTATCTAGCTCGCCTAGGGACAGCTTTGCAGCAAAGAAACAGAGCTCCCATTCATTCCTACAACTAAAATATTTACAAGAAAGGGGTTTAGCCTTGTTTCCCACATGGCCATGATTCTTGGTGTGGGTAGAAATAGACTAAACCACCATCTTAAAACAGATTTACCAGTCAAAAGAAAAAGAGAGAATAAAGCACAATATTTACAAGAACAAAGATAAACATAGAAAGAGCTGCTAAAATGCCACTAAGAATTATTCTAAAAGAGTCTTTACATCATAGAAGACTTATTAAATGCCCTGATAAATCATTAAAGTTGTTGTTATGCAGTCAAAGCTAGAAAAAAACATATTTTGAGTGCATGAAAACACTGCTTTCTTTTTTCTTTCCAGAAAAACTGCTCAAAACAAAAGAAATCCCATCCAAAAACATTCAACCACCTCAAAAATGGTCGAATATTTCTTTTTCCATCACAAAGAAACCGTTAGGGTTTCAATTTCGGGCTCAAAAGTGACCAAAAAACCCACGTTTGAAAACATACTGTGTTTTCGAATTTCAACCAAAAACTAAGGAAATGCCTACAAAACGAGTTCCCAATTTATTTTAATTTTAGCTAAGCTCTAAAAAGGTCTCCTTACACATCATAAAAGGAATTAGGACCTTTCACAACAAAAAGGAAATGATTTAAAAGCAATAAATCAAAATAGTTTGTTTTTAAGGTAGGTGCTCCTGCACCAGGACATCACTAGGCAGGTGGTAAACAATCGACATAAGTTGTTTCTAAATGATGAAACATGGAGCCAACCAAGACTTATGAAAATAAAATCCCATAGAATAATGAAAATATTAAGACCAAAGGGACCCAACCTAGATGAAACGATAGGACATAAGTCATTTTAAAACCCTTCAAAAAGGTAGTAGCAAAAAAGATGCCAACCAAGATGTAAAATAAACACAACAGTTTTTAATTAAAATAAAGCTAAAATCCCCAACCCTAGGAAAAATTTTGACACCATGAAAGACCAGTAACATAAGGCAGGGTAGGAATGGAACACAAAGAGCCAAATTTGAAGTTCCATCAATTTTCATTCTTGCTCATACTCTATTGTGCTAGTTAGGATTTGATATATTTATATTTTAGTTTTATATCTAATTTTCTCCTAATTATAGTAACCTTCACTAACACTGTAATTCCCAACCTAATAGCAGTGCTTCAAGGCTTACAAGTTGATAAAAGAGTTATTATTGCAATATCAAAAGTGAAAAATGAGTTATCATTTCTATATCTAAAAAAAAAGATATCAACTCTTTAGGCTATCCAAATAACTCTACCAAAGCTATAGACATCTGACCAATAGTAGAGCTATGTTTGGGGGAATTGTAGAGATAACCTTGTCAGGGCTATGGACGCTTGACTGGCAATAAGGCTCTATCCCTGGTTGGCTTTGGAGGATTACTATATTATGTAGTTCAATGTTAATGAATTGATTCTTTTTACTAAGTTATAAAAACTAGAATTAATCAAATCACACACAAATGTTTCTAGTAGAGTTTTACTTTTTTATGCTAGAATCTAGGTAAAGGTAGAAGTTATTGTTTTAAAATATGTATAAGTTTTAATTTACAACTGGTGATTTAATTTCAAGTTTTATTTAAATTTATTTTTATTAGTTGAAATTTTTTGTGTTGTCTCACAACACGCCCCAAGACTGAAAAGACTTGGGGACTCAAGTGAAAAATATAACTCTTTTGATAGGAGCTAGCAAATTGGAAGATCATCGGAAGAGAAGAAAGGAAAAGAAATCTTTGATAATAAAAAGTACTTCGTATTGAAAGTGTTTCATGCACCCGATACCAAGTACCAGAAAAATGGAAAAGGTGAAAGGTAATGTGAAGTTAAAGTGAAAGACTTCAGGCCAGTATGAAGCAGTTTGATATGAAGCATTCCTGTAAAGAGTCTGGTATAGTGGAGTTCCACTATAATTGAGGTTCGGGAAAGTAAGTGGGTAAAGCTAAATACCGGGTACTAGGTACCGGGTTGCAATGTGAAATGAAATGTTAAAATTTTAAATTTTTCTAATGATCTCGATGATCCAGTACATGTATAAGGATTTATGATATGCTTTTTGAAAAGTGTGTTAATTATGGGAATTCCATACTAACATTCGAATAATGGTTTTATTTACATGAGATGTTATAAATGTTTTTTTTTAAAAAGGGATTTAATGTTTGGAATTTGTGATTGCAAGGGATATCGATTGTGATGCAAAGCTCAGGTACAGATAGTTAGGCAAATTGTATTTGTAAATAAATCTGATGTTATTGCTAGGTTCAATGATGCACTTAAGAAGCTCATGTTGGAATGAAGTTTTTTATAAAGATGTGACAGATACCGCAATACCAAGATGTTGGAGTTCAAGCATGAAGTAATAAAGTGTATCTATTCTGGGGGTTATTCATTCAGGGAATGTTCAAATCAAGGAACTTGAAATATAGGTGTTTGACTTCCACCTAATTACTCTGTTATCATAGGAAGATCCTATATATATTTTCTTTTGAGGAGATTTGTTTGATTTCAGTAGGAATCATAACAAAGATGAAAAAGTAGAACCCAAAGATCTTCAACGTGTAATTGGAGTTGACTTAAATTGACTTCAATTGCAATTATCCTATTGGTCACAATATTCCACATGCCTTGATGAGATTGGTGCCCTAGATTTCCTCTCATGTAGTTGTCTTATCCTATCTAAGCCTTGTGTTCTATAAAAGGCCAGAGGATGCTTCATTTTTATTTTAAGTTCAAAATTTGTGGATGTCGGAGGAGCATAAACTTTTTTAATTTTTCTTCTTTTTTCCTATTTTCTAAACCATTCTGGCATAAAACTTTGTATGCACGTAGACATTAATTGATATCAGAGCTATTACATGGCTACCTATCTTAGTATCTTTTGTAGCTGGTTTTGTATGTTCAGATGAATAAGATTATATGCTACATCGTTTAAGGGTGCATACAGAACCTACTTAGTGTCCATAAATGTAACCCTCTCTTTAAAAGCTTGCACTATTTTATATGTAGTTGTGAAAAAATTTGGTGAAGGATAAAGCGGTTTGCTCTATTTTAATTAATTCTTTTGGGATCCATGGAGAATAACCAGGAGAAACTTTTACTTTTTAGTATTTTTTTATACTTTGCTTTAGAATAGATGTTTAAATATTTGAAAATATTCAAAAATTTAAATGAATGAAAGGAATTTTGTTGAAAATATTTTGTTTTCCATAAAGTTGTTGAATGCTTAATGCTAGATCTACTTAAGTGATAGCAAAGAGTTTATTATACTCATGAAATGTTAAGGTTAATCTTTTGTTTTCATGATGTTCAAAATTATCATCTCAATCTAGAATGTTTATCTAAAATTTTGAAAGAGAAACTGTAGTCCCTTTGAGATTAATAGCAATATCACATCATTACCCAAGAGCAACCCTAGTGCAACCATGACCTGGTTATCAGATACTTGGGATTGAACAAAAGCAAATCTTTGTCCTATGAATGCAAAATTGCCCTCTAGGTTGTCTTTGTTCCATATCTTTTAAGAAGGATAGACTCTTCGCGATCTTGTCTGTGAAGATTTTATTCGACCTATTTTCTATGAGTGAAATCATTGTCAACAGTATGTCTTCAATTCATAGAATTTTTTAGTTGATGGATGATACTAACATTGCAGCATATAAGGATTTTTGTACACTGATAGGATAGAGTGAGATACACTCTTTCCTTAGCTTAAAGGTAGGTTCATGGAGTATCCATATGTGAAAGATGGCATGAATTTTTTCTTCAAGTACAATGCAATCCTAGGATGATTGCGAGTCAAAGGAGTGGGTTGAGAAATGGCCCTTAAGTTATCTTAGCCCACTTCACGTGCATCACCCTTCGATGGCATTGGAAATAACACAAATGGAATCATCAGTTGACTTTGACCACATATCAGATCTAGTTCAACTAGGTAAATATCTACTTGCATAGTTTTTGAAATTCTTATTGTTATCTTACTTTGTAGTGTATTTGTAATGTTGACTAATTTCATCTAATTTTCTACACATATCAATGTAGGCATGTTTATGTAGTTATTGCAGATGAAGACAATGAAGAGGGAACAAATTGTAGACATCAAAAATATACTGATTGACATCATGCATCCGATCTTGACTTACTAACATCGTTTCTTCCTAAATAATTCCTCAGTCTAACTGTTTAATCAACTTCACTTATCTAATTAAATTCATCAATATTCATCTCTTAATTAAATAAATCATTTTGTCTAATCAAGTCACTTTCTCTTGTTAATTAAATCAATCCATCTGATCTAATTATCCCTATTTAATCAATTTATTTGATTAAATCTCTAAATTTTATCCATTAAATTAAATAAATTAAAACCTTATTTGATTTAATCTAACACCATCCCTTTTAATTAAATAAATCAAAATCTTTATTTAATTAGCCTCTTATCATATTCCTCTCTTATTTGATTTAAATAAATCCATAAATCTAAGTCAAATAAGTCACATCATCTAATCTCCAATCAAATTAATTAAACCCTTGATTAATTTAATCTCATCTCATGTCACATCCTCTAGATAATGAAATTTGCACATGAAAATAGATTTAATTCATTTATTAAATCTCTACTTTCCTCACAAGGCATCTTTTGGAATATTCCCTCAATTTGAATTCAAAAATTCCAAGTCAACATGTACATCCAACAAGGCATTTAAAACCTTTTACATGTACTTTTCCTTGAGCCAAGTGGCATTTATTGCATTTTCCCTTCCCTCTTACATGTCATTTCAACAAATTTGAATTTCAAATATTGGCATTTATTGGCCCAAAACCCAAATCTTGCACAACCATCATCCATTCATAGCTTGACAAGTGGCACCATATCATTGGATGAATGTCAGTCCCACATTGCTCAAATTTGGGCATTCATCCATCTTGAAATTCTATAAATGAAGAGCTCCTCTCCTCATTTCATCATCCACAATCCAAGCAAAGTTACCATACTAAAATACTTAGCCATTTACATACATCATTTGAATTCCTAGTTAGGCTTTTTGCAGATTTGGCTTGGAGTTCTCATCTTTTTTCAAGGTGGATCAACATCATCTTCAACACATCAAGATTTCATCATAGGGATTAGGAAAGGGCCAATTTTCACATCAAATTGGCATCAATTCCCCCATGGGATCAAGTGTTTGCTATTTAAATTAGGATTAAATCTAGTTTTTATCATTTTCTTTGTGTTCTTCATTATTTTCGTTCCTAGTTTGATTTGTAAATGGATTTCATGGGGAATCCTTCTTTAATTTTGTAATTCCTTGTCTAACACATTTATTCATGTTGTTTTGCAGGCACTAGGAAAAGGTTTTGCACATTTGGTGCTAGAAGGAGGGCTTGACATCATTATTTTTAACTTTTCTTTGAAATTTCCACATTTTCTTGACACACAGGAAATTCTAATGTGGGTTCGTCAGCGTCATTGTTTTAGCACTGCAGGCTCATCAATGTCGTTGTTTTACTACCGCTGGACTCATCCCGCCAAAAAATTCAAATTTTAAACTCTGCCGTTGGACCGGCCAATCTGTAGAAGTTTCAAAAAATCCTAAACTTTGATGCTAGCAGAAATTGCGATGCTGAGCAAAACAGCAATGCAATCGTGCTCTTTGTCCCAACACAGAGTGCTACTAACTAGTAAGCGACACTGTAAGAGCACCGCTGAGAGGAAAAAATAGCGACGCCTTCACAAGTTGTGATGTTGGAAGACAGTAAAAAGGGAGAAATTAATTTTTAGCACATGTTTTTGATTTATGATTTATTTATGTCTTGTTTTCTGGTTTTTAACTTCTGTGTTTTTTTCTAGAATTTGACTGTTTTTCTTCTTTTTAGGTTGGAAATCGAAAACTAAGAAAGGAGGAGCATGGTGATGATATTTTTTTCCTATCAAAGTGTTTTTTAACACTTAAGTTTTTTTTAACACTTAAGTTTTTTTTTAACACTTCTTCAAGAATTTTTCATCTTCTTCGTTCTTAGAATACGAGTTTTCATTTGGGCTTAAAAAGTACCTTTCAATTCCATTTCTTGCAAAGGTTAAAATGAAAAATAGGATCAACAACTTACTAGATTTTATTTATGGGATTAAAAAATTGAACAAATGTTTATCACATGTCTTTTGGGTGCTCTAAAATGAACTCACATATTGCTTTGAGGATCTAAAAAGAATAAGTGTAGTCATGTTTTTTGTGAGGGCTTACTTAGACTAAAGCCATTGAAAAAGGACGTATGCGCTTCTCTCGCGCTTTATAGTGATCTTGAGAATCAAAACGCCTTTTTCATGATTTTGGGTTAAGATAAAGAAATCACCTCCACACTTCAATTTGGGCTTAAAATTGAACAAACTATTGTGCGAGTGTGAGTGGGGACTTCATTGCATATATTCTCTCTTCTTGTTGCCAAACAAGGATTGATCGAGTTATGAATATTGTTCTTCATTCACTTTTGTTTATCCTAGAGGACCTACCTTGGGGAAAAAGTACTCACCCAAGGGAACAACTCAACTGGTAACACTCTAAACCCAAGAGTATTTCCAACCGGGATATAAATGTGGATATTGGACGAAACACCAATATCATGAGGTTGATTCCAACAAGATGGATCCGAAAGGGGACTCTTGCCATGTTGGGTCAACTCCTACAAACGGAAAGTCCTTATTAAAACCCATGTGCTAGAATTTTCCAAAATTCTTTTATCTATTTGTTGGTGCAAGAATGGTCATTTTGAAGCCACCCCACATTTTTACAGTCTTCTAGTAGAGATGGAAAGCATGTCATGGGAGTTTCATGGGCATTGATGCTTGGCTTCCCCGTATAAGTGAGTGTCGTGGAGGGGAGCCAATGGGGTCAAGCATCTAACCATCCACTAGAGATAAGCATAGCTAGACTTGTCCAAGTGGGAACCCAACAAATATTGTCTTACACATCCATAGGGTTGTACTTGTTCTTGGGCTACAAAATGCATTGCTTGATCGAAAACATCATGAAAACAAACACTTAACATCATCCAAACTTGAAACCCTTTTGAAGACAAATACAATTGACTCAATCCATATGTTATTGCTTTCCCTTGGGATTCACATCCTTAGAGGTTTCTAAGCATTGGATTATATCTCAATTTTTCTTCTTAAATAAACAATAGGAAAACCCTTGCCTTAAGTTCATTAAATTTCCACATAACATATCTTGTGGGGTTTGAAGAAATTAAGACATTGGACATCTTAGTTTGAAAACCTAATTGAAGAAAGTGTTTTTGGTAAAATAAAAACATTAAGCAAAGCTAAGCAAAATGAACTTTCATATGTGTTGAAGACTCCAAATCCCAAAGCACAAATCATTGATTGGAAATCCGAAAATGAATGTTCAAATGAAATCATTTCTTGGTTACAAAAGTCATTAGGAAGCATTTGCATGCTCTTCAATACCTAGGTCTAAGCAAACAAAGTGTATATTTTTAGGTTCATCTTAGGATCAAAACACATCAAAATCCTTTTCATCCAGCCATCAAAACATCAAAACAAAATCCATCTCATCATGACCTTTTGGGAAAATCTTGAAAAATCATCCTTGATACTAGGCTTTGTGGCAAAATCAAATCCATCAATATCATTGAGACAAAATCCTTGAGAAAATTTATCAAAACACCTTTGGCTAGGCATGTGTAGATGCATCCTTTTGCATATACTTAATCAAAGTTATCAAAATCATCTTGTCTAGCTTAGTATATGTAGATGAATCCTTCTCCATATGCTTAGTGAAAAAATCATCTTGTTTGAATAGGTGTGGGAAGATGCATCCTTCTCCTCACACATATTCAAATTATCATTTTTTGAACAAAGCTATCCCTTAGATCATCATCCAACATCTTAGGGTCTTTTTGTTCAAAATCCAAATCAAAAGCAAAATCAAAATCAAGGACAAAATCTCAAATCTCAAAATCCAAAATCAAAATCAAAATCCACAAGTCCTAAAAGCCTAGTCTCTCATTTCAAGATTTTTATCAAAGAAAAAAAATCCATATCATCCATCCCCAAACATCATCATCATATCATCACCTTTGATCCTCAAAAGCATCCTAAAACCTTATACTTTGGGACATAAAATAACGATTGATCCAAAGAATCAAGAGATTCATCTCTCATATTCTCAAAGATTGATCCTTGTTTTATGGTTCAAATGAGATCTCAATACAAGAAGAGTATGGAAGCCAATAAAGAAACACCCGCTTCAAGTGATCTTAGCCAAACCAATATAGAAATGAATCCAATGGAATCAAGCAATCCATTGAACCTCTCATCATCGCAAAATCCCCAACAAGAAAATCAAGGAGAGGACCTTACTTTCGGAATAATCTCGTGAGGAAATGACAGAAATGCTCCAAAATCCGGACAACCATAGAATCATCAACATCATGATGAGACTTAACCCTTCATTATACATGCTTGAACTAGCAAAACAAGAGGCCAAGTTACCTTCCGATTTTGATGTGAGTACTATAATGGACACATCATTTCCCCCAATCTCATTCACCATACCCATCTCATCTACACCTACATCCCAAAACATCATGCAAAACATTCCGCAAATCACAACATCATTTGCTCCAACCCAACCAAATGTCAACAAGGGAAACACATTCCTCAATGCTCTTCAATCACATCCCCTTGTTAATAATCAAAACATGGATGCAAACACCACCTTGGAACAAAACATACCTGAAAACCCATTACACAAAAATGTTCCTCTCACATTCCATCAGGATCCATCATCATCATTCTTTCACACAACTCCTCAAACACCTCTTCTCACAAATTCACAAGAAGAGGGAGATACGTTTAGACTAGGGGGCTTATTCGACACCATAACATTCTCACAACAAATCACGCCCCTCACCTTTCCACCTCTTCCACCATTTCCATTATAATCCACACCGCTCCTTGGTTTAGGGCTTCCTCCCCTACCAAGTGTCAATCAAACCTACATCCCAACCATCAATCAAAGCATTGCACCAAACATGCAAAATCTGTCGTTGATATCACAACAAATGATAAATGTGCAAACAATGGCAACATCATCAAATGCACCCCTAACATCACAAAGTATGGTCTCTCAAGGACCAAGCACATCAATACCATTATCCAACACCCAAAAAATCAACACAACATCATCACTTACCACCATTCCAAATCCACCACCACCAACTTTCACCACATCAAGCCAATACGATGTAGCATTGCAAGCTGCTTTTCAAAGAGGATACCAACAAGTTCAGAAACAAAAAGCCATGCAACAAGCTACTCAAGCCACACAAGTTGCTCAAGCCACACAAGCTACTCAAGCCACACAAGCTGCTCAAGCCGCACAAACTACCCAAGCTGCACAAGCTGCATTACAAGCACAACAAGCCCAAGCTTTATTGCAACAGCAACAACAAAAAGCTACCCAAGCCATGCAAGCATTGCAAGCACAACTTTTACTGCAACAACAAGCAGCTCAAGCACAAGCACAAGCACAACTTCTTGCACAAGTAGCGCAAGTGCAAGCATATCAGCAAGCACTAAAGCAATACCAAGAGCAGCATGAAGCATTAGAATTGACAGCCCAACAACAAGCATTGTGGGAACAATAACAAGCACAACAAAAAGTGTTGTTGGAGCAACAACAAGTGCAACAACAAGCACAAATTCTAGCATAACAACAGCAAGACCAACAACAAGCATTGTTAATACAAAAGTAAGTAGAAGCCTACTTCACTAGCCAGAACATGCAGATACCATCAAACAATGTACAAACCAATCCACCCACCCAACCCATGATTCAAACATCTCAAAACACTTTCATCCCACCCCCTGATCCCCAAAGTGATGTGACAACACAACTCAGGTTGCTCTCACAACAAGTGCTTGACCTTCAATCAATGTGAACAACCAAACCATCAAGCAACTTGTGTCCCTATCCATTTGATAGGAGCTTAAAGATGAAACCATTCCCCAAGGGATTTGAAATCCCCAAATTCGACGAATATCAAGGGATGGGAAACCCTGAAGATCACATTAGGGAATTCCAAGTTCATTGCATGGAGGTCGCATATGATGATACTTATCTGATGCGGCTATTCCCTAGAAGCTTGCAGGTCCCGCTATAGAATGGTTCTCTCACTTACCTTCAGGCATTAGAACATTCCAAGAAATCAGGGATGCATTCATTAGAAATTATGCATATAACAATGCAATGGTGTCAGTCTCGAAGAACTATACGCTCTAAAATAAGGAAATAATGAATCTTTTGCTTCATTTCTTCAATGATGGTGATCAAAGGCCAATCAAAGTAAGTGGACCATGCCAAAAGAACAAGTCTGCACAATCATTGCCAACCTTGAAAGCCGCTTAGCATTCCATCTCAAGGTTTAGGGTATCACTACATATGAAAAATTGATCTCCAAGGCATTCAGCATTGAAAGAGCCCTTGTGACCCAACCCGCCGAATCAATATCATATCACGAACAACAAAACAATCACCCACCATCAAACAATGACAAACCTTGAACTTGGGCAAGAAACAAGAACGTTACTAATGATGGTGTCGTTGATGCCAAGGTGGTCATCAGTGGTCCATGCCAACATACACCCGCACCACAAATCCAAAATCAATGCCAAAACACTCATCACACCACATACTAGGCCAACAACAACCCTACCATCAATAACCTCAATGATCAAAGAGGACCAGCCCAGTGCAAAAGTTATCCAAAACGCAAATACGCATTTTTGGGGGAACCATTACAGGACATAATGAAAAAATTGATTGACGAAAAACTTATCAAACATCCTACATTCGAGAACTACCAAGAACCCAGTGTTAAACCTCCTTGGTACAACAAGAATTAACTTTGCAAATTTCACAAAATCAAAGGTCACACCACAAAAAACTGCATGAGACTCAAAAATATCATCCAAGATCTTATCGACAAGAAAATCATAAACATGGAACAACCCATAAGAAATCAAGATCTTAAAATCTACATGAATCTGATGCCAAATCATGACAACAAAGGGAATAAAAATGATAAACGGAAGGGCAATGTAAATCACATGTGCAAAATAGTTGTTGCCTCCCTAAATGAAGACTTCATGGTCATCACTATCAAGGGCGCTCATGCCGAAGATTGTGGAGTCACCACAAGAGGCAGCAAAGTCACCATTGCAGGATCATCCCAACCAAATAGAGTCCCTTCATCTAGAGCCATTCCGCATAGCTGCAATATTGTAGAAAAACTCAAGACAACACCAGCACACATCTCCATCATGGAGTTGTTAAAAATATCATTAGTGCATAAACTTATTCTCGAGGAAATATTAGCCTCATCCACTATCCCTGCAAATCTTGATGCAGACCAATTCCAAGCTATGGTCAAAAATATCATAACACCTAATCTCCTCACATTCTCTACCCAATATTTCCCCGCCCAATCATCTCACAACTGTACACTTCATTTGGAAGCCATTTTCAACAAGAGAAAAATCAAAAGGGTCTTGGTGGATGGAGGTGTAGGTTTGAACATCTATTCTCTTAGCCTCATCAAGCAGTTGAAAATATCAAAAGATTTCATCGACAAAGGAAAGGGCATCACAATCAGAGCATACAATGACCATGAAAGAGTGTCTCAGGGCACGATTAAACTCCCTATTCAAGTAGGGCCAACGCTCATGGAAACTACCTGTCAGGTCTTGGACCTCAAATTTCCATATAATATCCTCCTCGGATGCCCATGGATCCATGCAATGAAAGTCATAGCATCAACCTTCCACCAATGTGTGAAATTTATACATAATGGACAAGAGGTTACAGTCCATGAAGATCCCAAACTATTTTCATATTGCAAAAATCTTGAAGCTAAGTATTAAAAAATTCCCCATGTACCAAAGAATGATGAGGGCCCATCCACATCATATATCGACCCTACCACTCTCGCATCCACTTTTGTGACAAAGACACCCGCCATCCCCACCATCTCCGATATCAAGCTCATCATCCAGGAGGATGGTTTTGGAAGCTACAAACTCCCTAACAATGCTTTTGTGATAAGAGAGTTACCACAATCTCCTAGATCATAGGGACGCCCACAAGAAAATCAAGCTTCCACATCACAAACCTATCCTAAAAACTATCCTGAATTCACAAGATGGGGAGACCTTGGTCATGAGGTTATTGAAACAGATCCATCTCACATGTTGTATCAAGATGAAAGACCGGCAACTAATTTACCAATGGACGAAAGAAGCAAGGGCCTACACATGATGCTTGCAATGGGCTATGATAGAAATCAATGACTAGGACAAAATGACAATGGGATCATAATACCTATCATGCCAGAGACGCGACCCATAACAAATCTTAGTCTTGGATGTACCCCTCTGAGAATAACCATATGTGGCCAAAGCCCTCCGGTTAGAATGGCTAATGTTTCTCCTCAGCCAATACTAGTACAAGTACACTCACCAATAGTCACAGGTAGGGACACACATAATTTTATAACAAAGCCCTATATTAGTAGCGATGACAAAGATACCTTGACCAATCTACCTAGGTTATTCGAGGAAACCACCCTGTGTATGATTAGTACCCTATCCTTTGAATCCAATCATCAAAATCATGAGATCCATTTAGTGTACCCCCAACTGATCGACTATGACCAACGAGGACCACTAGTTCTCAATACATTCAAAAATGATGAGGCGCTCTCATAATTCATGGAATTAAGGGATAACATTCTAGAGGGGGATCACAAGGTAGGATTTATAATGGAGTTGCTCACACATGCCTATTATGGGGAAACAATTGAATCCCTTAGTCACAAAAGTGAGAAACTAAGAATCATATCCAAGTCCTTGAGTGAAAACCACACTGTCGCACTCTTTGATAAGAAAATAGTAAAAAGAAAGCATGTATCCAAAGGTGAAAACCTCTCTGAGGTGCTTGAGGATGAAGGATTCAATCTTCCCTTAAGAGTTATTCATCAGGAGAAGTCAGCAGTCTTGGCTGCAAAATGCAATCCAGTCAACCTAGGAATAGAGGAGGCCCCGCATATCACATTCTATGCAGAATCACTATTATCAGAAGAGCAAGAATTCCTAGAAGCATTCCTAAAGGAAAGGAAAATAAACTTCGCATGGAGTTATGCTGACATGCCAGGGCTAGATCTAGAGACTGTAGTTCATCATTTAGTGGTATATCTAGAATCAAAGCCAGTCAAACAAAAGCTTCAAAAAATGCATCCCCAAATTGCTTTGTTAGTCAAAATGGAGCTCAAAAATTTGCTAGATGCAGTATTTATCTGACCAATTGATTATCGAGAATGGGTGTCAAATTTGGTACTTGTTTCAAAACCTGATGGAGCCATCAAAATCTATACAGACTTCAAAGATTTGAACAAAGCATTTCCCAAGGATTATTTCTCACTTCCCAATATCGACATGATAGTAGACATGACAGTAGGACATGAGATGCTATCACTAATGGACGGATTTTCAGGATACAACCAGATCATAATAGCAAAAGAAGATCAACATAAGATGGCTTTCACTTGTCCATGGGGGACATACTGCTGGAACATGATGCCATTTAGCCTAAAGAATGCAGGAGCAACCTATCAAAGGGACATGACACTAATATTCCATGACATGATCCACAAAATAGTTGAAGACTATGACGATGACATCTTAGCTAAGTCAAGAAAGAGACAAGATCATATAGCAACCCTAAGTGCTATCTTTGACAGATTGGAGGAACACAAATTTAGACTAAATCCCAAGAAGTGTGTCTTTGGCGTACAATCAAGTAAACTACTAGGATACATAGTCTCCATGAGAGGTATCAAGGTTGATCCAGAAAAAGTAAAAGAAATCCTCGAGATGGAAGCACCAAAGACATTAAAACAACTACAGGCATCCAAGGCCAACTTCAATCCATCTAATGATTTATAGCACAACTGGCAGACAAGCAGAATCCATATTCTCACCTACTCCATAAGGGGGTAGCATACAAATGGGATACAAAGTGTGAAGAGGCATTTAACAAAATCAAGGAATATCTACTAACACCACTAGTGTTAATGCCACCTATCTCAAGAAAGCCAGTGATCTTATATGTATCAGCAACAACAGTAGCCCTTGGAGCTCTCCTAGCTCAGCATGATGATAATGGAATGGAGAGGGCCCACTACTATATCAGTAGGACAATGGTCGGTCACAAGCTAAATTATTCATTCATTGAGAAAGCTTACCTTGCAGTAGTGTTTGCATCCCAAAAATTTAGACATTACATGTTGGCACACAAGATAAAGCTCATTGCGAAAATTGATCCCCTCAAGTATCTCCTATCAAAGGCAATGTTAACTGGTAGAATGGAAAAATGGGTAATGATACTGTCTGAGTATGACATCGAGTATGTGGAGATAAAATCCATTAAAGGTCAAGTTATTGCAGATCAACTAGCAGAAGCACCTATATATTCTGAGAATCCTCTTGTCTTAGAATTCTGAGATGAATCCATCTTTAACCTCAATTTAACTTACCATTGGAAACTATACTTCGATGGTTCATACACAACATGGATCAGGAGCTAGTATCTTCTTCATCACCCCACAAGGGGATTGCATACCGAAGTCATACAAATTGGCATTTCCTTGCACCAACAACATCGTAGAATATGAGGCTTTTTACTATAGGCCTCAAGATAGTAGTGCAATGGAATATCATAACTCTCAAGGTGTATGGAGACTCTCAGTTGATCATAAATTAGGTCAATAATGAATATCAGACTAAGGATGATAAGCTCACTCCATACAAGAAATTGGTGGAGACTCTAAAGGAATCCTTCATTGACATAACATTTGAGCAGATTTTGAGAACCAACAACAGAGCAGCAGACGCCATGGCTACAATTGGGTCTCTATTAGACATCCCTCATAATGTGCCAAAATATGAATTTTTGATTGAGCAGCTTCTCATTCCCACATTCGAGGTACCAGAATCAGAATATGTGTGTGAAATCATTGGTCCTGGTGATCCTTGGTACCATGACATCTATACATATCTTCACATAGGAGTCATACCCACTGACCTCCCATCAAACCTAAAACAAACCTTTATCAAAAAGGCATCCAGATTTGTCATCCTAGGTGATACCTTATACCATAGAAGCATAGAAGGTACCTTGCTACATTGTTTAAACACTGAGGAGGCATCAACCGCTCTAACCAAGGTTCATAACGGTATCTGTGGCTCACACTCAAGTGGAATGACCATTTCCAAGAAAGAACTGAGGATGGGGTATTATTGGCCCACAATGGAAAGAGAAGCGCATGATCATGCTAAAAGGTTTATACAATGTCAGCAGCATGGGGACCTCATCCATGCTCCAGCTCAAGAGCTTCACCCGATTATCACACCATGGCCCTTTTCATAGTGGGGACTCAATCTCATTGAAAAAATCTCACCCACCTCATCTAATGGCCATAAATTCATTATAACTACAACTGAGTACTTCATTAAGTGGGTGGAAGCCATACCCATGACCTATATCACTGGGAAGAAAATCTCAAAATTTATCCTGAACTATCTCATTTGTCACTATGGTATCCCACAAGCCATTATCTTAGGTAATGGGACACCCTTCAAGAACCAGGAGGTTCACGACTTGTGTGAGAAATTCAAAATCCAGCATCGCTTCTCCACCCCGTACTATCCCCAAGGTAATGGCCAAGTAGAAGCCACGAAAAAACCATCCTCAAAATCCTCAAGAAAATAGTCAATAACGCAAGTCGTGACAAGCATTTGTAGCTTAATCCTACCCTCTGGGCTTATCAAACCAGCATCCACACACCCACTGGTGCCACCCCATTCTCCTTGGTCTACAAATCAGAGGCCATACTCCCAATTGAGATCGAGCACCCATTCCTCAGGATATCATTGCAAAATCTCATCACTAATGAGGACTACCGAGTGTCAAGATTAAACGAGTTGGAGCTACTAGATGAGAGACGCATAGACACTTTGAATCACTTGCAAATCTATCAAAATAGACTCAAATAGAGCTACAACAAGAGAATTAGAAACAAGACTTTCCAAGTCAGAGAATTGGTCTTAAAAGAAAATCAGAAGAATGTCCCGAATCCCAGCAGCAAAGGCAAGTCCGAACCTAATTAGTTAGGGCCTTTCATCGTCACAGCAAGCTATAAATCAGGGGCATATCAGCTATCAACACCTAAAGGGGAACCTCTGTAGGAGCCCATGAATAGCTCTCATCTCAAAAAAAATTATGCCTAAATCTTTCAAGGTATAGAACCAAAAAATGAAAAAAAAAAAAAAAGAAAGTCCTGAAAAAATGGTTACTTAGGCAAAAACAGGCACCTTGTGTAAATAAGCACTTTCCATCCACTAGGATCTTTATGGCTTGATATACATCATCCACCTATTTTTCTTCCATCACCCATCACATTCAGGTGTCCATCCATCACACATCCACTTGCATTCGCACCATAGCTTGGTCCTACATTCGTATCATGATCCCTCCTAGTACTACTCAGCCCATCCTCAAGGTCAGTTTTTCCTGCCTTTATCAGAGTATTCTATTGCATCGCACTGGGGGAATGTTCTCATCGGATCAGATTCGTGTACAATCTTAAAAGTCCTCAAAATAAAAAAAAATCCAAAAACATTAGAATATCAAAAAATCCAAAAACATCAGAATATCAGAAAATCCAAAAACATCAAAACATATCAAAAAACCAAAAACAAGGTCGTCTTGCTGAACTACGTAGTCTTTGAGCTTGAACGTAGGTAATTTTGATCTTTGATCATCCCTCGAGACATTTAGGTCAGTCCTATAGGAGTCCATCATAATAAACTGACATTTCATCATGTATATCTTCATTTGTAAACCGATCAAGTTGTCAGTTGAACTACATGGTCTCTGCATGTATAACGTAGGCAACGCTAATCTGTTGATTAGCCCCTGAGGCCTCTAAGATAGGTCTTTAGGCTAGTCTCTTGGTCAAAATCTCAGGAAAAACTCAAAACATCATAAAATCTAAAAAATCAAAACATTTGAAAATCTAGAAAAACACCAAAAAATGGCCTCAAAACATTTCACAAACGTCAAAACATCCAAATATTTGAAAAATCCATCTGCCTCATCTTGCTTGCACCTGCAATAAACACAACTCATAATAAACTGATCGTCATCCTCAACCTTTGGTGAAACAGTCAGAAACAAGTCTAGTAGGTTTAAAAGTGAAAACTCAAAAATGTCAAGTATAAAGTCTAAGTCAATGCGTAAGCAAGTTGGTTATCTCTTCGTATTGGTAACTCATCATCCAGTTGGTCCCATATCAATCATCCCTTATAAACAAATTGACATGTCGCCATCCACTAACATATCCTAGGATGAATCCTTCCTACAATGGGCATTATCTTTTGGCAATAAGTTTCGGTTATCATCTTAGAAAACACATCCTTTTTCCGTTAGCGGTATTGAAGAGCATTAGTTTGTTTGTTTACTTGGTCTTTATCTTTGCACTTATCTTATTTTGCACTCATTCCAAGGATGTCTTGATGATATCCAAAAATAGAGGATTTAGAGAAATAGGAATGGGGCAATGATCATTATCTTTTGTCTGTTGTGCTTGTTGGACGCTCTTGTAACATAACCTTGGTGAATACTTGCTTTGTTAGGTATGTATGGAAGAGGTCTAGGGCAACTTGTTGACTATTATAGGGATAGGTTTACCTTTTCGTGTTTTGGTTTGAGGTGTCTAAAACTTCTGAAGTGCATCCTAGCAAGGTTTCTGTATGTCAGGTGTGAACAAGAATACTCCTATTTGATTTTCGAATCAAAGTCCATCACACTACGTACACCGCCATCCTAGTTTTTTATACCTTGATGCCTCATACCACGTGTGTTATCAAACATAAGAAAATTTGGCCCTTTGAAAATTCTAATTCCTCAGCAAGTAATCATCATCATCATCATCATCATTTGCATTTGTGTCATCATGCGTCTTGTTGAAATGACTTCTTCTTTTCTTACTAACTGCGCTAACCAGGTAGTATGACAGTTGATCATCATCACCATCATCGTCATCGATCCTGCATCCACAAATCATTAGCATATTTCATAAGCACATCATATAGACATCATTAGCACATTGCATAAGCATATCATATAGGAAACATCGCATTCTCATCATCATATAAACAGGTGCATCCATATCATCGCATTTCACCCATTACATTGCATCTCATGGCATTATATCAATCATTGCATAAACATTGCATTTGCACTTCATAAACATTTTGTATTATCATACAACCATCACATAGCATCTACAAAAACATTCCATAACCATTTATGCATAATCATAAGCAATATGTATATAAACATTAAATTCATTATGCATACATACTTGCATAGCATCATATCATCAGATTTCGTTCACATTACGCATCAGCATATCACGTTGCATTAACATATCATCACATCACATATATCATTATTTATTGCATCTCATAAAACCATCTCATTATGCATTAACACCATTTCATTAGCATCATATCATGACCATCGCATCATATCACATACATCCATAAAATCATCTCATAATTAAGCATTTTCACACATAATCATGTATACCATGGATCATATCATATATCACATATTGCATCGGCATAAAAAATAAAACATCATATAGTTAACATCATTGCACATCATATCATAGGTTAGCATAATATAGATCTATTAGTCATAATCATAATGCATACACCATTAGAAATAAATGCATCCATAAAAACATCATTGCAAAACATATAGAAATAAATCATACATGCATAGATAAAGGTACATAATGTATCGCATCAAAATCATCATTGGCTCATGTATATCATCAATCATATCACTGTCATAGTACAAAGAATAAGATAGGATCACTGTATATATATATGTCAATCAGTACAAAATTCCCATTAGGCTATCAAAAAAGAGACCATAAGGCACAAAAAATGCATCATAATATCTCGATCAGGTCAATCTTCGTGCATGCTGCCCTCGCCCTATTACCGGGACCCTCTGGTGGTCTATGACTAGCCCGCTCTGAGTACTCAGGAACCCAATCTACTCTAGGTATAGTGTTGTGGTAGGCCCGGTCGTAGTACTCTATCTCTCAGATAGCATCCTTGTAAGATCGAACTAGCACTGTACCCTAAGATGAGGAGGCTGTCATGCTCTCAATTTGCTGCCTGCGGCCTAGCTTTATGGCTACCTATAGCTCTACAGCCTGTCGCTACTTCATAGCCTGAACCCTCTCTACTCTAAGCCACTCCCTCTTAGCCCATGCCTAGTCCCTCTCTGTTGTCACTACCTGTACCTATGCCTATAATTGTAAAATCAAGGCATCTTGTGCGTCTGCCTACCCTGCTGGCTATACCTATGGCTGTGCATGAGCCTGGTCCTCACCCTTGACTCGTGGTGGTGGGATTGGTGGATCTTGCTGCTAATCCTACATATGGATGTCATCCTGACCTAGCGGAACTAGGGGCACCCTTGGTGGATCCTATCGAATCATGACCCTAGGTCCTCATCATTGTCCTCTCCCCCTGCCTCTAACCTTATGTGCCTCTGGGTCCTCACCTATAACAGTCAACCGAAGAGGAGGTCTAAACCAATCTATGAAAGCCTGTGTGGTACCTGGATCTGCTAGGCCCTAATCATAAGCCCACGGTCAGACTGCCAGCTGTCAAAAGCTGTCAACTACCTCCGCGGTAGGAATGTCAGGCCCCCATGCCACCTATGTCATACTACATGCAAAGATGGCTACATAACCATCATCTGGCCGATCCTGCAACTCTCCAAACTGACATTGCATGTGCCCTAGAAGGTACCGCTCAATCATTGTGTGCTCTTAGCCCTACATGTATCAATCCTGACGACAATAGAAGAGCTGATCTACATCGTCGGCCCATTCGGGCCAACCAAGATATGGTCTCTAAGTAAACACCAACATCTCATCTAGGACCCGTCTCCAGTAGGGGATCCCATTCTTGCAGGTGTGTGTGAATGACACACCCCCTCTGTATCATGCCACTAGGGCATCCTCTGCCCCCATCAAAACCGGAACCACCTATGGATGTAGCACAAAAATGTGCTCCCATGCCTAGATATGAAGAAGTGTCAAGCCGGCCCCCAGCACTTGGCCATCCATATATGCATACTCATGCAAATCCCTGTAGAGTGAAGCCAGAAGGACAAGCCCCCATGCAAACTGAATTGGCCTATCTCAGACCATCCTCTCCCAGCAGTATTCCCAGCCCGGACTGAAATATTGCCCTTGTCTTTCTGGGGAAACCAAACTCGAAATGACCATCGTAACGGCCCAATAGAAGGGAGGTGCTATAACTCTATATCTCTCCAGCTTGATCTGCCCCTCGCAGTAAATAATTTTTTGAGTTGTGAGGACTTTGGTGCAGTACTTGTAACCCTCCTCCATATCATAGATCACCGGTGGCCATGAATGGGCAATCGTAGTATGCACTAGAAGTCCTCTAATGTGACGTATGCCTCACTAGTGGGAAGATGAAATGACGACGTCTTGCTATGCCACCACTCTGCCAGCGTTGATAGCATCCCTAGGTGTGTGCGCACGGGCATTACGTACGCAATATGCCATAGTCTTGTAGCTCCCAGCTGATCCTAGTCTCTGTCGCTAAAGTCCCATAGGACACTCACCAAATCCCATGATCGGTGCTCCCACAAATAAAGCTCCCTAGGGCCGTCCTACATTAGGGAAAGTCAACATGTTAAAAATTTTGGAAAAATCTTGACCTAATGCTCTAGGCTCATTTCCAATGATGCAATTTGTGAAGGCATCACAGTTTGAGTTTCCTCAAACTCCAACACTGGACCCAAAATTTAGCTAAATTGAGCTGTTGCGGTGCACTTTAACACCCAGCGTCGCAATTTGCATGAAAAGGGTGCTGCCGTAGTGCACTTTGTCCAAACTGGCCCACCGAGTCTGAACTAAGCCCGAACCCAGTGGTGGAGTTTCTAACCTCCAAATTGCACTACTGCGGCACTAAACAACACCGCTACAGCACAAAAGGGTAATTAGCGGTGCACTTTAAACATCGAGTGGCACTATAATAGCACCGCTGGAGGCGAGCTCATCTTTAAACATGTAATAAATGCATTAAAATGAAAAAATGAAGCTTCAATTAGGGTCACATACTAGGGCACCGATGTTAGGTGGCCACTGGTAGATCTGAACTCGGTCCAAAATATGCAGAGGAACCTATCGTTGTGCCATATCGTCAGGAGGTCAGAGCTCGAATCTCAAGGTTTGCTAGTGGAGGTGTGCAAAAATGACTTGAAAGTGACCCCTCGAGCCCCTTTTAACCTTAAAAATTAGGGTTTTTTGGCCCTCTAGGGCTGTCCTACTAGGGTTTCGGTCCCCCAAACCTGTTTTCATCCGTTTGAGGCTTGTTTTTCAACGTCTTATTGCATTTAGACACATTTTTAGCCTCTCAGACCCCTTTCAGACCTGTTCGGTACTTGGTCACCTTTTTTTGTGAGATCACCCAAACAATTGAAATTTATGTCTGATCTCTTGAGGGGGCATTATAATGGCATGTTTTCTCTTGCCATGCAGCAGTGGGGCAAGTGTTTAAATATAAAAAAAAAATTGGCTTTGATTAAAATCGTTTATTCTTTGAACCAATGCAACAAGTGCATTGCTTCAAAAAGGGGCAAAATGTAGACATCAAAAATATACTGATTGACATCGTGCATCCGATCTTGACTTAATAACATCGTTTCTTCCTAAATCATTCCTCGGTCTAATTGTTTAATCAAATTCAGTTATTGGATTAAATTCATCAATATTTGTCTCTTAATTAAATAAATTATTTTGTCTAATCAAGTCACTTTCTCTTGTTAATTAAATCAATCCATCTGATCTAATTATCCCTATTTAATCAATTTATTTGATTAAATCTCTAAAGTCTATCCATTAAATTAAATAAATTAAAACCTTATTTGATTTAATCTAACACCATCCCTTTTAATTAAATAAATCAAAATCTTTATTTAATTAGCCTCTTATCATATTCCTCTCTTATCGATTTAAATAAATCCATAAATCTACGTCAAATAAGTCACATCATCTAATCTCCTGTTAAATTAATTAAACCCTTGATTAATTTAACCTCATCTCATGTCACATCCTCTAGATAATGAAAGTTGCACATGAAAATAGATTTAATTCATTTATTAAATCTCTATTTTCCTCACAAGGCATCTTTTAGAATATTCCCTCAATTTGAATTCAAAAATTCCAAGTCAACATGTACATCCAACAAGGCATTTAAAACCTTTTACATGTCCTTTGCCTTGAGCCAAGTGGCATTTATTGCATTTTACCTTCCCTCTTACATGTCATTTCAACAAATTTGAATTTCAAATATTGGCATTTATTGGCACAACCCCCAAATCTTGCACAACCATCATCCATTCATAGCTTGACAAGTGGCACCATATCATTGGATGAATGTTATTCCCACATTGATCAAATTTGGGCATTCATCCATCTTGAAATTCTATGAATGGAGAGATCCTCTCCTCATTTCGTCATCCACAATCCAAGCAAAGTTACCATGCTAAAATACTTAGCCATTTCCATACATCATTTGAATTCCTAGTTAGGCTTTTTGCAGATTTGGCTTGGAGTTCTCATCTTTTGTCAAAATGGATCAACATCATCTTCAACACATCAAGATTTTATCATAGGGATTGGGAAAGGGCCAATTTTCACATCAAATTGGCACCAATTCCCCCATGGGATCAAGTGTTTGCTATTTAAATTAGGATTAAATCTATTTTTTATCATTTTCTTTGTGTTCTTTATTATTTTTGTTCCTAGTTTGATTTGTAAATGGATTTCATGGGGAATCCTTCTTTTAACTTGTAATTCCTTGTCTAACTTGTTTATTCATGTTGTTTTGCAGGTACTAGGAAAAAGGTTCACACACAAATTATTACTTGTGTCATTGTGTTGAGGCCAAAAAGAAACTGAAGGCCCCAGTTATAGATGGAGAAAACATCAAATACCCTATAGGATTAGTTGTTATTGGAATGTAGCTTAGAAGGTACCCATATAAGAGCGTTAAATTTTGGTTTTTCTAGGACTTTGGCATGCATCGAAAGATTCTTAATTACTCAAACCTTGTCATGGTGTCCAATGTTCATTTAACCAAATATGGGGGTAGACCTTTGAACAAGACCTTGTGGAAGGTGCATGAGTCTGACCATGAAGCAATACTTGACACAATAAAGAGTAGAGTAGACCTGAATGGTTCGTTGGATTAATTTGTAAGCATGCACAATGTTTCTTATTAATTTTTACTTATATTGCACATTAATTTGTATGATGCCAATGCTATGATGCTAATGCTATCATTTAATGTTTAGATCATGTATGTAGGTGATTGATGAAGTTATCAGACTTGCAAATGTAGCACACTTTATGTATAGAACTGTGGAAAAGGATATAGAGTTCAATGCTTTTTTTTTCTCAAGAATATGCAAAAAAAAGATGTAGGATATTCTCTATAGATTAATAAACTATGTTGAAGATTAAATTGTGTTGTTTTTATAAAAGGTTACAAGTTTCCAAAAGGGTTGAAAGTAATAGTTTGGTTACATTATATTCATGTTCTATTCATGAGAGGCTTTCATGTGCAATAGGTATCTTGGAACTCCCAATGAATATGTATGCCCAAGAGTGACTAAGTTAAGAGACTGGCATGCCTATCCTTAATTGAAGCATCAAGATTTAAGCCTTGCTATTCCCAACTTGGAACTAGATAGTGTGGATTTTTTTTCTATAAGTGCCTTCCATCTATTTTCATTTCATTTCCATTTTGGATTCTCTTTCTTTTTCTTCTTTTACTTTTCCTATTTGTAAGTAAATTACTAAAAATCGATTGGTATCTCCTTGCAAAAAATGTTGATTAATGAGTCATCCAAGAGAATCTCAGCCAAAAAAGCAATGCAACATCCTTATTTTGATGATCTTGACAAATCTCAATTCTAATTTTATTCCATTATAAAAGTGTGTGTGAAGCTTAGCGAGGGAATTTCAAGTTATTCATTTGAATTTAACCTCATCATGAGCACCTATGATGTAGACATTATAAGAGCATCTTGAATTTCTAGTTACTATATTCATGAGAAGTTGTTGTGTGCAATAGGTATCTTGGAACTCCCAATGAAGATGCATGGCTAGGAGTGACTAAGTTGAGAGACTGGCATACCTATCTTCAATGGAAGTATCAATATTTAAGCCTTTTTGTTCCCGACTTGGAACCAAATGATGTGGATTTGTTGTCTGTAAGTGCCTTCCATCTCTTTTCATTTCATTTCCTTTCTGGATTCTCTTTCTTTTTCTTCTTTTACTTTGCCTATTTGTAAGTAAACTACTAAAAATTGATTGGTGTCTCCTTGCAAAAAATGTTGATTTATGAGCCATTGAAGAGAATCTTAGCCAAAACAATAATGCTACATCCTTATTTTGATGATCTTGACAAATCTCAATTCTCATTTTAAGCCAAGGTTTCTGAAAATTCCCAATTTTCATAGAAACTATCTTAATATGTTCAAATCGAGCATTGATTAGTGGGGTACATGGTTCTCTGAACATGGAAGGAGTTTACATTTAAATTTTAATATTCCCATACTTGGGAATTGTCTTTTATGAATTCCTTGAACCCATAATCCTTACTTCAAGGACCCATATTACCACATGATAGTTTTGAGAAAGCATTGTTCCTACAAGTAATAGGACTTGGCTTCAGAATGGTATATGAAGCATATTAGAAAATTGTAGCACAAACATAACAATTTTTTTTATTTTTTATTTTTAACGAGGGGAATTGGGTGCAGCATGGCCCCCCATATAACCCCCCACTGCCGGTAAACTTTTTACCGTGACCGGCAGTGCTGGCGGGACACACCAACCGGTACCACGGGAGCGCCGGAGAGTTGAACCCATGGTGGGTGCCCTGCTACAGGGAACACCTTAACCAACTGAGCTAGGACCGGCGCCCAGCACAAACATAACAATTAGGATTGCCAAATAAATCTCATTTTATTGTAAACATCATATTATTAGTATAGTGAGTGTAATAACCATTGATGGTTACCAATCATTCTTTCTCTTCTTTTATTCTCTCCCTATTATAACTAGCACCAATTGACTAACTTATTATAAAAACTTTATTTATTAAAAAAAATCAGCCTAATGATTATATATCAATATCAATATAGCATACCATATATTCACATAAACATTTTTAATGATATTTACTCAAATTTTCAAATTTATTGCTGCCCTCAAACATTTGTAATTCATACAGTGTTCCCTTAATAGTCCAAATTGCAAAAGGGCAGCAATCTTTGACAGCCTATTACCCAAAGACTTTGTTAGTTATGGAAACTACATCTAAGGCATCAAGATCACATAGGGTGCCTATACAATAACCTCTCTTGGTTTTTGTTATCTCAGAGTCGTTTTCCTGCGGTGACTAGTTTTCACTTGATGGAAAAAGTGTCAAATGCAAGCAATGTGAAGTTGCAACGTGGTGCAACTTTCGTTCTACAACTTGTGTGACCAAAAGGCTATTCTAATGCATCTAAATGGGTATGTTTATGATAGGAATGGTCCTCTTTTGCACCTAAACAAGCCAAATCACTCTAGGCTACGTTCAACCAGCTTGATCCCTTAAGTGTCAAAAGTGTAAGATGACTGCAATCTTTGACATGTTATTACTCAGAAACTATGATACTTACGAACTCTTCATCTAAGCCTATGGTATCATGTTGGGCCCCTCTACAATAACCTTTCTTGATTTTTTATCTCAGAGTCATTTTCCTATGGTGTCCAGTTTTCACTTGATGGAAAAAGTGTCAAATGCAAGCAATGTAAAGTTACAAAGTGGTGCAACTTTCGTTCTACAACTCGTGTGACCAAACAAACTATTCTAATGTGTCTAGATGGGTATTTTTATGCTATACATAGTCCTCTTTCACATCCAAACATGTTGAATCACTCCGAGCTATATTCAACTAGCTCAATCCCTTAAGAGTCCAAAATGCAAAAGGGTAGCAATTTTTAATGAGCTATTAATAAAAAACCGTGATGCTTACGACCTCTTCATCTGAGTCTACGAGATCGAATTGGTCCCCTCTACAATAACCTCTCTCAATTTTGGTTATCTTAGATTTTTTTTCCCATGGTGTCCAGTTTTCATTTAATGAAAAAAGTGTTAAATGCAAGCAATGTAAAGTTGCAAAGTGGTGAAACTTTCATTCTGCAACTCGTGTGACCAAACAAACTATTCCAATGCATTTGAATGGGTACATTTACACTAGACATGGTCCTATTTCACACCTAAACAAGTCAAATCTCTTCGAGCTACATTCAACCAGCTTGATCCCTTAAGGGTCTAAAGAGCAAAATAGATACAAACTTTGACTGGATATTACTCAAAAACCGTGATTCTTATGAAATATTTGTTTGAGCCTATGGGATAATGTTGGGCCCCTCTACAATAATCTCTCTCAATTTTTTTTATCTTCGTGTCATTTTCTTGTGATGTCCAGTTTTCACTTGATAGAAAAAATGTCAAATACAAGCACTATAAAGTTACAAAGTGGTGCAACTTTCATTCTACAACTTGTGTAACCAAATGAACTATTCCAATGCATCCAGATGAGTATTTTTACACTAGGCATGGTCATCTTTCACACCCAAACATTATGAATCACTCTGAGTTATGTTCAATTGGCTCAATCCCTTAAGGGTCCAAAGTGCAAAATGACTGCAATATTTGACAGGCTATTACTCAGAAATTGTGACCCTTCAGAACTCTCTATCTAAGCCTACAAGATCATGTTGGGTCTCTCTACAATAACCTCTCTCATTTTTTGTTATCTTGAATTCATTTTCCTGTGGTGACGACTTTTCAATTAATGGAAAAAGTATCAAATGCAAGCAGTGTAAAGTTGCAAAGTGGTCCAACTTTTGTTTTGCAACTCATGTGACCAAATAAACTATTCCAATGTGTCTAGATGGGTATTTTTATACTAGGAATGGTCCTCTTTCACACCCAAACATGCCTAATCACTATTATCTACATTCAACCAACTTGATCCCTTAAGGGTCCAAAGTGCAAAATGGTTGCAATCTTTGATGGGCTATTACTCAAATACCGTGATGCTTACGAACTCTCCATTTGAGCCTATGGGATCATGTTGGACCCTTCTACAATAACCTCTCTTATTTTTTTGTTATTTCAGATTTATTTTCCTATGGTGACGAGTTTTCAATTGATGGAAAAAGTGTCAAATGCAAGTAGTGTAAAGTTGCAAAGTGGTGCAACTTTTATTCTACAACTCATGTGACCAAACAAACTATTCCAATGTGTTTGGATAGGTATTTTTATGCTAGGAATGGTCATCTTTCACATCTAAACATGTCAAATCACTTTGAACTATGTTCAACCAACTCAATCCCTTATGGTGGCATGCAGAACAATTGAAAAGAGAAACATTCACATGACAGTTGAGAATTCTAAGTTTTTCACACCAAAAGAATATGATCATCCTCAAGTCTAGCAAGGGCAAGACATTTTTTAATTATCATCCTTTCCCTTAGGAAATACATTGCTCAAGTATCTTAAATAATCCTTCTTACCAAATTTGAAAAGGCATGATAAGCCCATGGTTGACAATTTTGTAGTCATCAAAGTGGGTACTAATTCTATATTATATAGATCATATTTATTCTCTATCTTTAACATCTTCTAAGTTTGGAAATGGTTTCACCAAACTATGAAGGGTGAACTATTCTTTATTTGTTTATGCCTGTGTGGGTTCATTTTCCTTATCTCCCCTTGCAATTTTGGGTGGATTATTGCTTTTAAAGTACTAGGAATGCTTTGGTTAGATTTATATCCATTGATCTGATGGACGTAGAAATATATCAAAGGGGTTTCTTAAAAAGGTTTGGTTGATAGTTGGGGATCGAGCATGGAAACAATCCATTGTTTATGAAAATTTTAGTGTAGAATATTCTACCTAAAATATTCCTTTAGATAAGTTTTCTAGTTAGATTTTTATGATAATGATTGTTTACTTGTGCAATCTTGCATGGAGCTGCATGCCTATTTTCTAGTTGCTAGTTTCCATTCTAGAAGGCTCGTCTCTTTATATATATATTATACTAATTATTAATCAATTATCAAGTTAATAATCAGTGCATTTATTTACAGTCAATCTTTGCTTTTCAATTTCTACATTTTTTTAATTTGTAACTCTATTAGTATTCCTAGAAATATTGAAGTTGTTTAGCATCAATCAATAAATATTCAACAAAAACCATGAAGCAAAGCAATGATCAATGCTAGGCTAACCCATTAATAAGTATACATGAGAATATAATTCAAACATACATGTGAATAAGGGAAGCACAAGTACTCAAATACATGTAAACCTTGATGTATACACATGAATACATAGTATACACAAATTAATACAAGTGTATGCATGAATACAAGGTATAGGCATGAAAACACATAAGTCACAAAGTATACATGTAATTTGTAAAGTATACACTTAAATACACGTAACTCATATCTATTGAACCGTGGATTTATAATACAAATATGGACACCATCAATAAAAAAGATTTCTATTAACCAAATAGCCATGTAGGCATACATCAATATATGTCGATATACGTATAAAATATATACAAAATAGCCATATAGGCTTACAAGAATTCCATATAGGAATACAATGTCAAATATATCCAATACAAAATATGTACAAAAATTCCATATAGGCATACCACAAGGGCTTTGGAATCAAAAGTCATTGCTCTCCATGCTCTCGAAACAAATTCTTTCCCTTTGTTGGTCAACCAAATGGCAATAAGTTTGTCAGTCATTTACTCTGAGGTCTAGGAGTTCTCCTACTACTCCTCCTAAGGTTTAGTTATTGATCAAGCCTTATCTGTTACAATAACAAGTAAATACATTAATATATAGAAATTACAGTATAAAAAATGATATATTTAACAAAATAATCACTTACCCCCTCTAGACAATCACTCTCCTTAAGGGAAATATTTTCATGCCCATGTTGCGGCATGTTGAAGCCCTATAGAAACCATCCAAAGAGAAATTAAACTATGAATCAATAATGGTTTGATTTTCACTAACTAACAACTATAACAATGAATGCAAATTGAAATTTAGTAATCTGCCGCATACCTCTGTGAGAGGCATCGAGGAGTCTATAGCAAATGAAATACCAAGCTCCCTTTCCATATGAAAATATCAAGGTGTATCCTCTTCCAACATCTGAAAATAAAACAATAAATTATTCAATCATGGAAACTACAATAGTGATGCACGTCATGGCTTATAATGTATGACATAATGAACAAAATTTTGAGTACTTATTAAACTATATATTTCTAACTATTAGGCTTAATATTTTCCCTATCCATAGCTTGTTTTAAAGCACCTATTTTATAATTTTATTCATAGCAACAAGGTAGTGAACCGTTTGATAAAATGATTTGGTAGACATGTACAAAAAATTGTGGTAGCATAGAGAAGGTAGTGAACTATTTGGAAAAATGCCTCAAAGAAATGTAGTCTCATGATGATGGAATTACATTACAAACAAATGTGTCGTGGAATTCCATCACCATGAGACTGCATTTCTTTGAGGCATTTTTTTAGACAGCTCATTGCCTTCTCTATGGTATTATGTTGGGATGGGGTGGATGGTATAGTGTGGTCTTGGTTATGAGATGGAGAGCAATCATAACATGAAGAGGGATGGGTGGGGATATGAACAAGTAGAATAAAAGGTGGAAGGTACCATGGATTGGTAAATTGAGGATGATGATATTGCTTACTATTATTCTTTGATAGATTTTTTCCAAGCATCCATAGTTTGTTGGAAAGCACCTATTTTAGGCTTTTATCCATAGCAACAAGGAAGTGAGTAGTTTGATAAAATGCTTTGGTAGACATGTATGGAAAATTTGGTAGCACAAAAAAGGTGGTGAGTTAGTTGAAAAAATTCCTCAAAGAAATGTGGTCTCATGATGATGCAATGGCATTCCATCACCATGAGACTACATTTCTTTGAGGCATTTTTTCAAACTACTCACGTCCTTGTCTATGCTATTGTTTACTATTATGCTTTGATAGATTTTTTCCAAGCATCCATAGTTTGTTGGAAAGCACCTTTTTTATGCTTTTAGCCATAGCAGCAAGGAAGTTCAAGTAGTTTGATAAAATGCTTTGGTAGACATGTATGGAAAATGGGGTAGCATAGAAAAGGCAATGAGATATTTGAAAAAATACCTCAAAGAAATGTGGTCTCATGGTGATGGAATGACATTCCATCACCATGAAATCACATTTCTTTGAGGAATTTTTTCAAACTACTCACTACCTTGTCTATGTTATTGCTTACTATTATGCTTTGATAGATTTTTTGCAAGCATCCATAGTTTGTTGGAAAGCACCTAATGTAAGCCTTTAGCCATAGCAGCAAGGAAGAGGGTAGATTGATTAAATTCTTTCGTAGACGTGTATAGAAATTGTGGTAGAATAGAAAATGTGGTGAGCTATTTGAAAAAATGCCTCAAGGAAATGTGGTCTCATGGTGATGGAATAGCATTCCATCACCATGAGACCACATTTCTTTGAGGCATTTTTTCAAACTACTCATTGCCTTGTCTATGCTATTGCTTACTATTATTCTTTGATAGATTTTTTTCAAGCATCTGTAGTTTGTTGGAAAGCACCCTTTTTAGGATTTTAGCCATAGTAGCAAGGAAGTGAACTGTTTGATAAAATGATTTGGTAGACATGTATGGAAAATGTGGTAGCATAGAAAAGGTGGTGAGTTGTTTGAAAAAATTCCTCTGAGAAAATTGGTCTCATGGTGATGGAATGGCATTCCATCACCATGAGACCACATTTCTTTGAGCCATTTTTTCAAACTACTCACTTATGTGGCTATTCTATTGCTTACTATTATGCTTTGATAGATTTTTTTCCAATAACCCATATTTTGTTGGAAAGTACCTTCTTTTAGGCTTTTAGCCATAGCAGCAAGGAAGTGAACTAATTGATAAAATGCTTTGGTAGATATGTATGGAAAATATGGTAGCATAGAAAGGTGTTGAGCTGTTTGGAAAAATTCCTCAAAGAAATTGGGTCTCATGGTGATGGACATCACTATGAGACCACATTTCTTTGAGGCATTTTTTCAAACAACTCATTGCCTTGTCTATGCTATTGTTTAATATTATTCTTTCATATATTTCTTCCAAGCATCCATAGCATAGACAAGGTAGTGAACTGTTTGAAAAGATTCCTCAATAAAAAGTGGTCTCATGGAATGCCATGACAAGAAAATGCAATTGGCAGTTGCTCCTAGTTATTGCTTATGCTATGTGAAGTAATTGCATCACTGCTTATGTTGACTTTCTAAACAACTATATTGTAGTTGAATTTTTTTCATCTACCAACATCTAGTTATTAGTTGTGGAATGTGAAGTAATGCTTTCAGTTTGAAAGATGTGCAATGCAATGTAATCAATGATATGAATATAAAATACACAAATCTATTAAGTACAATTCATTAGTTAAACTCTTTATTCTATTACCTGCATGAAGGTTTTTCTAACTCCACTAGCACTAGGAGGTGTTCCCATGAAACCTCCAATATTATCCTATTCATCATCCAAAATCAGATATTAGAATACCATTCATATAACAATTCTATTATCATGTAATAAATTTATAATTCTTTACTAGTTACATACTTCAACGATAGATGCAGTGGAGTAATAAGCAGGTGTAGGGCCAATGAATCCAATATCAACACTATGACCATAAAATTTTATAACAATCATAAAAATAAATTAGTTAATCTTGCATTTCAAAAATGAAATTTAATAAATTAAATTCAATGAACATGCTAACTTTTACCTAAGTATTCATGCCATAAGCCTCATTCAAAATGTCAATTGCCCTCACCATCTCCGTAGCTACAAATGTATCTTATGTAGCTACCTCCTCGGTGTTGGTGGGGTCATATGTACAAGTTTCCCCACAAACATGACATGAATGGGGTGGAATTCTACCACTCGAAGACTCCCCTAGATGGTGCTATACTATAGGATTGGCATTCTGAATGACACTCTAGGTTAAAGAGTTGATAGCCTACAAAGTTTCTACCTCGACACTCTCCTTTGTGATGGAAGGGATAACGATGTGCTCATGAGTCGACCTAGCGAAAGGTCATCTTCCTTGTCACCTAGGATTCTATCATGCACCAAGTCTATCTTGAGCTGACCCCCCACCTCTCCCCTAGAAGTCCTTCATATCAAAATAATTTGAGACTTTGTTCAGGATGAACTCACAGTAGAATTTTTGTAAGAAATATTGTGGGACTTTGCAATTGTTACATGGTGGGTAATCAAAAACCATGTACCACCTATCCCAAAAAAATTTCCTAATCCCTTGGTGGTGGCACCAATGGATAGGAAACCTCTTCGCAGTGAGGTTGAGATTTTGATTTATGTGTGGGTAGGTGAATAATGAGCACAAATCATATTTTGTATTGTTTTCATCTTTTACATCTTTATATGATAATTTATCTATGTAAAAATTCCTAGTCACATGCCTCCTATCTTGCCAACCACATAATTGTTTGTTGATTGCATCTACATGTTTTAACACTTATTTAAGTAAATTTTCAAGTGTTCTTCTTTCCATGGTTGAATGTAAAGGATCGTTCAACCTCTTGATTAACTCCTCAATATGTTTTTTATTGTTTTCAATTACCCCCATTAAATTTTTCTAAGTGCTAAGAGGATGTTGAGGGATTGGTGGAGGAGATTGTTGTTGTGGTTGTTAAGGATTTTTTCATGTTTTTGTTGCTCTAGGTGTTGATGTTGAGGATTTTTAGGAGGGTTTTCAAGATCATTACCATTTCCTACAAATTAAGCAAATGAATATCAAAAACAACCTAAAACTAACAAATTCACAACAAAAAGAAAACAATCCTTTCTTATTTGACCTCCCCGTCAACATGACAACATCCTCGCAATGAAATAGCAACAAATTGATGAAAAAAAGGAAATATTATTGTATACGCATAAAAATGGTCATGTCTATAATCCTGGCAATTAATTAAATATTTATTATTTAATTAGTTTTCTAAAGTCCTCTACATATGATTAAATTTAATTAATTTAATTATATTGTTCATTCATCTTATTCTTCTTTTATAATTAAATAAATTTTTTTTTAATTATTTTCATACGTCCACTTAATTAATTAAATAAATACATTCTATTTATTTAAATTAATTATCACTGTTTGAATTTAAATTAAATCTTTTGATTTAATTAAGTTTAAATATTTCCCCTTTCTTCTATTTTAATTCTTCTTCTAATTAATTAAATGTTTCATTTAATTAATTTCATAAAAGTGATTTAATTAAATAGATCTTATTTAATTAAAAATATCTTATGATTTCTTTCTAAATTCAAAATTAGGTATTTTAACCTAATTGTGCAATCTTCTCATATCATAATTAAATATTTTATTTAATTATGAGATATTCTGCTTTTTTTCAATAAAACTGATTAAAGCTCTTTTCTCACCACAAGTTTTCTTCTGCTTTTAAAAGCTTAATTAAATATTTTATTTAATTGAGAAAAGCTGAATGTGCTCCACAAATAAATAATTGATTTTTTTAATTAATTATTTATCAGCTTTTAATCTTTCTTTTATTCTTATCTTCTCTTCTTTTTCCTCTTTCATAATAAAATAGAAAAATCTGTTTCTAGGGTTCTTCTATCTTATCCTTCAGTTTCATCTTTCTTCAACCGTTTGATCTGCCAGGAATTATCACAATCGTCAATCGAGACAGCCAATCAGAATCAGTCAGAAAGCCCTATAAATACTTGTGTGAATCCAAACATTGGTAATAGGCAAATAGGCAATTAAGTAGAGTTTATGCATTTAATTCATTTAGTATTCATTTATCATAGCATCTTGCTTATTTCAAGTTTCTTAGCTAAAATCATTATCATAGCTTAATCATGCATTCATATCATAGCAAAATCTCATTCTTTAGGAAGACAGTTTGTTGAGCCTAGCCCTTAATCTGAGAACACAAGGCTGGAATCTACAAAAACACTAAAGATAGAGGACGATAGGACGACAACAGGAACAGGATACTGAGTTTGCACATTTCTACTCCTTTTATAGTTTTGTTTTTGTTATAATGTTCTATTGGTGTGTTTGAACTGATTTTAATTCTTACACTCGATTTTCACACACACATTAAATGGCGCCCACCGTGGGGCCTATGCCCCGATTTTAGACTTCTTTCTTGTAGGTTTTCTTGCAGGTTTGCTTACAGGTTTTCTGGCATTCGGCAGCGCGTTTCGGAAGATTCGGGAAATTTTTATTTGCAGGTACTTCGACGCATCTGGGCTCTGTTTCGGCGCATCTGGTCATTTCTGCAACGCATCTGGGAAACAGAGTGGCGCATTCGTCACTTTCGGCAGTGCATATAGACATTTAGTTAGCGCATTTAGGATTTTCTTTAGTGCATTTAAAATTGTATCAGAAAATTAAAAAAAAATCTCAGCATTTAGAATAGCGCATATAGTCTCTGTTTTCGCGCATCTGGGTAGCAGAATTGCACATTTGGTTTCTGTTTTAGCGCATTTATGTAACAGAGTTGCGCTTCTAGTCTCTGTTTCTGCGCATTCGGGAGACAGAGCTTCACATCTGGAACTGTAACAGAGATTCTGAGTCTGATGCCTTCCGCAGATAGAATTTCTTTTATTTTATGTTGGGCTTAAAATGAATCAACCTAGGGTAGCCACCACATCTTTTATCATGCAGTTAAAACAAACCCCATGTCTGTTGTGAAGTAACATCTTCACCTAGATTAAATCACATTTGATTTTGGTGCACATAAAATGAATCTGTCTACTCTTATTGACTGTGCTTGAAGGTGGTAGGTGATTATGCTCTCACCCTGTGCAAACTAGGTGATCAGAAAACTAGACCCACTTTTCCCTGTGTAACCCTGATTTGATAATCGAAGTATCCTCTCCCCTTGCGCACTTGTGCGATCCTGGGTGCAAGAGAAATGGTTATTGACTCTAGAAATTTGGCCTGCCTTAAGGGAAAAAGTACTCACCTTAAGGGACGACTCAAACCGGCAACGGAGCTAAGGCCAAGCTACCCCCGACCGGTATATAAATGTAAATCTTAAGGGAAAACCTAAGGTTGCTTGTGCGGATGTGTCATACGGACGGAGTTGTACTCCCATAAACCCTGTTGAGCTTAACCTCTTCAGGCTGGAGTGCCACCTTAATGGTGATTAATCTCTTGCCCCATGTATGGCCACTCGAACGGGGGTCCCGAACTAAATACCATTGTTTAGAAAGCCAAAAACCTTCTATTTGCTAGTCCAGCACCGGTCGGTGTGAAGCCTTCCACACTTTTGCAGTCAATAGTAGAGGTGATAAGCTCGCCATGGGAGTTTCATGGGGGTTGGAAGCTTGGTTGGCCTGAGAAGAGAGTGCACTGTAAGGGGGAGCTCGTGCAGCCAAGCTTCTGGATTCACACGCTACTGATATGCGGTTGGGGAAACCCACGTGGAGTCTAGCGGATATTGTCCTGGCCTAACCTAGGTTGTGCTTGTCTTATTATGTGCTTGGTTACGAATCAACTTAATTAGACTGTTTGCTGTGCTTTCCAAACATTAATTCAGATAATGGATCATCCAAAAATGAACATGACAAATTTTAGCTAAAAACTGGTCAAAACTGTCCTAGAAATAAACTGCTTTAGCACACCTAGGGGAAAACTCCAGCGCATTTAAGCTCTGTTCTAGCGCATCTGTGTTCTGTTTCGGTGCATTTAGGATTTTCTGCTGCGCATTTGTTCTCTGTTTCTGTGCATATGATATTCTCTGCAGCGCATTTGACTATTTCTGTAGCGCATTTGAGAAACAGAGTAGCGCTTTTAGGTTTTTGTCACCGACCCGACTTTCTAAGATTTTTCATCAAGGAATTTGAAAGAAGAAATGTTCCCTCGCAAGGGAAAGTCCAAATTCTATCTTACGAATCTGTGATGAAAGAAAAAAATTGTCTAGGAATCCATGTTGAAGAATACAATTTTTTTAAATAGAATATTTTTAGCAAGGGATTCACTGGCCACCAAATACACCTAAAAATTGAAGCAGTATTCATGATAGCCCCCCTTAGTATGGTGTGTACCAAACTCATAGGCACATGACATCCTAAGGAGAGAAAAGCAAGAATGAAAGTGATGTTGTGGCCCATGGAACATGATGAGATGTAATCGTGGTAATGGTGTCACACACATGAGGGACAAGACATAAACAAAACAACATCACAAAGCAAGCGAAGGAGAGATAAAGATAAAAAGAAAGGAGAAACAATGACATAATGATCAAGAGACAGAGGGATTTGATATTTTGGGGTCAGAGCTACTCATAAATATAGATAGATAGATATAATAACATATAAATGAACTATCATCAACCCCTTACTATATTGGACCATGTGAAGAAAGACACGTGAAAACAAAATGAAAATAAAAAATTGGGTCAACATGGAAGGGAGGCCTAAATGCCTCCAACACTTTGCATCATCCCCAATTGTCAAAAATCAAAGCACAAAAAATAGAAGAATGACGTGATAAATAGAGGAATTTTTATGACACAAAAACACTCATGTATCCAAGCACCTACGAGGTTGACAAGGGTCATCCAAGAACACATAAAACAAGCATGCGGAAACACAACACACACACAATCTAATCTATAGATAAAGAAAAGGTGCCCCCTAGTCCTCATCAACCAAGAGGTCATTGTTCTCCCAATCTAGATCATTGTAAGGGGAGGGAAGATGAGCCTGCAAGGGTGGGATAGCAAGGGGGGTAACCTTCAACTCTCCTATGACAAGAGCTAAGGAAGAAGGCCCCTCAAGGTCTTCTCAACTAAGTTCTTATGAGGTAAATGTTAGTGATCTCACAAAAATTTCTGATAGAGCTGAGACATTGTCTTTAAAGTTGAACATGCACTTTATAGTAGTGCCATGTGTCAACTAAGTAGGAGATGGAGGGGGCACTTGAGATCCACTACTAGCCTCACCAAAAGAATCGGGAGTAGTGACAAACTGTGGGGACACAAGGGCTACATCTGTCACTAAGATGGTACAAGCTGACACAGAACTAACCTCCAAAGATGGTGAACCCTTCTTCCAACCCCCATTGGAAGAAAGGTCATCCTCCAACTTTTTCTTCAATGGAGGATTCAAAATCCCCACAGATGAAGAAGAGGGTAAGGAGGATGAGGAGAAAACTGCGACAACCACCACCGAGGTATTTGACATGTCCATGAGTTTTGAAAAAGGTTGAAAGAAGGTACCATGAAGTCATTGGTCAAAAGAGGGCCATAAAACTTGATAGGGGGGGATGTCATTACCATTCAACAATCAGGAAAACAAGTTTCCCACAACAAGATTTGTAAGAGGTTGTAGGGTCTTGTCATGATAAATTTATCCTGAACACTTTGTAACAATAAACAACCTTCAATTAGAGCAAACAAGGAAACAATCATCCCCAACGAACTAAATCAAGGGACTACCATCACCAAAACCACTAACAAACAACAACACTGGAGGGAATACCTCAAGACGAACCAGGAGCTTTCCATTCACTCAAATAGAAGACTTTTACTCCAAGGACAATCCTTAGAAGGCTTTTAAGAGGTTGGCAAAGAACGCGTGTACACAAGCAATACGAACCTAATTAAAATTCCAATGGAAGAAGCTATTTTTGTTTCCTAGGTGCAGAAGTCAACACCAAAACTGTAAGGTTTTCCGATTTCAAGACCATTGACAAAATTTATCACAGAGATGGAAAAAAAATCAAGAAATACCAAGTTTTGAAATTCTACCAAATTATCAAAATTTCTAAAAAGTGAGATGGTATGTTAGGACATATGTCCAAAGTCACTATATTTGTCCTTGTGTGTTGATGCTGAGATGACCTAAACTTATCAACGATTTTTCAAAAGTTGAGCATTGTGGTCCCTTTCCTTCTTGAATAATTTAATGATAATAAAAAGTTTTAAAATACTAAAAAGAACCTAATGTTTATGGACCTTTTTTTAAATTCTACAAAAATCCTGTTTTGACATGGTCTACTTGGATTAAAATGGGGTTTTAATTTTGGCCTCGAAAAATTGAAATAGGCCATTCATTCAAAGTCACTCTTGATATGACATTTACCAGGTTTCATGTCGGCTCAGCTTGGGCTTTACCATCCTGCATCATTTAGCTGAAAAGGTTGGAATTGTATTGATGAAATCATAAAAACCAGTCCCATTTATTAAAATATTTTTTGGTGGTTCTACAAGACAAGTCCTGTTTGATTTTTTTGGATTTTTTTTAAAAAAAAAAGGGTCAAATTATTTTAAAAAATAGGATCCCATTTCATAAAGAAATATTTTTTTCATGGTTCTACAAAACAAGATCCTGTTTTGAAAAATGGGATCTTGATTTTTTTTAAAATGGGATCCTATTTTAGTTTTAGGCTCGAGACCCTGAACCTAAATGGGATCTCATTTTGTTGAAGCCAATTTCAAGTTTTCTGCAAAGACAAAAACTTCCACGTTTCATGGACTCATCTTCTTGCATTTACCCCTTGCTTACATCATTCAAGATTTGAGGTCATCTTTAGCTCGATTTTAGGTTGGAACTGTCAGAGAAACTAATTAACCAGTTGACCAAATGAGGATATAGAATTGTCAAGCAAGGAACAGTACTACTCTAGTGTTGTATCCTTGAGAGACTGAGGAAATATTTTGGCCATTAAAGCATCATGATGAAAGAAGTCAGTACACATCATGTTGAAAGCTGACACATGTATTTGAGGGTCTCCTTTACCACCATACTTCTCAAACTTAGGAATTTTCATCCCTTGAGGGAAGGGAGTATTCAATATCATCACCGACAAAGGAATATGTTGGAAGAAAGGTTGAAAGATAGGTTGGGCAGAGGCTTGGGATAGACTCACCAACCGGTTTTGCATTTGACCTATATTTTGTAGCAAGGCATTAAAAACAAGGTCAAATGAAGACATTGGACTATTGGAGCCACCACTATGACTAGTAGTGGAGCCACTACTAGGGCTATTATTGTCACCACCATTCGAGCCACCACCAAATCCACCACCATGACCACCGCTAAAGCCACCACTGGGTCACCAGACATACCATGATCACCAACCCCCACTCTATTGTAAATCCTCCTAGCAAGAACAAAGTTTCCCCGAGGAGGAAGAACATTGAATCCAAGTGGTATTTTTCTTGCTATGACAATAGGAGGTGGACCAAGAACATAGACAAAAGGGCTTGTTTCAGCCATATAGATCGATGTCACAAGCATCAAGCCACTAATATATCTTTCATAAGCATTATGCTCATGACCTCGGGCAATACTCGATCTAGGGTTGTAAGAGGGGGCATATGCTTCCACTAAATTAGTAAGGCCACGAAGAAACTCTATGCCTATTTGATCCTTGTCTAGCATATATTTGATCTCATTGAAAACCCTAGTAGGCCTAGCCATGCTTTGATCTCTCTCCAAGTGATTTACAAGGTCTAATAGACTCCTATCTAGAGCCATGAGGTGCTCTATAGGAATAGGGATGACTTTATTCTCGTCTAGAGGCATAGCTAAAGGAGCGATAGGAGGAGTAGGGGCATGAGTGGTTTCATCAAAGAAACTCATCTCTACCACCAATAGCATGTCCTATGACGCAAGAGCTGAAGTTACCCTTGTAAAGTCCATCTCTATGTGTCACACGATCTTTCTAACTACATGCCCAAAGGTAGTGGATTGGGTTGTGAAGCTCATAAAGTGTCAACATACACAAGCCTACAACCTACACGAATATGAGAGAAAGAGTCTCAACATAAAGAAATGGATATTACAAGATTCACGTCGAGTTCACCAAAATATAGAGGAGGGGGACCGACTGCTCAAGACCCTAGATCACGAAAGGGTCTAGAACAATCAACTACCCTAATCTATCTCATGCTAAAGATGGATGGGTTGAAAAGGTTTAAGGAATTGCTTAAGGTTTAAGTTTGATGTTTTAGGAGGGTGAAGAGGTAGGGAAATTGACCTGCCACTATCCTTTTGTCAACTCGGGAGGTTTAGGGAATTAGGTGAGTGAATTCTCGATTCAAGACTGTAACCTAGGAAGCTCTTTTCCAGATGACTCTAGTACAGAAGATAGATGACAGTGTGGTGCATTAGCATCCATATGGATAGAAAGTGTGATGGATGGTCCAAACTTAACAAAAACTCACTAACTACCCAATAAATAGAGTTTTATTTAATGACAAAAAGCATATAGAGTGAAACTACTAAAATGACAAGAATAACACTTTAACTTAAAATATAGAAGTTGACAAGAACAAAGGTGGTAGAAAATTGAACTCACGGTTGGTCTAGCCTCTCGCTAGCCCCACATGATTGCAATACCTACACACAGTAGAACGGGGAAAAAAGTTGGGGTTGTTTTAGGGCTTGCCACAGTCAAACCCCCATTTCAATGTTCCCACCTCCACAGACAGCCAAAATAGCCATGAAAGAGAAATAATGCAATAAAGAAATACTTAATCCCAAGTAATAGAAACAATGATATGCTAAGTAAACCAAATAACAATGCTAAATGAAATGGATATCACCCCCCAAACATGGTTCCCTCAAGCATGTGAAGGAAGATGTGAGATCACAAGCTTGTGAGTGCCACCATTGCCACAACAATGTGAGAAGAAAATCCAACAAAGTGTCATCTTAGAGCTTCAATAATGGAGAATGTTGTGAAAATGAAGTTTTTAGAGAAAATTAAAGTTCAATAAAAATGTGTAGAAGATTGAATGAATGGAGAAGATAGTCTTTTTAGAATGAATATAAGCCCAAAAGAGTTGTTTGAGGTCGGTCAAGGGTGCAGGGGCATTATGATTCATTGCTAATGGAGAAACTTGTAATGCCTGTACAGATTCTAAAGGCGAGAATCTTGGCAAGACGGTAGTACACTATGCATGAGTTTGTGCACCGCGTTAGTGTCCCCAACAAAAATTTCTGCATTGACACTACAGACAACCGTAAGTGGGTGGAAAGTGCATGGATGAAGTGGAAAATTATCATCGGGTTTAATTATTCTAAGGAAAGGGGTGTAAATAGGGAATTTGCAAGGGGTGCAAATTCACTCTATTACAAGAAGAATCATATCCTTTAAATTAGATGACACATTTTAATATGTCAATCATAACAAATAATCATCAACCACTTGACTCAAACATTTACACCTTGTTTGAATATAATTTCTTCTTACATACAAGCATTTAGGTTTATACAACCTTCTAAACATATTTGTAATCTTTTTCCAATTAGATCCATCAAATCAATCCATAATTAATTTGCATACAATCTTTTGTAGATTGTCCATTCCACTCTCTTTTCCAACATGTTTTTCTAGTGAAGATCCCTCATCCCAATAGTTTTCTTGTTTTTTTCCTTTCTTGTGTCAATGAGAACACTACATTTCTTGAGGTGATTTACACAAACCTATAACACTCAAAACATCATTTATATCTCTCTTATAATATCGAAGGCCTTCATTTTTTGTCTCATAATTGGTGGAATGGGCTTTCTAATTCCTTTCCCATGTTTTCTCAAAAAAATTCGTTCATATCTCGTTTTCTTCATGATCTCCAAACCAA
Source organism: Sequoia sempervirens (assembly GCA_007258455.2). Taxonomy (NCBI): domain Eukaryota; kingdom Viridiplantae; phylum Streptophyta; class Pinopsida; order Cupressales; family Cupressaceae; genus Sequoia; species Sequoia sempervirens. The sequence continues at coordinate 394,631,248 of VDFB02000003.1, forward strand.
TATTATTTCTAAACCAACCTTTATTATTAACATCAAAAGCTATAAAATTTGTAATTTTAGACAAACTATGACCTTTAGCCTCACATTCTTTATCAAAAGCAATGTCACACAAATAAACAATTTTATCAAAGTAACAACACAAATCAATAATTTTATCAAAGTAACAACACAAATATTTTGTGCTACATAAAATATCACAAATTGGTGACTTTAATTTCGAACACTCATTTTCATTTTCCAATAATTTTGAAATTTTCACCAAATATTTATTCTCCCTCTTAACCTCGTCAAGCAACTTCAATCTTCCTTCTAGCTCTTCAATTTTCTTTTTAACTTTCTCCAATTTACTTTTCAAATTATCTTTCTCACATATTTAATTTGCAATTTCTTTCTTCACCTTTTTTCCAATATTTCCCCTTGAATCAAATTAAATCTATCTAATAATATGGTTGATAGGCATGTCAAACCTTCATTACTCTCTCTACACACTTGTCTCATTGACTTAGCATATGCTTGTGAACAACTCATAGCTTTATCATAAGACTTCAATCATTTTAACTTAATTTTGGGTGGCTTCCATTTTTGTAGATTGTCCTATCTTATCTTCTCAATCAATGGTCTTTTTACATGTAATAGCCTAGATAATTCATTAAAATACTATTTCTCCTTCCTATTGTGTTTCCTTGCATGGAATCCTAGGAGGTCTCCTACTTCTTTATTTCTAGTGACTTTCTTATTCCTAATGGTTGAGCATTTTCCTACAAATTATGGACTATTCTTTACCTTTGGCAATTACCTTGCTCAATAAATCTGCAATTTCCAATTAGCATAAGTGATTAACAATTATGATCTTTGTTTTCTTGGCATCTACAACCTCTTAGTTTTTTGCATTTGATTTAGCAGCCTAATCTAGTTCACCTTTCATCTTATCTACAACTTAATACATAGATTTATCTGTTTAAATGGCAGCCTCTACTACCTTCCTTATTCCCCTGATCTCTTGCTTCTATGATTATCTTTTTAGTTTCAATGATAAAATTTCTCATAGTCTTCAAACTACTCTTTGCAAACACAATCAATTAGAATTACCAATAGCCAACTCTCCCATGATCTCCCATGATACAAAATAGTTTTTGAAAACATAGACACTAAATTTAGATTACAATAGCAAACATAAGTTGATAAAACAAAAATAATTCTTCTATTCATAAACTAGATTGCATGCATTATAACATAATACACCTCAAAATAGAGGTCTTCTTTATACTCACAACTAAATAACAAGGTGAATTCTTTATAGAGATCATATGCCCTTAAAAGAGATAGTAAATATAAACTTTCTTTCAGTGCAAAGATTTTAAAGCAACTAAAACATTAAAAAGCATGGAAATTGCAATTAACTAAAAGTTACCAAGAATACTAAAAACTAATTTAGAATTATTTTTTTATATATATTCAAATTGCATGTTTGGAATCACTTATATTATCTCCAATTCCATGTGTCTATCATTATCCAATAGTGTCGACCTCTACTAGCCCATGTCATCCATACCATTCATGTTGCACTCTATTTCATCTATCCATATTAAATTTTGTATCTAATTATAGCTATAGTGTCTCTAAAATTGTTTGTATTTCTATAAATTTGATGTCATAAACAAGTTTATCAACACTCCAATTCAATGGTTTTCTCCTCTATTTTCCTACTCCATCTTTAAATTGGTATCAAAGTAGGTTCATTATGAGAGTGCTAGTTGTTGGAACATTATAAAATATTTGAAAAAGAATAGTGGTTGTTGTTGTTTTATGATTTGTTTGAAGAAGATATGACATCAAAGAAAGTAATAATTTTTCCCTACCAATTGAAGATAGTAAGCCACTTCTCTAAAGAGAAAGAGAAATTATTAAGGAAGAGTGTAGGTGAGAGTGTTGATCATGGGCTGAAGTCACATGCATTAATTAGATCATAGAAGTGTCTACCCATTCACTGATTAGAGAAGCAAGAGAAGTTAGAAATGTTGAAATAATGGATATTGAATCATCCAATGAAGTTTTGCACACTTAAAAAGATCTTTTCCAAGAAGAAATTCACCCACATAGAAAGTGTTGCAACTAAGGGCATGCAAATAGAGATTATCTGATTGATCTAGAATATGATTACAAATGTACAAATGCCCTGATTATATAGGCATGAGTGATATACAAGATGCAATATGATGTTTCCATGTGTCTTGATCTAACAACATGTGACAACATGTAAACCCTAACTAACTACCTAGGGAATGATGAAGAGATAACTTAGATAAGCTCTAGATGATATTCTAGAAGGAATATTATCTCCTAAAAACATGGAAAGGGGAATGACCCCATTATTAATGATTTCCTAATAATGCAACCCAGGACTTAATTAATTAAATAAAAGACCTAAGTTAAACTTATGATGGTGTAATTAAATAATTAATTACACCAACACCTGGCTATAAGAGAAACTTAGGGAGGAAAGAAAAAATACAATTATTATGCAATGATGATGATGGATGATGGGTCCCATCTACATGATGGCCATTTCAGGTACCCATTTACATATGAGAATGGAAATGCAACTAATCTCCCACAAAGGGAGAAAAGGGGAAAACCCAGTGGAAAGAAAACCCCTCTCCAAAAAAGAGATGAAATGAAAAAAAGTGAGGAAGGATGGGAAGGATGGAGGACTCCATGATACCCCCCAAGTACAACATCTGTCACATGGATACAATACAATCAATAGACCCCCCATAGGATGGAAATAGAGAGACTATATAGAACCCCCAAAACATTAGATCACCTACAAAAATGGTAAGTTCCTATGGAAAAAACATGATCTAATGTCGATATAAAACTTGTCTCCCTTTCAAAAGAAACAAAACCAAGTGCAAGTGTAGGGATGCTTCCCATTCTAGATAAGAATTGAAGGAAGGAAGAATGAATGTGAATGTTTATGATGTCTTTGAACTCTACTCATGTGTCTCCTTTGTCACTGAAGATTAAGATGCTACAATCAAATAAGGTACATGCCCAAACAATGAAGAAGGTGACAAATCAAGAAGATCCAAATACTGTAATACAAGAGTCCTTCCATTGAAGGAATAGATGGAGACTAGAATGCCCCCTTTGAATGAAGTGTCCTCAATACCACTAAAAGAATTCTGAAGCAACAAAGGTGTCTAAGGTAACATTTGATTTCTTACAAGAAGATTTATGAGAATATCGTGCACTTTGATTTTTTAAATTTATGCCCCTCTATTACTCAATGAATCAACCTGGAGGGGGCCCCATGAGGGCTCCCCCACCAAAGAAACTTGTGGTATCTAAAACTCCCTTGTTCATTGAGCATATTCCATCACCTGGGGGTTTGAAAAACCCTATTTTTTCTCCTAAAGGCAAGACTTATGTTGGCACAGATGCCCAAATGGCCTCCCATGTGGAAAAGCTTGTTGGAAGTCAAAATTCGACAAGGACACCTCAAAAGTCCATGTCGACTTTTTGTACTGTGGTGGGGGACGAAGTGGAAATCCTAGATGCAATCTTGAACGATGCCTTGGAGGGTTTGAAGCTATCCTTGGTGGGGAGATTTTTCGCTAGATGACCCAATATAGACCATATATGAAAATAGGCCTCTAACACTTGGAAACTTAAAGGCGGCGTTTCTATAAGTGTTGTGCCCAAGGGTCTCTTTCTTTTTGCCTTTGTTATCCCTGAGGATATGTTAAAGGTCCTTCAGGTGGACTATGGGATTTTGATAGTGGTTTTAAAAATATTTTGTCTTTATGCAAGTGGAAACCAGGGTTTCATGCCTTCGCTGATTTGGGGAAAGTTGCTCCAACCTGGGTTAGGCTCCCTAGGTTACCACTTGAGTTTTGGCACTAGAAGGTTTTTAAAGGAATAACTGATTCCTTTGGTTCTTTGGTCACCATTGACAAAGTAACTCTTCTCAAAAAAAATTATTCTATGTAAGAATTTGGGTTAACGTAGAGATTAATATAGTCCTACCCACTTTTGTGATTCTAAAATCCAAGTTTGGAAAATGGGTTCAGCCTTTAGAATTTGAGAGAGCTATGGTATTCTATCAGGGATGCAATAAATTTGGGAACTTATAGGATACTTGTAAAATAGCTCCTCTTGAGCCTAAGATTCCCCAAATGGAAACAAAAATGAATGCTCCTTTGAAGTCTTTGTTGAACAGTTCAAAGGAACATGAAACCTCAACACCAAATAGTGAATTGTTACTCACTGAAGAAGCCTTTAACCCAGATCAAGAAAATGAGATGAATGATACATCTCCATCAAAGGATGTTCCAAAAGATAATCTAGATAGGTTGTTTTTAGAGGTTGCCAATGAACCATCTACCCCGCCATCTTAGTAGAAAATTCTAGATTTAGATAAAGAAAAAGAAAACAAGGGAACAACTTCACCTCCAACACCTCAAAAAGAATAACATACTGAAGGCCAAGAGGAAGGGGAAATTATAAGCCAAAAAGAATAGCTTTTGACTTCAACTCAACCCCACCAAGATCCTACCTTGGGGGAGGAGTGATCATCACAAAGCAAAGATGAGAAAGGATGGATAAACACCAAATCATGAAAAAATAAAAAACCAGATGTGTGGGGAAATAGCAAAGTAGGAAGACCCTAATCCAAAGAAACAAGAATCAAAGAAACAACAAAAAATGTGGCAGCAGGGAAACAAAAGACCCTTGATTCATTGGCAGGGAACAAACTAAAAAGGAAGTAAGGGAGGTCGATCTCCCTCTTAGGGTAGTATCAACTTGATATTGCTCCTTAGCTTTTTGAAGTTATGAAGATTTTGTCTTGGAATGTAAGGGGTCTTAATGGCCCATATAAACAACATTTGTTAAAAGTGTGCCTAGCTAAAGTGAAACCTGATATCCTATTGATCCAAGAAACTAAAATGAAAAAGGAAAGTTTTGAGAAAACCCTGAAGTGGCTTTGGCCTGGTGTTGATTATGAAACTAGTGATGCAGATGGGGCCTCTAGAGGGATTGCTACTTGCTGGAATTCTTCCCAGTTTGGTGGAAAGTTTAAATTTAAGAATAAGAATTGTCTCTTGATTTGTATGGAGGATGGTGATTCATCAATTAAATGGAATATGGGTAATATCTATGGCCCCAATTCAAGGTTGGATAGGCTGGATTATGGAATGTGTTGGATGGAATCATGACAAATAGCAAAGATGATCTTTGGATCCTTGGAGGTGATTTTAATTCCTTGTTGTACCCTTCTAATAAAAAAGGAGGTCTTACTAACTACTCTAAGAGTATAATGGATCTTTCAAATTTTCTTGATTTGATGAGACTAATGGATGTCCCTCTTATTGGCTCTCACTTCACCTTGACTAATAGAAGGAAAGGCAATCAACTCATCCAAGTTAAGCTAGATAGATTTTTTATCTCCTCTAACTGGAACAATATGCAAAATATCTCTCTTACTACCTCTCCTAGAACGGGCTCTGACCATAATGCTTTTCTTCTGGAATGGGATGATAGGGTGATTAAAAAACCTTACCCCTTCAAGTATGAAATCATGTGGTCCCTTCACCCAGACTTTAAATCTGTAATTGAGGAATGTTGGAACCTTCCTTGTGTTGTCACCCCAATGTTTAAGCTCACATATAAATTAAAAAGAATTAAAGAAAAGGTTAAAGGATGGAACAAGTACACTTTTGGGAACATCTTTACTACTAAGAGGGACCTAAATCTGAAAATTAAGGAAGTACAAGATCACATGGAGGCAAGAAATTGTAATGATGATATCTGCATCAAAGAAAGGGAGCTCAGAGCCTAATGGCACAAAATAAGAAAGAAAGAGGAAATTTTCCAGAAACAGAAATCAAGGATTCAATGGCTTAAGGAAGGAGATAGGAACACTAAGTTTTTTCACCAATCTACTATAAAGCATAAAGGAAGAAACAGGATCAAATCTCTTACCACCTCTAATGATATCAAATTGGAAAGGGAAGAAGATATCTCAAATGAAGTTGTCTCCTCAAATTATCTGACGCTTTCAAGAGTTGACAATCTGGAATTGGATGAGTTCCTAAGGGTATTACCTAATGTTATCATGGATGAAGACTTGAAAGAATTAACTAAGCCCATCATTATGAAAGAAGTGTAGAGGGTTTTTTTCTATTTTGGAGCTTTCAAAGCTCCTGGACTTGATGGTTTCCCTCCCAACTTCTTCCAAGTCTACTAGGAGATTGTGTCTAAAGACCTCTTTAATGTTATTATAAAATTTTTTAGATCGGGAAGACTCTTGAATAATATGAATACCACCTTTTTGGCCCTTATTCCTAAGACCAATGAAGTTTCTTCAATGAATGATTATAGACCAATAATTATGTGAAACACAACTTATAAGATATGCTCCAAAATTATTGTTAACAGGCTGAAATTAGTCTTAGGAAAACTGATTGCTATTAATCAAAAGGGTTTTGTTCAGAGTAGACAAATATTAGATGTGACTATCTATACTCATGAAATCCTGAACTCTATGGATTACAGTAAAAATCCAAGTATGGTTATGAAATTAGACATTTCCAAAGCCTATGATAGGGTTTCCTAGAATTTTTTATTTGTTGTTTTGGAAAAATTTGGCTTCACTGGAAAATTTCTCAATTTGATAAAAGCTTGTGTCACTACCCTGAAGTACTCGGTCATGGTTAATGGTATATCCCATGGTTTTTTCTCACCTAGTAGAGGGTTGAGACAGGGAGACCCCTTATCTCCCTATCTTTTTGTAATTGTGGCAGAAGCTTTTGGGCGAAACATACAAAAATAGCTTAATAATAGGTCTCTAAAAGGTTTATGTGTTGCTTCTTCTTTAACCCCGAACTCACAACAACAATTTGTTGATGACTCAATTCTTATGGGGGAGGTTTTGGTGGTTGAAGCTAAACAGTGGAAATCTATTTTGGATAAATACGCTGAAATGTCAAGACTGTATAAATTACCAAAAAATCAAAATTTATTTTTTTAATACTAGCTTGCTTGTGAAAAATAAAGTGATGGGGATTTTGGGGTGTCAGGAAGTAGAGCTACTTGCTACTTACCCAAGCCTTCCTTTTTTCTCCAGAAAGTCGAATAATAACTATTGGAACTATATAGTGGAGAATGTCCAGAAAAAATTGACTGGATAGAAAGGAAAATTGTTGAGCTTGGCAGGAAAAATATAGCTTTTAAAGGCTTCTCTACAAAACATTCTAGTCGATTATCTTTCAATGTTGAGAATAGAAATGATTCAAACAATATTTTTATGGTCGGGAGTGGAGGAAAGGAAAAGAATGACACTCATTAATTGAGATAGGGTGTGGATTTCAAAGAAAGAAGGAGGACTAGGAATTAGAAGATTACAATTGTTCAACAAGGCTCTAGTGGCAAAAATGGGTTGGTTTCTCCTAGAAAATGAAAAAGATTGGGCTAAAATCCTAAGAGAAAAATATCTTAAAAATAAAGCTGCTAGATATTTTCTAAGGAAGAAGGAGCCTCCACATGGATCTGTGTTTTGGAATAATCTTCTTAAATCTAGAGGAGTCCTGACTAGAGATGTAAAAATCAAGATTCAGAATGGGCTTGATATTGATTTTTGGGAAGACTCCTGGTCCACACTGACCCCTCTGTCAACCTCTAAAGATCTACAACAAATTAGATTGAGACTAAAAAGTATAATTGGAAAAAAAAATTCTAATTATCTAGTGTGGGAAGGTTTGCAACCCAAATGGAAAAGCTTCAAAGACTACCTAAACAATGTTGTTCTTAGGGGAAGCAGGCAACAGAATTGGGATGATGCTATTGACCTACTTATGAAACAAATAGGAAGTCATGACCTCTTCTCAAGAAATAGAAAGGATGAATGGATCTGGACAAAAAATGCTACTGGCAGGTTCTCGGTTAAATCAGCCTATGAGTCCTTGATGTAGAAAACTCTGGTTTTAGGATCTTTTGACTGGCTCAAGATCTAGAAGAAGAAACTTATACCAAAAATAAACTATTTTTGGTGGACGGTTATACATGGTAAGATCCTCACTATAGACAATCTAAAGAAAAGAGGTTGGTACCTTCTCAATAGATGCAACCTTTGTAATGAAGAAGAGGAATCTATCATGCATCTATTTTTTCAATGTTCTTATGCCCAAGAAGTCTGGGGCTTTTTTCTCAATATTTTGAAGGTGGATTGGGTTTTTCTTTCCAATTTTCAAATATTTGTGGAAGGATGGAACTTTTTCCCTTATTCTCATAATATAATTAGTGATTTGTGGGGACATATTCCCCCATTCTTGGCTTGGGGCTTGTGGAAAGAGAGAAATAATAGGGTGTTTAGGGATACTACAAGGACTAGTAAGGAGCTATGTTTAATTATTAAAAGACAAATTTAGGAAAATGTGGAAATTTGCATGTACAATCTGGCTAAGAAAAATCCAACACAACAAGAGCTAAGCATAAAACAACAATGGGAGCTCTCCCATGACCTAAATAATGTAAATTGGCTAAAATAGCTTATTAGAAGGAATATTGTTTAGATCCCCACAGATCCAGGATGGGTGAAATGCAACTTTGATGGTTTCTCAAAGGGGAATCCTAGAAGGGTCGTTGCTGGTGGAGTTATACGGGATGATAAGGGTGCCTATCTATCTGGATACAACAAAGGCTTAGGAACAACAACGAACAAATTTATTGAGGCGTTTGTTGTTTGGATTGGAGTTAGACTTCTCAGACAAGAGGGGTACAACAAAGTAATTATAGAAGGAGACTCAAAGTTGATAATAGATTATCTCAACAACATGATGAATATTCCTTGGGAAATCAGAGATATGTTGGAAGATTGCAAAAGTATGTTGCAAGAAATTCAATATGTTAAAATAAGCCACACCCTAAGGGAAGGTAATAAGGTGGAAGATGCAATGACCAACCTAGGAATAAGTCAGGAAATTTTAATAAATTGGGACTTCTATAATTTGCCTAATCAAATTAAATAAGTCTTAGCAACGGACACACCTACAAAAAAATACTCAAGTAAGGAATTATGAAGATGGAATTTTTAATTATTAATAAGAGTGGTGAAGTGAGATGGCTTATGAGGATGTGGACCCCATGGAGGCAAGTTGGTAAGCTGATTGGATGTCAGCGGAGGCATGTTGTAAAAGGATTGCCAAGTCCTGATGAAAGGAAAATCCAAAGATGGAAAGGACGATCGGATGATAGTTGTTTGTACCTTGATAGGAAAGATTTAATTAGGAAAACATATCGCATGAGGAAAAATATGAATTTTGATCTTTGATGCTACAAATGGACTGGCATTTATAACAATAATAAAAGAAGGAATAAAAAGAGTGATATCATTGCTAGAAAGGGAGGCGGAGCCATCGCTAGTAATAATAATGAAAGGCGAAAAGGTGATAATCAAGAAGTGAGTTCTTCTATACATGGTAGGAAAAAACCTAAGCTGGATGCATTTAAAATGAACAGTCATAGAATCACCATTAGAACTAAGCAGTGGAATTGCCTATTGCTAGTGTTGAGGATGACAAAGGTAATAGAAGTGATTTCCTTCTCATTCCTAAAAATTGCCATAGCCTAGATAGCACAATGGGAGGCCCAAGGAAGAGTACCAAGCCTCACAAGTTTGATTCACTCCGTAACAATGAGGAGCTCTGGGGTCTTTTTCAGCAGGTAGGTTTCACTCTGTATTTCACTACAATGGAGGGATACAATGAAAAAATCAGCTACAAATTTGCTAACGCATGGTGTGATGGGGAAGTAAATTTGGGTGGGCTCCAGTTTAAGGTGGATGTGAAGCTAATTGCGGAAGTGATGGGTCTTTCTTATGAAGGAACAAAGGTTGCTAAGGTTAGCAACGGTAAGTATTAGGACTATTTTGAGAAAAAAAATTGAAGGAAAAGAAAAACCTGAAAGATTTTAGAATGGTTACTATAGGGTTAAATTACTGCCTCCATATGACAATTTTTGTTTCATAGTTATGAAATATTTTACACTTGAAGGGTGTTACCAGTCTGTCCATGGATACCACTTTCCTATCCTCAACCACATAAGACATCAAGAAAAAAATATTTTTCCTTTCTTTTTATTTTCATCCCTGAGCTAGAGTCTTACACATGGGGCCAATCCACCATTACACTAGGGCCTCATAAGATCCATTTACAAATTTGTGCTTTCTAAGACCCCTAAAAAAAACCTAGTTCCCAAGTCGATTAAAGACCCAAAACCCCAAAGCTCGGTGAAAATTGAGCTTCTAGAAGATAGTCCCCACCCCAATTCTAAAAAATCTAGTAAAAAATCACAAATTCCTAATATTGCTCCATGGAAGGCTTGCTTTTGATTACACCTAAGAAAAGAAAGGATGTTTCGATGGAGATGGGGACTAAAAACAAGAGAATTTTTTTTGCGTGAACTTGGGGAAGAGGTGGACACTATTACCATACAAGATGATAGTAAGATGGAAGGCTCAAACCTCGGTGGAAGGAGGTCAAAGAGATTGGCTATGGTGGCATCGAAGGGACAAGAAAGTAACAAAAAATTGCAGAGCCCTGAGGAGAAAAGCACCCATAGTCTGCAAGATAGTGTGGAAAAGAAAGAAGAGGAATATACTGATTCATCAATTGAAGAGATTCCTGATAGTTTTGTTGGTGACTCAGCTGAGGAGTAGGAGGAGGATGTGGAAAGTGAGGAATGTAATGGTGATGAAGATAAGGAAAAGGAGTCACAGCATGAGATGGCTCAAGAAGAGGAGGGAGTAAATGCTACTGAAAATTCGAAGAAGGTAGAAAAAATTGGAAAAGAAGAAGACAAAGCCGAAGTTGACAGGATTGAGAGGATTAAAGGACTGGATGAGAGGATGCAGGTCATAGAAGAAACAATGCATGAGAAGGTGGAGGACAGCATACTTCAAGCCCTCGAAGATGTGGTGATGAGTATAATTGAGCATAGGATGTAGGCTCTAGAGAAAAGTATGAGGGAAAAAGGAAATGATAGTAGAATTCAAACCTTGGAAGAAGTGGTTAAGAGTGTGTGCTTGGTGGTCGATGTTGTCATGAAGAAGGCTATTATGGCTACTATTTCTGGTATGGGAAAAATCAAAAAGTAGCAAAAGAAAAAAGTAGCGAGTGAAGGCGTGAATTTGGCTGGAAAGATGGAGCTGAAGGCAATAGTGGATGACACTGTTGAAGACTTGATGAATGCTTGGAAGATGATCGAGGAAGCATAACATGGGGTAAATGCAAGAAGATGAGTCCATGAAAATGGAAGTTTTTCCTTAGAAAAAGCTTCAACAAAATGGGAAAAAATGGATCCCATTTCTTAAAAAAAAAAATGGGATCCCATAAAAAATCATAAAAGTAGAAAATAGGATCCATTTTTTAAAAATTTGATTTTTGGTCAAATTTTTGCTTTGTTTTTTGGTTCGGGAAAAGGCTTGGGGACCCAAACCTAAGCTTTGGACCTGGTTTGACCTGCAAGTTGAAGGTCTTGACAATGTCACAAGAAAATAATGACTTTGGGCATATATCTGAAGACTTTTTTTTACAAAATTAAAACCCATTATAGATGAGACTATGCAAATTCTAAATATGTAATTTTTTTACAATTGGGCTATTTTTTCTATTTTTTAATTAATTTCGATGAAACTGGTCCATAAACTTGAAATATTAGGGTTTTTTACTATTTTAATAACTTTTATTAAAATATTTTTATAAAACAATTGCACGAGAACGTCTTCAGAAATTCTTTTCAATTTAAAAAAAAAATAAAAAATGATAAGTTTAGGTCATCTTATGTGTGTACACACGATTTTTCAAAATGACAAATATGGCTAATAAAAATTTAACAAAAAATTCAATAAAAAATTACAAAAAAATATCAAAATGCTTCAGTGAGTCACAAATGTTTTCCCAAAAGGATTTAGAAAAATACATAATTTAGGTCAAAATATGGATGTCGTACACATGCATGGTATGGTAAAAAAAAGTGACTTTTAAACAGTGGTTTTTAGAAACCTATTGAAACTCAATTTGTACCATCTGGGTATTGAAATAAATTACATATTTGGAAACTAGACTCGAGTACTACATTTTATGATTAGTGAATTTTTTGAAGATACTATCTCTAAGTGCTTCAAATTTTAAGGTCAAATGTGTCAAATTCTGAAAATCAGGCAAAACACTTCCACTTTTTGGGTAAAAAGTGGACTCAACTTCTTGCCAACACCCCATAGTTGCTTTGCTGTACTATTCTTTCTTTTTGTTCTGATGGTTTTTTCTACTATGTTTTCTAAGACTATTATTACTAGTAATGGTCATTGGGGACAAACTTAAATATATGTAATATTTTTTTATATTTTAAGTAGGGACTCTATGATAGATGTTAATAAGTACTTTAGATGGTTAGGGAAGGATGCTAATGATGCTAGGTTAAGGTATTTTGATTCCTATGATAGAACTATTATGTTTAATCATATGGGAATTGGTTAAGCATTTTGTTTGTGGGAGGGGAAAGTGTGGTGGGCTTCCTATTTTTGTTGTTTCTCACCACCTATTCTTATCATGATGTACTAATTTGTTCGGGTTAGGGCCCTTTCCCTACTTAATCAATCAAAAACAAAGGTGTCCAAACCACATGTCTCCCGCTAGGAAGAAGAAAATCCAATGGTAGATGTTGAAGAAACTCTGATTCCTGAATGAAATGAGAGGGAAGAAGTCTCATATATGAAATCTCTACAAAGAAAACAAGTGCCTCCAAGATAGTCTCAGGATCCCCAATCAAGGTCGAGACAAAGGAATGTGGAGACTCAAGAAAACTCTCCAAAGTAGAATCTGAATAGAAGAGAGATATCCCCTCAAGAATGCCCTCCAAACCTACAAAAGTAGCCAAGTCAGCAATCCTTGAAACAAAGCCATCTTGTGATGTCAACTTTGGAAAACTAAATGTGTCCTAATGAATGATGGAAGCCTCAATCAATGAATCTAAATAAGGAATCATTGAATGGGAAGGTATATCACTTGTCTCTAATGGAGAAGAAGCACCTATAGAACCCTTGATATCCTCGTCTGAAGATTCAAGACATTCCAAATCTAAAAGCTCCTAAATAGAAATATCATCATGGGGTACTGGCTCTAAAGAATGAAGAGGCAAATGACACTCTAAAACATGATCTTTTGGGAATGGTGGAGTATCAGAATCTCCATAGAGCTCCCAAATCTTAGTCCAAATAATGTGAGGATAGTTAGAATGATCAATAGCTTTCAAAAAATCATCAACAACATGCATTGCAATGATCCTTAGAACATCATACCTTCAAAAATTCCAATAAAATTTTTGGATACAATTATCAAGGGGGAAAAAACCATACAAATGTGGTAACATATGAAGGGATTGAAGATAGTTGATGATGAAATCCCTCCATTTTTTGATAGTTTCCCTTTCCCAACATGATTAGTGAAGGATGACTTGAAAACCCCATAAAAAATTGTAAAAAGTCTCCAATAATACAAAGACATTGACCTTCAACAAAAACTAGAAACTTCCAAAGATGATATGCAACTAAAATGAAGCCCCTTGATGCAAAAAAGCTTCCTCCAAAAAATAGGTTATCCAAGTGATGATAAAAGATTCTAAAAGTGACAAACAACCAAAGCAAATCACCTGGTGCTAAATTTGAAAAAAATAAAAGGACTGCTAAAAAATGCATTGGAATACCTCCCTAATGCCGCTAGAATGACATATTTGTGACAAACTAATGAGGAGATGTCACCCTTCAAGTCCAAACTAGGGTTTCTACTTCAACTAATTGAAAATTTTGATGGTAGTAGAATCCTCAAAAAAATAAAGAACATCACTATAAAGTGCTTTGAATTCCCTTTATGTCAATATCTCATTTGCAAATTTTTGATATTGTGGTGCGAAGATATGGCCTTTGGAAGGAAACTACCCTTTTGGGAGTTGGCAAGCTGATTAGGTGTAGAAAATAAGCACCTAGGCAGTAAAAAAAAATTCATCCCTTGGTTTGTGATATGACCATAGGAAATATAGTGGCAAAAATACATGTCATCCCTAGGAGTGGTATCAGAGTGACAAAACAGTGGTTGTCTAGGTGGTGCAGCTGGGATACAAACTACGCTACTCAAGATGAAGTGGGGCCCTTAGTTCAGAAAATGACAGATAGTGATGGCTTGAGGAACACCAGCAGATAATAGATGGGAGCCCTCAGTTGGTAATAGAACCATCTCCTTTGACAATGGGAGCTTGGAGCAAGGTCGTTGGGAAGGCTTGATTTCGGAAAATTATGGATGGCCAGCAGCAGAAAACATGGGTCAGGAAATAGTGATGGTGGGTGGCAAAACAGTGGTCGATGGAGGGCCTGACGAAAAACTGTCGGTACCTTCTACAATCAATAAATGAAGTTGACCACTCCCCTCTACAAACTATGAATTTGAAGCCAACAAAAAACAAAAAAAAAAATGAATATTGCAAAATGCAATTCAAAATTTTAATAGAAATGCTGATAATTATAAATATATAATCTACAAAACTATATCAATCCTCACAACCGATGGAATATTGAAGCCAATAAAGTAAAAGACTATAGTCCACCGAAAAATAAAACCCTATGTGATATTTTATGAATTAAAATTCCATGTCACCCCTAATTTATAAACTTTTCCAGAACTTTAGAAAAAATAACCCATTTTTTGAAATAAAAAATGCCCGCTAATCTAAAAAATAATTGTCATGAAGGAAAACTATAGGGAATGATTTTTATACAATAGATTGTACAAATAGTACAATAAACTTGCAAACCCTAGATAATACCTCTAATGGAACCCAGTGATATGTCTTTGATTTTGAGGCCTTCTGAGCACAATGGTGAGGTTGGAGAGAGCCTAATCTACACTAGAAATCAACTTGGTCCCTGGGTAGAACCAACTAGCCTAAAAAGAAAAACCTTCAAGCCTACAAAAATCACTAACCCAACTTCCTTGATCCTAGGATGAAATTTTAATGGAATAGCTTTGATACCATGTTGAAATAATGGATGTTGAATCATCCAATGAAGTTGCGCACACTTCAAAATATCTTTGCCAAGAAGAAATTCACCCACACAGAAAGTGTTGCAATTGAGGGCATGCAAATAGAGATTATCTTATTGATCTAGAATATGATTACAAATGTACAAATGCCATGATTATATAGGCATGAGTGATATACAAGATGCAATATGATGTTTCCATGTGTCTTGATCTAACATGTGACAACATGTAAACCCTAACTAACTACCTAGGGAATGATGAAGAGATAGAGATAAGTTCTAGATGATATTCTAGAAGGAATCTTATCTCCTAAAAACATGGAAAGGGGAATGACCCCATTATTAATGATTTTCTAATAATACAACCTAGGACTTAATTAATTAAATAAAATACCTAAGTTAAACTTATGCTAGTGTAATTAAATAATTAATTACACCAACAAGAAAAATCGAGGCATCTATAAGGTTGTAGCTACCAAGCAAGGGCGAATCTAAAGGCAAGTCTGTGTCAAGAAAGTCACAAGTTTTTAGCACCAAACA
Source organism: Sequoia sempervirens (assembly GCA_007258455.2). Taxonomy (NCBI): domain Eukaryota; kingdom Viridiplantae; phylum Streptophyta; class Pinopsida; order Cupressales; family Cupressaceae; genus Sequoia; species Sequoia sempervirens. The sequence goes on from VDFB02000003.1 coordinate 394,646,879, forward strand.
TTTGGAGGAGAGCTAATTTCATATGATTCTATAGAAACAAAAATCTGGATAGAAGAGGTTTGACATACAAAGGCAGAAATATGCATAAAGATGATAAAGGAAAAGGGAAAGTGACTTTGGATGAAATAAGAGATCAGATGAAGAAGACATGGGTAAGAAAGAGCAAGTCTATTACTGGAAATGAGCGAGCACCAGAACCTACTTCTGGTAAATCCTCAAGGAATTGATTTTAGGCCATTGGCCTAGGGGGATTTTTTCAAGAAAATCCTTTTCCCCCTATCAGTAGTTGGTGCTAGAATGCGGCAGATTGTCAACAGTTGTATTAATGATTTACATATGCATTTGAAAACACTTGTAAATAAATTCAAGCAATTGAAGGTTCGCAAAAGTTTTTTTGCTGACTGTGAAAATAAGGTATCCAGAACACCTAGGGAAAAGGAATTTATTACAACAAAGGTTAGGTTGTGAGTTATAAAAAGCAAGTTGGAACCCTTATTTTCCACTTTGTATTGAAGAAAAGAAGGAGAGAACTCTACATCAAAATTTTGGAAGTATGAAGATAATTCGATGGCGAAACCCTAATCCATCAGGTACTTCAGTTGTATTGAGAAATTTTCATTTAATTTTGTGTGTGGTTGAATAACTTCCTTGGTAGAATCAAGACATGAGTACGGAAGGTAAATTGGAACAAATCAAAGGAATGATAAACATAGATGAGTATAGCAGTGAAAAGATTAGAGTTGTAACAAACATGTCGCACAATGAATTGAAATGGCTAAAAGAAGTAAAATACAAAAGCTTGGATATTTGGAGTGAATTCCCCTATTTCAAAAATGCAAAAATCATTGAGTTTATTCTAGACAGATTGAATGATGATATTCTAACTCTGGATAAACCCTACCTTATCTTGAAATAATTGATTGGAACTATAACTGGGTTATGCAAAGTTGTGGATGTGCTGAGGAAGAAGTCAATTCAAAATAAAGAAGTCAAAACCCTAACTGGAGTAATTGGAGATCAAATGGCATTAATAATCTCAACAATTAGAGATTTAGTGACAAGGTACATTATGCATGGAGTATCTTACAAAATCCTTTTCAGAAACAAAGAAGGTGCAACTTCAGCAAGTGTTGTTTACATTTAACACAAGATGATAATGGAAGATCAAGATTTTGACCTTTGCAGATTACTGAAAGATCAACTGATGGAGAATGTACAATTGACAAAGAAGGCAGATTACCCTTTCAGGTTTGGTACTTTGGTTATATATCTTGTGATGTATTTTCTAAATGGCTTACCATTGAACAACAACATAATATAGGAAGAGAGTGAACCAATTTGCAATCAAATTTACGTGCACTCTAAAAATTTGGCAAACTGTGATCAAGTATATGAAAGTTTCTTTAAATGTTTTCTAAGAAATTTTGGCTCAATTGGTATTCCCATTCTAGTAAGGGCACTTGAAGTTGGTTCCTCCTCTGGTGAGATGGAGAGAAAGAAGAAAAGAGCAAAAGAAATTGTTGTATGTACTCCACTAGCATGCAAGACTCCAAGAGTTGAAGGGAAAGGAAAATAATAGGTGATTATGGACATACCAGATGAGGAATCTGATAAGGAA